>JAINEB010000017.1:2500000-3750000 GCA_022840565.1 Eubasilissa regina
TTAATTTTACCCGGGAAACTTAAAAGTGATCCCGGGGAATCTGGAGAAAAACGTGTTTCGTGTGAAATTCCGTTCACGCGCGTTGACATTTTTGTTACCCCTACCTGAAATATTCGATCAGGCCCTGTCGCGCCTCCTCGTCTACGGGAAAGAAGTGACAAAAGCGAATCGTATCTCTTTTATTCTACTCGGTCTTCTTCCAGTCAGTTAAAGAATAATGTTTTTCTGCTCGGGGATTATTTTCTAATACGACATAGGACATTTTCGTTCCATCTTAGCTTAGGTCCTAAGCTACTACGACCTGTTGATCAGGGTGTTTAGCGGTGACTTCGGTATTTGCTATTCGATGTATTGTAGAGCTCATTATGCGCTAAAATTAGTTAAGATTTTCATGGTAACACTTTACAAAAATAAACAAATACATATAACTAATGTAAAATATTATTTATCTTTAGGTTACTTTACTTACCAAAATATGACTAAGCAACGATCAGGTAAACAAGATATTAGAAAACGGTTATAATAGAAACTTTAACAATCGACCAGTATGCATGATAAAAAGTTTAAATAATAATAATAATAATATTTACATTACAGTATGTTATTATATTGTTATAATCAGATAACATTTAAAAAAAAGTAAGACATATATTTCGGTACCCTGCCTGCTACACTAATATTTTACTTGTGTGGCTTTTCAGTATAGTAATAAACGAAGTGTAGTAGTTAATGTACAAATAAATATATATAAAGAGTTCATCGAGATACGATTAGTTAGCATATAAATACATTGTAAAACTTAAAATGAGTAAATGCAATGTAGAAAAATATATAATATTCATAGAAAGCATATAAAATATACGTATAAAGAGTAAAACACAAATCAAACGCAAATGTGGATAAAGTAAGAGTTGTACACCGAGACAAAGAGTTAACAAAGTTAAACTTTACCATTTTTCCGGGATGGATTCCAGAAATACTGTATCAATTTCAAGTCCCGGGATTTATATAAAAAGCCGGGATATGAGAAACACCCAAGCTTACCACCACCCACTCTTCTTTACACATTTTTTTTGTTTACTCTCCGTGGGGGTCGGCGGTCGGGGAGGGTGGCTGTGGGAGGTTCGATATGAAGTGTTTTGGAAAAGGAATTGAGTGGATGAGCAATCTCGCTACCGATACTGGGGAGAACATCTCGCTATCAGTCGATAAGCTGGGCTAATTCAATAACGAGTAGCGAGTCTTTTAGCATTATGCATTGACGTGTAGCTAAATTACAGAGCGGTGGGAAAATTCTTTCACGCGGGGTAAATAAAAAAAATTTTTTTGTGGAAACGAGCTTGTAAATATTTTACGGTCTGTCCTTACAAAAAAACAATAAAAACCATTAGATATACGATTACGTATTATTACGTACACTTGTTTATATGATTTTTACTCTTCTGTTGAGTAAAATGAATTTATTATTTTGTTTATAATATTCGCTATCAAATAAAATTATTTTTTAGATTATTTAACTTTGTTTATTAAAACCATTTAATGAGTCAATTAAAACATCATTTCAGATTAACTAACCAAAACACATATATATCATATCATACTAGACTAAATGTTTTTAAAAAATAATTATTCAAAAAAATAAATCTAAAACTTAACGTAAATTGTTATAATGATACAAAATTATTAGAATTTTTTTATAATAGGACTTGTGGTTAAATTTTGTTATTTATTTATTATATTTTGGTTAATATTACATGCTTTATTTATTTCTAGTAATTCTAAATTATTCAATTTAAGACCAACATTATTCATATATTTTTTGGTTAGATATCCTGAAGAAGGATGCGATGTTTTCCGAAACTAGTTGGTGTTATAAATAATTTATAAAAATGAACATAATAAACTACTATTAGGAGAACACATTCTTACTGTGAAGTTGAAATTATTCAAAACATAGGTCTGTGATATTTTAAGTACTAATTAAATGTATTAATTATAAAGATATACTTATAAAACCAATTTTATCGAAAAATATTATTGTTGCGCTACCGGAACTCGAACCTAGATCTCTTTCCAAACCGGGAAAGGTGCATTATCCAACTATGCTACAGCGACATTATTTTTGACGACAAATTAATTAATTGAGATGTATTAATTTAAAAAAATGTAACATATGGGCTCGAAAATTTGTAGTCAAAAATAATGTCACTGTAGCATAGTTGGATAATGTACCTTCCCCGGTTTGGGAAGAGATCCAGGTTCGAATCCCGATAGCGCAACAACAATATTTTTCGATAAAATTGGTTTTATATGTATATCATTATAATTAATACATTTAATTAGTATTTATAATAAACTACAATTTGCAAATATTAAATTTAGAAGCTGGCTTAATACAGACATCTGAAATCTATCATGAATTTGTTTAATAATAAAAAAATACTTATTTTACTTCTTCGTCAGTTCTTCCTGGCTCCTCTATTTTTTTCAGATATGAGGGCTGTCACCCGCGAGCGCCTATTGCTTTTTTCACTTGGTAGCGGATCTTGCTCTACCTTTCCGTTCTTCGACATGACCCCGCAAAACAACCTTCTCCACGCTATCTTGCTTCTCTGTTCGCAAGATGTCCTTAAAATTATCCACCTAAACTAATACAGAATGTAGATATGCATGCGTCTCGCTGCTCACGATGTAATGTCACCAACAACACATCTCAAGGGGATAAATAAAAGTATCAATTTTACTACATTATGTATCGTATCTTCGTACATATATAAGTACGTTTAGGTACGAACGTACAATGATTGTATACTTTGGATGCATTGCCGTCAAATTGACAAAACGGAAAACCTTGATAAAGTCATTGTACAAAGGGCGGGAGAAGAAAGATAGAAGAAGATCATTGAAGAGCACACTGGATTGAAGAAAGTTGATGGCAGCACGATCCTCAGCAGTGAGGCGAAAAATGTAGATTTATTCATATATAGAAGTATGCATTATAGGTATACTAATATCTCATCCTCGTCACTTCAATTCGACAAATAATAATAATAACAATTTTCAGTGGGTTACTTTCAAAATAAATTCTGAAAAAAAAATTCAAGAGCGACCGGTCCAAGACGAGACTTTTATTTTTGTTTGATCTTATACGCGGCGGCTCTCGAAAGTTCTCTGGAAATAGGAAGCGCAGAACTGGCCGAGATCGGATGTTGGACCTACCCACTGGACCGTTTATTAAATTCCCATTCTCACTTCATCCTCCCCTTAAAGTTGTTCCGTGCCAATTTTTGAGTCGCGAGCGAAAACCGTCCCGATGTCTAATTGCCAATTTTAAGAGTATAATTTATTCAGCCGTTCAAAGGATGACAAATTGGCAGGAGACAAAAAACAGAATTCACTAAAAGAATGAGCCTGAAATATTTTCATCGTCAGTGTAGAATCTTTACAATGGCACGCTGGAATGCTCACTGCTGGCAAAAATAGAGATTTAATGTTTGCTCACGCACCCTCGTACATCTTTTGAATGGGACGTTGAATCAGATGAAAGTCTTCAAAGAAGTGATGAAAGCGGTGAAATGAATGTAGCAGCATCAATAGAATGCGAAAGATGAAATGAATATATTATAAGGAAAACGTACATCTGCAGCGTGGTACACCGAGATTTGTTTGTGATATCGGGGAAGTATTAATAATACTATCGAAGACCTTTGTTCTTCTTTTCTCAGTATTCCCGAACATTCTCGCTTTGTCAGTTAGAACTAAGCATTCTGATTTCTCGATGATTTTCATTTCTCGAGAAATGTGAATTCTCGATTTGGCATTTTTCTCGAGAAATTCTCGAGAAAAAACAGTACGTGCTCGAGTATACAGCGAACTAGTAACAGTGGTAGGTTGGTTCGAATCTTGTATGGCTCCACATTAATAGCGTGTATTCTTTTCTATACCCATCTCTCCAGATTTTTCATGGTTACATGTGATTCTGTGCATATTCTGTTAAAAATTTTCAAGGTTCCAGTTCTTTCTTTGAACAACAGCGAGACAACTTACACATCTACTGTAATTCCAGAAGCAGGAATGGTATGAAATGGTGGAAGAACTACTTTTGTGTATTGATGGAACGGGGTAATTTAACCAACATTCTTATGATAATAGTCCTGTTGCATTGTTCAAGAACAGCACGCATTAAATTAATTATTGAATCAGTACACATTGAAATATAAGAATAAAAATATGATATGCGACCATTGGATGGCACAGTTAATAGTCTTTTTTTCTTACATTTAACATTTTTTTGGCATAGTTTTTCCATCTGCTACTGTTCATTGACTTTCCTGGAAAGGTGCCCACATATGCCTTTGTCATATAATCAATATATTTCGTTTCTTCTTTCCCTTTTGTCGCTTTTATTTTTTACGTTTTATCATGTGTCGGATCCTTTTTACATTCTTACTTTCAATAGTACTGATTTATGTCATTTTTTCTTTTACCCTTTAAGTAAAAGATAAAAAGGACAACAATCCATTTTTTTCCTCTTTTGTAACCCTCCCTTTCCATTAATATTACTTTTTCATATTTTATTTATTTTATGATACAGGTAATTTAAGGTTTATAATAATAAAATAAATAAATTAAAGTATTCAACTTGACAAATCAGACATCATCTATTCAGAGGTATAAAATAATAATATGACACACCCGGCATTGCGTGAATAGTAACGCCTGCAACACCTACGCCCGTTCCATACTTATACTGATAATCATAAAACCCCTTTACTGTATCCCTAGAACCAGTAATAAAATAATCACCTCGAGCCCGCGACGTACAACACATACAAAACATACTTCGGAACATTCCAAGAATGTGAATTTCAAAGACAACAAAGGCCAATCGGATGTCGCACGGCAACAGGGGATTCCGCATCTCGAGTAGTCTGGGCGATCCGAGTGCCCGCTAAAGATTTCATAATATTCCAGCATCCTTTGAGTGGCTCTTCGGGGAATCTCTAAAGGGTCCCGATATTATTTAGCTTCTTTGTTCCAGATAAACAATGTAACAAAATGCCCAAACATTTACCGTTCGCCACCGACGACGGTTCGCGCCGACGATACGAGACGGATCGAGGGGGAACGGGCCGGAATGGGGCGCTCTTGTAATAATAATATCTTCATATATTTTATGTAATGAAAGAGGTTGTCTTTGATCTCTCAGCCCTTTGTGTACGTATTGATGTGATTATTCCACCTGGAACTGGAACGAAGTCAATAAATGGTGATTTATTAAAGAAATATGAGCGTATGATCGGGCGGTCGGCGACGAGCAACCCATCGAATTGACTGTGGCCGTGTTAACTGTTAATGTTGTAAATGTCACGGACTATGAGACGATCGAATGTGTATATTCTCCATAAACTCCGATATAACGAAAGGCACTTCAAGAAAAATAATTTTTGCGTACTTACGTACAGCCTGAAAAAAATTGGAATATGCAAGGACGGAGGTTGATCTCCAATAAGATGGACAAATCAAGTAAGGGACATGGCACGGAGCCTCGCTACATGTGGCACGGAGAGCGGGGCAAACAGTTTGCGCCGAGCCATTATAATGATCTCAAATTATCGCGATCGTTCTTCTCGGCGATTCTTATGCGTAATGTTTTCCGAGTCAATTATATCTCTAGCGCCTAAATGTTTATCTCATTTCCAGTGCATTTAGTGTACTTTCGTTCCTCTTCTGCCAGCTCCAGGCTACTGACTCCATTATGTGCCACTAGTCTTGCCTCGGTTGACAAGTTCCCATTAGCTATAATTCCACTCAAGGCGCCGTTCACTTCGTTCCCTGCAGTCACCCTCCTTTCCTATATTTCTCAATTTATCTGTTTCTATCAAACATACTTCCCAAATAGGCAAACTCATCTGCTTGTTCCAAACATTCATTACTTAAAGTATTTTGCACTCTGTCCTGCTTTCCTCTTTCTCGAATATCATCAATTTCGATCTGTTGACATTCATAATAAGGTCGCTTTCCTTGAATACATTGTACATTCTATTCACTAGACCCTAATTCTTCTTATTATTCGCCATCATAATAACAGTATAGAATGAGTAAGAACAGTTCGGGTATTAATAAGTGAGGAGATAATAGTGCAAATATTAATCTACAATGCGAATTATGACGACGGTAAAGCAGGTAACCAGGCGTGATCGACTCTGGGTTGGGTACTAAGAGGATGTACGCTCAAAGCCGAACACAGATAGCACCACCATCGTAAGTTCCATAGAAATTGTGACGAATAATCGGCGAGAACGAAGCATTATTCAAAGGGCTTACTTAAGTTTACAACGTGTTCCTCGTGGCATATAGAAAATGAGTTAAGAGAGAAGGATAAAGTTCTCGTGAAATTCTATTGTGAAAATGATGTAAAAAATATATATTATAATCATTAAATCGCAGACAAAAATCATCAATGACAAAAATGCGGCGTGATCATTACTACTTTGAAAATTTTATGTATTCCATTGGACCTTGCATCTGTGTAAATCTAGGGGACTATTAAAATCAATATTCTCCACAATTCAAACAATTTGGACCATTTCAGACCGGACTGAATTTCCAAATATATTAAAACCAAATGCTTCGGAAGCGAGGCTAGATTGATATAAGAACTATGTATTCCGAGGTGAAAATCTACTTAATTAAACGACCATTATTAAGCAGAGCTCCGAACCGATCGTGAAACTTCAAAGCTTTGTAACGACCGAGTTTCGCTCGAATTATTTTCGCAAACGAGGAGTAATAGTAAACGACGAACTGATAAAATACGAGAAAAGCAAAAATGTTTATTTCGCGAGAGAACAGAGCCCAGCGTCCAGGACCGACATCTTCAGTGGCAGCTTCACTTGAAATATTTAAAAAAAATGGTGGTTGTCATTAAGTCATAGCCGCGAGCACTTAAAGAAAAAATACCGGGGCGCGATTTGAGGGGGTAAAAAGATGAAAGAATATTTACGGGACAGTGTATTAGATCCTTCGAGGAATAATGTGAGTAATGTAATTGAACAATTCATTTAATAAAACATTATAACGCTACAATACAGTAATACTTATTTAATCAGAATACAATGAAAGTATATACAAGAAGATAAATATTCAAAATTTATAATACGACGCATAAAGATATAAAATAAAAAAGGGAAAATATAAAATAAAACGGAACAAATGAAAAGTGCAGAGAACGAAATGCCTTGCAACAGGCAACCGTAATAACGAGCATTACAGTGCCTTGTAGAGAGCTTCAGTGTAAGGTGAACGGGTATAGGACACGAAGGGATGAAGAAGAAGAACCGGGGTGGCGAAGGGGCGAGGGGGCGAAACTGGAAGACAAAGGCAATTCAATTTAATGGGACGCTGTTTTTCAATCTGGGGTGCAGACATCAAAAGATACGTTTCTAATTTTATGCTGGTACGTAAAATATTAAGGGAGAATTTCATTAAAACCAGAGTCGGCAAATAATGACGACGTCTCGAACATAAAACAATAATTAGATACCTAAAAGTTTAACGAAAATCGATTCCATCAACTCTGTTTACGAATAAGATTGAAATTTGACATTCTCAGTAAGTAGAATACACGAGTAACATTTTGAATTTATATAATAGCTCACACCAGTAGCCTAGAATCACACCATACTGACACTGACAGCATTATTGGTTTTCAAAACAGTATTTTTAAAAGAAAATCTTTTTCTTCTTCTTTTAGGATTTAGTTTCCTTTTCTGTTCTTTGGACCTTAACTATTTGCAGCCTCTCAATCTTCTTCTTCCAGGAGAACATCTACTAGCGGTAGATTCATCGTAACGTTATGTAGGACAATCTTAAATCATCCGCCATTTCAACATGGACTCGCCAACGTTTCCGTTGACTTGTTTCCCTACCTGACGATGGGTTCAGTTTCACATATTACCCTAATAGGAATTTTTCTGATTCAGTCCCTCGAAGTTTTATAATTTTTTGTATTGTGTATGGCTCAAACCGATGTTAGCAATTTATGTAAGTACTAGTGTCATATTTTTGACAATGTATTGAAATTGACATCTCATAAAATACATGATATCGACCTTAGAATAATGACAGGTGACAAAATCATAAAATAAATTAGTCTGGCGGACAGCTGTTTGGCAGTGTTGTATCTACTTACGATGAAAATCAAGATATTTACTTTAAATGAAACAGTTGAAGAACTAACCCCTGCAAATCCATTATCAAACAACATTTTGAATAGTTTTGCCATTTTGAATGCCTACCAAAAATGAATTCACCTATCTTACGATGTTTCGCTTTAAATGAACGCGCACAACTCTTAAAGAATCACAAATGCGAAGCTAACTGTGAGTGAAGTGCGCAGTGCGCAGGTAAATATTGAGTTCGTGCGCCACCCCGGCCCGCGACTCGGAGCGTATTGCCAAGTCGAGGACAGTTGTTCTCCTATGCGTCCAAAAAAGTTTCCATAATGAAGAGAGAGGCTCGCGGGCTGAAGGGAGGTTAGCAACCACCCCAACCTTCCCCGCCCCATAAACCGTCCGCAAAGAAAGCGGCCGGCAGCGTCGGAGGCGGCCGGCACTGATACAACGGAATATTTACAAAGAGAAAATTTTCCAAGAAATTAAACTTTTCGAAGGTAGTTAGGTACAGCGGGGAAAAGGTGTTCATTATTCATTGTCCAAAAAATATTATCTGGGGAAATTTTTTTTAAACGATAAAGAACGTTCAACAATTCGGTATAAGTTTGGGGTTTAAAAATTATTTGAAAAAGATAACATTAATATAATACTTCAAAGTTCATCTGTAAAACCGGATGTATTTATTGAAAAATTGTAAAATTTGTAAACATATTGTAAAATTCTCATGAAAACAATCGCACCACATATGCTTTGAACAAGTTGAAGACGTGCAGAAAAAACAATTACATGTGTGTATATTTTTTGGGAGCACGTTTTTGTTCAAATTTCATAAAGGTATAGAATACCTATAATTAATAATTATGTAGGTAGGTTTCGCTCTATTTTTGTGAACCAGTAAAGTAAAATGATCGGCAATACACATAGCATAGACTAAAAATTAGAAAATATTAAAATTATTTTGTAAATCAATGTTTAATTTTAAACAATTAATTATATTTTAAAATTAACAATAATAAAAATAGGATTAACGTTAACGTGAACGAGACAGACCTCCGGTGACTAGGTGAAAAACTTACCGTAGACCAAGGAAAAGATTATATGATATCTATGTATAATATTAATTAGTTACAGTTTTAATTATAGACGTTGATCATGTTATAACTAAGGAATTTATCATCACGTCGTTACCCCGCAGGGCTAGGCAGAGAGGATAGAGCGCCACACTCTTCTGTCCTGACTCAATTTTCGCCATATTCACATTGAAACATTTAACATGACCATCTTCTAGTATCTAGTTCTCGGTCTGCGTGTGTCTTCCGCGGACGTCCTCTATTTCTAGTGCAATCTACCTTTCTTACTACCTCCTTCGTGTTTTAATATAAATGTCTAAGCCACCCCCATAATTCCAAATCATTTAATTTAGAGGTGTTTGAAAAAGTTTGAAAAGTTGAAATAAAATAAATAAGTCGTGTTTTCGATCATTACGTCTTCCCTTCTCTGAAACAACATCTCGAGAGATGAAATGGACGACGCGCGGTGGTAAATTTCATCACAGCCACCCACGCGAGACTCGCCCCTCGTCTCCCGATTTATATCCAGGGAGGTAAATGAGATTTTTAACGTGAATACTTGTCGACCACGATGGGAAACATCTTCACCTAGAGTACGAGTACCGGAGTGAGGAGCGAGCTCATCTCCGGCGGAGACGGCGGGCAAGCTCCCCCCGCCCCCCGCCGCGGTCCGGGGAAGTTATCCCGAATTTATTCCGGGATTATCAATTTCCTGGAATCACTCGGTGATTAAAATATCGGGTTGTTTATTTTGTTTAATGTAAACCTCCCCGGTACACAAGCACCCCGATAACGGAGCGCGTAATGAGATGATTACGCCGTCGCATCGTCGCTGCTTACGTTTCCGCGAATTGAGACAAAACAATTGCCACTGTGATTCGTGAAATCTTGCCACCCTATTACTTTTCTTTGTATTCTATAATGACAATTTATATGGGATGTTACCCAATAATTAGCGTAAGCATCAAATGAGAGGGTATCGTTTAAAGCATGTTTTTAACCCTGTCGTGTATTTATTTATGATATTACTTAAATAAGATAAAATATACCTGGGTAAAGTCTAGTTTAAGATTTTTTTCCAGAAAAAACTATACTTTCGTTTATTTATCAATTTCCATAGTGAAGTTGTAATTTCAAAACATAGGTATGTGCTATTTAAAACAAATTAATTAGAAAGATGTACAGAAAAAATGTATCTACCGAAAAAATATTTGGTTGCTACGGGGATACGAACCCGGAAATTTTTTCTTAATCTGGGAAACACGTTACCAATTTAACTAATTATATTTCGAATTCGTGAATACGCTTTTGGCGCGTCTTTTCGAATTGGTCGCAACCCATGTTATTGACACATTTCCGTATCCAAATTCCCATCCGTATACTTCCTAATGGTCGTCTTTTCAGTGTGAATTGTGACTTTGACGTCAGCAGACGTCAACTTGACCGATGTTTGTTCGATCTCGACATAACGATAGCATTCGCGGTGTGGACGTTTCAGCTCCAGTGCACCAGCACTGTATTTTGTGATATTGTGTTTTGATCGCGTATTATTTGTTGTTTATGTGCCGTGAGTGAACTTGTGACATCGCCGTATTCAAGTGGAATCGGAGATCGGTTCATTCGCGTGCCATTTGCGCGATCTCGGCGGCGACTGCAGGGATTACGAAGGCGTCATATATAAGCAAAGGCGAGCAGTCTTTCCGAATACCGGTTCTCGAGATCACTAGTCCTTCGACTAGAACCCTTATTCTACCATCGACCTCATCCTGTACCGAGGTTTCTCTACTTCCCTCACATACCTTGCGGTGATTCCGATTTACGACTGGAATTGTCGTATTCCATTCCGCGGCACGCGACCCGGAGGGAGATCGCGCAATTCATTCATTTAGATCCTATCGATCCGGATTTACGTTTCGAATTTAAATTAAGTATTGGACAACTTTTTTAATTTGGCAAATATTTATTTTACACTTTTATTATATATAGCAGCGTTTCATTTGTCAAACCTAGTTTTCTACCGCATTATGGAAGAAAAACATTGGAATTAATAAAGATTGTGCTGTAATGGTTAAAACTTTGGACAAAGGTAATATACTTATGAAGTAGTAGACACAACATCACATTGATTTTCTTTTAAATAGGCAATCCACCCTTCAAGAGTAATTTGTAATATCATATTAAAAGCCTGAATTTAATATTACTAAAAAAAAAGGTAATATTTTCTATTTCAAATCATAATTTTTTCCAAAATTTTTAGTTACTATCAAGAATTTCCGTCATAATCAATTGTAATAAATTTGTGTATTTCTCATTGTTCAACTTGAATAGAAGCTTTAAGTAATGTCTAACATCTCGGGTAATCCCTATCCCCTCCCCCACCCTGCGGACGCGTGAAAACAAGGGATGTTTGGTGATTGATGGTATTAAGAATTGATTTCGTGTCCATCCGAGGAAAACTAATGTTACGTTATTACTTGTGAAGGTGTTTGAGAGGGATGAAGTGGTGACAGAATATTATTCAAGGGTGAACGAAGAATGAGTGGAGCGAGCGAGTGAGTTATTATTATTAATACAAGTAAAAATAAAGAGTATATGGAGAAAGACATATTTTTTAAAATTATTATATTATAATACAAATTAAATAACTAGGAAGATGTACAAAAAAAATCTATTTATCGAGAAAAAATTTGGTTGCTGCCGGGATTCGTACCTGGACCCTTTCCTATTCGGGGCAACGCGTTAACCAATTTCGCTATATCAAGCAATTACATTTTAGATAAATTTAAAGAATTTATATTTTCTATGTAGTTTTTTATAATAAATACATCTATTATTTCATTTTTTAAATTATTTTCGATGATCAGATTTTTTCTGTATTTAATATATGATTTATATCTTTAAAATCGATACATTAAAATTGTATTAAAAATACCACAGAACTATGTTCTGATATTACAACTTCATAACCATTCATTAGGCAATAAATGTTCGTTAAAAATTAATTAAATTATAATATTGACCACAAAGTTGATTTTGTTAATATTAAAATTAAAATTATTCAATATAAATTAAAAGCAAATCATATGAATATATCATCATTATCAAACATTTTCTATCCACCATTAAATGAAAGTTTCCCCGAAAGTATATACAAGTGTAGGGGTTGAGGTGTGGGTGTTGAAGTTATTCAAATTATGATTGACTCGAAATTGTGCCTGAAGATGATGCTGTGAGACAGAAGCTCCTGACATCTTCTTGTCTCACGCGTGTTGGTTCTATGTCGCAGTGTAGGGTATCTGTTGTAACTAGAACAGGGTATATATATGAAAGAGCACTTAAAAGATTTCATTTATTGAGGTGATGAATTAATACAATTTAAATGCGCAGTTGAACTCTGGAGTGGCTCGCTGGAGATGCGTCGAATGGCGATGTTGGTGATAGGACGGCCTGCGGAGAAGTGATAATAGTTGCTTGAGCAGTATCCGTCTCTGGTGCTAATGGTTTATTTGCGTCTGCTTATTGGTCGATCTGGTTCGGGCCCTAATGGTTGATAGGTGAGCCCATACACGGCCATGCTACGGGCGCGTGCAGGGTCACCACACACGTATGTCTAGATTACCATGTTCGCCCTATTAGGAAAACAAATACCCGTCTCAAGGGAGACTTGTGAATAATAACGAGAATAATAAACACATCGGACAGATCTATTATTTAGATGGATTAAATGAAGAGTTTAGATGGTGTGAGAAGTCGATAAGTTAATCACCGCTAAAAAATCCGCTGTAAATCTTAAGGTATGGAATTTGATCCACGTCCCATTAAGTTAATCATTATTTTAGGGCATTAAAACTTACCTTAAAAAATATTGACATGACAATTATCTATTCTTAATATTTGCCATTATAACTCTGTTAAAAGCTTTTGTTTTTAACCACTTAATGAGTTATTTCGATACACTAATCGGTTGTCAAATTAAGTAACGATATTATAATGTTTTTAAAAATCTATTTAAAAAAAATTAATCAAAATAATAATTATTTAATAATAAATATAGTACATACCTAACTTAAATTGTGATGATGAAAGATATGGAAATTGACTTAATGGTACAAAATTATTGTATTAGATTTTTTTAAGGTAAATTTTTCAGAATAGGACTTGTGCTTTATTGTTGCGTATAGTTTTAGTTAGTTAATTTGACATCCTGATGAAGGAAATGGTAAAACAGTCCCGTAAGAAGAATCAACAATCGACCAGCATGCCTGGGGAGATGTATAAATATCCACTTTGCCTACCCTCGCGGAGAAACGGAATCGTGGTAAGTCAATTAATTACGAATCAGTACCTACTTGACAAATGTATCTGGATAGGAAATATAAAAAACTAATTATCTTGTAAAGCTTTATGTATGAAAAATACAAAAAAAAAAAATCTTATAAAATGATACTATACTACAGTCAACTATACATGTAAAATAATATTTTTTTTATTAGACATACAAAACTGGTGGCAGCTGAAGAGGAATGATCTTTCTGGCGCGGGGGTAAGCCAAATAAATCCAAAACTTACCTGAAAGAAAAAAGAAAAATGTCTTAGACTTGAACATATTATAATATTATCTAGGTGTATAAAAAAAAACATAAACCACAAAGAATAATTCGGGATAAGCACGGAGGCTGTGGATGTACCGAGAAAATTATTATACTTTCATCTCTGTAAAAGGCTTTGTTATTTATTCTTGTTTTTATATTCGAGAACCGAAAACTTTTACTGAATAATGTACAACTTCACACTGTACAATAGCATCAATCGTGTATTCATTCATTCCCTCCACACATCCATCAGCTATGTATTGTGAAAAAATCTTGCAATTTATTTAAGCAGGTAAAAATTTAAAAAAAAATATATATTGTGGACTACAAGATTACATTGTAACAGCTAGAATGTAAATTTAAATAATATACAGTAATACTCCGAATTTAAGCGATAGGTGGGACCGACGAAAACAGCTTAATTCGAATTCGCGTAAGTCGGGGTATAACTTTGCATATAAATACATACAATTTTGTTTAATTGGGACCAAGGACTGACAAAAACACTAGTTTAGAAGAAAAATATTTAATAAAATTGCAATTTTTTATACATATTACTTGATAAAATACTAAAATAATAAACAATTCACGTAAAAAGTCATTTTGATATCGATGGCTTCATAAAACCTAACAAATTCGTCTGACGACACAATGCCTTCTTTTTTCACGCAGAATTTCTGGGTAGCAAGCTAATAATTTTTTTATTCCTCGCTTTGTAGCTACACAACGCGTTCTTGGTTGGAGTCCATGTTTTCTGAAATTTTTAAGCCATTTTCAATTGAGCTGAGGAGATCTGTCAAGCTTGAAATTATCATGTGCTTTTCTGGTGGAATTGGGTCTTAAGTGTCTTCATTGTCGTGTTACTTGCGCATCTATATGAGCTCATCGATTGTTAGCTCCTGTCTAAGTGAATCCAACAGGTCGTTGACATTGTTAGCATTGACTTTCAAATCTCGTTTAATTTACTTGAGACGCGTTTCGCCTTGTAAGGGCATTATTAATCTAACAATCTTCCACTATAGATATAAATAGAAGCTGTAAAGTAAATTGTTACATTGGTAATGCCCTTACAAGGCGAAACGCGTCTCAAATAAATTAAACGAGTAGAATCAAAAATAAGTGTTTTATTTTCACATATGACGAACATATAATCTTAAAACCGATTTAGCTCAATTATTAAAAGTAATTTTAAAAATCCCTTAGAAAGATATACAGAAACAATATATTTATTGCAGAAATTAAGATAAAGGATATAAAACAACTAAAAAAGAAATTGAACGAAAACTTCAAAAATACACAATTAAACAATAAATAATATTATAGATTGTAATTATAAAACTTCTGACTCTTAAAATTCTCCAAGCACAAGAGCTAATCTCTTTTTTGGAGAGATACAGCGATATATAAAAAAATATGTAACTTTGGTTTGTAATACAATCAAGTAAATCTATATATATATATATATATAAAGAAGAGTGCCTGTTGGTTTGTTTGATTTTGCACAATTGGCTTTAAAAACAAGAAGGTCAATGTCTACACGAGATTTCGAAAAACTACCCCCATCCCCCTTTCCCCCCCTTAAAGCACAATGTTGGTACTTCTTAATGAAATTTTTCACATTTGATAATCAAAATAAGAGGAAAATTAGCCTATATCTGATTTCGAAAAAAAACTACTTCTATCTCCCTAAAGCCCCTTCACTCTGCGTAAAGCCCTAATAACGTCGGGTACTTCAGCTAGTAGGTATAAAAAGAAGAGTGCCTGTGAGTGGGTGGGGGTGCGTTTGTTTTTTATAGAAATCTACAGTTTTATTCCGAGTTTGATACAATTTTGTACACTTGATCTTATAAACAAGAGGAAGGTCCTTGACCAAAACCAAACCAAAACCACCCCTATCCTTTATTCCCACCCCTCCAGCAGAATTTTCTTACTTCTTGATAAAATTTTGCACACTTCATTTTCAAAATAAGAGAAAAATTACTGTTCACATCTGATTTCGAAAACAAACTACCCCTATCCTCCTGTCTGAAATGAAGCTTCTTCACTCTGCGTGAAGCCCGAGCAACGCTGGGCACTTCAGCTAGCCATATATAAAATTGTAAAAATATAGTTACCACCAGAATGAACCCGGAACTTTGTACCACTAGTTTAAATTATCGTACAATTTTGATCTAGATATCTTACTTTTTAAATGAGACATTTTTAAATACCTGAAGTAAAACCTGTTTATAATTGGTGGAGAATTATTAAGTGATTACCATTTTGTATGGCAGATGGCGCTTTACTTGGTTTTTTAGTTTGCGTCGAGGGTGGAAGACGTGAGTTTATGTTTTTTTTATTTATATATTATAATATACTCGGTAGAGGATTTCTAATTTACATTTTTATATGAAAGATGGTGCTTTGAAATATTTATGAAGTATATTTTAAGTTACGTAGTAGCTAGCGGGGACAATACACAATATTAATTTTATAATGTAAATGTGGGCATTGTTATTAAGATAGCACGGCTCAGGTGGGTCGGTCACGTTCACGCATGGATTTAAATCGACCAGCGAAGAAAGCGCTCGAAGCAAAACCCATTGGCCGAAGCTGCGGTGGCTGGACGCCATGGAGGCTGTCAGCATCATGAACTGAAGCAGGTCGGGGCCCGAATGGCTGTTGCGTCATTGATAATGATGAAAGGTAGACGTTAGAACTGTTCAAATGTACACATGGTGGTAAGAGTAATGTACGTATAAAAACCATAAAGCAGGGGCGTGCACCCTATACAATCAAAAAAGCTGTGCATAACTATAATTTCTGCGAAATAAATCTAAATTAAATATTTATTTCATATGTTATGTATTAAGTGTGTGGGTCCAGGTGCAAATAATTCAAAGTTCTCATGTTAATGCGTTAACTAGAACCATCTAGCCAGCGGAAGAATTTATAATTGACAAATAAAGTTGCGCGTGTTTTTTTTCGTGAAATTTGCCCAAATGTATACGAACTAAACGCAACTCTAGTCCCGCACGGTGTTCTAATTACACGTCTTCCTTTGAATAGACGTGTTGCAAAACGCCGCAAGTGTGTATTTGAAGCTGACATGAATGTATGCGTTTCAATACACATTAAACGTGATATTTTTTATAATATCAAATATTTATATATTTTAATATTAACAAGTTGAAGAATTTTCCAAAAGTAATAGTAAAAGTATTAATATTTTTCAAGAACGAAAATAAATTCATACAAGCATATTTTCACAAAAATATAAACGTGATAATACCCATAGATTTTATAGCATCTATATTAGCAGCATAACCTAAGTCCATGTCTAGGGCACACAATTGCCATATATGTACTGTCCGGAACAACATTTTAGAGAAAGTTGGTTGTTGGGTGTAAAACAAATGCATATGCAATCATTATTAGAAAATTTCACAAATAATACCACACTGCATAACACCGTCGAGTATACATATTCAACAAGTTCTAAAAATCAGTCAAAAGTCATTTTCCCGAATTTGCTCTACTATTATTATATTTATATTTCTTTATATATAATGTTAAATACAATGTATTTACAGCCTTAATGATCTGGTTATTGTAACTGTTGTATTTATTCAATATTTCTATTTTTTCATTTACCATATTCAATGGTGTATATATCTACATGCATATTGCTTGAACCACTGTACCTATTGCAAATGATAAGAAATAACAAATATAAATGATATAAATAAAACACTGTCTATCTCGATACGGACTCAGATCCAGTGAGGTGGGGCAAGGAACACATGAAACATTGAATGTTTGAAGTTTTAAATAAATAAATAAACACAAGCTATTTGATCGCTCGCTTTGACATCATCTATTTTAAAAAAAGGTTTAATTTGTTTATAATCCTAAGAAAACAATAGTTACATTCAAATTACGTAGTTGAGAAATTCAAACATTAAACAGTATCCCTGGATATAAATTAGATTACGGCTGGACCGAAATAAATCAAAGATCTCTAGATTCAATAAACACTCAAATCTGGAAGCGGTGCGAGATAGAATGGCGTTGAAATTATCAATCACGACAGGCAAAGGAGCTGTTTACAGCATCCACTACATCTGGCAGCAGTAGTAACATTACGTGTGGAAATAATATACCATCGATAAACAAATATGTGAAAACGAGAAAGAAATCGAGAGAATATCGAAGCGTACCGTGAATCACATCTAACAGTTCTATTTTTGTACGACACGAAAGAGTAATCACGGGATATCGTGAGGAATCACGTGGATCAGAGTCCGATAAGAGTGCTTATTTTTTTCAACACACATAACGACGTTACATACGAGTACATGTATACTAAATAAGAGACTGAAGGGATGGAAGGTGAGAAGTTCTGCATATCTCCATGATAGGCATGTGTAGAAGAACACACATGTTGAAAACAGTTCCTAGCCAACTATACTAATTAATTTTCGGGGAAGGCTAAGCAATCTTACAAAATTCTTTAACCGAGTATTGAAATAATATAAATATACAGGCAAGAGTGAAATTATTAAAAAATGCTTATTTATTATTATTATTAACTACATAATACTATGTAAAAATCTGTTTGGACCGTGCCCGTCTCACTAGAGAAATTCTGTGTCGAGACGGGGATAGTTTACAAGCAATTGTTCAATTAATTAGAATTACATTTATTACTATATAAAAGGTGTATATGAAGAACAATTTTAAAATTGACTTAATTTTCGGATCACTTTGTAGCAATAATTAATATAGGTATGAGTCAATATGTTTGGGTGAGTGCACCAATACTGGCTCTACCCATATTACGAATCCAAGTTTTAATATATAGTTTCGTGTTCTTGGGACAATTCAATTGATTTTAGTCTTTTAGCATTCTATTAAATAGTTTAGGTCCAAAATATTTGTAGTTCCTTTGACCAAATGTAGTATGTGCTCTTGGGGTCTGTGGGTTATTATGTTTTGAGTTGTTTTAAAATGTATCTGTTTGTATTTATATATGTACTTAAGAGTAGTATTAGCGTATATTTGTCTAATATCAAAGACATCGAATTTATTAAAAATTTCGTCAGTGCTCGTTGTGATTGGGAATTTGAGGATAACGTTTAATATAATTTTTTGAGCTGCTATCATTGGATTAATTGCAGACATAGTCGCTCCATATCCTTATAAATAGCGTAAAAATTAACTGAATTCAATAACTGAAACACATGAATTTATTAGAACCCGCATTGACATTTTTTGAAACAGTGTCACTTTGTGAGATTAATTTGATGAACCAATAAAAAAAGTGAGTACATATTTTTTTTAACAATTTAGAAGCATTAGAGATTAATAAATCAATCAATAATAACAACCAAATAAATTTATCCAATAGTCCGATTTTCCACGCTTCTCTCTCTCTCTACCTGATTCTTTGTCCCACTCTGGTCTTCCTCTGTACCTTCTATTAAAATATCTGTACTTAGGTTAGTCTATACCATATTGTCCTGAAGAAGGTTGGGCCCAACTGAAACTCTTTGACTTTAGTATTTAAAACTAAACATTATATTAGCAATATTTGAATATTTTTATTTTATTTTATTGAGGGATTTTGACAATGTAAACTTATAACATAATAAATATTTAACATGTGATACTATTTATGAAAATCCACAGAAATGTTTAGGTTTATAAGTTTAAGTGCAGAAAATAAATAACAAGAAAAAAGAGGGAGAAAGGATGGGGAGGTTGCAAAAAAGAGAGAACAAGATGAGTTTATACGTAGAATGATTGGCCAAAATTGAGATTGTGGTGGTTTACAAAAATAACCCTTTAAGCGTAGTAAGGCTAATGTTGAGTAAGTCAATTTCTGTAAATTTCTCATTATGGTATTTGCATGACCGGTGTTCTACTTGAATGAATGTGGAAGAGTGCGGATTTCCGGATCGATCTAGATGGTATGTGGAGAGATATTAATTCAAATTGGCTGGGACAATTAATATGGCCTGCAGTAAGAGACGTATTTGGTCAGCACGTGTTCTTCGATGTTCTAGGGTTTTAATATTGTGGAAGTTTGCTGTATCTAAATAGGAGTTGAAAGATAGATCAGATGTAACATTAAGATATGGAATAAACCTATTTTGTATTCGTTCTAATCTCGCAATATATGTAATCTGCCAAGGGTTTCAGTTTTGAGATGCGTACTCTAAGTGACTAGGAACGAATGCGTAATGCAGTATTTTGAGGCAATATGGATTTTGGAAGAGTTTGCAGGTTCGAAGTATGAATCCTAGCTTTCTATAGACCTTGGAGGTAATTTGGTCAATGTGATTTTTGTAAATATGTCCAGGAACACACAGTTACTGGACTTTCACCTACAAAGGCACTGTTATAAATCAAATAACATGTAATAGAAATGAAGCTATTTTTTATTATATTTAAGTGATCACTTATGCCAGCCGAAGACGGGTCGTAAGCCTTGTAATAGCCCATACTTTAATATATTTCCACTAAACATAATAAAAAAATAGCTTCGTCTCTATGAGATATATATTATTTGTTTAATAAATATAATATTATTTTTTCTTTAATATTTTCAAAATTACTTAGCCTCAATTTATATTAATAATTATACAAAATACTTTGTTTAAACCACTATTTATTAATTATTCTACATGTTTCGAAACCTACGGTATCTTCTTCAGGAAACAATGTATACTGTATATATACATAAATAGTGGTTTAAACAAAGTATTTTGTATTATTATTAATATTATATTATTTAATTAAATAGTATGAGCGCAGTGTCGACAGCTCGTCTGCAGAGCGATTAATGGCGACCGGTGCTCTGGCCGGTGCAAGAACAAGACGAAGAAAAAGAAGAAGAAGAAGAACATAAAACAGAGTGGATTCAAAGTAACCACCCCAATATAAAATGTTTAAAAGTAGAAAGTTGTGAAAGGGTAAGTATTTAATCATCGAAAACGTTACAAACAACAAAGTTGGTACATAATTGAAGGAAAACAGAACGATGGACCAAAACCTTTATCCAGCTTCTTTATTGATTCACTCTGATAAAGTAGAAAGTGCTACGCTCGAGTGGCTCAAGCTCTCCCCTTTGAAGAGTTACACAATTTGGCCCGTAATCTGAACTTAACCACAAATAATTAACAAATCAAACAGGGCGCCAGGCCTGAACGTGTTACAAATTTGTAGAATTTCTCGTCAATTTTCATGTTTAATTAAAGGATACAACGTATGTATATATTATATACAATAATATCGGAACACTCGCTGGCGCCGGAGTCAGGAAGTTACGTAAACTTGTTTCGCAATAGTATTACCAGGTGAATTAATAATGTACGCGCGGTTGTGCGGTGGGGAGCGGGGAGTCGAAGGAGGTACCTCACCGGCCAGCTGATAATACGCTGTGGAGACTCGGGGTGGGTGATACTTATTACCGTGTGCACAACACCACCTCATATTATCATTGAAATAGGTTGAGGCTCCCATTCTTATGACGTCAAACATTTTTACAATATAATTGTGAAATCATCGCCATCGTAAAAAAATATTTTAAAAAAAACGATCTAACACTCCATGTTTAAAAAAAAATTTTTTGTGAATAGAACTTGGATACCTCAGGTATTCATATACCCACAGACCAGTAAATGAATAGACATGAAATGAAGTGTACATGCAGGAAGGGGTTTGGAACATTAGTAGCGGGACCAGGGGCATTCTACACACATTTTTGGTGGAAACTTAATTCGATAGATTATGACACATTTATGCAACAGTAAACTCTTCAAAAATTAAATCTTTGTGTAAACATGACGTATTTTTTCATTAATACATATTATTTTATCAGCGTTTAAATTGTTGTTCCAATCGAGTCATATTTAAAAAAAAAATCGCGGCGTTATTTGATTGCGTAAGTGGTACCAATGCAATGTGACACTAAAATGAAAATATTGGGACAAATAGTTTGCGTTAGTTCATGTCTATATATTTGGTGGTCTGTGCAAATACCTACCTTAAATTGTTAATTTGACATCTTGAAGAAGGAAATTGTATGATCTGAAACAATGTTAAATAATCTAAAAATGAATTTTAATCATAAAGTTGATTTTGCTAATATTAAAAACAATAGTCTTTAGGTTACAAATAACGATCGTACATACAAATGGCTTACTTTCAAACAGTTTTTTAAAAAAAGTTTTATTTTTTACAAATACTGTGCACATTTACATATTTAAAAAATATAACATTATCTACGTGGTGATTGTAAATGATGAAAAATATTGATAAAACCATCGACAGGCCAATCCGCGCGCCGAACACCCTCGGGGTGGATTTCGCCCGCGGGCTGGTACCAAATTACGAGGGATGTGTGACGATCGGTTCACCAATGTAGGATATATGAATAGGATGAAGTGGAATCAGAGATAAATGGGGAAAATTCATCACCCGCGACCGGGAGCTGAAGGCTGGAGGGGAGGAGCGCGAAAAACGCTGCAAATATTACGAGATTAAATAAACGGGGTCTAAATTTTATCCATCACAAATATGTTTGGGTTGGGGTCAATAATTCCAACATTTTTTATCAAGTTAAAGATATTTATTTACGTCAGAGCCGAAACACCGAGCCGTGTACTTGGTGGTTATGTTAGGAAATTAAAATTCTGCGCATCGAAACCATACACATGTACGCCACATTATGGTGTACCACTTGGAGAAAGGATGGAAAGCTGCCGAGTATATCGCAATCTTAACGATCTTTAAGGCGAAAGAACGATTAACGAAAGGGCATGCCATACCGAGAGTGGTTTGTTCGCTTCAAAGCTGGTGATACCAGCTTACACGACAAGTCGGGAAAGGGTTAATCTTCGTTTTTTGATGATCAGGCCATTCTGGCGGCTGTGGAAGAAAACGAAAGTCGCACCATTAGAACGCTGACTGAGAACTTCAACAACGATCAGTCCACGATTGTTTGTCGTGTCAGAAAACTCCGATGGGTCCCGCACAACCTCCCAGACAACAAGGCTGACCAAGTTCGTATTTCACAATTTTACTACATAATTATATTATATAATTTATGTTGCAACATATTTCACAACACAACATGCAATTTTAAACTTTCGGCTTAAAAGTCTAATTGTATAAATGTATCGGCGTTGTCTAATTAGGACACTTTTTAAAACTGCTCCCCCGTTGCAGATATCTTGAGAATTTAACGTTAGTGAAAAAGTTAGAATGGCGAAAATAAATGTAATAAAAAAAACCTTTAATGTGTCACCCTAAAAATTGTGTTTATTAAACAATATATTCGCTAATCACGTCGTTCGTAAGACGAACAAACGGGCAGTCATTCAACGATACCCGAGAAGAATCGAGAAGCTGAAAGGCCGATATCATCCAGTTCTGCAGAAATACAAAAATACGTGGCAGCGAATAATAATACCGAGAAATGTGAGAGACCGTCAAGAGGACTTCATCCAGTAGCGGATAAAAAACGGGTGATGAATAATGCTGTCTTATTACTATTTACTAAACACATAAAGAAACGACGAGATATTTGTAAGTAATAATTTGAGCGAAGAATTCGTTATATACCTTAAACATCTAAAACATACGCCCAGTTATGAATAAAATAGTTCGTCTGTAAATTATATAACTCCGGAAATTGAGGACATCAACTATGCAAGCAGCATACCTCATCATTCGATACGAGGAGATCTATAGAATGAAGAACACTATAGACATTTAAAAAGTATATATTTAAATAGTGATATATAGGCAAAACTGGTTTGAAAGTTAATTGACATTGCCGTAGAATAGATATTGCTTAAAACCAAAGGCCTATATGAACTCTGGAGGAGAAATTAATTAGAAGTTAGTAGGCTAATAATTATATTTCTAATTTCCCTTATTGTACGTAGGGCGTACCGCTAGTTACAAATAATATTTGTCATAAACACGAGTTCCCTTATACTTAATACCCTCAGAGCACGTACGGCACGGCAAATTTCATGTACGCACATGATTCAGACAACGAGCGAACCACAAAACCTAAAAGCTTTACGCATGACTCTAAAAGCTAACTCGCATACGGAACACACCCCCGACTCGCTGCGGGCGGAGAGTAGCGCGGACCGCTTTACTGTCGCGGGTACAAAGTGTCCAATTTCCGAGTAAATACGTCAACTGCTCGCCGCTGGAAGGATGAAGGGTGCCGCCGTGGGACGGGACTGGCGCATTAGGCCGAACCGGCGAAGGTTTCCCCCCGGCGGGGGATGAAGGTGAGTCGGGCTCGTGTGGGATGTACGTTTAAATGTGAACTATTGCGTCATGTCTTGTTAAAAAAAATATGACATAAAAGTTATTTTAGAATTGTTTTCTTACACCTTAAAAATACACTATCAATTATATTAACGGATTATTTAATAGTGTGATAAAAATGGTTAGGGCCTAAAATATTAAATATATATTCTGTAGGAGTCGAGTCGAGGAGATGTGTGTGTCGAAGTTATTCAAACTATGATTGACTCGAGATTGTGTCAGAAGATTAAGATGCTGTAAGATAGAAGCTCCTAACTTCTTCGTGTTGGTTGTGTGTCGCAGTGTAGGGTGTCTATTGTAACTAGAGCAGGGTATATAAATGAAAGCGCATTTACAAGGTTTCGTTTATTGAGGTGATGAATTAATACAATTTAAATGCGTGGTTGCTTGGTAGCAACTGTCTCAGGTGCTGATGGTCGCATCTGTCAATTGCATCAATTGCGCGTCAATTGCGTCTGCTTATTGGTCTGATTCGGGGGCTAATGGTTGATAGGTGAGCCCTTACCCGGCCATGTCTACGGGCGCGAGTAGGGTCACCACAGTACCTACTCGCAAATATAGCATTAGAATGCTAAACGAAAACAAGCAAAATCACTTACATTTATAAATAATTTATTAATAAAAAATAATTAATAAAAAATAAGAAGATAATAACGTTACGTCCTTTCAATTAACGTCAACGTTTACGTCATATCAAATATAAATACAAAACGAGTGAACGTAGATTATTTAAGTCTATAGTCTGTTAAGTATCAATCTACGACCACAATTACGTGATGATTAATATACATTTTAAACGTTGAATTTTCCTGCAGATAAAAATATTTTTATAGAAATGTTTATTAAAATTTACCTAAAAATATGCTTTATTGAAAAAAAAAAGGATATTAAAATTCTTTGCAATATATCAAAGTAAGGTGATATCTAAAATATAAATTAAAAGAATCCACTAGAAAGATACACAAAAAAAGATTTGTTTATTGAAAACATATTTAGTTGCTACCGAGATTAGAGCACCTTGGACTATCGGACCTCTTCCTATCTGGAGAAAGCGCGTTACCATTTTCGGTGTACATATAAATTTTAAATTTATATTCTGTAGTCTTTCCTTGACACATCTATCATTCCATTTTTAAAAGCAATCAACTGTGTTCCGAAAATACAATTACACAACAACAATGTGTTCTTAAAAATATTAATATCTTTAAATGACTTGCCTGCCTGATGCCGAATGTCGTATTGAACTGACTGGCATTATTAAATTCGAATACTGGCTCATATATATATATAATATATATTTATATGTTTGAGTGTAGTTGTAATACACATCTGCATCACAGAAGAAAAATACAACGAACAAATCCGACTAACATTGCCGAGGCTGATGTGGTTCAACTCAAAGAGCAGCAAGGTAGCAGTGACAGCTCAGTTTTTTCGAAAAAATATTTAATTTTTATTTTCTTAGTGACATATTTAATTTGGTTAAATTCGGTTAAAATCTAGTAGATTTAAAAGTGATTAAATGTTCAGCTCAGAAACTGAAATCACAAACAAATCTCAGAATAACTACTCTATACGGGTCGAGATGACAGTGTGTGCTGTATGCATGTGTACAAAATGTACGGCTTCATGAGATCCAGTGTCGGGCGCGGAAAATCCGATAAACCCCCCATCTGTCGCGCGGAGTTAAGGACTGAATAACACCGATTGTCTATAGTCCAATATTAACTACTGCTCCCCGCTACCTGTGGCCCACGGTAACAGGTGACGGGTGAAATAATATTTTGATTATAATTTATTTATATTAAATGTTATAAACGTGTTTGTGTACGGACACGGCTGGCTAGGATTAATCTTTGTTGAGGTGAGGTTCTGATAGATAAGTGCTACGTTTACAGTTCTTCGTTTTCTTCTATAGATTGTTTTACTCGGCCATTCTCTTCTCCTTCTTCCTTTCATTACTGTGGTTACGAATATGGTGTGATACGACTGTACACTACCGTCCTCAAAATAAATGTTTTCCTGTATTTCTTCCAATATGTTCTCACTTCCTTTCTGTTCAGTTAATTTTCAACATTTCAGCACCTCACCTCCATTAGGCATCGCCTTGACAATGGCACACGTTACCGTGCCGAAACGTCGGCCTAGATTTCCTCAAAAAAACCACCTACAAAAATCGCGATCGAACTTGTAACATAGAAGATATTTTAAATATTTGTTACAAATTTTAGATTGTGTTTTATTCATTTTAATATAAAAGAATTAAAAGTTACAGTTTCGGAAAATATAATTTCCTTCATCATATTTATGTTTTAATTTATTTGACAATCTTGTGATGCAAATGGTATTTTCCGAAACCGGTTGGTGTATAAAATATAACTCATGAAATAGTTAAAAACAAAGTTTCAATTCATTTATATTAGAATGAATAAAACACAATCTAAAATTTGTAACAAATATTTAAAATATCTTCTATGTTACAAGTTCGATCGCGATTTTTGTAGATGGTTTTTTGCGTGTGGTTAAAAACGAAGTTTTTAATAATTTATATTAACTTAGAAGAGACGCCAGTTACATACCCTAGTGCTCAAACCTTAAATTAAGCGTATATGTCTTTATAAAAGTTTTTCAGAATTGTATGGTTATTTAGCCAGTATACAATAGTGCTGGATCCTTGTGCACGATTGCTTCACTATGGTTATTGTTTTCCTTACTTCTTATTCTACCATTTGGATCTATAATGCCACCTATAAGTTAGAGATCTTTATCTGTATTAGCCTTTATAAGTTTTGTTTATAGTTAGACATATTATAACATCTGGTTTGTAAATGAAATTACATATATCTATTTGCCAGACCAGCTGTTGCTGATCTGATTATATAAATTAGATAACATTATCGATGAAATCGTGTGCACCCAGCTTTGCTAGGATTCCATTAGAAATGAGTCCATTGTACATAGATCACCAGACAATTAATTACAGCCTCCATTCACCAATGTCTAGATTGCATAGAACTGGAAACAATCTCTTCGATCTAACACATTCAACTGCACTCTAGCTGAATAATGCATTTAAGTAATTATGTAATTAATGAAGTAGGAATTAATTTAGTAAAACCTCATAGGTTTCTATAAAATATTTCTATATTTTTATACATTTTACTAATATTTTACAAAATTATTTATTTAAATCCTGTATTTTTAGTTTCATTAATTAATTAAATATTTTTCATGCATTACTGCTACTCTTAATGTACCAAACAATTGGATAACAAGATCATTAAAAATGTATTATATGTTTGAATCCTATAATTTCCTTATTTCCGTCCGTATCGCACAGCAACACAAAATAAACATATATCGAAAGCTGTCCATGTCGCGTGTCAACACAAAACAATCCGCAGCCGATTGATTATATTATGTAAAAGTGTGCGGTTACCGCATCTGACTAACTAACTAGCAGGGAGGAACACAATTCTCGCCTCATCCATATTCATACATCTTCTCACACAAACTCGCCGATTAGAGGCGAGTTTGTGTGAGAAGATGTATGAAGAACAGAACCATCTTCCAGTATCTGATTTACATGGTCGTGCCAAGTCTTCTGTTTCTGGTGCCATCAACACTTGCGTCATACATATTAATCACTATTCTCCTCATTTATCTGTTCCATATGACCAAACCACCTAAGCGATCCTATTTTAACATTATTCACTATGCTATGATCAGTTATCGCTCCAAACGTAAATTAATTTACTCCTGTATATATAAAAAAAATATTTTTTCTAGTATCTTAGTTTATCATTATTAGATGTGGACCAACAGTAGAGTGGTTTGCCGTTTTAAATTAAGTACGCCGTATAAAAACAGTAAATCAGTAAAGAGAGGAAAACAAAACAAAAATTAACCAAGAAAACACAAAAGCTTGGAGGACACTTGTAGCGGCTACGGTGTAGAAACAATGGTCTAAAAATAAAGCCACCCCTATTTTTAAAAACACGAGAAGGTATCTATCTACCTTATCCATGAAAATGTTGTGTCGGTGGCGAGGGTAGAATCGACTTCACCATTTTACACGAACCTTATGGTTTTATTGATAATCAAGCAACAAGGATTCATTATTTATTAATCATTAATGAATATGAAAGTACGTACGTTAACAAAAAATTATTTTATTATAAAAAATTAATCGCTTGTTGGTAAAATTGTATTTAACAAGTAGTCGCAATAAAAAACTAAAATATACGTTTTAAGTAAACACTGCATGGAAATGCAAAAATAAACATAAAATATTAAATTAAGAAAACCGAAGGTGGTGAAGATAAGATAAGATAGTTGAGTTAAACAATTTTTATAAAATCGTATTGTGGATATAGGATTATATATTAATAAATATAACGACTCTAGGCTGGTCTTGTTTTTAGTGTAGATACATAGTGATTTGTAATATATTTGACCAATAAAATGCAAGAAAGATTATTATTGACCGTTGACCCTATTAATCGCTTATTTTTCCTTTATCAACCCTTCACGTTAATATTGGCTTCTTAAAACAACTACATGCCTACTTGCAGCACACAATCCAGCTGTTTTATTTTTCCGTACGATGAACCATCAACAAAATGAATATCATATTTTCTCACATCTACGATCTTGCACAAGTCCATGTGATCGTTGACGCAAATACAAAGGCAACAAGTCTTCTTTGAAATATTCTAAGGGTACAGTAAAGGGCTCCTACTAGATGTATCTTTTAACGGCGGATAACCTAGAACCATCGGTGGGAGAGGGGGGGTTCGTGAAATTTTTGATGGTTTTCAAGTGTTCATAAAATTTTCCACGAGTGTAAGGCCAAGAACATCATCAGCTAGTGGTACTCCAAAAATAGTTAAATTATCCTTAAATTTAGCGGCGCTCTCCGTCAGAATATCCGATTGCGAGAGGAAGAAAAAATTAGTGAGTGAAATTTATCTCAGTAGGGAGAATGGTATCCGAAAATAATCATTTTTGTTCTCGGCCGCGTAATCAATTATCATTTACATTTAGATAATCCAAAGAAAGCTTAACATTTATGTTCACATATATAATATATATTTATAAGGTATTCCACGAATATTTCAATTATTCATACAATCATTTATTATATAACGCGTTTTATAAAGATTGACTCTGTTATATTCATTCTAATGAAATCACATTTTATTTGTGATTACGATTGTTCCAGAACATAGTTCCATGATAATTAAAAAACGAAAAAATAGATGCCTCGCGGTGAGATGTTGTATAGTGTGATTATAGCTTAAATGGTTAGAGCTGTCTACCAGGATAGAGAGTTCCGGGTTCGGAATATAATTTATTTAATAGAGTAATTCATTTAATTCGTTCTTGTTTAAATATGTTATAATTATACTTGACAACTAAAAAATGTTAAGTCGGTCTTACTATATTTATTTAATACGCGATAGTAAAAGTACTCGCTTGTACAAAGCTGTTTTTTAGACGTCATTTAGGACGTATCAAGACATCTTCATATAAAATTACAATTATTGTGTATATATACTTTTAAAATATTATAGTTCATTTTGTAAAAGGCTAAATGGATAAAATTTTAACAAGACGAAAAATTAGCAATAATAGAAATGAATAGTGATGAGGTAAACCGTTTTTAAAATTATTTTTTATACATTGTCCATAAATGGACATAAAATATGAAAACAATTTTCTATTAAGTAATTAAGCAAGTATTTAACATAATTTTTATCTGTTTCTTTTAATGGAATACCGAACTACACCTGACAAGACTGTATTTTTTCGATCTATATTACTTTTTTTTTTGCCAATCGAATGCCTTTTCAAATAGTCAAGTGGTTGTTAGAAGTAAAACTTAAAATTCGTTATAACTAAAGATTTTCATGCGTTTTATTCGATTCTTTAATGATTTGATAACTTGTAATATAAATAATTAAATTAGAAACGTTGGGTTATAGTTGGAGAGGTGCAGTCCCTCTTCTCATCGGGTGGCAAGTCTAATAACCAAAGTGTAGCTACAAAAATTAATTGTGAAAATTTAAAGAATCATGTTAGAGCACAATATCAATATCAATATCGGAGGAATTTATGACCGATTGTAATGATGATTGTAAAATAGAAATTAAACCTTAAACAGTACATTTTAATACATCGGTAACTTTTTTCCAAGTGAGATTTGTTGACATGTACGTGTTATTGCCGATACGATATAAGATACGGTAAATATTATAAAAAAGCTCATAACTAGTTCTGCCCGTGTACATACTTAATATTGCCTCTTTTTCAATTAATAGCACAGAATCGAGTGGTAATACAACCTTATTGATTGGCTGGAAATCCATTAGCAAATTTAATGGTGTACCTGATCTTCAATCAGGGAGGCAAAGTGGATGGAATAACTATAAACCGAACCGCGATTACTATTAAGATAACAGTTATGGGGTACTTCTGCTTCAGATCCACTCGATAGCGTCCATTACTGAGGAATACCAGCAAATAAACGCACGTTTTACGCTTCAACAAGTAGACACACGAGTATTAAAATGGTTTGGCCGTCTTCAATTTATTTCATCCCGAAAATAACTATTGATTATTTTAAAACCGTATTTCGATTGCCAACTAATATATCTTCGATCGCCAGAGAAGAGTTTACGAATGAACATGCCAAGAAAATGCTTTACTATATATGTAAGTTATTTCTTTGTTTAAAAGAGTATCTACTGTTTAAATGAGCGTTAAAGTATTTTTTGGTCAGAAAATTGCTTACGATTATTTAAGAAATCGATCACCTAAAGAATATTTGGATATATATGCATGTTAGTATAGTGAGTAAGATTAAGAAAGGATCACTTAGGTGGTTTGGTCATATGGAAAGGATGAATGAGGAGAGAATGGTAAGAAAGATATATGACGCAAGTGTTGATGGAACCAGAAATAGAGGACGTCCGCGGAAGACTTGGCACGACCAGGTAAAAGGTTCTGTTAGAAGCCTCAACAATCGGCGAGCTTGTATGACAAGATGTGTGAGGCGAGAATTGTGTGTCAGGACAGAAGAGTGTGGCGCTCTATCCTCTCTGCCTACCCCCACGGGGAAACGGCGTGATGGTAAGTAAGTAAGTAAGTATGCACCGCAAGGTGATTATTTAAAAATTGTAATAATTTTTTTATTAACCACCGATATAGGTAACCTACATTTAAATTAATACTAAAAGTTTATAGCGAAACCCTAATAATGATCACGCTAATGGTCACACGACCGAGGTCTACTTTTAGGGTATCTATGACTTGAATATTGTTGCACAATATTTAGTGTAATATTATTTTAGGTGGTAATATTTGGTGCTCTGTTACGTGTCATACGCCCTTTTCAAGCCTACATTACTGCCGCACTTGATGATAAAATAGAAAATAAAGACAAATTTTGCACATTCTATGGCTACTGTTGTACTCGGAGACGAGTAGGATAGATTAAGGTTAAAGCAACAGTAGAAGATGAAAAAGTTCAAGAAAACGAACTTGGCGTAATAAAAAGAATTTTGATGTATTATTTGTTTAATGTGAAGTTACTTACATTTAAAAAAGCGGTTGTAAAATGATTTGAGAGAAAATAGACTGGAATTACAACAATACATTTATTTAATTTAAAACCTAATTTAGAGGCGGCTGAAAAAGGAGATCTAGAGAAAAAAATTATAACGATTTAGATCTAGGCTGTTTATTGCTTTCCTGAAATTCAAAGTTCCATTCGCGCTCCTGAAATACACGACTCGCTTCTTCTTTTAATTTTTATAATATACAAGATCTGAAGATTTTTCAGCTTTTTTCCACCTTTTGGATGGTCTGTCGATTTGTCGTGTGCTGCGACGTGCGCCATCTCGGTTACCGGTCTCTCCAGTGGCGTCGTTTATCTACTTTCGATTCCACACATCATGATGGGCCTGACATTATTTGATGCGATTATCAAAATATCTGTTAAATTTAATTAATATCTTAATGAATGAAAATTATAATAACAGTAGATAGAGCACTTTTGAGATGACAAAAATAGAATGAATAATTTCACATTAAACTACAGCGGCTACTCAACAGCAGGGCCGCGAGGAAAATAATAATCATTATTAAAGCTCTCGTCAGCGAGTCGCGAGAGCCAATTTAAAAGTTTTCACTCGCGGTCCGGGAGGCTCTTTAAAAAAGCGGGTGCAAAAGAGGCTGCATCGCCGCCCGGTAAAATCAAATTACGGGGACAACAAAGGTTCTCTAGACGCGAGACAAAAGCGCCCCGAATAAGCTCGGGGTTGGAGTTTTATACCCCTGAAGAGAAAAATAAACACTAAGGTATTCTTTTATCTTCTACCTACCGCTTGACATTTATGGAATCTGAAAGTTTACGAAAATGATTCATCATTTTAATACGTGATGTTGTCTCTTTTTTTTTTTTTTGGACAACGCATAAAACATCTAAAATGTCTTTCCCATCAGTGTGATGGTAGATATGACTCACTCTTAATCATCTTCCTACCTAATAGTTCCCTCGCGACTTCTACGAAGAAAGTCTCGTGACATAAATATCTATGTTCTATTATTAATGCGATCGTCAAATGATATTTAACCGAATATAAAATATCTAAATATAAAAATTTTACATTCGTAATAAATGTCATAGACTTAATTATTATTATAAATAAGTGACTGACAATTTAAAATGTAATATCGACACTGAAGCCCGTGTTGGGTTTTCCAACTGCGCGTGCTGTCGCGCTCCATTAGATATCCTAGGGCAATCCTTTCTAGAGCGCCTCGCGGAAAGTATATTTGCGGGATGTATTACAATAACTGTATGGAAAAATAATCATTTGTACAAATATTACCTAGTACATTCATCCACATCACGACAGCAACGATTAGAAAATTGGCTCCAACTAACAATGTATGACAGCTTCAAAATATTAAAATAGGACATCAGCTAGTATTAAAGCAAGGCTGGTATGGTGTAGAATATTCCGGACAATACCTAGGGGGAACAATTAACGAAAACAATATTGTTCAAAAATGTTTAAAAGATTTATATAATTAGAAAAGGTCTTATTCCGTATATAAGAAAATGTATTTAGCGGCAATCCTTTGTTCGTTTGGACCGACTTATTTGAAGGATAATGAAAATGTTTTAATATTATGGAGCACAAAACATTATTTATTTATTTATTTTATAATTGTTTTTCTTCTAAACTGACGAAATATTTATTATGAATGTTAAAAATTCATTAATTGTAAGTCAAACAAAACAACAGTTAAGTATTTTGTACAGTTACACGATCTATTCTAAAAGCGTTAAATATATCGCACACCTAGATCAAAACTAAGACAACTCAAAAAAACAAGAATTTTTAGTTATTATTGTATTTGGATACACCTGTCATATATGCAACTAACTTAGCCCCAGTTCTCGAATGTCATTTTAGGATACATTTATGACCTAAAATGTAATTTAGTTTTATAACTTTAGTAACAAAAAAATGGAGAAATTTTTTTTTTTGTCTACTGAAAAATGACTCTTTGAGTTGCCTTAGTTTTGATCAATGTTACAATTTTATAAGGCAGATGGCGCTCCGATTCGTGGTGTAAACGGTTACTATAATTTAAAAAAAATATGTTACATGATTTCCAATTTATAAAATTAAAATGGTAGATGGTGTATTGAATTTTTTATTTATTTATTAAATAAATTTATATCAATATTTAGATTTTATATAAATGACACGCTACACGTTTTTTGGGAAAAAAATCATCGTTAGCGACGAAGATCATTTCGACTTGGCGGGTTTTAACAGCCGTTATTGAGGCACTCAAAATCCTTAATTGATACAGCAACGATCTTTACGGTGCGCTATGTGGGCCGACGGAACCATTGGGCCCTATTTCTTTCAGGTTGCAAGAGGCAACGCCGTAACAATTAATGGTGATCGCTATCATCACATGTTGGAAAACTTCTCGGTGGCCGAATTGCGTTGATTGAATCTGCAACATATGTGGTTTCAACAGGACGGTGCCACCTCACACCGGCAATTTTTCCCAATAATGTAGCGATGTCAACTGTCCACCTCGATCACCTGATTTGACAGCACCCGACTATTATCTATGGAGGAACTTGATAGGAAAGGTCTACGCCAATAAGCCAACAACAATTCCGATGCTACGGGACCTTCTCGATCACTTGATTTGACGGCTCCCGACTCTTTTCTGTGGAGATACTTGGAACCACTTGGCCGATGTCATATTCCATACATAATTGTAATAAATCAAATAATCGATAAATAAAAACCAAATTGAGTTTCATTTCCTACTTGTTCAAAAATAACATCGGCCTGGTACATAATATTCATTCTGTATATTATAGCAAAACTAATTATATTATCACTAATTCCACAATACCGAATTATTATAATAATATTTAGTTTTTGTACCAAATTATAGTTAACACAATTAGTTATAACACATCATTATAGATCTCGAAAGCCATTTGCTAATCTATTGAATACAGCAGATTAATCGCATATACAAATCTATAATTTATACAAATTGACATCGAAATCTGCTTTACATTCATTCGAAGTAAGAAGAACTCATTAATTATGTACCCATGAAGTGTCTGACTCTAATCAAGTTTGAGCTGTATGGAATAGAAGCTTGGAAATGGAAAAACTGTGCAATTAACAATGACTATAAAATATCTTCCAACAATATCGATAAACAAAGGTGGTAAAAAACAGATTTTGGTGCAGGTGATGGTGGTACTAGATGAGTGTGATCAAGATAATGAACCTGATGGTGGCCAAGGCAACCGCTTCCCTTGATTATATCATTGATGAAATATTAGCGAACCTTTAAATAGAATAGAAAGAGGAAAAGTGATCTACGAAAAACAGGTAATTAAATAATATAATAAATTACTGAAAGATGACAATACCTAGGAAATAATTATATTCAATTCCTTACCTTGTATTTATATTCCGTTTCTAGCATTACAAATCTTGTATATATAATACGACGGAAGATAATACAAAATAGAAATGAAACAAAATAAAAAAATCAAGGGATAAAAATTCATATAACGAATGATTTGGAAAATATCCGAAGTTATGAAGTTCAGTAAAGAAATCAAAGTTATTCAGACAGGCATAGCTAATGGCAGCCAGTTTCTGAACATAGGCAAATAAATAATGTTATTTTAGGAGAAGAGATAATTGAATTAATTATTCATAACATCTAATCATTCTCTCCAAACTGCACTACTCGAGCACACCAAAATGAAGTTTAAAAATATACACCATATTGTAGAATGTCTGATGTTCCTTTATCTTTACGTGAGTACGATGTGATACTAAATGCTGTAAAGCTTACAACATCAGCTGGCTAGCCGTAGGGGGCATTGTTTATAATAATAATGTAAATATATATTTCAATGTACTTTGTGCATCCGCTTCGCGCCGCACTTTAGTTCCCTGCGGTACTCCCAATGTGCCGGGACAAATAACCCTTTGTAATTGACGCATCCGGAGCGCGAGCGGCGGGCCCACTTACGTGCATACATATTCACAAAGAAAAAGGCAATTTCAAAACCTTTTGTAAGAAAGTCGGTAACCGATACAGGATGTAGGCTAAACGACGTCCGTGGAAGCGAAATCGGTCATGTATAACTTGCGGAGGAAACAACCTATAATTTAGATCGGTGGAAGATATCGCCGTGGAGGGGAAACTGGGCGATTTTATTTCTAGCCACTTGCTGATTATGTTCGTTTCAGAACCGAAGACTGCATCGCGAAAGGGTTATTCTACTTTTACTGGTGTCTAGTAAATTTATTAAATAAATAAAGCGTGTATTGATTACGATCTTAAATTAACGAAGTGCTAATTGATCTGTCCAACTTTGAAGGGAAATCTATGGATCCATGAATAATGGAGGACTGTAGAGAATTTAGTCCAATGATGATCTTTATAATCTGTACAACATACCATTTCTTTGGGACGGATTTTTCAATTTTTTGGGTATCTTCGAGAAGGGAAGATAGCTCAGAGAAGTTTGATGTAGTGGGCCACGTTGAAGGACGAAAAGGATGATCCCCAACCCGTTGAACCGATCAATTGGAAAAGGCAACAGGTACTCCTCTGGTGACAGCCCTAAAGTCTGCAGTATGAATAGTCAAGAGAGCGAGAGTTCATAGAGACAGCGATCATCAGTCATGAGGGACCGACATGGATGATGACGAGGAGCTCAGATTCTCACACATGCTCCGATCGAGTTAGGTGGAACACCTGTACTAGATGCATGATTTCTGAACCTCAAATTGGATACTCGATGGAAATCCAGAGAGGAAAAGACTAATTGAAAGACCAAGCTCCGCTGGAGAGACAATATGAAGAAGAATGCTAAGAATCTGCTTAAGAAACTGAAAAATATAAGCAAAATATTGAGTATCAATGAGGAGAAAATTCTGGATGCCGAGGTTCAATTTCGACTGTAGCTCCATGGAAGAAGGAGAAGCCATTAATATATATTTTTCTTTTCTAGGGTGTGTATGTTATTTGAAAGACTTCATAACAATTCGATTATATAACAATTCAATCCAGTACTATGGTGAGACGGTCTGTAGTTTCTAAGGGCATTTAGTAAAAATATGACTGAAAATCTGGAGCAGTAGCGACGCAGGCACGAGCATTTCTACTGAGTCACGAGGCCTCGCCAGGTGAGGGGCTTAATGTAACTTTGACGTGATCTGGAAACAATGTGACTGGCGTGACGGACACACACAATCGGCGGAAGTGATTATCGCTCAACGCCGGACACAAAGCAGTAGCGATTCTTCATCTGAGGGATGAAGTTACTTGTAAAGGGCTTCATTTCCGTCATCAAATTGTTCCAATTTCATGGTGATCAGCGATTTCCATGCTGTTTTGCTAGCGTAATGACTTAAGGCAATTTTCTTTATGTGGGTCGAATAAAAACACTCTGATGAAACACTAAGAAGACAAGCTTTGAAACCCACCTTTGTGCGTTTTCAATATTCATAACTTTTTTTTACCGTCCTATTATTTTCCAACTATTTAACTACCCAAAATTTTGCTAGCTTGCAATTTGGACCGATAATTTCGCAATACAGAATAGATGCAAACGGTTTATAGTATTCATCATGTTTATAGTATGCTTCGAAATCAATTTAGGGTACTGAATAGCACATATAGTTATTTTTAATGTTCACTTTCGTAAGAGTTAAAGTCGAACATAACTTCGACCTCTTTCGAGTTCTAACGCAGTCCCAATTATTCCATATTGATGGCGTTCAACTCCATCCCTAGTTGGCAATTTTCCACATATTTCTAGGTGCTTTGGAAGCCGGATGAATCATAAATACTGAGCAATATTTGAATATGTCCAAGAACACATAATTACTTAATTATACTTATATATATATATATATATATATATATATATATATATATATATATATATATATATATATATATAAAGTGATCACTTAAGCCAGTCGTAGACAGGTCGTAAGGCCTGTAATTACCCATATATTTGCATTAAATATAATAAAAAATAGCTTCGTCTCCATGAGATATCTATTATTTGTTTCATAAATACTGAAACTAATTTTCCAAGGCAGGAACATAACCAAATTCACAAAGATGAAGACAGACAGTAGTCTTTCAAATCTTTCTGCACGAGCCCGATACACGGACACTCGGGCAACAAGACCGCAATAAATAGACGCATTAAATATATAACGCTGGTGACCTATGCTGCGAAATCCATGAACATCTCACAGAACAAACAGTTTTACGAGAAATGTTGAACAATGTGTTTCTTTCGTAATACTAAGCATACTTTAGGCCCGTCACAAAACTAAAAAACTAATGGCGCGGATCAGGTTCTCGCGAAGAACGCCGACTAGATGGACAGAACTAGTAACGTATCAAGTGATAGCTCATTTCAAGAAGCACAACGAAGGATAAGAAAGATAACAACATAACTAATAGAAGCCATATTAAAAAATTATTTCAGTCTGTCGATTCAAACACAAAATTATTTAAATTAATTAATTAGGTATCCTTACCGCTTATTTATTTATTTATATATATATTTACATATATATTTTTGTTCTAACAGAGGTGAATACATAATAAACATAAGACATAATTATACTGATAGTTTACTGTGTGGGATGGAGTAGACTTCACCTCTGATATATACAGCGTTGTCCTGGCTACTTTGCTAGACTGAAGTCTGTGTTAAAGTAGCCAGTTTTTTTTATTCGTGCTGTTGTGGTGTTATTTAAGTCATTCTAAGGTTCTACTTTTTCGCGTGACCAAATAATACAATATAAATCTAAATATAAATATTATTATGGAGAACACCAAAACTGAGTATAATGGTTAAAAGGGAAGGCTGTCATTCGACTATTTTAAAAGTAAAATAAAGTCGAAACAATGGGAAAATTATAAAGTAAGAAATCTTGACGGAAGATTAATAAAAGAAGTATAAACGGCGACAATGACAACAACCGAAAACTTTAGTAAAATAATCCAAAGTTTATGTTAAGTGGACTTAAGGAAAAAAAATTGTCGGACGAGACATAAAAAAATTTTGTGCATTGTTCGAAAAGGATAACAATTAAACTAATACGTCACTTACGAACATTCGTGACGTGCTGTATGTGGGTTCCGACTTAATGCGAGCTTCATGAATGTTCCGGGTGGCACACAGGAAGTGGTGTGGGTGAGGATAAATATCTAATTGACAATCATCAAAAATTAAAAGATGAAAGCGATGAACGTGTGTAATGTCGGAGACGTTGGCTGGGAACAAATGACACAATATTGTGAAATGTGTAAGAGATAGTCCTGAACTTCAGACGCCTATCGCATTGTGAGACCGTATGATGAGAGTTGAATTGTATATCCATTTTTCAACACGTTCGCGAAGAAATAAAGAGAAACATGCGACACACGAAGGACGTATTGCATAATCTATAAGTGATTCAAAAATCACAGGACCGACTGACGGATACACAAACCCGTTTTGATAGATAGGCATAAATTTCGGTACTCACCGAGAGATTCTGGTGAAGAGTTTAAGACGTTAAAATGAGCTACTTGAGGAGTAATCAGATTCGTGAGATTCGGTGTAGTACCTGTAATCACAATACAAGATGAATGAGTTGGCTTAGACACGTCTTTCAATAACGGAGGAGAAATTAAAGCGAATCATCATATATCAGTAGTACCGGATGGTTTTAAAAAAATGCTGGATTTAAGTCTTTTACGGTACATCTGTCTACGCATGTCACATCAAGCCATACGCATATATACGATTAAACGCGATATCATATATTTGAAATCATGAAATTAAGAGATTTTTTTTTTAATGAAATTTAAACAATCAAATTTTAATAAATATTATTAATGAGTTCTGCTAGTTTGCGTAAAGCGTTATTTAAATATTACCGCTGTTTCGACCATTTTCAAATAGTATGAAACGCCGAAACAGCTGTAACATTTAAATAACGCTTTACACAAACTAGCAACACTCAATAATAATATTTATTTAAATTTAAATTTTAAAAATCAATAAAAATAAACATGGAATTCTACAAACTAAACACAATAACAATAAATATATTTTTAATAGACATTTAAATAAACACACTTAAAATATACCCCGACCGTGTGTGGTATCCCTCATGTCAAGTATAGTTTATTTATTTAATTAATTAAATGGATTTTAACAGTATAAATAATTATAATAAAACTAAGATAATATATAGCAGATGAAACTAATTAGAAAAATCCACAGATACGTTCAGGGTAAGTTGTAATGAAGTACATAATATAAGGTAATATACCAGTTTACAATATAAGGTAATATAATATTAGTAGAAGATGATAAAAATTGATGAAAGGGTGGGGAGGTTGAAACTCTTGTGGTAAAGGGAGAGCAAGATATGTTTGTAGGTAGAATGATTGGTTCAAATTGAAAATGTAGTTGTTCATAAAAAAAAAAAACTCTTTTAGCGAAGAAAGACTGATGTAGTCAATAGTCAATATCTATTAACTTATCGTCAGTGGTCGTGCAGTAGGTATAGATTTAGGTAATGCTGTTAACAATGCTGTTAACAATGATGTTATACAATCATATATAATGTATATATAATACAATATATGTACTTTCGTTTAACCAACATCTTTAGACAAAATAAATCCGTCGTTTATACGACCCTACCATGTATTTATTTATAATTTTAGAGTACTGTTAATAGTGTTTTTAAAGTGTAAGTTTTAACGTAAAATAATACTTTCGTACCCATATGAAAAATATATGGACGTTTTTAAAACACTTTCTATGACTGAACATGATTAATTTATTGTTTGAAAATACTTTGCGTAAACTAAGGAAATAATTATTTTTATTAAATGTTAACGTAGGAAATAGTTCTGCCAATTGCTTTTTATTTTTCCCAAATCAAAAACCAATTCATGCACCAAATTTAAAGAACAATCATGAAATCAACAAGTTAAAAAGAGAAAGATAGTAAAATTCGCGAATTAGTAAAATAAGAAGTAGACACTTCAATGGTACGTAGTTGTAACCCTTTCTAATGTTATTGTGTTAATAAAAAGGATAGGTAACGACTCCATACAAAAGGGATCAACCAAAAGGAATTTTCAATTCAGTAAATAGCCATTTATATGACTCGAGTAATTCACTACCTTAAAGACGGAACTGAGTAATGTAAATAGTACTATGCGGCGAATAAAAAAAGAGCGTCACGAGTACAGCGGCGAGTTTTTAGAATTAAAGTCTCTACTGGTACACATATGTCACTATTTGCAAAATGTTAATCCGATTTTTTAATCTATATTTGTTTCCCAGAATTTTTAGTTATGCACGAATTTTTTGCTTGCATGCACTGCACGCCCCTGCTCATCATTATGGTATTTTCGCGATAGTTGCCAATCAAAAGGTTAACAGAGGAGGACTGTGTGAGATGCAGCGATAGAAGTTGCATATTAAAACCGATCCCCGATCCAATCGATAAGGGATGAAAAAGAAGAACAGAAATGTGAGAATATTCAAGAACGAACGAATACACCCTTCATCATTGATAAAAGACACATTACGACACTAATGAATACGCGGCGTTAACGAGAGTTCCCCTTTGTCAAATTAATCTTAAATAACGTTCGGTGGAAGTAAGTGGATTGGTCGCCCACGAGGATCCCGCTGCCGAGTTTTAAATGTCAATTATGTGACAGGCGGTGACGACTTTGGCAAATTGCGTCGTCAACCTCGCCGTCTGGCCTGACGATGACTACACCATATTTCCACCGCCGCACGTAAAAGCGGTGTCTACCGACACATTCTAGGAAAAACCTTGACAATCGGAAACCGTATAAGAGCCCGCATGGACGAAAGCAGACATGCATATTAACAGTAATGACCGTGATAAATTCATAATTTTATTATATTTTATTCACGACTGAGGGAAACTAATATTACGACAAGAGAAGCATTCCACAATTTTAATGTCTCGTTTCTGTGTAAGGTCAAAGGAAAAATTGTAAACTTGGCATATGTCACTGCCGGAAGTATTGTTAATGATTAGCTGTTGATTTGTTTGATAGATCTGATAATACAGACGTTGAACGAACGGTTTGCGAGGCATAGGATTTCAAATCGAAAGTTACAGAAGGTTACTCACTTATCAAAAGGTAATTCTATCAATTATAGAACAACAGAAATTGAACGAGAAAAAATAAGTAAACCTTTAAAAAAATCCAAGTGGACTGTGAAATTATATTTATTATTATCATAAGTATCATGTAAAAATAAAGAAGGTTAAAAAAAGTACATAGATTATAAAAATATTCCATTTAAGCTAAAGGCTTTGTGTAGATATTATTTAAAAGAAAAATATAACTAGATAAAAGGCGACTTCAGTTTGTCTGGAGGCATATTTTGTTTCAAGAACGACTGAACCGATTTTGATGCCTTGATCTTTTAGATAATGGAAATTTTTGTGGGAAAGCTGTATGTATCATCACGGTAAGGAGGCCGAGCAGTGGGGAATGGTGCACAAGTCGGAAGTGCACCACATTCAATTCAATACGGTGGTTAAACCGCGAAATACTCCTTCATATTAGCAAAATTACTTTGTGGCCTCATTTTATATAAATAATTAGACAAAATACTTTATTTAATATATAAGAATAAAATTAATTTGCAATGATTGCAATTATTTTTATATAGATAAAACTAAAATAAATTTTGATATTAGAATTAAGGAGCACTTGAGATGCTTAAATAGCATCGATTATTCAGAATTTCCAATCACCTTTTGGAAACAAACCATTCTTTTGATATTAACAAGGGTTTATACTAGGGATTTACAATTAGAAAATTTTGAAATTTCATAAATAAGAAAAAGTGTTAATAGCAAACTAAATATTATAAATAACCAAATCCTCTCTACAAAAAGTCACCTTTTAAATTTGTTTTCATAATAGTTCTTACTTATTTACCACTTTATAGTTTTGTTTTTATCTATGCTTGTATTTTTAATTTCAGTGTACATTGTTTTTTAAAAAAGATACCAAAGGTATCGAAACACGTTGAATGATCAATAAATAATGGTTTAAACAAAGTATTTTGTCTAATTATTTACATGAAATATTTAGTTATTTGAATGTAAGCACATTTAGTATATGAAGGATTTAATTAGGCTTAGTAGGTACACGTGTGGCAGATAATATAAATTACGGTCAAGTACGTTTTCTGCTAATATAGTAATATCTTCTTTTTCTTCTTCTTAATCAGCTATTTTGCACTTCTCCTTTGATATTCTTTATAATGTGGTTAAATTTTCCAAATGCATCTCTTTCATCACATTCATTCATTCATCTTCTTTTCTAAACAGTATTGATCCGGTTCTCTTATGTTCATATTCATGTATTTAAAAATGAAGAACGAAGTTCTGTTCTGGAAGGAAAATACCTGAATCCAACATACAATAAATTGAGCACTCCAAACTCTCAAGAGGATTCATGATTTGATCCAATAGTGGTTGCTATTTTGCTTTGGCTAACATAATGTTGAAATTTTATGTATGTTTTTTGATTATTGTAATAATAATTCTTAGTGCGCTTAACGCATAGTAAAAATATAGAATCCAGCATCACATTACATCAGCCTTACACTTCAGCGGCGGAATGGGTTATAGAACCGACCAGCCGTTGCCAGAAGTCTCATTTGCCAAAAGCGTGGAAATCTTTGCCCTTCGTCATAAGCAGTGCACCAGAGACTTTATTTAAGAAGAGTTTAAGAAAACTTTTCAAAAAAATCTTTTCCATAAGTTAAAAAAACATTTCTTAAATTTAATATTAAATATGAATACAATGTAGGACTATTAAGAGTTTATGCGTAAAGCGCCCTTGAGGTGAAATTTTTTACCAAAATGGTGCTATAAAAATAATATAATATTGTTATAATTAATCGTCGCGATCACGTTTACCTTACAATTAAAAATCTGTCAAGTAGCGCATCAATCAGGGTAGAAGTTGGCTGGATCTGCTACATTAGTATTATCCACTCTATCCTCTGGTTATCTGGCTGTCATCGCATCAATCACCATTCCACTGCATTCAAGATTATAATAGCTCCTTCCGAGTGAACGCTATTCGACTCTAGAATAATCTGCCCCGATACCGACGAGGTAGCGACACACCACAAGCGTTCACAAAACGTTATATACATTTTACACCCGCGGGCAGATATGCTTCACTGCATTTTATCGTGTCCTTGTTTAATTAATTAAACATTTACGACTAGACTGAAAAAACTTTTATGGACCGATAATATAGGTTTAGATATAAAACGGATGCAAATTCCCTATACTTACTTGGAAGACTATTCTTCAAAACAAGAATGCCTGGAAAGAAGTTGTGCGGTCGGCCATGGGCCATAAAGGATTTTAGAGTTAGGAGAAGAAAATATTGCACGTAAAACACAGAAAATATACAATAAAAATAATAAGTAAATAATAAAACTCAATAAATATATGACAAAATAAATTATATAACAAAATTTAGACACGCTATTAAGAAATATCTAACATTAAAAATGTACTTCACCAAAAAATTTATCTGTATATTTCATCAATCAGCTCAAGTTTCCAATTTCATGCAATCTGAGGATTTAGATATTATTTAATTGAAAGCATAGGTTATTTAATCATATTTAATAAGATTATTCCATTTAACAATGATTGGTAACTAAGAATTAACTGTTGAAGGTTTACTTTCTAGAGTATCAGTCATCGCTCGAAGAATTACAAATAATCAGTTACCAATAGTGGTTACAATCAGTCATAATAATAGATTAAATAACGATTTAACCATCACTGCTTCCACCCTTTGTGTCCTGGGTAGTAATGAACAAAAAGCACCTAATAATCTAAACCTAGTGGCACTGGGCAAAATGACTCAGCGTTGTGCGATCACACGGCACTGCATCAAAAGCATGTCGGAACATTTTACCATTCTCATATTTCTGAAAGCCAACCAGCGTGATGCGACCAAAGAAAACAACAATATGACTTCATATTAGATCTCTATTCTCCGCGTGACGTTCGAGTCCCTCGCGAATTCTGGGAGTGGAATATTCCAAAGGTTCACCGGAGCGCTGCAAAACATCAACAAGTTTCCGACCAAAAAGTCGTCAGTCAGCGCGCATAGTCTTCGGGCCGGGGATTGTTGACGATGTACTTTCGACAAGGCGAATGGATTTCGCGGAGAAGCGGGTAGACGACAGGATCTCATCCTTTCGGAGGAGCCCGGCCAGGGGCTCGCCAACGAGAGGCGAGTGCGGGCCCATTCAGCCTATATTACGTTACGGAGAGCGACATTTAATACAGACGCACCCCCTACGGGCGCAGCGTATCGTATTAAATGTCAGCGTGGACGCAAACATCGATGACTTCTTAGTCTCGAACCCGCATTTCAACACTAAAACCGGAGTAAGTATGGGTTAATTTTAAATTTTAAACCTACGTTTATCCTCAAACACCGTTTACGATAACCCAACAATGAAAGCCCTTGTACAACATTTTGTCAAATTAATTTAATAGCGTTGAAATTTAATCTTGCCTGAATACAAATATTGGTAATATATCAAATAATTTTATGTTGATGTGAATGTATGGTACCATCTGTGGGAACGTTATATAAACTTTATTTTGCCGTAATCATTTGTGAATAAACCACGTGAATCACGTAAGTACTTTTTTACTCGTGCAATACCTTTTTCCTCTTACTTCATTTTATCACAGTCAGAAATTACTCAAAAAATAATTCTAAAAAAAAAATTACCATCAAGCGCCCAACTCTTTACAGAATTCAAAGTACCAAAAAGATAGCATATGTGTCACAATTAAAATATAATTATTTTTTTAAATTATTTAAAGCAATATTCTTTATCTATAAAATATTTTTAACACAGTATACTAGAATACGTCTGAAAAATCAATATTTTACAATAATATATATATTTTTATTTTGACCAGTATATTATTAGAACTATTTGAATAAGTTCAAGAATACACAATTACTGGATTTTCACCTACCTAGTGAACTTAAATAAATATTCTGAGAAAATGCGTCTTGCGTTTGCATAACCAAGGAAGTACACCTTTGGATTTATAACGAGCAACACAACAGGTAACTGAAAAAGAAGCTGCGACTTCTCTCTAGAGCCAGGTCTGATAACAAACCGGAGCGCAGAGAAGCGCGGCGACGGGCGGGCGCGGCGCGCGCGGCGGCCCACCGTGTGTTGATTCACGTAACAGCCGGGCATTAGTCATACCACACGGAGGGGAAGGGATCCTGCGTGTGTAGTGGTGGACGATCGATATTCTGCTCAGACACGGGGGACCTACGGTACCTACCTGCACGGCGGTGTGGAAAAACCACACACGCTATAGGTCGGGTTTCTAGCTACACTAGCGACACTTTGAGCCTCCCACGCACCTGATTATATACCGACGAAGTTGTTTTTTTGGCAGTCAGGAACCAATGAATTGAGATATATTTTAGTAATGTCAAAAGTATGTTAGAAATCTGATTTAAATAACAATGGAACCATATTATATGCTAATAAAGCGTTCAACGTATGTTAAAAATGTCGCAATTCAATTGTAATTTTATATAGTACAGAGCGTTGACAGTTGACAAAACAATGGTACAAACAAAATTACTAAACGTAAGTACAGAACAAATGAATTTAAATAAAAATACAGTAAATTCTTTAATATTTGCAAAATTACTTTGTATCCACAATTGTATAAATATTATAATATGATAAAACATTATGTTTAAACCAATATTTAGTATAAACAACCAAATCCTTTTTGCAAGTAGTCACCTTTTAAATTTGTTTTCACACTAGTTCCTAAAAAGTTACCTACCACTAAAACTTTTATAGTTTTGTTTTTAATTTTAGTATAGATTATTTCCTGAAGAAGATATCATAGGTATCGAAACATGTTGATTTATCAATAAACAAAGTGTTTTATCTTATTATTTATGAAAATATGGTCATTAAACCTCATCATATGCGTCACCGTAACCTAAAATCAAAGCAAACTTCTTTTTTTGTGAAAATGTGAAAAACTGATAAGAGCTTGAAGAAAAAATATTTATTAACACTCTTTTTATTATTAATGACATAATCTGGTTTAAAATATAAAATAAATAGGCCACCTCCTTCCAAAAACAAGTTAGTTGCCATACTGGCTGCCATTTAAATTACTGAGTAGCAAAGACTGCTATTGGTTGAATTCTAATATGAATAGCAGCAGGCAAAAGCAACTGATTGCGCAAGAAACACCGATTTTGAATGACCAATTTACATCAAAAATAGGTAAGTTTGACTGTTAATAAATTAATATAAAAATACTAAATAAATGTATTAATTATAAATATATAAATTAATATAAGTTTGACTGCATTAAAAGGTAGAATTTTTAGGTAGTTTTTTTTTTTTTAATTAATTAATTAGAAAGATACGCATATAAAATCAATTTTATCGAAAAATATTGTTGTTGCTGCCGGGATTTGAACCTGGATCTCTCTCCAAACCGGGGAAGGTGCATTATCCAACTATGCTACAGTGACATTATTTTTGACGACAAATTTTCGAAATACATGTTAATTCTGGCGTCTCCTATCGGATTACTCAAAGGTATTTGTAGTTCGAATCCCGGTAGCAACTACAATATTTTTTGATAAAATTGATTTTATATATTATCTTTATAATTAATACATTTAATTTGTATTAAAAACAAGACAGATCCACGTTCTAAATAAGTGCAACTTCAAAATAAGAATGCGTTCTCCTTAATAATTAACAAATTGTATTGCAAAATACGTAAAAGCATAATATAATAAGGAGCATACAATTAATTATAAACTAATATTTAGCACCAACATATAGGTATAAACATAGATTCAAGAAAAAGTGTCGTTTGTAAGAATTTTGTAGCTTATTAATGAATTGTAGAATATGACCAACTCATTTACTGTCATTATACAATTTACACATTCGTAAAATGATTAATTGTAGAGATAATTTATAAAGTAAATGACGCTTTACTTGGTTGAGCATCCATAGATTAAAAAAGGGTTGATTTTATTTTTTAAATGTAATAAAAGATTTCCAATTTACATATTTAAATAGAAATTGCATTGAAATATTTATTACGTTTCTTAGTAATGGGGAAATAATAATTTTTCCGTTAATACTGTATTGAACCAATTAATTATATTTTTATTTGTTAACTTTAACCACTTATTGAGTTTAAATACATCTACCGGTTTCGAAAAATACCATTTTCTTCTTCAGGATGTCAATACTAACTAAAAACATATATTATTGTTTCTTTACCAGAATCTATTTTAAAAAACAATAATTATTTAAAAAATTAATTTAGTACCTAACTCAAACTACGAGTAACATTCTAAAAATTTTTTCCTAAAAATTATTTGAGTAAATTTGTATTAAGTAACAATTTGAGTTAGGTACTAAATTTATTTTTTAAATAATTATTGTTTTTTAAAATAGATTCTGGTAAAGAAACAATAATATATGTTTTTAGTTAGTACTGACATCCTGAAGAAGAAAATGGTATTTTTCGAAACCGGTAGATGTATTTAAACTCAATAAGTGTTTAATAAAACAAAGTTAACAAATAAAAATGTGAATTTTAACCACAAAGTTAATTTAGCTAATTTCAAAAGTAAATTAATTACAAAATTATACTGCACTAGGTAAGTACCTACTTTTAGTGCATCAATAAAAATGAGATTACCTATACGGGTCATAAAGTTCATGGTTATGAACGGTTGCGCCATAGTCCGTTTCCGCTGCGAAAATTCTCCCGATGATCCTTCTTTCAAATACATCCAGTGTAGGAAGCAAGATGAAGATTAAAATAATTTAATAAATAAATTAAATACTTGACCAAGCCTATCCGGAGTCGGTGGTATTTAAAGAAGTTAATTAATGCAATATACAGAGATATAACGTACGCCGATGACGTCGAAACACTCGGATGTTTCTCACATACTTAACGAGGAGCCATCACTCAAAACACGTGTTACTTCCATCATCTCTTAGACCGCTTCTCATGCATACTAATCGTATTGCGACATGTGCCCTTGATTATCTAACTGATCAGATAATGTTACTGCAATGGGAGACCCAGAAAACATCACCACCTCCCTTGTTACTTGTCCTCATTCATCATCAATCAATCACATGCGTCTCCAGAAGTCTCGATCCCGGGTTGCCCTCGCAGCTGATTCCGATGATTATTCAGCCAGATATAACGCACCCGTACCGCATACCGCTGTAGTACTCTTCCAAATCATTTGATGTATATATCTATTAATTTGATAAATCGATATATTGAACTCATATCGCAGATTTAAATACTTAATCCATTGAACTTTTATTTATCTTATTTTTATAATAAAAACTTTTAGTTTATTTAGTAAGAAAATTAACGTAATACGTATTCCGTGTATGCATCTATATTTTACTTTCGACGTTAAAATAGTACAATTGAGCTTCAATGTTTGGCGTCTATTCAAATATGTAAAAATGAAGAAAGAGGCTCGAAGGAACGATATATATATAATATGTTGATGACGAGATAACATTAAGGTGTTGTATAAGAGTTACTACAGAAAACGACTGGAAGAGAGTTTCAGAAGACTAGGACACGAGGGTTGAGAAGGTTATGGTTCAACTTGGCACTGTGTACACTAAAGAACTAGCTTCAAACATTTAACTTATGTAAATACATACATGTGGCAACGTCGTGCATTGCTTTAGGTGTCGGTACATCGATAAAACAAAGGAACATGGCAAAACCGTCATAAATGAGTAATAGACAAAGAACGCTAATGGGCCCAAAATGGTAATGTGCAATGCCATTGCTGGGCATGTTGTCCTTTCGCAGCTGTTCGACCTGCACGCAGATGTGGGCATATTTTTTTCGATGGCTGCTTTTAAATACAGCTGAAAGCGACTTTGCTACCGATTGAAAAAAAACAATAAATGGTGTCTATTGGCAAATGTATTCATTTATCTTATGCACTGGAATGATCAGAATATCTTATAGTATTCGAGAAGGAGGAAAGTAAGATAACGTATGAAATATAGGCAGATATTAAATATTTAGAACAGGTATTGAGATGAGATTGTGTATTAGAGAAGTGTAGATATGAAAGCAAAAAATTTTTAATGGAAACATGTCAGCCAAAGTAAACCTTACATAATCTTGACATCGATGGCGTCCTGGTACAATATTGCTGGCAGGAAAGCAGGAAAGAAGACTGAAGACTGATTGCAGTGGAAACGAGATCACTTAGGCGTATACATAATTCATTAATGATAGAGTAAAGAATAAACAATGAGGAATGTAAAGCTGAGAACTTAGTATAATTAATAGGATTAAAAGAGGGTTGCTCAGGTGCTTTGGTCAAGTAAAACGCATGAATGAGAAGAATTGGTAAGAATGATGCGACTGCTGATGGCTCTAGAAACAAGATACGTCCGCGGACTTAGCAGTGCCAGGTAAACCAGACGTCGGAAGATGCTCATATTAGAAGTCTCAACAATCGACGAGGTTGCTTTAAAAGATATCTGAATATGGATGAAGCAATTGTGTGCTAAGATAGAAGAGTATGGGAAAAAGTGTGGTCCATCCTATCTGCTTACTGAAGCGCTGTAAATTAGTTGCACCAATATTACAGTATTGATAAGTGGGCCACGATGACCTGTTCAATGTCTAATTGGTAAGTAGACATTATTGGAGAAGTCAATGATGAGTAACCACCGTATGGATACCGCATCACTGTAGTCGGACTGATGCAGATTGATTGAAAGGTGACGAGCCCGAATCAAGACATATATTGGGTTAAAGCAATGATTAAGAGGAAGCTGACTATTCAACAGTGACTCAGATAGAAGGTATGTTGAACGTATGTCAAATATGATGAATGTTTTGCGTGACATCAGATGTATCCGTTTTTCATTTTTATCATTTCATCATTTTATCAGTTCATTTTTAAGTCGAATCACTTTTAAATCACACTCACAGATGCTGCGTGACACGCTACCTCTCGCACTCACCAAGAATCTGGTCACGTAATTCTTCAAAATATTTCAAGGTGGTCAGATTCACACACCTACAGTGACGGCACGGTATTATACTTAACACACGGAGACAGAAATACTATTAAATGATTTTCAGTGCAGCAAAACAGCAGCGGTTCACGTAAATAGATTGATGTAATCCAGGTTACGATACTAGGGGGATACGTGGGGAGAGGACGTTAGCTGAAAATATATATTAAGAAAATATTCAAAACGGATTTTGTGCGTGGTGTATTGTATTTTCTATGTATCACCTTAATTTATTAGATTTTTAAGATGTAAACATACTACGGTTCTGAACCATATTAAGAGTTTATTTATTATGAAGAAGGTGAACTATCCTACGCCTGTTACAGGGATACACCTAAGTAAAAGAAATAGGTAGGCGAAAATACAAATATTACCGTCCAAGGCCACGTTATAAGAGCCGCCACTGCCGACATTTCTTAACGTAAGTAAAGATGCGGACACCGAATACGTGTCACATCAATATTCTAACTATTTTCAAACTAAGCTTGCGCTATGAAAATAAATATACTAACTTGCTGATCTCCAGTGAGGTACGAACCTCCGACCACTGGAATACTATCGCTGTGTGTGTTTTAACCACTAGACCAACGAGCATAATTCGATCATGAACTGGTTTACATATGGATCTGGTTAATTTTTCCTACCTAATAACATTGATTCGATACAATAACTAGCCGGTGTGAGCATACAATGTTATATTGCTCAACACTTATTTTCTGATATACTAATTAAATGTATTAATTAGAAAGATATACATACAAAATCAATTTTATTGAAAAATATTGTTGTCGCTGCCGGAATTCGAACCTGGATCTCTTTCCAATCCGGGAAAGGTGCATTAACCAACTATGTTACAGCGGACAGTACTTTTGACGACAAATTTTCAAACCCGTATCTTATACTTTTCAAATTATATCGTTCTATTATTTGATTTTATATGTATATCTTTCTAGTTAACACATTTAATTAGTATTTAAAATATCACAGACCTTTTGTTCTGAATAATTACAACTTCACAATTGGAATGTGTTCTCCATAATACCTTATTTTCTTGCTGGTAAAATTTAAAAAAAAATAGACGGTTTTGATTTTCTTTCGCCGTACAGTATCGAAAATGTGTAAATACCAAATATTGAACACAATTTACAACCCTGATAAGTAAACAAAGAAGAAAAACGAAAACGAATAACCGATCAAGTCATCACTCTTCACCGATGAAGAGAATCTCAAAAAATCCATTCCACGGCAACATTTCGCTCTAAAATCAGTTGAGAGTATTCCCCTCGGCGTAACCTCGCACGGGGGACCCGGATCGCACTGAAACGATTCGAGATTTCAACTGCGCAGTGTAATATTTTCGGCACGAAGGCAGAGTGTGCGAATGTTTGTGACCTGCATCAAAAGTTCGCGGATAAGGGGAGTGCCCCTTTGTACACGCTCCGGCGATAACTTGAACCCCTCAGTTCGGTTATAAGAGGCTTAAATCTGAGGGCACTCGGCACTCGGCACTCGGCTCTCTCCCTCCAGTGGAGCTGGCTACTGAATGCAAAGTTTGTTCGCGTGATTAGATCCATATGCGGTTTGCGAACTTTGCGGGCACGGTTGCCAAAGAAACGACACCGGTGCAGAAGGATAATTACACTTGCGATTTAGATGTGGTTAAATACAATACACTAACTACATAAACACAATGACTAAGAAACATAATACAACTCCCGACACATTACGTGGTGGAAATATATTTTTAGAAATAATATCGATATAGGTTCACTTTAAAAGCTATATTGTAATATGTCGATGGACCGATCAGATTGAAGACGCAACTGACTATCATATTACAACGGCTATCCGAACTGCGAGCTGCAGACAAAGTGCGGGAGAATCGTCAAGGAGTCCTGAAATTCGAATGTTTAAAAAAATGTTAATAAAAACTTTAAAAAATCAAATGCCAGTAAGTTTAAGTGAATATTATTTAAGATAAAAATAAATGATTTAAAAAAGCTATCGAGATATAACAGGTACATTTCATTTATAAAAAAAAAATGTTGATAAAACTCTATAATTACTATGTAAAAGGCAATCCTTGCCTTAAAACTGTTATGTAGTTTGGCAAATAAAAAAATTAATATGTACAAGTATGTAATCAAGTTGAAATAAAAAAAAAGAAAATAAATTAGGGATGACTGTTTATTTATGTTAAGTTCACATATTGCATCTGTCTTCAAATGCATACGGTCAATCGTTGAAATAATGAGATTCCGCCGCGCGTCCAGATGATCCAATTCTCAACAAAAAAAAAAAAATCTCATAATTACTTTCACGTTTTGTGAAATGCTCCGGTTCTAAATATTTTATTGTATCCTCGTTACGTCGGCTGCAAGATATTTGATGTACAAAATTCTATGCGGAATATTTGGTATCAATATATTTTTAATGTACTTGAAAAGTGAGTTCCATGTTAAAAGAAGTGCCAGGGCCGCTCTGGCCCCACTACACCACTGTGTATAATACATGCCTGCAAGTCAACACTACTGCAAAAACACACGGTATTACGAACACTATATGCTGAACACGATTGACCTTGGAAACCGTGTACTTTGCATTGCAATAATTGTATTAAACATATTTTCTCCTCACTTGTAAGGCATCATTTTCTTTGCGGTTTGAAATGTTTTTTTGACATTTTAGTTTTGTATCACATTTAAGGGTCGTTAAGAGATCTTCGATAATCTGTCTCGGTAAAAACAAATTGTGAAACACACATGTATCAATTAACATACCAATATGGAAAACAAAAATTTGAATGCTTAATTATTTATTACGTTATCATAATTATGCGGTCACCCCGTCACAGGCCATTGCCTAATGGAGATGAAGGATTCACATGTAAATTGACAAGGTGCAGACTGATACACCGTAGCATAATATTATAGGCGCTATTTCACCACCCTCTGGCTATGCTCTGTTTGGCGTTACTGAAGATAACAGTAATAATGCGTTTTATGACCATCGGTTAGTGCTACCCATAAATAATGTTATGATTAACTTATCGCACGGACAAAAAATCATTTGATAATCTGTATATAAAATAATATTAAACATGGAGCTGTAAGAGACACAACTGCAATAATAAAAGACAAAAAGAAGATCTGAAAACATCCGCAATGCAATGAATAGACTAATGATGGACACACAATTAGAAAAGAAGATTGTGACGAACTATCATCTCTACCTCCCCTACCATGACCCGGTTGCTGGAGTGACCCAATTACAGCGACAAGATAATGAATGCGTCCCGATGAAGAATATAAACACAATCTATCTGCAATTTAGACAGTATTTTTCCACAATATTAAGAGAAGATCGAGGACATTAATAGCGCGTGAAAGATAGGAAAAAAAATACTTAGAATAGTATATGTCTTTCACTGGATGCGCTTATGTCTGATCATCGTGGTCCTGGACCTTGTTCAGTGTCACATGAAGAGAGGTTCCAGTTGATTTTTCTGACATGGTCAAGTTGGCCTCTGTCGGTTGCCTGTCAGAGATCGACCTCTCGATCTTCGTCGTTGTACATTCATAGGGATCACTAATTTCATCAGTCTGTACCCGTCTTTTCTAGCAACGAATCCAAAGTATGTAAGAATTATTTTCATCCATGTTGTAGATAACATTTTTCCTGTTTCTGAAGAATGAAGACATTCGTTCGTTTAGCAGTCCATGGCATACGCAACACGCGATATAAACACCACATCTCGAAAACGTCCAGGATGTTTCTTTCATTCCATGTTTCAACTCCATCAAGGACTCGATGAGGTTTCATGTTTCTTGAGATTGCGATGCGGTTCTTCCAAATCTAGGTTAATTTGGATATAAAAGAGTGGCTAACTAATAATAATGATTGCTTAGAATAAATGAACGAGTTTTTGTAATTGAGAAGCGTGTTGATTAAAATCGGCAACGTTGAAAATGATATCGAAAAAAAAGGTGACTGCGGGAAATAAAGCGAATGATGCTTTGAATGTAATTATCGCCAATAGAGACTTGTCACATGAAGTAAAACTAGCGGTGTATGATGGAGTTCTGGTGCCAACACCAGTCAAGCCTGGAATTGACAAAAAAAAAGAACGAAAGGCGTATGTGTGGAGAATAGTGTACGGTAGAGTGAAGAATGAACAAATTAGGAGCAAATATAGAGTTGTTTGTATCATAGTTGATAGACTAAAGGAAAGTTCGCTGCCGTGTCTCGTTCGTGTGGAACGAATGAGTTAAGAGAGGATACTAAAAATCGTATATGAGGCGAGCAGGAATTGAGGTCGTCCGCGAAAGTCTCGGGATGATCATATCAAATATTGGAGCACGGCACGAGAAGATATATGAGAAAGTGTACGAAGTAAGAGTAGGATGCGAGGACAGAAAAGTGTTGCGTTCTATCCTCTGTGCCTTCCGTAAGTATAGAATAAGCCCTGGAGGTAGCGCGCGGCCGATTTAAGAATGCAGGCCGCACCGCGCGGCTGGTGACCTACACGAGCGTAATTTTCAGACCGTATAAGGAACTGGCCGTAAATGAACGGTGGCAACCTTCGCAAGATGGAAAAAAATCATCCTTCCTGGTAGCGGGCCAGCTCCGCGACTCCCACGCCGGGCGACACACGGTCGGCACTAATCGTATGCAGCGCGTCGAGAGCGGCATTGTGTGCGAGCGCCCGCACTCGGTTGCTGCGTGGCCTGCCCGGGTGCACCCGTGCTCGATCAGCGATACAAATAATTATTTTTGTTCATGTAAAACCAGTTGTATTTTTGGCAATAACAAACAGATCGAGGAACCTTAATGACCCACACCCTAATACAACGGACGTAATTTAAAACAAATGTGATACGTTCTGTAACAATACACTTGAATTATTTATTTTTATAAATAATGGCATTAAATATCGAGAAACTAAATCGTCATAGTTCATTTTCCATATTGAAATAATTTCTTATAAATTCACATTCATTTTTCTGAAATCTTTGAAAGGGAAAAATGGCTTGCCAGGACAGAAGTGGCATTTTATCCTCCATTTTTAAATACATACATACAGATAAATAATATATTAAATCACATTTTATGTTGCATGAATTGTTGGAATCACAATGATTATTTTCAATGTTTCTTATTTATAAATGAAAATTAAATCGCACCTTATTAATAATAATTTATAAAAAATAAAACATCTAGAGATTTTTTAATGTGTTATGTATTACAGTAAAAGGCTTATTAGGAGTAGCTTGTCACGGCGGATAAGATAATCAGGGGACGGGACTAATTAGACGTTTTTTCAAGGGTTCTAGATGTTAAAATTTTCCATTGGTGGAACGCCGGGTATATTAACTAGTTTGTAGTAATTGACCTATTTGTATGTAAATATACAACTATTGTATTTATTCCAACTAAAACTTTTATAATACACACATAGTAATTTAATTCTTACTTTCATCGGTCCTTTTGGAACTAACATCAAGGACAGGCTCTCAACCTGCAGCCTGAGACGAATCCTTCCATTCTTCCGAGAAAGGAAGACAGCTTAGAGAAGCTTGTCGTGGTGGGCCACGACCAAGGAAGAAGAGGAAGAGGAAGATCCTTCACCCAGCAAGACTCTTCTCCGGTGACAGTGGTAATCTGCAGGATGTCGAGAAAAGTGAAATCGCGAACTTCAGTCATGAGTGACATTCCCTCTAAGGTGTGCGGGTGTGCACGCGCACACGCACACGATTTGGCATCATAGCGCACACAATTTTCAACAACACTTCTTCATGTGCCGCCTTCTATCGAAAATTGGCGACCATGTTATATGTTGATTTATCCTGTATAAGATCAACATTTTGGACATTGACCTACTTTCTGAGGTGACAGAGCCAAGATAATCTCTTGCACCAACGCCACTGCAAAATTCTATTTTCCGGTGTGTAACGAGTTGTCAAGTATAATATTTTTTATTGTACGTCGATAGAACGACAAGATACTAAAATTACGCTACCAATGGTCTTAGTACTGGTAAGGTAATGTTTTCTTATTTTCTTCCTTGCACAAAAGATTTTTTTTATACGCAAATCGTCATCCAAAATTAGAGGGAATATTTGCCATTAGGGATCGACATGGATAGTGATTCATCAGTCCAACGAGTCTTATTTATTCTTAATATAATGCATAAATAAGTATATTTACTTATGTTCTAATATAAATAAGATCAAAATCGTTTTTTTTCACTACGCAGTTTGAATCTATGCAGTTTCTCCTCCTTTCTTTTGTTTTCCGGCATTTCATTAAAAATCTTCATCGTACTATATACATCATAGATTTTTGAGATTTAGCCTTCTTCTTGAATAACAGTCTCAGTCTATCTTTTCCTCTTGTATGATGTTCGTGCGCACGTTGATTTGAATCAATTTTTCTTATGAATTCTGCCGATATTTTGTTAGTGAGGAATTTATAAATAAATACCATAACATTGAAATATATTTTCTGCTTAACGGTTATCATAATCAGATCTTTCAGCATTGCACTGATCTGAGTGGATCTATTTTTTATGAATATTTCAAAGCTTTATTTTGTAGCACTGATAATTGTTGCATTTCTTCTACATTAGCCAACAAAAACAAAATGCCGCTGCAGTACTTGTATACTATCTTACAAGACTCCCTTTTTTTTCTCATCGGGTACCACTGGATGACTGCATTTGTCTAACGATTGTAACGATACTGTGTTCTCTACTTCTCTTTTACTCTTTCGCCCTCTCTTTCGAGAGTCCCTATTTCGCAACTATGAAAGAATATATCGGTTGAAAACTTTTGATTGCACTCCAGTCCATCTTTGTTTTGCGTACATATCTAATAAACATTACATATGTATAAGATATCGGTAGGCAGTTTTTACGTGACCTGTGTGACGTAATGAGGTGATAAAATATGTCTTCTGGAGCCGATCTATCACGGTTATCCTAACCGGGATCTAATGGTTTGTTTACACATTCAGTCGGCGAACGCAAATTCGGTGGCGCAGAACCTTCACCCACATATATGAGTAAGATAAAAAAAAAGTAATATACGAAGCTGATGAATAATAATAAAGCGTGTATAATTTTCATCTACGTCACGTCGCCATTCTGGGTATGGCAGGAAATTGGACAAATAGAGCGAGCGTGGGCGTACCGAAGGATACAGTAGGCCACCGGAGCGAGCGCAGCGACATCTAGAGGCGGCGCGGTACATTGTTCGACATCAGGAGCGGCCTGAAAAATTACGATGCCGGGTGCAAAGATGGGGTGCGGGCCTTCATTAGAGTGGAAAACAGGCCTAGCATTACCAGAACATTTTAAAAATAAAATAATGCATGTACCACTTCGATCAGTGTTTCAATTAAAGAAGTTTATACAAAGTTTTTTTTTTTGTATTAATAATTTCGACCAACCACAAAATAAACGATACAAACATCAAAAATATTAGCCGATAATTTCGAGCGTAAAGGGCACATGAACATTTATTTAATTTAACTTCATTTATTTATTTTTATTTTTAATTTACATATTATTAGCAACAGGTCTTTAATGACCTTGATTGATAGTTCTAGTATGAGATTAGTGTAAAAGTCTTTATCATAATAAAAATTCTGTAGTAAAATAATGGACGGGTTTAATAAAAAAACGTTTATTTTGCATTTAAGTACAGTCCCTGGGAATTTATTTGTTAAAAATTGTTTTCTAAATGTGATATGTTATTTCCCTGGCACTCTTCTAAACGGGAGGCAAAATTTCTGAAAACTGCTCGACACGTATTCTCCGTGATTGCTGCCATTTTTTCTGGGATATTTTCATTTAATTGGTCCAGATAGGGAGAATTATTACGTTCTATTTTTGATTTAAGGTATCCCCGTAGGAAAAAGTCCATCGGTATCAAGTCGGGGCTCCGTGGAGGCCAGTTCATGTCACCTCGTCGGGATATCAATTTTCCATGGAAAATTATACGAACAACTGGTAAGGACACGCTACACAGCGACTGAATCCCAAGGACGCGACTAGCGATCGGCATACCCCGCGCCCCTCTCCCGCTCGTTGCGTTGGTGTAGCGAATGAACCAAAATGAAAAAGACTTGTGGGACACACTGTACAATATAAAAACATTTTAAGACAATTAAGCGAATGTTAATGTTACAGAAAACACCCTTTTCACCGAGAAGAATAAACAAGTATTGAAAACAGCCTCGTAAGTCCGCCCGCGCGTGTAAGTGCATAATGATACAGTAGTCGGGGGTTCGAGCCTCATTACGATCAACGAGAGTTAATCCTATTTTCATAGCACAAGCGTTTAGCTTAGTTTAAAAACACTAAGAATATTAATGTGACTCGTGACTCGGTGTTCATTGGCGTGTATTATTACTATTAACCATGTATAACACAATTTCTCTTTCTGGTCTGTGAGACTTCGTTGTAGTAACTGAGTATAATCACAGTAGATGAGAGAAAGGGTCTTGATCGGTTTTGTAAAGGTGTAAAGGTTTATAATTGAAAATTTAAAATGTATTTTCACATCTCACAAAAATATAGTCACGAATGGAGTGTGTTGTAATGAACAAAATCCGCCACTTTCTGATATCATCACAGATAGATCACACTAACGCGCCAGCCGGCCCTGTTTGAAATGAATGTATTATAGTAGGTTACTTTGCTTTGATATTGTCTGAAACTATTTTCAATATGCACTTACATAATCTAGATATAACATTAGTAATTCATCTTTATATAATTTAACCAATTTTAACTACAAGATTGATTTTGCTGATATTAAAAATATTAGTAATTCAATTATTTTTGATGTTTTTTTAGCAACAATGCATTTATGCGTTAGTAAAGAGGTAAATTTCTTACCGGTTTGACTGTGATTGTTATTTGATAATATCGGTGATTGGAAACTGTATCTGTGATCACCGTTTTATGATACTAGCACAACATTTGAAATAAATGAAAAAATTAGCATACGAATAAAATAAAATTTTATAGTAGATATTTATTTTGGTTCTATATTTTCTGATATTCAATCACAGTTAGTGATCACTGTGACTTAACACTGTGAGATAACAGTGATTGACTCAATACGTGGTTTCGAACTCATCTCAATTGCATGCAGTGGTGTTACTTTTAACATACATTAAAAAATATTTTGAATACCGTCCTGGTACCTTTTTATTTAGCACTACATTACCGATTACATGTATAGTCTTTTCCCAGCATGGCGATTATATTGTCATGTTCATACCTTCTACAATTCATTTTAAAATCCTGAAATTTTCCATTTGAATACAATCGTAGTCCTCGGGGGACTCCAAAGGGGATTACAATTCAAATTAAGTTACAATATTTAATTTTAATTTTAAGAAATATTTAATACATAAAATTTGAAATCTTTAGCTTTAGATATTATACATAAGGGTAAATAATTTATAATGGAGCCGCCAAAATGAGCTGCCATTGTTACGAAATTAAACAAATCGCTTTCTTCTGCTTGTTTAACTCCCTCGAGAGTCTCCTTCCTTCTCGCTCAATGCAGTCGGATCCGCTGAAGAGTGTGCGAGTAGGCAATAACTTGAACTTTGGTGACTCGGATGTGATTGATCGTTTTTCTTTTTGGTACGAACCTTTTTGTTATATAATTCATGCAAAATTACTTCTGCAGAACGCTTTGTTCGGCTGGGACTGGGACAGGATCTAGCCACGCCAAAATACACTAAAAATAATTATATTTTACAAATAATATAAAAAAATTATGCTGAAAATTGCTTTACAAGAACAAAAAAGTAATCCACATTATAAAATATTTAAAAAAAAATTCAATGTCGTAATAAAATCTAAACGGTCACGATAGAAACTTCAGACAAACATAAGAATTACCATTTTTGTGACTATGTAACGTTACAGATGGTAAATTTCACAATTTCTTTTGTTTATTATCAAATATCGAAAATCAATATAAAGTTGAGTCATAAAGTCGTAAACGGTATATAATTTGGTGACATCTGAGTTTCGTTCTCATAAGAAATGTGCCATTTGTTTCATGTTAAAAGAAAATAAATGTAGAAATCACAAAGCATTTTGTCAAGTCCAGAATATTTTTCATGTTAAACGTTTTTCACTGTAATTATATAAAATACATCCTATCCTGTGAATAGCACATCAATTTTACCCCCAAAATTATTGAATACAAGTTTAAAGCGAGTCGTTTTTAATAAATACATTTTTAATAAAATATTGTCTACACGCGATATATAATATAATAAAATTGAAGCAGATAATCTAATCAAAAAAAAATTTTTTTTAGAACACATTTATATTGTGAAGTTACATTTTTAGAACGTAGTTCTGTCGTATTTTTAATACAACGTTCAAAATGAACGCTTCATTCGAAGTATGTAAGTACCACTGGTTGGCCCACTCCCGATGCAGGTCGAAATCGCTTCGCATTTCTATAGTTTAAAGAAGTGTAGTTATGTCGTTGTTAAACCGTTATTCAATGAAGTGTCTGAAGTGCGAAGCGAAGTCTGTAAAGTGCATTTGGTAGGATTTATAACAATTACATTTTTCGTGGCGGCCAATTTGATAATTTTTATTTCCCTCTCCCGCATAATTATTGCGATACCCATTTCAGGTTCATTGTGTAATTGTAGATCTGACGTCGACTGTTGCCGAGGGTGCGAGTTACGTGCGATCGTTGCGAAACAAACAAACGTATTACGCAAAATTCGCGTTACGTAAAACTGGATTAGCGGACGATGTCACTCAGGGTAAATTGAACGCGGCGCACATTGGTGGCACTGCGATATCCGACGACTGTTCACAAATAATGTAACAATATGATTACGTTCGATCGAGAGGTTGTTATTACGTAGACGGAACAATCGAAGGAATAAGTGGCCGAGTTTGTGTATCTGGGAAGCATGTTTGATAGAAACGGAAAGAATGAGAAATATATCAAAAGGAGGGGGGTGACTTCAAGGAATAAAGTGAACGGCGCTTTGAATGGAATTACAGCTAATGGAAACTTGTCAACCGAGGCCAGACTAGTGGTCCACAATGGAGTCCCGGTACTGATATATAGAAGTGAGGCCAGGAGAGACTAAATATAGTGGAAATGAGATCACTTAGGCGTATATGTGGCAAATCCATTTATGACAGAGTAAGGAATGAAGAAATAAAGAAAAAATGTAAAGTATAGTGAGTAAGATTAAAAGAGGATCACTTAGGTGGTTTGGTCATATGGCACGGATGAATAAAGAGAGAATAGTAAGAAAGATATATGACTCGAGTGTTGACGGCATAGAAATAGAGGACGTCCATGGAAGACTTGGCACGACCAGATAAATCAGATACTGAAAGATGGTCCTGGTAGAAGCCATTATAATCGGCGAGCTTGTACGAGAAGATGTATGAATGAGGATGAGGCGAGAATCGTGTGTCAGGACAGAAGAGTGTGGCGCTATATCCTATCTGCCTACCTCCGCGGCGAACGGTGTGATGGTAAGTAAATAAGTATCATTTAAGCTCGAAAGTGATCAGGTTTGCAGTCCGTGCTGGACGCTGCGGGTAGGCTGCCTGCCCCATCATCTGCAATGCTGCACCTATTACCTCTCTCTGTCTAGTCTGTCAGCTCATCCAGAGCCCCAGATATAGACTTCACGGTGCATGGTAGGTTTATCTTGGGAAGTTTTAAGGTTGCCTGATGACTTGAATATCTTGTGATGGGCTCACACTCAGCTAGTTTAGAAAACAGTCTCAATATCAAGATGATCTTTTCGTTATATAGTCCAATATGACGCCAATCAGTATTCATTTATATTGGTCGCCACTTGGCTTACAAGCGAGTCTTGACTTTTATTTATTTTTAATATATTCAATCTAATCAGCCGGATGCGCGTGGCAGAAATTCCAGCCGCTCAGTGGCCATACTCTAACAACTATATTCCATAATTACGAAGGACAACCTAACGTCCAAAGGACTACTAAAAACTCATTTATTTTTGTAAATCATTTGCGAAAACGGTGTTGTAACTTAATCAGCATATGTTTCAAAATGAAATATAATACTAAAACAAAAAATGCGAGGTTGGGTCAGTGCTTCCGTTTGCTGTCCAGTATGACAGAGAGGTAGGACATGGACAAGACAAACAACCAAACATCTGTTGACAACAGTCCCTCGAGAACGCACCGTTTCATGCTTTGGATTGTTTTTGTATGAGGTCTCTCAGAAACGGATTAATTTGCCGGCTTTTCAGTAGCATTCGTTTATTTACGATTCACGTTTATATTTATAGATTTATTTTTATCGTATTTATGTAATTTAAACATATAATAATATCTAGTTACAAGTTGTGAACTGGAATATAATTTATTTTTTTCCACATGTTTGTTTTCTTTTTTCTTCTTCTTAAAATTTGAATGCAGTTTAACTCTAATATAGCTTCTACATATTGTGTTAATTTATTAACAATCAATCTTGAACTTGGCCTTTTTTAATGTAATAAGTTTTCAAAATCTGCGTTAGGCCAACTGCAAAGTCAGTTGCTTTTGCATTTATATTAAGATTTGACCAATAGCATTCTTCGCTACCCTGTGGCATTTATTTTGTGTTTTCAACCAGATTACAGCGATTAAAAATATATTGTTTTTCAAGTCATTTTTTTATGTTTTTCTCCAAATAAAAAAATATAGAGTTTACTAAGATTGCGACTAGTATCCTCATTTTTAATATTTTTCCAATAGTAAAGTTGTTGAAAATTATTAACAATTTTTGCATTATCAAGGTTATAGGTAAGCATTCATATCTAACGTCAAGAACAACTGTTTTCAATAAGTCGATCACGCAACGTAACCCAGTCGCACTTATTATTTTTCACAACAATCGTATATTATATCGCGCAATACTGACGCAAGCAACGTGCCAGCGTACGTCGTTGTACATTTGTGTATTTATTTATTACGTTAATATATAAATTTGATGTAGTTAAGACACAAACCACTTTACTTAGCGAGATCTCAAGTCTGCAGCTAGGCGGGCGGGGTCGCGATTGTGTGATATTTAATTCATTTTCAACATTGAAAAATAGTTTATAAAATACGAACGACCACTGAGCCGATTGCTTTCTGCTAGTGATATAATTATTGCAGTACAATAGTTTCCATGTACGTTGACGTAAAGCTACTTAGGTATCTATTACTGGTTACTGACGACAATTGTACGGATGAAATGAAACACTATCCATCCAAAGCAATAATTATTCCCACGATACTAGGAAGCACGCTCGAGTACTGTCATTACAGTATGCATTCACTTTCAAAAGCCAAGGAGAACTTAAATGGAACAGGGATCGGATTGAACCAAAGAAATGACGTAATTGAATAAGTATCAACATTTGATAAAAAAGAAACAAGCTACGGACGGAGTATTTTCAGACACGGTACAGGGGAAACGTAACATTTCACACGAGGCCGTATAATTGTCGGCAAAACAAGTCTGCTGATGATTTGCGCGGCCCGTTCCATATCGACAATATTGAGCAAAATTCATACACGATTACCTCGCTATGCGCCGTAAGCACGGTTTAATTAAATATCATTTCACGACAATACAGCATTAGTCAACATGATAGGATATCAATATCGCGAATTTGTCCATTGCTACAACGTTGACTTCCCCAGAAACGTCGGTTGAAGTTTGACGGATTGAATTAAATCTAAATAAATAAAATACACAATTAAATTGTTGCAAAAAATAAAAAGTAGTGAATATTAGGAGAACACATTCTCATTGTGAAGTTGTAATTATTCAGAACAGACGGTCTGGATATTTTAAATATGAATTAAAAACATTAATTAGAAAGATATACATATAAAATCAATTTTATCGAAAGATATCGTTGTTGCGCCACCGGGATTCGAACCTGGATCTCTTTCCAAACCGTGGAAGGTGCACTATCCTACTATGCTACAGCTACGATATTTTTAGCGACAAATTTTCGAACCTATATGTTAACTTTTTTGATATTAATACATTTAATCGTTTCATTATTTGAAAGAGCCATCTACCTTATTTTTACAGGATCTTAAATACCTTTGAGTAATCTGATAGCAGACGCCAGAATTATCAATTGATTTTTATTAAATTTTATTATTAGGAGAACGCATTCTAATTGTGAAGTTGTAATTATTCAGTGAATAAAAATGAATGGCGCTTTAAATGCAGCAATTTTTAATGGAAACTTTTCAGTTGAGAGACTATGAATTATTAGCAAGATCCTCACCAGTATCGGTACAATTTATAAGAACAATTGAGGCAAAACTTCATGAAGAAGATACAAAAGGAAAATAATAAGACTGCACAGTGCGATGAAGATTTAAAAAGAAACGCCAGGAAAACTGTAATAATTTGAAAATTAAAACGTAGTAAATATATGCTATGTAAGTTATAGGTAGGTTTTAATAATGGAAATGGCTGAACATGCAAGAATGGAGGGCCATTCATTTGACAATAATAATTTAGAACTTCTACATAGTTGCGCCAAAGGATGAAAGTTAGACATCTTAGAGAATTTAGAAATTTTCATCGAAGTACCGCCCATCACATCCCTTTTCTTATCTATTTATCTCCACCCCCACCACCACCTCCCTAAACTCCAGATACACCCTTAATTATTGTCTGAAAGTGTTTTTAACTTTAGTTGAATTGTATTATTGATAATGGGAAGATGTTGCCGAAAACGTTCTAATGTGAGTTTATAAACACATACTATAATAAAATATAGTATGTATTTATAAACTCAATTTACAAAATAATCACGGAATTCCACAACGTTCCACCAAAAACCTTTGAATAGTTACAAAATTAATATCTTTTTAAACAAGTGGGTATGTACTTCTCTTCTTCTTAATGTATTTACTTGAAAAATTGTTATTATTTATTTTGTATTAACAATTCCTTTATCATCATCATCATTTAATTGTATCCATTAACAACTAATTTGTAAAATCATGTACATAGTTCGGTAGCTACATGTTCAAAAATGTAATAATATATGTACAACAGATATTTAAAAAAAAAATTGTAGTGTATATAATACCGATGTATATAATGAAGTCCTGGTACCGACACTGACGCATGGAAATGAAGCTTGGAGATGGTTAAAAATTTAAATTAAAGAAATAAAAAATCATAAGTGAATGTAAAGCTGATGGCACCAGAAATAGAGGACGTCTGCGGAAGATTTGCCACGACCAGATAAACTAGATACTAGAAAATTGACCTGTAAAATGTCTCAGCAGTCAACGTGCATGCATGAGAAGGTGACTGAATGTGAACGAGACGAGAGTTGTGTGTCAGGAGAGAAGAGTGTGGCGCTCTAACCTTTCTGTCTACATCCAAGGAAACGGCGCAATGGTAAGTTACTTATAATTGTTGGATTGGTACACGAAATCACCTTGATCTCAATGGTAATAATTTCCGAGTAATTTTTTCAAGATTAAAATAATTTAGCTCAAAGAAGCGATTACACCGAGGTAACCTTCGTTTTCAGTGCGAAGATCACGTCATTTGGAATTGTCGCATCATGAATTTCGAGCGAGATAGATTATAATAAAATAACGAGACGAATAACTTAAAAATATAAAATATCTTAGACGCAGTATTTACAATATAAAAAAAATAGTTGAAAATAAATTGTTTAGTTTCATAGTTTATTATTTTAACATCATAATATTATAAATGAACCAATATTTAGATTGGAGTGGCTGCCATCAGACACGGTCGACTTCTATCAAAAACTACACATTGTAGAAGACCCCAGAAAATAATGATTATAACTTGACGATGAAAATGGATGCTTTCAAATTCTACATTTTTTTGACACCCAGATTATAACAGTTATATTACAACAAGGTAAATAATAACAAGAGAAAAATTATATTTTCAAATTTACACTGAATAGTTGGTAAGTCTACCTATCTTCCGATATAGAATAAAATTATTTGATAATTGGTTAGGTTGTATGCGCAAAGCTCGGTTAAAAAAAATAGAACGTCCAGAGAGCGATACTTTTTCATATCCTAGTGTCAAAATGCTAGACGATTATAGAATATTTTTTTTTACTGTTTCTGAGGTAAGTTTGTAGAACTTGTTTTTTTATTCTACTCGTTTAATTTACTTGAGACTCGGTTCGCCTTGTAAGGGCATTATCAATCTAGCAATCCTCCACTATAGATATGAATACAAGTTGTTGAGTTCAATCGTTAGATGCTGGACTTGCTACAAGGCGAAATGCGTCAAATTAAACGAGTAGAATCAAAAAACAAGCGTTTTACTTTCGCATATGTGATAATAGAATCATTATCAGCCGTTTTATATCCGCTGCTGGATGAAGCCCTCCCCGAGTGCTTTCCGAATTGTCCAGCGAAGTATTTGATGATTTCGTCAGTTCAGCGGATTTTGTACCAATGAATGAATACATCCGTCCAACGAGTGTCTGTCCTCCGAACGATGTGGCCTGCCCATTGCCACCTTTATGCATTCTATTACATCGACTACTCTTGTCTGTTGCCCAACAAACATCTTTCCATAAGATAATAATTAATAGTTTATTAACATAGTTTTATAAACCACCATGAGTTATTTATATTCAACCGGTTTCGGAAAAATACCTTTTCCTTCATCACGATGAAAAAACTAACTAAAATAATCGGTCAAAATTTTATATTAATTATTAAAAAGGAACTACAATGTGTTCGCTTTAGATATTAAAAATACTCAAGTATTTGGACTATTTCATGGAGGTATAATAAAATGATTTTATTTAAAATACAGCTAATAGTGTGACCGAATTACTAACGGCGAAAATTATTTTAAAGTCGATTGTTGGTATATTTAGGTTCAGATTCCATCTTGGCGAATCCATCTCTCATTTAAGTTCATCCATGATATCGCGCATCGAGATGGTGGGGGTTGTAAAATCTGAATTTTGGCATCTCGGCGTGACCGAGAGATGTTGGGGGCGCGCCCGTCGGCAGAGAAAGATCAACAATCATGATATTAGATAAAAATCAAAAACGCCCGAGAATATGAACGAAGGCATTCAAATAAAATACGAATAATAGAAGCCAACAAAGGAAACGCTTCGTCAGTGTGGAGGTATGTGTATTTCGGTGCGAGATATAAACCCAGGAGACGTGACGTGCCGGGCGAAAGAATGCCAGGAATTCACACAACATAATCTCGTAATATGGCTGAGCGAGGAATTCCAAGACTACGGTGCAGGTAGCCGACGAAAGCTGTGACTTTATTTCGAATATTGGTAGTTTAAATGCAGTTCTGTCCTTGGTCTTGCACGTAAGTTCTAAAACCTTCTAGAAACATTCTACTTAGAAGGCGATCCTTTGTCGTTGTAGATCTCTTCACTGCTTCCTCTTCTGCGCCAGGTCTTTTCAATGATCAATAAAATAAATTATATTACACAAAACAATCGATCGCCAGATCCGCCAAAAGTACATCGCGGCCATCTCATTTTTCAAAGTTGAAATTATAATATTTAAAAAAAACGGATATGGTCTATCGCACTACAATCCCTTTTTCTTCGTCTTGATCATGGAACCGCGGCTGTTATTTGTGGAGGTGAATTTTTATCGCTCTTGTATACGCAATAATTATTAAGTATTTTACTTAATATACTTATATTATGTAACAACACGCAATATACCGAGTAAACAAAAGAACACAGAACACTGGATTGAAACTGACGTTATTCTTAGTAAATATGATGTTCTTGAGATCGAGTAAATGTGTGTGTGTCAGAGCGCCCGCACTACCGGAACGGGGTGTATATGTTTGTGTGTGTGAGCGAGGATGAAAGGGTGACGCGCGAGAGGTGCGGTCTCACTTTTGCGTTAACGTTTGACTCCGAGACTATCTTATAATAATTGTATTATTCGTGTAATAAAGATTATAATTGTCACAGAAGAGTTTATCTCGAGTCGTACTTCTTACGCAAGTACGTAATAGTAAATGATGATACAAAGTAATAAATATTGAGAACCGTTCTTCTAAAAACTATGCACAATTACGGTAAGTATGAAGTATGAAGGATAATCGTTCAAAGCGTCGTTCACAAAAATGTAACGTTGAACATCTGGAGGGAATATACATCAAACATCGGGGATTTTAAGCATTTTTAGACTATAGACAAAAAACGACCAGATCTCTTTTATTATACACCCGAAATAAATATATTTTACGAGAAATTTCCAAAGGCAACAAAGTTTTGTGTTTCCTAATACATTAAAACCATCTACAGAAATTGCAGTTACATACTGATTTGATCTGAGAATATTGTTTTTTTTTTAATATTTAACAAGGGGCTCGCCGGCCAAAGTCAAATTAAACATGGAGCTCGCGCGAGGCCCTCAGAGTCCCCTTCAGCCCACCCCTGGATAACGGCATGGATGATTTATCGCCATCTATTCTGATCCGAGGCATTTCTCGCGCATTCCAGGAGCGGGCTTGCGTCGAAGTTTTAACAAGGTCGGTTTGTCGCGTTGCTGACCATCCACGAGAATGGACACCGAAATGACACTCTATCTTGGTAGAAACCATACGAGGCATATGAACAGAGCCGGATGTCTTCAACACTACATATTGTATCAACAATTACATATTGGAAGATAACCCCGCTAGAAACTTAAATAACAGATGAATGTACATCAAAAGATATACGAGTATGTAAGAGCCAAGTCAGGACAAAATAGTGTAACTTTGTGACGATTGTGAAAGCAGAGACACGACGTGATGTGAAGTTAGTTATATAGTCAGTAGTTAGGATGGACATAATTTATTATTGAACAAAAATAAATCAACGTCCTAAAAATTCCTCTCGTAAAATACACCAGCGTCCAGCACCGCCAGCGATCCCACGTTGATTGAAGGATTTATTCCTCGCTACGCATCAATTAATTAGGTTGACTAATAACTTAAAACGAAATACCGGGAATACATTAATCTCGGGGCGGATGTTGTCCCGTCCCTCTCTGACGATCTCGAACGGAGCACGCGGCGGGACACAATTCGTCGAAAGGAATTGACTTATTGTCGCAAACGAGTAGGCGAAACTTTCAGTCAGCCTTTTTAGGTGACTACAGTGCAACACAATATTGATGTATTATAGAGGGTATAGTGTCATTGTAGTTAATGCATTAGGGCTTGAACAGGATTAGTCTATCTATAGGTTATTCCAAAATCCAAAGTATTCTTAACGGGTATGAAAACATGACACTTTACTTGAAGGAAAGTTGGAATTGATTCTAAAAACCGTGGAATATTACAGCTAGAACAAAAAAAAAAATTGAAAATTCGACGTAAAATTACATGATTAACATAGTGTAATCGGTAACTCATTCTCCAGGAATGATAAAGTTCCGGGTTCGAGTCCCAGTAGCAACTTACTTATTTTTTAGATAGATAAATGTTTATGCGTGTCTTTCTAAGTGATTTATCTAATTCGTTTTGAAGAATGCCGACAATTTCTGGCAGTTAATAAAAAAAAAATGAGGTGCCAGATCACTGAACGAATAACTCTCCCCCCTGAGGACGGAACTATAGAAAGAGAGGAGAGACACAGATGCACGCATCGACTGCACTTTCCGCGAATCGCTCGAGTTTCTCTGCTCGCTCACTCGCAGGTATTGTAAATGAGAGTGAAAGGAAAGGCGATGGCGGACCTTGAGAGCCCATTGATGCACCAGAAATAGATGCTACAGCTCAGCGATGGTCAACCTCTTACGCGGGTCAAAATTATATTAAGTATACGAATGTGTACATGTTGGCTCTTGTTTATGTTTTTGCGTACTTTGAGTGTGATTCTACAATAGAAGACGTGGAGATGACCTGGTGGAACAAAAGATGAATAGCGGGATGTCGATCTTCAACAAAATGGACTCACCATTAATGTTCCTTATAAGCTGTGCCGATAGATGTGGGAGCGCACACGATTTGTCAACATAACGCACTATAAAATACAGCACGCACGCAAATTTTAACAAGACACTAACAAAAAAAAAATTATCTGCTAATAAAGCAGTCAGTTCTATATATGTCTCACTGTGCTGAAATGTTCATCCGATTATAACAATATAACACACTGTACTATGAATAAAATAAAAAAATATATATTATTAGTTAAATTATACATTAGTTATTTATCTACATATTAACACTTTGTGAATATACGAACTCACATAAACAGGTTCGTACTGGTAATCAATGTTCTCTCTAAAGTGTGCGGGTGTGCGCGCGCACTATTTGGCATTATAGCGCACACGAAAAAATATAGCGCGCACACAATTCATAACATGACTTTATGTGCCGCCTTTTATAGAAGGTTGATGTGTTATGTATAAAATCACCAACATTTTGGATATTGAACCACTTTCTGAGGTTACACAGCCAAGATGATCATTTTCTACGTACGACTTTGTTGCCTTCTATCTTCCTCTACCTAATAAGTTATAAAGTATGATATTTTTCATTACGGAAAACGTATCCGAAATATGCAGCTTTCTTTGATAGTTGTTGGTTATCTAGACTTATTTATACATCTTTGTTAGTAATGTGGTCAAACCAAAATATCCTCATACTGCTTCTTATTCTCTCCACAGCGCACAAATAATAGCATTGCTCCTTCAATTTTAATTGCACAATAGATTTTTTATAAGCACACCGTGACCCAAAATTAAAGGGAACGTTGCTGGTACCTAATGGTAAGCAACGTCTTTCTTAATTTCTCCGCTGCTGTTCAAATTATAGCACTGCACCTTCAAATTATACAAAAGATTTCTTTTGCGCATACGGTGATCTAAAACACAAAAGAAACAAGTCCAAAAAATTACCGTCTCGCTATGCGTCGTACTAATAAAGACAATGATTGCGAACAGTGGAGACGATCAGTTCGTGCTGTAGAAGCAGAACAGAATACGAGCACATCAACTGAGAGTGAGACAGGGATACTATAAAGATAATCACTGCAATTAGCAGGACGAGATAAGAAGAGATATCAATTCATTCCCATTCCAACTCCAATGTAAGAATTAGCAATCTTGCTAATGTCAATCAATAATTTGTGTGATTTCAGAGCTTACCGAATGCCATCTTTTCAGTACAATATTTGAAGTATATTCATTTAAGTTATCATCAAAACAAGTCATAATTGATAAAAAAATGTGCGACCCACAAATTGAGAATTTGTTCCCTATATACGACTGGAATCATAAGCGGTAATTGGCTATAAATACACAGGGTGTAACACTCCTAGAGCACAATATTTTAGGAATAGATACGTATTACAAATATATTCAAGCTAATCTTAATCACGTCAGAGATATAATCATTTTAAAAAGGTCTAGTAATATTAAAAAAGGATTACTTAAGTGGTTTGGTCATATGGAATGGATGAATGAGGAGAGAATGGTAAGGAAGATATATGACGCAAGTGTTGAGTGTGAAGCCTCACCAATTGGCGAGCTTGTATGAGAAGATGTATGAATATGGATGAGGCGAGAATTATGTGTCAGGACAGAAGAGTGTGGCGCTCTATTCTCTCTACCTACCCCCGCGGGGAAACGGCGTGATGGTAAGTAAGTAGTTATGCGATTATTTAGATTAATTGAAATATTTTACTGATTCCAAATTATATATTGAATACAAAAAATAAAAAAACGTCAACACTATGTTTTGTTCCATGATTTAAAACCTAACAAAGATGGGTACATTTTGCTAATATTTATTATAACAATAATATGTTCCGTGAAGTACAAAATTTGTACTTGAACATTTTTGTAATCGTAAAATATTGTAGACTAGTTATGTTATACCCTGTATATAACCAAACGTCACTAGACATTCATCTTCTTTGTGGCCACGAATCATGGAGGACGCTCCATCTCATGCACCAACCATTTCTTTCAACAAAGGTAATAAATAACGTTTTATTTTTAGGAATTTGTCACTAAATTTCGTAACAATGGTTTTCGAAGTGTTCAAATCAACTTCTGTTAGTGTGCAAACGAAACGGGACATTCAATTTAGCCTGGAGCTGGAATCGGAGTTATACAATACTATTTTTCAGATTCAAATATACTCGGCCTTGGTCAACAATGAAAAGGGCACACAATCTCAAAAAGGTTTCTCATCCCTGTAGAGCCAGACTGTCAACAAACGAGGACACGAGGGGATGTACATGTGCCATCTGCATAGCTGTTGAAGAGACTGAGGCAGAATGGTATAAAAATATCAACATTTTAATAATTTCAGAGTAAGTTAGCCGAGTGAAATGGATTTATAATAATATATATGTATAAGAGTCCAATTTTTTCCAGACAAATAGATATCACAATAGACAGAGGATACGAGACCAAATAACTGAAGTCAAACGATAAAGTCGTTAAACAATTAGAATCATGAACAGTTACATTAACCCCAAAATGCCCTGTACGTTTACATATGGTGAGTAAGATGAAGAAAGGATCACTTAGATGGTTTGGTCATATGGAACGGATGAGTGAGGAGAGAATGGTAAGAAAGATATATATGAGCCAAGTGTTGATGACACCAGAAATAGAGGAGTGACGCGGAAGACTTGGCGCAACCAGGTACACCAGATACTGGAAGATGGTACTGTTAGAAACCTCAATAACTGACGAGCTTATATGAGAAGATGTATGAATGTGGATGAGACGAGAATTGTGTGTCACAACAGAGGAGTGTGGCGTTTTATCCTCTCTGTGTATTCCCTAGGAGAAACGGCGTGATGGTAAGTAAGTAAATACGCTTTTACGATCAAATTCTACCAGGCGCGGATTATTTTAAACTTTTAATTTCACTATGTATAATTAGTCGAGACATCTAAAACCGAGACACCTACCGAGATAACATGGCGGCGATATTCCAAAAATATGTGAAGCATTCACTATTTACATTTAGCGGAGTCACAAACCTCTTTATTTATTGCAGCTGATGAAAACTTAAGATGTTTAAGTGTATTGCACTAGGGAAAAAACTATTGTTTTTTTTTTCTTATATAAAGCGGCGACCGTTTTCGTGATGAAACCGCGCGACCTAGAAAAGATTTGTACAGCTCGCAAAGAATAATCACATCTGTGGTGAATTGCAATTTTTTGATAAACCAAAAAGATTATTAAAATGTTGCGTCCCTTTCGACGCTGCGTCTGTATAACCAAATCACGCGACTGCTACAATTTAATTAAGAGCGACGCTGACACACGCGCCGTTTTGATATTCACCGCAACTACGCGCGTGATAGTAGAATATTCCAGAGAGATAGATAAATTAGATGGCACAAAATAGACGGATTCAACAACGATCAAAACAGATTAGATTTAAGCGCTCGATTCAGGAACGCCGGGACAAGTTTGCGTACGGCCATATCTCTCATACGTGTCATTTATCATTATGCGTATCCTCTATAAATTTGCGGATAGTGCGTGCTTCACAATGCCATAAATGTGACGCATCAACATTCAAGATGATGTGTCGCTAAATAATTTTATATAATTGGACATAATAATGTCGCCGTTAGCATTCAAAGACGGCCTCCGTTCAAATAGGACTTTTACAGACGAACATTGTTGATATTGCTTCCTCTCGTGCACACACGAGTGGTTAAAATACGGACAATGTTCCGCCGTTCTTTCTAGAATCGTGGGCAACGTTTCCTCTAAAACAGAAATACTGATGCGCGATAAGCCAACTGAGTTGAGCAAAGAAAAATTCTGTTTATTCTACAAGAAATATTTAATATTGACTCATGCACTAATAATAATAGCACAATAGATGATTTTATTTAATAGATCACCAGATATACATATAATATTACTTTACTTTTATCGACGTAAATACCCTGCTTGAGTTGTAAGACAGCAATGTCATAAACACAAAAGATTTCAAATTCAAAAAAAAAAAAAGATTCGTGATAAACTCCAAGATATTGTGCTCATATATGTGCCTGCAATATTATCTCGTCATAAAATTCACATGTTTTACAATAGTGACGAAAAAAAAAAATTTGTCTTTCATAGATATTAACAGATGGTCCTGTTAGAAGTCTCAATAATCGGCGAGCTTATACGAGAAGGTGTATGAATGTGGATGAGGCGAAAATTGTGTGTCAGGACAGAAGAATGTGGTTCTCTATCGTCTCAACCTACCCCCGCGGGGAAACGGCGTGATGAAAAGTTACATTCGTAAGACATTTTTTGATTAGATTATAAATAAAAGACGCAGTGCACTGAAAATATTTCAGGTGCACGGTATCGTTAAGAGCACTGCGAGCGCGCGCGCGCGCAGCTTAGAAGGAACATCTATCTATATTTAACACCGGTTTAATACTAACGTATCTTCGTCAGGTCTGGCATATAACTGAACCATTCCGTAAAATTTAAACGACATCCATTATGGGGTGTAGGCGGAGTCTCGGTATGAGTGGGGAGGTGATTGACAGAACGACATTGAAGTAGGGAATATAATATATTAAACAGAGGGTTGTTTGTAAGGTTTAATAAGTTATTAATTATATTGAATGATTTCTAAATTATCCAATCTAAGACCTAAATGTGTAAAATTTCAATGCCGCTTTCTATCACAAAATTGTAGCCTGTCTCTAAAAGGCGAATGGAAAATTCTGAGAAGTCATTATTATTAAGGCACATTAAAATTCCGGCCAGTAATTTTCATATAGGTAAAACGGCAAGGATACGGATAAGATACGTTCGCATCGAAACCGGTTGAAGTAAACATAAGTGGTTTAAACAAAGTTAAATATTGATACAATTTTAATCTAAATTAGTCCAAATGGTGTGTGAGCCGCGTAGTAGACTAATATAATACGGTCACATACGTGCGTGCCACCCGCGATCGATGGGTTATATTACAAGACCAGACGGCTGGTAAATACTAAATGATGAAATTGATCGCTTGTTGTAAAACATTACTTCATTTGAAATTGTCTCGCGAGATGAATTTATGATAATTAACGCATTACTTGTGCACGAATATAGAGTATATTTTATTGTGATTACGTGAATATGTACTACCGTTGTACTAAAATGGTTATGGGTAGTATATTGCGAAATAAAATCAAGCCCTACAAGGCTCCGGTGAGCGAGTGAGGCGCGAGGGCGGTTAGTGTTGCCAATTGATCAGCGACTGGATTAAAAGGAGTCGACCTCTAGTCGAGTTCAGGTTGTGATAGGACATTGAACTGCCCTGGCCAACGGGTTGTGTAGTATGTAGTCTACCACACCATAATGTACCTCAAGACCACCCACGGTGGTACACCGAACGTTCAGAGAACAAGGACAAGACGACCAAGCAAATGAGAACATAGCTATACATGCTAAGATTATCACATGTACATAGATCTACATACTTACATTAAACTAATATAAGAATCAAAGAGCATTTAAGATATTTAAACAATAATTTATTAACAAATTAATTTTTCAGAATTTTCAAATGATTTATTAGAAAATGATCATACTTTTGATAAAAATTTGGGACTATCTGTTTTACACATAAACAATGTTGATATTAAATTGGATAATTTAGAATCGTTAAAAATAAGTAAAGTGTATAAAATTAACCAAAAAGGTCAATCCTATAATTTTGGGTCATTAAGTCAATTTCCACATTTTTTATCATCGTAATAATTGTTAAGTAAGGTACGAGTACTAGATTTATTTTTATAATTATTAAAAAAAAAAGTATTTGAAAACATTAGAACAATTTGACATATGGTTTTAGTTATCACGTCCCCCTGATGAAGAAAAAGGTATTTTTCGAAACCGGTTGGTGAATATATAATATATAATGGCCCCACCCCACCCCCTCAGACATCCTAACCTGCCCCAGTCCGGGCAAAATTTTACGTACACCGTTACTCTTTGGGACCCACCCCCACCACAACTCCTATCTGCATACTGTAAATTTGATCTAAATCTGAATTCCGAGCAATGTTGCCCGGCATTCATTCGGCAGCCGTGAGGCATAAAATAAAGGGATAGACTTCAACATAAGATGATAAGATGATTTGAACATCACCAGATCGACGAAAATTAGACTTATCAAAATCGAAAATACAGAGTACAGAAAGAAATACGCTTTAGAAAATGAATCAGGCACATACGAGACTTACCATATGAATTAAAAGAAAATAACAAAGAGGAAGACGGATACAGAAGAATTATATATTGACAAAATAATACGATAAATATGACTCCTTAATAGAAACTGCGAACTGTGACAAATAACAGATGGAAAGTGATGAATTTTCCACCAGGAAAAACATAGTTCTTTTACATATATACCGTATTTCCTCGATAAGAAGCATATTTTTTCCTACACATTTTGGTGTCTCTGAATTCGGGATGCGTCTTATAATCGATGGCGTCTTACAATCATAAAATTCCGCAGTCGTGATGAATCATCCATCACTGATAATAAAACTGAATCGGACACTGAATCTGATGGTAATGGTGCATAAATAAAATGCCTATTTTTAAATCCTTTTTATTGGGATAGTATGATGTTATCTGTTATAATAAATAATTTGACAAAATACTTTGTTTAAACCACGATCTATTGATTATTCTACATATTTCGATACCTGTGGTATCTTCTTCAGGAAACAATGTATATTGAAATTAAAAATACAAGTATAGATAAAAACAAAACTATAAAGTGGTGAATAAGTAAAAACTAATATGAAAACAAATTAAAAAGAGGATTGGTTGTTTATAATATTTAACTTGCTATTAACACTTTTTCTTATTATTAAATTTCAAATTTATCTAATTGTAAACCGTTAGTATTTGTATGTATAATTTCTAAACCCTTGTTAATATCAAAAAAATGGTTTGTTTCCAAAAGGTGATTAAAAGGTGATTGGAAAATTTTTAATTAAATAGTGGTTTAAACAAAGTATTTTGTCTAATTATTTATAAGAAATGAGGCCACAAAGTAATTTTGCAGATATTAAAGAAGTGTTATAGTAAAGTTTACATATTTTTTATTATTGGTACGTTTTATAATCGAGGAAAAACGATTGAAAAAAAAAATTAATGTTTTATTTACATATTTTGGATTCATTCGGGAAGAGCTCGCGAAGGGAAATGGCCAATACGAGGAATTGGCTAAATTGCGAAATCAATCAATCGCGTCACGTTCTTAGTAATTCGAGCCACATTTTTATTTGCAATCACGGACGATTTCCGCGAGCCCGCCTTAAGCAAACTAATAAATTTTCATTGCAGTTATTTGCCAAAGACTAAAAACAAACACAATTGCTATGACTAGCGGATGTCATTAAGACAACACAGAGAGCCCCACCCTCGGCCATAAAGCGAAAAGAAATTAATCAAATAAATTGAAAGCGTTTTATTTTAAAAGAAAACAAAAATACTGGGTGAATATTATGTTCCATGCCGATTTTGTTTGGCCGCCATTTTGATTTGGCAGACATTTGACAGTTCGCACTTGGTAGTCGTAGAGAGTAGTTGATTACAATTTATTATGGAGCACCTAACGCCTCGACAACGTGCTGAAGTCATTAAAACAAACATAAACCCGACTTTTGGAAAAATTTCATCATAAGCGACGAAGCTCATTTAGACATGGAGGTTTTTGTTAACCTTTACCATACCATGCTAAAAATATCCTACGCAGTCATGCTGTCAACTCGTGTTACTGTGAGAAATTTGAGTTTTGTAAGCCACTTTAAAAGGGGAAAAAAAATGCTTTTACAAGCTTAAATGTCTTTAAAATAGTTAATGTCATAGTTACAATAAATATAATATGAAATGATAAATATGATAATGTATTACGTTATTCTTGTAACGCATTCGTCAAAAGACCCATCGAACATGATCTTTATCTTCATCTCTCTTCATTTAAATTAATGTGTGATCTTTTTAACATGGTACAAGAGGTATTTTTAACGCAGATAGCATGCAACGCATCCATTTTATATAGCATTGAATTCAAAAATTATTATTTTTATTATGAATCGCTTTACATAATTGGTTTTACACTAGTCATTTTTAAGCGCTAATGATTTTTTAAAGACTAGGTTAGATGTACGTTTTACATTGTGCATATTTATAGAAATACGATTTAATTGGCTCGGTAGACCTATGTTACTGCGTAGCTGGGGAAGAGTTAATAAACAAAACCGCTGTTATTGGAGCACTGAAAATCTTCAATTGATCCACCGACGATGTTTACATCCACGCAGAGTTACTGTATGGTGCGCCATGTGGGCCAGCGGAATCAATGGGCCCTATTTCTTTCAGGATGCAAGAGGCAATGCTGTAAAAAAATATTGGTGGCCGAATTGGGTCGATTGGGTCTGCAACACATTTGGTTTCAACAGGACTGTGCCATGTCACACGCAGCCCGAACTACGCTTGAAATTTTGATGAATGAAACAACATCGGCCTCCAACATAAAATTCAACCAGTAAATACAGTACTTAGATTACATCGTGTCCCGACAATTACGCGCAAGACAACTGCGCACAATGCAAAAGTAAATTAAAAAGTTAAGCGTCAACAATGGAAGATATTAAAGAAAAATATGGTGGACAAATGGCGAATTTGATCAATAGAAAGGAAGTTATTTTTTTCCATGTCAATATACACCCTCATTTTGAAAAAATTTGGATACGAATATTAAGACGAAATAAGATGTTCTATTTATGTTCGTTATATTCACATATCATATCAGTAATAGATTATCAACTTTTTTATGGTTTGTGAAATACTCGTCGAGTAACAAAAAATTAAATAATGTAGAATGAAAAAATATTTTCTTGCATATTTTAATTCAAAGTTTTTTTGAAAAATGGGTTCGAAAAACTGAAAAAGAGATAAAAGATGATGGTAAAAAATGATGGAAATTAAATAATATTCGTAAATAAAATGAAAAAAATCGATTTTAAAATTGGTTTTCTTTCCGAACAATTTTTTTCCTGATTTTCATATAAATAAGTATGTTTTATATTTAAAATACTTTTTAAAATTAAATACGGATAATTACATACTGATTTGTAGAATAATATTGGTTAAAACAAATTAGATAAATGCATACACACAAAACTACTTCCAGAAAAAATATGGTCGCCACGCAACTTGAACTCGAACCTTTTTTTTATCCTTGTAAAGACCTGTTATTAAACTATGATGGCCTATACAGAAGGGTAGCAGTTTGGGGGAGTCATCTCAATGTGGTGATGTGCATGGATACGCGCCTGAACAAAAGTGCAAGATGTTATCAAAACCGGGACGAACGTTAAACGAATATATAGTTATAGATGTTAGAATTAAGAATATGTAGTGTTATCTGATATTGGAAAGATTACACGGGAATGAATGATTTATGTCGCGAGGCTTGGCTGCGTGCGAACATAGGTAGACATAACATTAATGGTGCGAAATGCGTACGTACTTACTGTGTACACTGAATTTATTAAAGCAAGGTTACAAAATGTTATTAGAATATACTGAATATAAATCAAGCCTGGTGACTGAAAAAGTGAGTAGCTTGGATGCCGCGTGACGACGCCGAAGGCTTCGTTCAGTTGTGCTGTTTCCCTCGAATGCGCATGAGCGCCTCGACTAGGACGCGCTTTGCCGAGCAACCCACAGATGGTGGCATGCGTCTGACATAAATACATTGCTTGATGATAATTCTAGTGGAGACGTCTCGGAGAAACCTTTATCCCGCAGTAGATTGACACACGCTGATTATGATATATTGTACATAACATGTGTCTAGAAGTTCTTAATCTGTATACATTTATTGCGTAGCCCTAAATTAAATTGGAATATTTAAAAATTCTACGAACCACTTCCAAATAAAACGTCTATTTGACGTGGCTCACTTTAAAACCGACGTTTTATAAAAATACAACAAACAAATACAGATCTTTTTAATATAATACATTTGTTATTATAACTTTTGTATGGTTATTTTGTGATTGGCTGTGAACGCTAATTATATGTAGTCATTTCCCGGACTCCACCGACAGCAGCGTGCATTGTGCAGTGGCGGTGCAATGACCAGCTGACCATACTGATACCGGCGGCTCGTCCGCACCTCGCGGGATGTGCGCCTGATCAGATGCGAAGCAGTGAGAAAAATAGTCGAGATTATTCAAAGTTATCAGGATACAGCTGAAGTACCGAATTAGAAAGAGACGACTGATGCAACAAAAAAAAATAGAAATAAACATATTTAAACGTTATCTATACGGCTTTATATATATATACTATAATAAGAGCTAACACTTCCTTGCCCATTTTGATGTACGTAAATTAAAAAGGAAACTGATACATTACACTAGAGCTAAATGTCAAATTTCCTTTGAAATTAGGGAAAATGTCTCTTTTATTTTGAAAAATTATTTTTTTATCTTCTGTCAAAATTCAAAAGATTCAATTTCACAATTTCATATTATTGTGATATGTGTACCTACGTATTATGTATTTTGTAAAGCAGGCACTATACCGAATATGTAAATAATATAAACAATTAAGTTTAGTATGTCTGACATTTATATCAACGCTGAAAGATCGTTAATAGTAACAACACTTTTGTCAACTTGAATGATGTTATTTGATCATCGCGTTTTATATCGTGTAAAAGGTTAGTAATGAAATATGACCAAGGTGTGGACGCACACTAACTGTAATATCATTTCCGCTGTCAGATTTCCGGCTGCGTCAATTTGTAATATCAGTTAACTGCTTGCGGTCCTGAGCACAATACGAGAGATGCGTTTCGAGCCACGGCTGCGATGCGAGAGCGCGCGCCCGAGTGCCCGGCGATATTTTATCCTTTTCACTCGTGTCATCTTGCCAACATGCGCGCATCACGTATTCACTACATCACGCCAACTGATCTATAAAATACAAATGTTTTTTTTATGTATATATTATTTTATGTTAATGTACGTCCGCCCTGGCGAAGATGCAGCATTATTGTAACCGGTTTACGTTAAATTAATTCAAAGTGGATAGTAAAAATGTATTATTTTTAATAATGAATACTATTCTTTTTATAAAGTTTTAAAAGTGACTGAGAAGCCGGCGCCAATTTAAAAATGTTGCATATAGATTCCAGTAAATTGCCTAATAATTTGTATATCTAAACCAGTAAGATCCCTTATTGGAACGTAAAATATATCTCAACGATAAACCTCCAAATTTAATCGGATAATACGGCGAAAGTTGTAAGTACAAAATATCAGTGTAACAGAGAGCCAAGTTATAATTCTAAAAGCTAACGAGTAGCCAAATAATTTTTACAACGATGCGAATCCTAAATAGTCTAGCGGACAGCTGATAATGTCGTCCGCGATGACGTCAGAACGTCTAGCACAAAACGACATTACGACGCCGCTGTAAAGGTCACCCGAAAAACAGAAGAATAAACATGTCCGGACTGCAACGTGATTGTGATATCGCACGCACGACATGTATTGAAGGTTGTTCAACTGAAGGAAAGGTTAGATTCATTTACCACTGCTGTTTCACATATATCAACAATAATTATATGTTACCCAGCATATATAATGCACTAACAATTACTCGATTTTAATTGACTCGGAGAAGGTCCACTAAATTAATTTATAAGAGCCCCCAACGAGATACTCTGCAGGCAGTAACGTGGTTGCGAAATTTATACTATTAAGGAAAACACATTCTTATTGTGAAGTTGTAATTATTCAGAACATAGGTCTGTGATATTTTAAATACTAAATTAATGTATTAATTATAAATATATACATATAAAATCAATTTTGTCGAAAAATATTTTTGCGTCACCGGGATTCGAACCTGGATCTCTATTTCCAATCCGGGGAAGTGCACTACCTTTGTGCTATAACGCCAGTATTTTTCTTGACAAATTTTCGAACCTATATGTTACACTTTTTCAAATTAATACACCTGTCGTTCCATTATTTGAAAGCCATCTACATTATTTTTACAGAATCTCAAATACCTTTGAGTAAACCGATTGCAGACGCCAGAATTATCAATTCATTTTTATTAAATTTTGGACACATTGATACAACATATATTATTAAGGAAAACACATTCTTATTGTGAAGTTGTAATTATTCAGAACATAGGTCTGTGATATTTTAAATACTAAATTAATGTATATATTTATAATTAATACATTAATTTAGTTTTTAAAATTTATACTTATGCAGATTTAATTATACAAAGAAGAAACACTTTGAATGTCAAACCAGACCTTTCGACTGCGCCTAGACGTGATCGTCGACAGGAACAACATAAAACATGGCTGACCTACGAGTGCTCCTCGCGGCTTGTAATTACAAGGTTGAGAAACTTGAATACTACAAAACTGTATGTTACATATATATTGTAAATAAGTGCTAATTATAACGGAATGAATTGACGTCATTTCAATTTATAATTTTTTAGAATAATATGTATTTATATGCAAAAGACAATCCAACCACAGCAAGTCTTATGTACATCAATTGACTTAATGATTCAAAAATATTGGAATATTTTTTATACTATTTTGGTTAATTTTACACGCTTTACTTATTTCTAATGATTCTAAATTATTCCATTTAAGACCAACATTGTTTATACGTAAAACAAACAATCCCATATTTTTACCAAAAATATTATCATTATCTAATAAAGGATTCGAAAATTCTGAAAAACCATAATTTCGATTATTTTATCAAAATAGAAAGCAGAACAATCTTTACAAATATGTTATAAACGCTGGAATTATTAAATTTATCATCTCTATCTCTTGAATTTATAACTTTTCTAATATTATTATTTGTATAGAATGCGGGTCTTATGTTTGGTGGAAGGTGTTAAAACAGAACAAATTGACGTATGGTTTTAGTTAGTTCATTTGACATCTCAATGAAGGAAAAGGTATTTTCCGAAAACTGTCGGCGTATTAAATTTACTCACAAAAGTGATTAAAATGAAAGTAATAAATAATTTAAAACATATTAAAATGAATAAACACAAAGTAAAGTTTGCGTTAAATATTACAAATATACAAATCTATACTGCAGCTGACAGGCTGAGTATCAGCAAGAATGTTTAATATCATCATTAATACTAATTGAAGACGCTGCCTGATCAACGATGTTCGGCACATTTTGGGCTGTGTTGAGTAAGTATGCAACAATGTTGTACCCTGAATTACGCACATTTTTGTGTAGTCGGTAGTTGGAAATCCCGAGTACGGCATGTTGAAATATGCCGTGTGGTATATAACAACGCTGTAAAGCACCCAAAACGGCGGACTTGTCAGATGTGGTTCTCTCACAGAGTGACGTTCGGAGATTAAATAAAGAAACAAAAAAAAAAACAACGTGTCAAACTGGAGATATCAAGAAAACAAATGATGAAAGATGCTGATCAACCACATATTTGGAAGAGAGTTATTCATTTACACATTTTATTCATTGAACTCCGTCAAATATCAATTAGAAGTAATTAATATACTGTGCTTACATTTTCTGTTTTATAAAAATCTAACAAGCGAGTAATATGTATTCTTTATTCTGTTTTTATTTTCACCTTACACTGTCAAGCACATTGTTCTACTGAAAAAACTATCGTATGTGCCTGAATCCTCTTATTTACATCTTAGATTACAATTTGATAAAAAGTACATTATCATCATTTATAATGTATTAAAAACACAAGGTGAATATTATTTTTTTTATCATTAGATAAAATAAATAATTTTCTCAGTTCCTGTAAAATCACCAAAATTTTCGGTACATCGTTGTTCGGGTGTCATCTTCAATTGATCACACAGGTTGAAAGATTGTCCGTCTTAAGGTAAATAAAAAGGTAACAACAACCTTTTTTTAAATATTGATAAAAGCCAATCTACAACGTTTTGTCAATTCAAAAAACCCCTTGTTTTTCATGACACCGTAAACAGCGTTACTCTTAAAAAAGTATCTCAAATTAAAGATCTTGGCATATTATTTAATGAAAAACTGTCATTCGTTCCACACATTAATGAAATTACGAATAAAGCTATGAAATGACTAGTTTTTGTATTAAGAACGGTGAAAGATATTAATTCACTTAAATGGCTTAAGTTTTATATACGGCTGTGGTCCGTAGCAATTTAGAATTCAACTCAACTATTTGGTCTCCATTGAACCATCATTTCTATAGTTTGTTTTGCTTATTTTTCATTTTTTTTCAAAGCTATATATGTATATTACATGCTACTTGTGTAGCTGCCCATGTTTTGTTTATATTTAATCAATTTTGTAAAAGCTCATAAGGGCGCAAATTAATAAATAAATAAAAATTAAAAAGCTTAAAAAATCAACAGATATACATTTTGTTTCTCGGCCAACCCCCGGCCAATAGAATGTTACAGAAAGAGATAATAATAATAAGCGAAGCGGTCGCACTCGCTGGGAGCGATGATGTAATACAAACTGACGTAAAACAAGAGGGCTACAAACTGGCGTGGAGCAGCTGATTGAGAATGATGATTGCAAGCGGTGTCACGTGGTGCTCTGCGCTGCCCCTGGTGCCCCAAGTTTAATTGGACAAGTAAATATACCATACTACGGGCCAGCCATTGTCAGAGAATTACATTTAATTGAGTTTATCTCTTATGTGTATCTAGCCATTAAGGGCCGGTTGTGTGATCGGTAGTAACGTTTTACTATAGTTACTAAAGTAATTTTTTTTTGCGAAAACGGGTTATTTGATCGTCAGTAAAAAAATATTTACTTCTTGAGAGTAAACTCATTTTACTTTCCGATATTCGATAGTAAAAACGAGAATCGATATTTAAATATGGTGGACTTTTCACAGCTGTTCCAAAATTTATTTGACACATTGATATTTTGAAAGTTGCAGTATACGACAATTAATCATTCAATAATATCCCGCTATTTTAGTTAGTTCATCCGATGATGTTCTCGTTGTTTAATATACATTATTACACATAATACGAAAAAATTTTACCACCAAAGGGACAGATATCGAACGCCTAGGTGAAAAAGTTCATAGATAATGCATAAAATAAAGCATATTTCTTGATTATTTGTCACGCCTACATACATCTCCATTTAAGCTTTGACAGTAGTAAATTTGATGTATCAACAATCGGCAAAGGATTTTTACTACGGGCGTTAATAAAAAGTTACTACTGATCACATAACCGGCCCTAAGTCTCGTTATTTCTGGACGTATACTAGTACTTCCTCAATTTAATATTGGTGTACTATGTTTACTACCACAAAACAAAGCGACTGCTTTTGATAGGCAGTGGCCGCGTTAAGGCCAACGTTAGTGAATCCGTAAGATCAATTATTTAATGTTGAAAATAAATGACAATAATGAGATCGTGCTTGCACATATGACTAATATTTGCCTCGGATAAACGCTAATTATATCTACAAGATTATTTTTAATTTAAAATTACCATACATATGCTCGTATGTTTTGTAAAACTGCAGAATGTGGCCAGATCGACACAAAATATTAGTGCGTCTTCTTCCACTGGAAACAATTCAGAGTGAACTGCTAAAAATAATAAGTAAGAAGATTTCCTAACTTGAGAACTTTTCCGTAATTTTAAAGTGCTAACGGTAGAAAGGTACAAAAATAATACGTTGTTACAGATCCATAAGGATGTACGAGATATTCGGCTGAAATTTGACAGGCATCGTTCGAAACATGGCGTTGAACAATTGTATTCAGATTTTGTGTCAGTGACGTTAAACACGGTTATAATACAGCCCTCGTATGTAAAATAAGTCGTCGACCGAGGACTATTCTATGGTAAAATGAACTCCCCATATCCATTAGAAATTAACCCAGTTATGCGATATACAAAAAAAATGTTTTAGGAGAGTTAAATTATCCCAATATCAATTAATATTCTTGTTTCTATATACAATTTTTAAAGCAAATACATAATCATGTCTAAAAATATCATCGCGACCGAAGGACTCAATCGCACGCTCCCGGGTCCAGGTAGGCGGGCAGAGACCGAGAACAATTCCACGGAAATCTCATCCCGGATAATACACGAAGCCTGGAAGCTTCGCGCCATGCGCCGCGCGAGGGTCTTCGATCCCCCGGGAACGCAGACCATCAATCAATTGCAACGCGGTCGGATCATTGTCCAGGGTAATTGAGATGCATAGACGCTCCGCCATTACCCGCACTCGCACGGCCGTTCCTCCGAGCTGGTCGGAAACAAAGACTAGACGGACGGCTCGGACGAGGGTCACTAGAAATGTTACGTCGAACGATTTTCTTAGATAAGAAATATGAAATATATAAATATACGAAATTTTATACAGCAATGATCATAATTCTTTTCTATCGTACGTTCTAAACCTGCTTGAAAACATGGTCTCGTAATTGTTTCTGATACGAATTCTCCTTCATATAACTGTGCCCTTTGAATATCTAGTTGTACGAATATTCATCCTTCCTTCATTGGCTCTGAGCTGCGGTGATAACTCATTGAAGTAATTCCATCCGAACCTGTCGGTATTCAAAGTCAATATACCATTTTTCTGGGGATTTTCGCCTAGAGCGACAGACTCCATGTATGTATTTAAATATTCCTCATTAAAGTAAACTTATGAAAAACGAAACCAAGTCAAAACGTGTCTCCTTTAGCACAGACTTTAGTCTAGTTAAAGAAACAGCGAACATCTATTAATATAAATTATGAATATAATGGATGTGTTTAAATGTTCGATATATGTATACTATTGTTTATAATGTATTGCCTATATGTAGTAAATAAATAAAAATAATAAATATGAAGGCACTCCAGAAAGATGAAAGTATGTTAGATTGTGATAATTGTATCTTGTTCTCCATAATAACTATAAATAATTATTACGTTTTTTCGCAAAATCTGTCCCAGACGTAAACGAACAAAACGCAACTCTCTACATACACGTCTTCGCTTTAAGAGGCGTGTTGTAAAACGCCGCTAGTGTGTCATTGAAGCGGACTTGACTACGCATTCCAATACACTTTAAACGTGGTATTATTTTATATTATTACATATTTTAACTCCTTTAGTTAATAAATTGAAAAACTTTCAACATAGTAATAGTAATAATAAACACTCACACAAAAATATGCTTCTGAAAGAGTGAATAATATACCACCATAATAACCCATCGCTTTTATAGCATCGATATTTACAGCATAACCTAAGTCCACGTCTAGCGCACGCCACTGTTTCTGATAATGCGGCAAATCGGTGTGATGGTGAGCAAGTACAGGGCGAAACATTCAGAGTTCAACAACAGCAACATCGGCAGTGCCTAGAGTTAATGCGGAGGTCGTGATCACGCGAGCCCCGGGAGCGTGCAGATCCCGAAGAGAGATGCTGCGATGAGATGGCGACCGGGGGTGGGGGTGTAATGACCGGCGGGAGAGGTTAACCAAACGTGACATTTTAGCATGGAGAGTGAATATAAACGGTGCGAGATCGCCGTAATGGGCCGGGGAGATTTTAACAGCGCGAACACGACAGTTGATGCATGTTCAATGTTTATTTATTTACACCCTGTCCCGAATCATTCTGAGTGTTATTTACTCTCGTTTCGATTCGTCATAATTACATATTTTTTTATTTTATTACATTCAGTCATTATTAACATTATCATCATAATACCGTCATAGGTTGGCTCCAGCATCATCGTATCAGAACCACACCTGTACAATTTGACGTGAGACTCGTTATCACATTCAATTCAGAAGGCAGCCAAAAAGAAGCTATAGAAATCAAACACCCCCAAAAGGGGAGGGTAGAGGTCACATTTATGTGTTGCAATCGCAGAACTCGGTCACAGTCCGGCAGAAATTCACCCTGTCTAGGTCGCAAGAGGTGCGAGAAAAAGCCAGTAGAATGCTCCGTTAGGTCTCTCTAGCCACTGCTCTTCCCGCCAACGCTCATCCCAGCAATCCTCAGCGAGAGACCCACACCCTAAAAAATATCCGGAAATGTCCGAGATTTCTTAATAGGTCATCGTTCCGGGGGATCCGATGAACTAATCCCGCAATTCGACATTAAATTTTTGTAACATATATCCCCAGAACATTGTAGGTATATGAATTTCGAAATTTAACACATAAATTAATATACAATGCCTATATATGGATGTACACGTGACACTGCATTGAAACGTCATCATAAAGTTACACTGATTCGACAGTCTCGGCAGACATACTTGTACGAATATGTAACATGATTTGTCACCTAAAATACTGTTTGAAAAATATATTATGTACCATTCAAAATATGTTACAAATAACGTTCAGTGCTATTTATTGTTATTATTCGTATCAAAATGAATAGAAAATTAAAATTGTAACACATAGTGCTTATAAAAATTGTGCATTATAAAATATATAGCATGATCAGTGTGACGAATAAAATGATTTTAAACCAGAAATACGGAATGTTTATTTTATACATTTATAAATAGAAAATATATGAACACGTAGTTTAATTCCCTCTGCACACAAAAATCGGTGTATTTTTGCGGGGCACGGTATGAAGTAAATGAGGGGGAAAATTGGACCAGTGGATCGACATAGATCGGTTTTATACACGTGCACAATTTATATAATTCACAACAATACACAGGATTACTGTTTTAAATATTGAACAATTAAAGCAGTCACCAAATATTATCACTTCCACACCGAGCGCGGCGGGTACCGTTCTGTTGTCTCAAGGATTCTAATACGACTTGTAAATAGTCTCGAGTATGTTGACTCATTCATACCGTTCTGTAGTACATACTGAAACCGTGACAATGCGGTGACGTCAGCTTACAACTGAAGTGACAATTGAATGCTGATAATTTCGCTGTTTTCTTATTTTGAAGAAAAATAACGTCTTTGACTTCCTAGAATAGTAATCTGTTTACAGTGTAGTCGAAAGAATTCATTATGACGGTTTGAGAATGTGGAAGGAATAAGTGGGAAGAGGGGGTGATAAAGAAAATATATGGGGCGAGTGTTGATATTACCAGGAACAGAGGATGTCCGCCGAAAGTCCTGCCAGATTTTCTAATATTTAATACATGTCTCCTAACCATACGTGAGCGCAAGCGACAGCAGACCAAATAAAAAGGGAAGGCGTTTATTCAACACTGGATGCAGATCGCCAGAAGATGAAGATTAAATGATATAAAATACGCATTAACAAATGTATCTTAAAAATCAGCTTAAGCTTCCACTTTAAATGTTGTAACCAATTTTTTTTTTTAATGTTTAGCGTTATCAGACACACATTATCAGACATACTAAATTGATATATAGTATAGTGTTAATATTATTAAAATATTTAGTACAGTACCTGTTTTAATAAAATACTTTTGTACCATCACAAATAAGTCACATATTCAACTAATTCACATTTAACACTCCCGTTCCGCAACGGGGCACAACATAACCCCAAAAATCTTATTTTTAGAACTCTTTATTAAATGTCAATGATATTGAGCTGTTACTCATTGTAATCCTCATAAATTTAGTAGTATCTTGTTCGCATTGTATAAGAAATTTCATTCAAAATATGATAGAACATGCTCAAACCATTATACTTTATTATAACGCAAATTTGAATAGGGTCACTAAGTACCCCACACCGGCCCTCAATACTATTTTCGATCTTCCGGTACCCGAAGGTTAAAAGCACATTTATACTTTTTTTTTCTAATTTGCAAACAAAAAGAAAGCATTAAACACAAAAGCTGGTCAAGTCATAGAATAGATGGCGACAAATCAATTGAGAGTTAGATGAAGAAGAATAATATTTTAGTGAAATATAAATATAAACGAATTTATAATGCAATCTCGTATCTTAGTACTTTAAATAACGCGATAATTGAATGAAATTAAAATTCAACCGACCTAAATTATTATTAAAATGTAAACCACACACATTATTGGTGCATCGCGAGAAAACACGCGCGGTGGAATGCTTCACCCGCCGCGGGCGAGGCGGTCGGCAAAGTCAAGCCGGCGCGCGACAAGGCACCTATCCTCGTCCAGTCGCGGCCGCGGTGGCATCGTTCTTTTCGCCGACTCGCCTTCGAGGATTCGAGAGCGGAGCGCAGCTGGACTCGGGGGAAAAGCCGCAATCACGATAACATGCGGTGTATTTTTCGCGGTATGTGCAGCGCGGCAGGGTGGGGCGCGGGCGGTCGGGTTGCATTGCGCAGAATTCATTACGTACCGCAAATCCGCCTCGGCAGGCGTAATACGTCAGAGTCGAAGCTCTCGGATCCCCGCTGGATGCTGTGGTTGTACGAGCCCCCCTCCGCGCGGTGGAAGATAATACTAATTAGAACGAGATGGTGATATCACACACATTCCATTGTTCCTTGGATGCATCGATTGGCAAATGACTTCACTTCCGAAAAGGATATATTCTACACGAATTTATTAGGCTTCAGCGCGATGTGAGTTTCTTTCATAAACATAAAAAGCACCGCTTTTTCAAAATTAAATGCAGTTAGTTCAATTATGTTTTAAAAGTCGCGAAAATAAAAATTATCTATTTTTTAAACATTTTTAATTAACGAAAACACATTTTATTGTGAAATTGAAACAAATTACACAAATCACTTAGAAGGTTAAAAAGAAGAAAATATATCATTTTTATATTGACTCTACTATACGTACACAATTTTTGAGTTAATATAGTTAACAAGTGTAAATTGAACTGGTGAAGATGAGAAGGACTGCTCTTTCCGAAACAAGTTGTGATATTAACTCAAAACCACTATAAAAATGATATTATATTAGGAGAAAGTATATCTATCGAAAAAATAAAATAATTTTTTGTGCTTTCACTAAGTGATTCATTGTACATACTTTATATTGTTTGGATGTTGTGTTTAAAATGCTGTTAACACAAGCATTATTATAAAAAAACAATATATAGGCTATTTATGTATATTAATATGTGTTGTGTGTAAATGATAATATTGTATTCATTAAAAATATGTTAAATAATTTATTATATTATAAATACCCCATGTGCATTTCATTTTGCAGCAGTCGCTCTTAGATTATGAGATCATTGGTTGGGGAGGGTGTTCCAAATCATTAATCCAGACTGCGTAAAAAATATCTTCTTCTTAATCTTATACTTTTGGCAGAGTAGTCATGGTCACTGGTGGAGCTGCAGTTAGTATGTATGGGTGTCCATCTATTTTGATCAGCTAAGGTTTCTGGAGGATGCCTGTAGAAGTATCCGTCGGAGTTCTTGTCAGAATCTACCGTATGAAAGGGTTCTTTCAAACTTGAGTTACAATTCATGAAACGGTATTACTTGGGCAGAGATTGCAGGGTATTCCAGTAGAAATATATTTTTTGCAGTGTTTTGTCAAGATCCACCATGTAGATTTCCTTTGACCCTGAATTACGGTTCATGTTACGGTATTACTTTGATTATGTACAGAGACTGTAAAAGTATCTTGTAGAAATATATTTATGGATGTTTATGTCAGGATTATAGCTCGCGGCACGGTATTTGTTACACACTTGAAAGTAGTAGATTCCTATAGGAAGGTGTGTATTACAGTTTTGGTGGTTGGTGATTGATTCGTTTCACTGGATTGAGGACAGAAATTGCAGAAAGATTTTTCACTACTTTAGCACCATTGGAAAACAATACTTTCCACATTTTTTACGATGGAGAGCTGGCCGCAGCGCGACCGGCGGAGCCCGTCTGCTCGGTGTCCGGCGGACCGACGGCCTGGAGAAGAATCACGTTCACACACACAACAATAGTAAACGGTGATGATCATCGCCCGCCGGTCATTGTCGTCGGCGAGCGTGATGAGCTCATGTGAACAAAGGGCAAGTGATGCGTCCGTACGCGGATGTTATAGGTCATGAACGGCCCGGAGGAAGCGCGACCCAGTGGACGTGTGACAATTACACTTTTTATAATCCGTCATGCTCTGTTGTAACACACCATTATTGTGCTGAAATATTTTTTCAATATATGACATTAAAACGCCAGTAGGACCAATAGTGTACATCTGCATACTTAGCTAAGACACGAATCGCTTTTTAGTAACCCTCTGTCAGCTCGCTTGACACTTGATCTTTGCACACTATAATCTTGATCTTCTTATATACCGATAAAGTGCCGCACTATTCTGTCCTGATACAATTCTCATTTCTTCCATATTAATAAAAATTCTTCAAGCTCGTCAATTGCCGAGGATTCTAACAGGGCCATCTTCTAGTTGGTTTTACGTGATTCACTTGGTCACGACAAGTCTTCCGCAGATGACCTCTATTTCTGATGCTATAAATCATTTAAAGAATATGTATTGCCACAATTCATACGATAAAGCAGTCGAAAATATAAATTTTGTTTGAAATAAAACCAGTGTAATTTATAATAAATTTTTTTTTGTAATAGCAAGGAGTTTCCCGAAATTGAGATCACATGTGTACTCACGATAAATTGTAATTATTATAAAAGCAAACATAGTGCATTTTAATTTGCGTCAACAAGTACCTACACGAAAACTCGTTAATTGTGATATCTCTCGAGATTTAAATGTCCACTGAGATTGGCGTTGGCCTTGTCGCGATCCGTTGACACCGCTCGGTGTGAACGCACCCCGCAGCTCCGTCCGGCAACAAATAAAAGGATCGTTTATAAATCGCGCTGGCAATGTTGGGCCACCATTCAAAAAGGCGATACTAAAATTCCACACAGAGAAAGCATCGAAAACGTACCTTTATTCCAAGTGCTACTATACTCAGTAGATTCTTCGCAAAGATGGGGCAATAGGGCAAATCCATGCCGAACTAAGGAAAATAACAAGAAAGCTAAACATTGCAATGATGTAGAAAGGAAAGGACGATTCACACGAAAGATGCTGAAAGTACTCGCGTAAAAATATTATTTTTGGTGATGTCTCTGCACTGCGGGGTCGGTAGAGCGCAGCCGGTAGTAAAAAGTGGACAAATAAAATTGCATTGCAATTATTATTATTCCGATGCGACTTGGTAGGCCGAATGCATGCGGAGGAGTAGTACTAAAGACGAGGACATAATGTGCTCGCGGATATTCTTGTCGCGAATCGCAGCCGCGACAACACAGGTTGGTGCGTAATAAATCACAAATTCGACCAGTTTAAAAATAGTTTAACATTTAAAGGGTTCACAGTTTTATTCACCTAATATTTGCAAATATAAAGTTTGCTGAATTACAAATTTAATATAATTATGAAATGTTACTTTGACAGATAGGTATATTCAAATAACTAATTATGAAGATTCACCCCGAGTACAGTTGTTCATATTTTTAGTAATTAAATAAATACAAGCATTCATTCACGAACTGCGAAAATGATTTCGGAACTTTAAACGAAGCAAATATTTTTAAATTTTATAGACACAATTCGTCTCTTTAGTGTACCTCCTCTAAGGATGAATGAACCGGGCAGGGTATCTAAATGTCACACACGTTTCTAGAATAGCTCATATACATGTTATTACAGAGCGTGCCAAAAGCTTCTTAAATGCCCATCCTTCGTCGCAAGTCATCCAGGGTTAACCAAATGTATGAGAACAACCTTGTACTGGCGTAATAACAGTTCAAGATAGAATCAAAAAATTGCTTTGTGTAACAGCTTATTTTTTCAGCTCCACGAATGTAGGCTTATGACGTCATCGTCTAATTTCTTAGATGACAAAATAGGTCGCGATCGGTATCGTAATTCTTTTTTAACAATCGTGATCGTATCATATATCAAGAAATAAAATTCAGACAAATAGCTGTGCCGGACACGCGCGAGCGTTCTTCTAATAAATAAAACCCTAATGTCTTTTTGTTGGTCACAAATGAAAATTGAATAAAAAATTCGTACATTTCATTGAAGAGAAGTATCGAATTGGTTTACACGACCTTTTAGTTCCAAAGTTATACTTTTTACAAAACTGTAAACACAAAAGTCTATTTAAGTGTCAAATATTTGAAATTGGACCATCGCAGTGCAGCAATTTCTCGGTGTGCTTCAAGTGCTTGGTTAAACGGCCAAGTCTGTGAGGCGCGAGCAGGGGCAAGTATATTGAGCAACCTTATCGCACTGTCAAATCATATCAAATGCATAGAATAAAATATATTTGCGAAGCGAATGACACATGAATGTTTATCTTTGTTCGTATTGTTTAAGTTAATTCAATAATCCTTTATGTAAACATGAGCTCAGTTTTTTCAAAAATGTATTTATATACTCGTATATATATATAAATATTTCAAAGTTGATGCGTAAGAACACCGTTTGTACAATTCTAGGGAGGGCAATAGCCGGTTGCTTTTTGCTGCTAGGATCTGCGAGCAGCTATTGTGGCTGCAAAGCGGTCGATAGTGGCCGTGGTGACCACTGCGCGGCCAGGGCTTCCGCAATACAATAAGGGATTTCCGCATTGAATTCCGCTTCGTATTCACACTCCGGACAGAGTTATAACATAACGTGTAATATTACATCTAGTCACGTGGATTGAAGAAAAAATATTTTTTATTTCTAGGTACTTTATTACATTTGAGTTTCGGCATTGATTTCAGATAACTGAAAAATCATTATGTTTACTGCCGGTTTCTACAACAAAAGGCATCGGTCGGTCACTGCACACTAAATATAGAAAAATATATTTCATAATAAAATATTTTTGATATCTTTGAATTTATAACTCTATTAGCAAATTACTGAAAAAAAAAAACGCCAAACAATCTATCAACTAATGCGATATTGAATTTCTAATTATTATTTTATTTCTTGCAACAAAACATTAAAAATGATTTATGTGTTTGGGGTACAGTAAACCATTGCGATATTGTAACAATTTTTTAAACGAGACATACAAACACAACCCGTGGTACAAAAATGCCGGAACTACATAAATAAAGTGAAAATGGAATTATTTTATCTTGTGCCATTGTTAATTAAGGATTAAAATAAAGTAAAAGTTTATAAATATTTATAAAATATATAAAAATTATTTATACCTCGGAGCTACAGGAAGACTAAATGGATAGAAGAAGCAGGTGTTGCTGGTGGGATTTTAGTGTAGTGATTGACGTCACCCCTTCGGTTCCTTTGAATTAAGAGAACTGAAGGAGCTATCAATAAGGAGAGGCTCAGTGAAAATCACGGCCAGTTTTACAAAGTTTATTAAAACAACAAGAAAGAACCATGTTTCTACGATACGTCGCAGCGCATGTCAAATAAATAGTGCAAGTAGCAGAGATGCTCCGGCAAAACAAAAGAAAATAAAGTCAGAAAAATGTTCAGTCGCAGAAAAATCAACTAAAAAGGTCCTTTTCAGGTCTTTCAAACTTCAGAAGGCGGCTCGGTACGGTATCGAAGTGATCAAGAAATCAGAGTTAAGCAGTGTTAAAACCGAACTGATTGAGAATCCAGGCTGCCGAAATGAGATATCGTAAGGGAGTATAGAAAATTAATGGACTGAGTGGGAAGTAAGTACCGCGGTAAACGAGACCCTCGGCATAAAGCCACTGACTACTTCTCACGTATTCTCAGATCTCAGATAAAATGGCTCGGACGCATCTCGCAAATGCCAGAGGAAAGATTACAAGGACGTATCTACCTTCTTGATAACTCTGATCCCGACTAAGATGGGATAAACAACAGATACTTGGTATGAAGACATATTGGGTTTAAATTGGTCATCTATTAAAATAGTGCAATATAGGGGAAGATTGAAATACCTTGTCGTGGTTTTGGTATAATCGATGAAGACGACGAAGATAGGTTTACTGTAGCATAACGTTAGATCGAATTTAAACTATGAAAATAATTATATAAATATGAAATACGGAAATATATCTTTTAAATAAAACTCTCGTTTGTCAGGAAACGAAAACAAAATGGGAAAATCTTATATTTCATTGTAGTTGATATTTCAAATTGCTTTATACGCCCATTTTGTTGTGAAGATAAATTTTTTCAAAATAGTAAACTAAAATATCTAATAATATTGTCAAAATTTTAAAAAGAAACAGTACATAAATACTTCCAATACGAATATTTTGTAGGAATTGCCATTAAAATCTTATTTTTTAGAATTATATTCTGTTCTTTCAAAACATTTTTCTCGACGTTTCGATACGTTTAGTTGTGAAAAAGTGTTGGTGGTGTTTAATTAATATGGAAAAAGATCCAATTCATTGAACGGCGTCCTAGGATGGATTTTAGTTCTACACTAGAATACAAACATAGACATCAAATTGCAGATAAATATGAAGTAAAGAACTGTTAAGTAACGATCAATATATAATTTGTTTTAATCGAACAGGTTGTCGACATATTGTAACAATAAATATTATTAAACAAATCGTGGGAAGTGTCTAGGAATCACCGAGGCAATACAAATAACGACATAATATTTGTATTAACGAGCAGGCAATAACATGTTCTAAAATCGTGATAATATTCAGAGTCGAAAAGTGTAATCGCCCATATATAAAATGAATGTTAATTTTTCACCAGCCGCTCGGTTAAGAGACGTCGTTTTCGAACGGAAAGACATTAAATTAGTATAATAATATCTAATCTAACACGAGTAAATAAAATTATTGTATATTTTACGCACTGACAAAGCAATGACCTATAATGACATCCAAAAGTATTAAATGATTCCTGGAAAACGATTATAATGTGAACTAATAGAAGATTTGTCATAATAATTAAAAATGGTCGTCGATGGTGTTTCTAGTGAGCTGGCCGAACACGTATTGAAATATTTTCGCCCACGAATATATTTTTACTTTTTCTATTTACTAACATTTGTTACGCACATTATTGCTGTCGGACTAGGCACATGAGTGTGTTACAGTACCACGTGTTACCAGTAATCCATGATATACTTCTTATTTTCTGTAGACAAACCTTCATATTATTATTTTGACCGGAAATTCATGATACGATGATGAACACAAAAATAAACTTTCTATGTTAGTCGAAGATTTTGAAACAAAGCGCGCAGGAAAACGCGGTCTTCCCAATAACTTACAAGTACAAGATATGTGACATGGCGACCATTTCTTTTCAAAATTGTTTATAGGTGCAGGTAGACATAATATTTTTTTTTTTATTATGATAAACCTGTTTAAACTGGAACATAAAATATATATCAGGCTTAATACTTACGTGATTTTAATGCTTAATTTGATGACAACTCTAGTTTATGAACTTTCGAAAAATTGTGAATTTGTAATGAAACCTGTGACATCTGTCATCTTTTCTTATCTACGCTGTCTATGGTAAGGAATAAATCTTATCTTAAATCTTACTTACCATAGAAATTGTCTATCTGCGATTCTTATATGCCATCTAGTCATTTTTGTTCGTTTTGACAGCTACCTTACAAAGGTGGAATAATTTTTATTATATCGAAGACATTTTATTTACGAGTGGTTTGTTTTGGGGAAAGCTATATAATTGAAATATATTGAGACCCTGACCGCGCAGCGGGCACTAATGGCCGCGCAGCGGCCACTATCGGCCGCGAAGCGGCTACAATTGACGCCCGCAGGGCTTAGCAAATGGCCATATACTAATTTTAATACGTTACTTTTAATTGAAACATACCTATACATTTTCAATTATATTATTATCATATGTTTATTTTTATACATCAATAAGAAAAGGTATTATTACGTTTACCACGGTATCTAGAATGCCTTCAGTTAGTTATAATATTACGAGAAGGAGCCAATCACAAGTGTTGTATAAAATACTCTCGACTACCAGATGCAGAAAACGCCTTGGGTTGTTCGCTCTTGCCCCCCCAGCCAGGCGGTCAACCATAACCGGAATATCATCCTACGGGTGAGAGAATCGCGTGTGAACTTACCTGTAACAAAGGAAAAAATAATACAATTAATTAATAGGACGAGATCAAAAGAAAACAACCAAAAAAATCTTCTAAATTGTGAGTTTATTATACGGAGACAATAGTCTCTGATGAGATAATAGTTACTGAGAAATATATTTGAGCAATTATTGAAACATAAAATTAACATCAGTCATTTTTTGCTTTTTGTCTGTTTTTACTTGAATGGAATTGCAGGTACGTAAAGTACTAAGTAAGTAAGAATTGGAGAAGAATGGCCAGGGATGGGAGTCGGCGGAGAACGGTTGTGGAAGAGAGCAAATCCCACTCGGGAATGAATAAGTATGGAAATATAATAGTAGCCGATGTCAGGAGGAATGCTACAGTTTGGTATGGATAACAAAATATTTAGCAAGATCGCAAGCGTAACCTGCAGCACAACAATGAGACTGACTTTCCAATGTATAGTGGGTACTTATTTTCGAACCAGGGCGCCGCCCTGCCACTTTTTTGACACGCCACTTACTTTTTAAGTATATTTAAAAAATATTTTGTTACAAAATATTCCGCACAGAATTTTGTACATCAAATATCGAGCTGATGACGGATATAACGAGAATGAAAAAAAATATATATGACCGGAGCATTTTCAAAACGTGAAAATCATTACGAGGAAATTTATAGGTTTTTTTTTGTTGAATATTAGATTATCTGGACACGCAGCGGTATCTCATTCTTTCAACCACTGACCACGTGCACTTGGAGATAGATGAAATGTGTGAATTCAAATAAAATAAACAGTCATCACTAAATTTACACATTATATAGCTCGATAATTGTTTCAACATGTGCATGGTTTTAGCGTTTAAAAAAGCTAATTAATTGGTGGCTAAAATCATTTACTTTTAACCTCAAACTAATTCAATTTAAAATTTCCCTGGGAATACATGGAAGAAAAAAAATAGAAGGTGGGGGGGTTAAAATCAACCCCCTTAGTACTTTTTTATTTAGCACTACGCCACAGGATAGATGCTTTGGAAATGTGGCGCTAGCGATGCAGATAGCCCGCAGAACGAACGTCTAATTCGAATAATAGAAAAATATACCGTCGAGCAGCGTCCACCCTCAACTGTACGAATATCCTTAACGATATTTTGGCGGTGTCACCAGACACCGTGGAGAAATTGGAAGGTAGCAGTGAGCAGACCAACACGATTTGACAAGGACTGCAAAGCGAGGACAATGCACAGGCCCCCACTCTTGAACTGGACAAGAAATGCCACGGACCGAATAAGGTGGCGACACATCATCCTCCGCAATATCCACAATGACGACTGATCTTACTGAGAGAGAGAGAATAAGAAAACTAACTGAAATATTACGTTTCTCGACGCCGTTTCGATAGGCAATAAGAAACTTACAAAAATGTAATAATATTACAGAAATATACGTCTTGAAATTACCAATTATGTCCCACAATGTTATTGCTGTTAATATTAAAAAAATGAACATAAGAATATGCTAATTACTTTAAACTTTTTAAGTACATCATCATTTAAACTAATTTAATATAATAGTTGACCTATTTATTGTTTTGTGGCTAACTTTGTGAGTGTATGTGGTGTGGCAGGCGTATAGTGGGTATGTGTGCGTTAGCGTAGTTCTAAAATATTTTAATGTGCTGCCAATGTATGTACACGTATATATATATATATATATATAATACTTGAGATAGTTTTCAAGAACAGATTATAATTTACATTAAATATATCAAACAAGTCATAAAAGCGTCCAATTTATATCGAGTTTATTAGAAACGTTAAAGTTAGAAATTTATTACAACATCTTTTTCCAAAAACAAGCTAGATCCTATTCTGGCGGTCACTTAAATTTCAGAGTAACTAAGACTGCTATTGGTCAAATATTAACATAAATGGCGGCAGGCAAAAACAACTGACTTTGTAACATAAATTCTGAAAGACCAATTTACTAAATAAATTAACATAATGTATTAAAGGTAAAAATAAATTAGCTATAAATTGACACACAATGTGCTAAAGTTAAAAGACATATGAGAAGACAACTGCATTAAGTCAGAAAAAAAATAGAGATTGCTAACTTCGCAACCCAAGATAGAATAACCACAATTTTGATTTAGCTTAATGGAGTAAATCTTTAAAATGGCTCCTGGCTCCTCGGCTTTGTAATGAAGATCAAAAATGTAATTCTACATATTTTTCAATTGCATAACACACAAACAAACTTACTATATATTCAGTGGCACTGCTATTTATATATATACATATTAACTACTATACAAAATAAAATATTTGTTCCATTCAAGAGAAGTGATGAATTTATATATAAACAAGTCAGTTTGTTGTTATTTGTTAAAGATTTAAAAAACTGTTTCAGATGGAAATAATGAAAGGAAAAAAAAATACTACGAATCTAACGTTCTTCAGAAACCAGTTCACCGGAACTTTACACATCACCTGAAATTTGATTTAAACGTCGGCGGCGGAGACCGTCCAAATCAAAAATGTGCCACGAACAATAGCGAAAAAAATTACCCGAAGCAACAAATTACGAGACAAAAAAGGAGAGCAGGAGATAAAAAAGTGAAACAGAAAACGGAGAAACAAAAAACAACAATGCAGTCGAACGAAAGGAGAAGTGGTCCAGCCGAGACTCGCAAGACCAGTTTCTCGCCCGGAGAGAAGAGAATTACAAAACCAATGCAAATATAAGATTCTTCGCTCAGACGACCATATTTAGTAAATCTAAACTGGCAGCGCTGGTTCGGTAATATTCTGTAACTCTGGCCCGAGACGTGGGAGAGTATGGAGGCGGATCAAGTCTCTGAACGTGCATGAGTAAGGTCGAGAGAATGGTAAGAATTATAGCATACTTCCATCGAAAGTGCTGCACGCTCAGGCCGACACTTTCGCGCGTAAGATTATCATCGCAGCGCGGAGTTGAAGAGCTGGTTTGGTTTATAAATTAGATACACGATCGAGACAGGGAACTCAAACTCACTCTCGATATTATTTGTAATGTTGTAACATGGAATGTAGGTTATCAGCCGGATCGTCAAACAATCAAACTGTGCAATGTGTCATTCTGTCTGTATTAATTCATGACGTCACAGTTCGGAGGAACGGTGCGGTTGCTCATTAGAATTTTGATTATTTCTTCACATATTGTATACCAAACTACAAGAAAGCATACTTCAACTGTATTAGTAGCTTTTTGAGTAATGGTGGCCGATGTTTCCGTAAAAACTACTATTCTGATGAAAAAGGACAGTGTAGTGATCTTCCACGATGCAACTTAAGTAAATACCCAATGCGTAATGTACCTTTCTGTCAATGACGCGACACACGTTCATAACCAATGGATGACTACGACCCTGCCCGGCGACATATTAGTGTTAAACATCACGAGTCATAGATATAGACAGGGAAGCGTAATATTATTACCCCCACACTTACACAAGTAGTAATGTTCCATCCCTCGGTGCCATGTGCGAATGTGTGAAAAATAAATTTAAATTTGTGTTAGCCTTGATTTTCTCATTTAAAAAATAATCTCCAAGGAAACATATTATTTAATGTAATTTCCCCAGTAACGTTGACTGTTCTCATAATTAATTAATAATATTACATCCTTTTCAGTGTGCCTCGGGCACTGGTGATCCGCTCCCGAAGGTTACCGAAGGTGGGCGGCGGCGGACGTCTCCCGGGTGGTGAGGGGCGAGGGGCGAGAGGGGACGGTCATTGTTTGACTGTGTCTGAGAAAAGGAGGATTACGAAGGATCCCATCTGGACGAATTGGACGAGGAACGATTCAAAGTAAGGGTATTAACTTTAATGCGCTGTCCCCAAATTGGTTTTTAATAAGGGTAAGAATCTTAACTATTTATTAATTGCAGACGAATCCCACTTCCATCGTCGTCAGTGTGCTTCGCATCTAGATAGAGGCTTAGTAAATTATAAATTCAAAAACAACTTCGTTTTAAATATTCATCAAAGCTGAATTTACAAGAGTTTTAGTAAAAGACGTATCATGTATTGACAAGGAACAATTTAAATGATTGAAGATACCTTACCTATACGACTTTTAATTAATTCCTCGACGAGGTTACCTTCGTAATCAAATGAATGAAGTAAAGGAAGAAAACAAAAGACAAGAGAAGGGGGTAAACGACATTTTAATGAAAGCCATCTTCAATGTATCATACCACCTCTGCATAGAATATGTTTTTCCTATAAATTTCTTCCTCCTAAATACCCGCAACAATGTTTCTATTCTATTCATATTTATTCTGACATACTATTTTTAATTTTTGAAGTATACTCGTTCGTAATATATTTTATCCGGGAAGCCGCCACAGACCACTAAATATACAGACACGAATTAACGCAAATTCCTTGCCCCAACATTTTCATTTTGGTGTTATCCACGTGATCACTTTGGTACCACTAATGCAATCAAATAGCTCCCCCATTTTTTTAATTAAAATATGACTCGATTGGAACTAAAATTTAAATGCTGACAATACAATATGCATTAATGTAAAAAATACGTCATGTTTACACAAAGATTTAATTTTCGAAGAGTAAATACCTTTACTGATACATAAATGTGTCATAAACTATCGGATTTATGTTTCCACCAAGAATGTGTAGAATGCCCCTCGTCCCGCAACTGATGTTCCAAATCCCTCTCCTATACGTACACTTTATTTCATGTTTATTAATTTGCCGGTCCGCGAAACCCTCCGAAGAAATATACAATAAATTAAACTAATTGACACGAGGCCATTAATATTATTTTGTATGATAAAAGCAGATTTGAAATAATTTACTATAAATGGAAAGATTAGGTTAGGTTAGGCACAAGGCATGCTCAGCTACAGACTTGCATCAGACTGTCCATTAACTTTACAGATAATCAGAAACTGTCGAATACGGAACATACATCATCAGCGTGCCGGTTAGCTAGACAAAGGAATCTCCACCGCTCTGACATCCAATATTTGTGTCAGATCAAATCTGGCTCCGAGGCAGGGGCAGTAAATCAAAAGCTGAAATGACAAAGCCCCGTGTGTTTGGGAAGGTTTCCGCATAACTGACGTGTAATCCCGCCGGCGTGCGGTGTACCGCGAAACGTCCATTTAAACCTAGATCCAAATTCAAAACACAGCTCACAGAACCTCAACAGATATCTATCACCTGGTGGCACTGTGAATTGGGAATGGCAATCGAAATTTGAGGGTACACGTTAAAGAAATAAAACAATAATAGTCTGCATTGTAATGTAACAAAGAGTGTTTATAACATAACAATAATTATAACAATAACACGACATTTGGTCCTTTTTGAGCCGGTTAATATAACCCCATTTGGTCCTTCGAGTCGGATAATAACATTAAATTTGATCATTTGAGGTGGATATTCGGAAGAAATTAAAATAATAAGAATATACATTTGAGAAGCAAAAAGTTAACCAAGTTCAGCAAGAATTCACGCAACAAAAATTCTCAGAAGATTAAGGAATACGTTATATTACGAAGTAATAATCTTATATATAATATTTATATTATTCTTCCGCGCATCACGCGTAGAGGAATTTGAAAAGAAACAGACACAATTACACGGGAATGAAGTGTCAATTTCCTTTGAAATATGTAGGTGGGAATGTGACCGTTTTGTACTGAAGGTATATTTTACTATAGTGAGAAAATAAATGGAATTTGTATATGTTGGTAATTAATAATTGTGTAAACAATTTATTAATATTTTTTATAACGAAATATTTATTTCTTCTACCGCACGTCACTAGTAAATTAATATATTTTTTTGATAACTATTTTGGGGTTTCGAAAAAAATTTCTTCGGTAAAAGTTCGCGAGCGTACGAGAAAAATAAGGGGAGTATAGAATCAAGAGAGCTGCAGGCGAGGATTTAATAAAGGTCGGAATGAAAGCGATCGGAGGGCAAATACTGAAAAACATAATAGTGTCCAATTAATCGACAAGACTTGAGTGATTCCTTAACGGCGAGTACGGCGAGAGAGTCGTTAAGTTTTCACCTAATCTTTTTGGAAAAATTACAAAAAACCACCGACACTACAAACTTGATACCTCCGCAATATTTTATCAAATAGGCTTGAATATTCCTATACGAGATTTCTAATCCCATTTCGCACAAAGTTGCACGAAACCAATCTATCAATTTCTTTCCCCTGCCTAGAACGCCATACTTCAATGAGATCCCATGCATTAATGCTAAGAAGAATATACATATAATATATATATTATAATATTCCTTATGAAACAGGCTCAGGTTATTAGTTATTTTTTTATTCTACTCGCTTAATTTACTTGAAATGCGTTTCGCCTTGTAAGGGCATTATCAATCTAACAATTTAACAACTTGTATTTATATCTATAGTGAAGGACAGCTATACTATTTTATTTGCATGAGATGAAAAAAGACAACATTAATCATTGGAATTCTTTTTGAATGCTTTTAATTATTCTATGTAACCATCCCTTTCAACGCTAATGATATTTTAATGTCATAGGTAATATATAGAAGAGGACAGCTATATAACTTTATAACATAAGAAGACAATACGGCAAGAGAAACACTTTTAGTATGCTGGAATTTAGATATATATGTTAGCATGATCCTAGGTAATAATTTTGTTCAACAAGAATGATATTTTTAAATAAACACATGTGTGATTATGGAGTTTTAATTATGGAGTGTGATTATGGAATTATTTTCACATGTGTGATTATGTAGTTTTAACAAACTTAACTCGGAAACAGTAAATAAAAAAAGTGTAACATGTAACATGATATTTCCTTAATTTTCTCAAAATCGAGGTCATTTAACGACCTATGCATTAAAAGTCAAATATAATAAAATAATTACGTGTTCCAGGCGAAACGTAGGACAGAATGCAAATTTGTGGGTACGCGTACCATCCCCTAATGTTAGGGGTGCTTTTAGCTTGACCGCATAACGATCTTGAAAAAGGTTTTGCGGCCGACTACTCCGTACAGTACTCGCTCGAAAAATATTAACGGCCGAAACACGCAACAATACCAAACCAGTAAGGTATTATTTTAATTAGAATAAACATATTCCGTGTACATTCGCTACGGAGATCATAAGCCGAATTAATAAACGAGTAAGTGGGTTGTGTATTGGAAGGGAGTAACGTCAACTGCTTTTTATTATTATACAGATGTAACAGACTTAGTCCACAATATTTTATTTTTGTTTATTTATAAATTACGTCCTTATGGGATTTTACAAAATTGAATATCGGTATTTATATACAACACCAAAATCGTTCCCAAGCCTGTGAAGTCTTTATGTGAGTGCATTCCTATAAAATTGAGTAGTATATGATGCATTTACATGGAACAGCGCCGACGACCTGATACTCCGCGCAAGAACGTGGTATACAATCAGTTCAGTTAAATAACGAGCGTCCATTATATGAGTGGATATATCTATAACTAAATTACGAGTCGAAAATGTTCAAGGAACATGTATGTACCTAATCTAAACCATGTCGGAGATATGAGCATTTCAAAAACAATCGTAATTATGCATGGTCTGGTATTCAGCCATAAAATATTGCGGAGTAGGTATGTTACACCCTGTATTGTAAATAATTTCAGTACTCGAGAGTTTCGTGTTTTGCCGCCGTAACTGGACGAGCGTGCGCGCCCGTCATACATGCCGGGGGAATCAAATTAACCGAACATTCCAAAATGACAACCGAAAGAATGAAGTAAGTAGGTAGGTATGTGGTGTATATTTAGGTCTGTCTCTAAAAATGTTTTAGAGACACGTCGTACAGGAAGAATAATTCAAATATACTTTGAAAATCGAATCTTTTTATATTTTGGAATGTCCGTGTATCTGTCTTTATATATATATATATATATATATATAAAGACAGATACACGGACATTCCAAAAGATAAAAAGATACTTAAGATATATATATATATATATATTATATCTTAAGTACCTAGCGTTGCCGGGGCTTTACGGAGAGTGAAGAGGCTTCATTTAGGGGGATGGGAATAGTTTTTTTTCGAAATCATATGTAGACAGTAATTTTTCCTCTTATTTTGAATGTCAAGTGTGTAAAATTTCATCAAGAAGTACAAAAATTCTGTTTTTAGGGTTGAGAAAGGGGAATAGGGGTGGTTTTTCGAAATCTCATGTAAACAGTGACCTTTCTCTTGCTTTGAAGGTCAAGTGTGCAAAATTTCATCAAGCTCGGAATAATTTGTAAATTTGTAAAAAAAAAAAAACAAACAGACACTCTTCTTTTTATATATAGTTATGTACGTCAGTACTTAGAATGCGTCCGAGGATATTACTTTTTTGAACTGCTGAACCAATTCAAGCATCGATTTTTCTGAAGTGAATCTTTGTCCATATTAATTTAATACCACAAACAACACTTTTCAATAAAGAGAATTAAAAAAAAAAAACTAAAATCATCCAGGTAATAAAACAAAAAATAACTACCAACAAAATATTCATATCAGAAATATTAATGTTTTCCAATTACAATTTTCAAATATTTGACAATAAAAATGGTCTTATTTGTTTAATAGTTTGAAAAATCAACAATTTTAGAACAAAAATGTCATATTTCAAAATACATAACACACATAAACATGTTAGAATTTTGTATATAATATTGCACAAAAGACCCGGCGAGATGAAAGATTCTAAGGGCGCGGTAAAGGGCTCACTGGGGATATCTTTTCCCGGTAGATAACAAAGGGTTGAAATACAGGGGAATGGAAGGAACCATTAGCCAAGACATAAAACGACAAGATTTGGTGTGTAACTATTTCTTCACCTTCAATGAGAGCAGTCGTGATCGTGTAATTGCGACCGATCGCTGATGACCCCTTATTGAATCTTCACATTTTTAAACAAGTATAATAAGAGAGTTATAATTTTTAGAAGATTGTTAGGGTTTAATTGAATTGAATATTGAAAAAAATCTTCTTCCATGTTTTGAAGATTAGGCACTAACAGCGAGGTTAACAAATTAGACGAATCAATTAGAAATATGTAGAGAAAAAATATATCCACCGAAAAAAAAAATGTTACCACCGGAACATTTTGTTTGTCGGGGAAAAGCGTTAACATTACGCTAAGAGAACCGTTTAAGTTTATTACAAATTTAAAACTTTTAAATGATGTCTTTTGTAAATGATATAATTATATTTTTTTAAATCTATCAACATTATTATTTGCAATGAATACCAAACATCTTGACAGAATAATGAACTCGTTTTATTTAAACTGAAAAATCTTCGATACAACTAGTAAATATAACGACATATTGTATATCTTTATAATTGATTAATCAAATTTGTTTAAAATATCAAAGAATTACATGTGTACTACACTGAAATTGCAACTTCACAATAAAATGAGGTACCTATCATCAAATACGTGTTTAGATATGAGCGTAAAACCTGTCTTTACATCGTAAATCTGTAAATGAATCTGTCAACAATATACTTTTAGAATCAACTTAATTACAATTTTCTGCGCTTTCCGTTCTGAATAAAATTAAAATAAAGAAATAACAGCGACTGCACACTGACAAAGAACAAATGAAAATGGTCGGAATAAATTAAATACATCATATATTCACAACCCAAGGAATGATACTAATAATTTTATTACCAAAATAAAAGCAATTTGTGCCGAAATATCGGCGCTTTCTTTGCAACACAAAAGTCAATAAAAACACAACAATAAAAGATAAACGGTACAACAACATCGCGTGGAGCGTCAGCGAACGTCGCCAGACGGCAAGTGTGGCGAAACAGTGAGTTATAATATAAAGTAACGTTCACAATAAAGCGATAATGTAATATTTATACAACCGTGACTGTGTACGATTAGGTAGTTAAAGAGAAATAATATATATTATATTATTGGGAACCACCATTTTTTATATCATTTCTAACGGTAGATAGATGTAGTTTTATAATTTAAAATAGGAGGGCAGAGAGCGGTGAGGGGGGGGGGTGCCTTAAGAAGAAACGATGTGTGGAGGTCTATCGTCTCCACAATCTGCACGCACCCTGCACGTGCGTGCAAAACGGGGTTCTCATCAACTTCAAAAACACGCCCGATACCGACTGTCAACGGACAACAATACGACGCGCGACATCCTTACAGACGAGTTCATCAGATAATGCTTGTAGAAATTTTACTACTTGTACTTGTATACGTAACCGTGTTTCAAGCATTGATAAGTAGTTAAATAAAATACAATCACTTTGTACGAAAGCACGAATTTTATTATATGATGGTGTCCAGTAGACTGCCGAAGATGAAATGACTCCCATTTTAGGTACATTTACAAAACACACCACATAACAACAGTTTGACATAATTGCAGTCGTTCATAGTATTTAAATATTCAGGTAGTTACAACAATTTTTATCGTGAATGTTTGACATAATATGGAAAAATTGCCACGACCATTCCTGTCGCATTTCGACGTATCGAATTTTCTATAGAATCTTGCTCTTTATAAAAATATATGTTGATGATGAATGAACAACATATATAATTATATTTAATTCCATTGACTTTCGCAAAAATTAACATTATAGTAAGTTTTTTTTGTATAATTATGACGTTCGTTTTCAATTCAAAGAATTTTACTTTCTCACTGTAAATTTTGTATTTCGCGTTGGATTTATTTTAATCGGTTACATCTGCGAAAAGTTATATGCACATTTCAGTCACCCCTTGATATATTGATTTCTTGAAAGAACTTTCTTAAAAATATGATTTTAAAATTTTATTTGTGGACGTTACGTCGTTTGATCTGATGCCGCATGGATCATTTGTCGGTTGGAGTATTTGTCGGCCGGATTTTTTGTCAGCCGGACGTTTTGTCGTCGGGCCAAAGGTCCGCGGACCTTTTTTCGTGACACGCAAATCGCACTAAGAAAGATTCGGCTTGACCTTCCGTACACAATTAGCTGCATCAAAAGTATTGTCTTAAGATTGTAAAAATACAAACACTCGTAAAAAAGGACGAATTATCGATGCACGAAAAAGAAATGACACTAGTCGGCGGATGACACTTTCGCCGAATGCGCTATGGCAGTCAGGTGGCAGCCGGCGCACGTGCGCGCTCTCATCTGACGTTTGTCTACCGATGACAACAATCATAATCCGCGTCGCCGGCGGCAAAACAAAAGAACGCCGTCAGACAAACGTCAGACGGGCGCGACCTAGAAAGGTGGCGTTCAAAGTCACGCGAGGGGAACGCGGAGATTGTCAGCGGCGGGGCGGGGCGGACGGGCGGCCGGGGAGCGGCGGGGACCGATCCTAAAATAAAACACGTAACAACACACACGTGGTGCGAGGGATAAGTGGGGCGACACGGTACATTGGAGATCGGAGCCCGCGACGACTTCGGTTGATAGCTGAACGTTTTCGGTTGCTACGCGGTCGCTTCAGGTTGACATCGGTCGGTGGTACGACAGCGGGTTTAGTCCCGTGGTTAAGTACGCTCTAAAGGATGTAAAGTTGGGCGCTATCGGACGTGGACAGGTGTCTGAATAGGCTAAATGTTGCTTTATTTGGTGACTAGATTAGTCGATTTCAATACAAATACTGCTTGTAGAGTTTTGTAACACATCTTCCATACTTCAACATGGGATTTAACTGATTTTACGGACAAGATAACTCCCGTAGTTCTTATCAGATTTCGATCAAACTTTTGCGAAAAATTAAACTAGTAAATATCTCAGCTAAGTTTGTTAGGCAATGTACAAAAACTTAAAAAAACTGAACCTAGAGAAAAAAAATACACTTTTGTGGGTAGTGCCGGAAGTGATTTTTCACGAATTGAAAAGAATAAAAGAAAAAATGATGCAAAGGTGTGCCTGTATCGTGGGGACATTTTTGCGGTAGGTATCTTCGTCGGAACAGACAGAGGAGTAGAGTATATCGCACCCTGGCTTCATCACACCGACGAATCCAGCAATTCTTCTTACTTCTAATTTTGTTTATTATGTATGCATTGTAAAAAAACTCGATCCTTATTACGTTTACTTCCCGGAATCTTTCGGGTACCCGAGAAGTAAACCTTTTTGCTGCATTTGCGGTTTACCTGCCTGCTGCTGTGACAGAAATATTTTGAATCAATATAAAAAAATTGTACGGGAAAAAAACACATTGCGAGTTTCGAACGATAAATACAAATAATAAATAAAATTTATATCGATCATATTAACGTATGTTTTTAATTGTTTTTTTTTAACTTTAATTCGCCGATTAATTAATATAATCGTTATAAATATTATTTAGTAAGAAATTTTTATGTTTTTGATATAAAACTTGATTTGAAATAGTAGCTAAAGCCTCAAAGCATGCAAGTAAATATAATAAATAATTATTTATTCACTAAAACAACTCTTCATTTTTAACATTTTTCTAATTTGGTTCAATGTAGATTTGTCTCCTTAATCTTGGCTTCAAGATTACAAGAAAATATATTTCGTATATACAAGAACTTTCTATATTAAGGGAATTTTGTGACACGCGTAAAATAAATTTAATGGTCGCGGTCTTTCTTATAACACTTGTATTTTATAATTACGACAAATATATATATATAACTTCTGATATAAACGAATAATAAAAACCCACATTTTCGTAAAAAATCGGGGAAAGATTATAATTTTTGAAAGTGAGGCCTTAAGAAAAAAATTAAGATTTGTTCTATGTGGTGTCACAATAATGAACTACTTAATAGAAACTCGGTATTAATTAAAATAAATTAAAAAATTAAAGATTCGTTTTGTATTTTTTCAAGAGCGTCGCCTTAACTTACTACGTACAAAAAAGATGAAGAAATAAAATAACTAAGGCTAGTACAATTTAATCGTTTTCAATCAAACTATTAAAATATAATTGTAGAGCTAAAAATACAATATTATTCAATAAAATTTTATCGCAAAACTCCAAGTGCCTTGAATAGCCATTAAATCATTTCGTGTGAAAACCAAAACATCTCGAGCATTTTTCAAACGACGCGATGGTCTAATAATAATTGTTCAGTCTTCAAAGCGACGAGAACGAGGGCAGAGGGGTGGCGGTAATGCCGCAACCGCCCAATGATAAATATTAACAGCCTCTTAAGGGGATGAATACAAAATATTTTATCGCTCCATCAATCAACGCTCACCTTTGATGAATACAAACGCCATACATTACAGAAGACGTTGCCGTGGAAAACATTCATTTTTGGGGCATTGAATCGAACCCTGCGGAATTCCGTTATAAATGATCTCGTACAAATCATCCGAATCACTGATTTATCATTTTGGAGAATCTCCATCAGGTATGTGCTCCTTTCAATGCCAGAATCCAAATATAAAGAGTGTCGTCTTTCAAATACAAAATGCAAAGTGGATTTCGTCGGCGACAGAAAAATTAAATCAAAAATTGAAACCAAAGAAGCTATCGAGTTCTCGATATTTTATTCAACTGCGGAGTAGTATTACGTATTTCTTTTCATAATCTTACTGAGGTCAATTTTATATCACCTAAAATAAGTGAAACAAAAGATCTAGAGAAATAATCAAAAATGTAAATGACACGACTTGAATTTTTGATTGAAAAAAATAAAATAAAGTAAGTCCGAAATCGAATTTCAAATATATTATTCAGAATGTTCCAGAACTGCTAATACGCACGTTCATAGAAATACGACACAAAAAGGGTGGTTAGAGATAACCGCCCTGAAAGTAATCTTGAGAAATCAGCTATCGTAGGGTTACCATAAATATTACATTTATGGACCATAAAAGACCACAGTTTTTTCTCAGACTGTACACATAGAACGCACGAGTACCTGCCAGTCGTATAACCGGGAATTCCTCAGGTGTCTCCGGAGAGATTTAGGGTCCCAGCATCAGGTAAACGGTGATTCGTCAAAATTCTAAAGATGGACGAACCGCGTGATGCGTGGATAATAAGAACGTTTAAAAGGAACCAATTCATTTGGGCGTATGGGAACCACCGAAATGGAAGTAGACAAAAATAAATGTGGGAATATGGCATTCGAAGCTAAGCAAAGCTAGATGTAAAATATTATAAAATATTTCAACGACAAGGATACATTGTAAAAACGAGTGACAGACATACTTAGACGTGCATACGCGTAAAAAATACAAACCATTGTCCATAACCAAGTCCAACCTGGAGACACATGTTGCGCATACCATGAACCACAGGAACTGAACATCTAGGACAGACTCTCAACCATTTACTTGCCTGAGACGAATTCTTCGATTTTTTGGGCATCTTGCAAGAAGGTAAGACTCTTTGGCGTGTTGTGGTGGGTCACGTCGAAGGACGAAGAGGAAGAGGAAGAGGAAGATCCCCTGCCCGCTGGAAAGGCAACAGGTATTTCTCTGGTGACAGACTTAAGATCTGCAGGATGCCGAAAAGAGTGAGGGAGGGAATTCATAGAGATAAATTAATTAAAATAATTGTTTAAAAAAAAAATGTCAAGTCACCAATAATTCAATAGGTAGGACAGACATTTCGAAGGCATCTGTTTTACGCTTATCGCCATTGCAGACTGTCCGAGACTCTGCTCGCGTAATCTTCGCTCGCTGTAGCCGTGCCCTCGTTACCGCGATGTAATTGTTAAAGATTGGACTTTTCCGTAGTTTCGACTATTTTAGGAGCGAGCAGCGCGGCGACCGTCGACCCGCAACGCCGGCGGTGAACACAAAAGTTTTGTAAATAAACACGATGAAATGAAACATCGGCGGATCCGAAGATAGTGGCGCTCCGTAAATAGAGTGTAAATATAAACACAACAATGTGTTGAAGGAACGCGTACAAGAAAACGTACTGGCAACAATCGCGCCCACGGCGCCTTATCGCGCCTGTGCAAACGAGATAAAATGCTTATATGATATTTAGTGGTTTCTTTGTACGGGCAACAAGGGCTTTAAAAACAAACAAAAAAACAAAACAAAATGTTATCACGTTACTTCATCTACCTACTTTACCTTCTCGACTTTCTCTCCGTTCCTAGTATTTTTCGGTACATTTGCACTTTCATCTAAAATTTATAGATGTGCAAACATAAAATTTCACGCTGGAGTAATCTTCCGTAAGAAAAACGTGCGACTAAAAAGTGACCCGACAAATACTCGTTACAATGATGTCTATGTACGTTATTCAATACCTATGTATTATATCAATTGTGTCCCGGTAAGTAGGTAAAGAATTGAATTAAAAATAAATACTTTTTTGTGTGATATAATATTACTTATTTAACTAGACGATTAACCCAACCGCGTTTTCAGACTTTAAACACATTTCATATCAATGTCCCAATAAGAAACCGTATTAAATACAACAATACCGCCCCGGCCCATCAACTGACAATGGAATGTCAAAACTATGAAACCTTCGCTCGTCGCGACATTTTACGCCGGGTAGTACGAAGATAAAAATAAATTATTTAAATCATTTTATTGAGGTGTGAAAATAAAATGACATCTGTTATTAGGTACTGCAAATTAAAACTATGTGAATTGATGCAATATTTATATTCAGTTAAGAATAAGCATTCCGGACAGGTCTAATAATAATAATAATAATAATAATAATAATAATAATAATATTGGATAATTTGTACAGCGCCATTTTCGTAAAAACTTTCACCTCAAGGGCGCTTTACACATTAACTGTTTGTTACCAATAAATAAAATAAGTAAATAGTTGTACAATTATCCTTGTTTTTTAAAAGGTCTGAGTGTAAATTATATTTGTTTATCTGAACATATCGAATCATCAATAATATAATAAATTATTTTTATCATTTGACAGACAATGTCTTCTACATAACTTCTAGCCGACGAATTTCTTAGTTTTTGATTTAATACTTTGATTAGTTTGCTGGTCAGTTGAACTTAGTGGTTGGGGGTTCGCGCCTCGTTCGTTCGGTTCGTTCCAGAAGACCAGCAAGTTAGTCTTATTTTCATCGTACAAGCGTTCAGCTTAGTTTGAAAATAGTAAGAATATTGATGCAGTATGTATTTCGTGTACACTAATTTCTATGGGAAGCCTGCATAAATAAACTAGCGTACGATACCTGTAGGGATCCGAGTTTCGGCATCAGAGACCGGTACTGGGAGGACATTCGTTTCAAGGTATTGTGGAAACTTTTCAATTTGCCAAAAACTATATTTTCTACTCGTCCTCGATTTCATCTATTATTTTCATGTCTTTGATGAGGTATAAATTTATTAATTAAAATTTTAAATGCTGCATTATGTATAATATTATTAGGATTATTGGACTAGCTTACAAACAAATTATGATTCCTTTAACAAACTAATCTCCTTTGTGTAATAAAATGTAACGTAAAAAACGTCACATAAACGACCTACGAATTCTAGCTGGCATTATTGCTACAGCATTTTTTGGACGAAACCAATTTGAAAGAATGTTTCTGGACGCGTTCCATAAAACGAACTACTGTTGAGGCAGTATTTCGGCAATTGCTAAAGAATTTGGAAAAGTATTCTGTAGACGAATTAAAATGTTGAAAGACGGCACAGAAAGGGCAAAGGTATCTAGAGGGATTCATCCGACGGACACATACATATATACAGCTTACGGACCGTGTAACACAACAAATTTTCCAAATAGCAGAATGTGAGATAATTCAAGAAGCAATTATATAAAGTTGAAGACGCATACAACTATCTGAAGATATAATACTATGAACCAACATACGAAAATATGTAAAGTCCGATTCTTTTATATTTTGCATACATACGGTATTCATTGTATAGAACTCCACTGTTAATCAATATAATGGTCTATTTAATTAAACCAAATAATCGGAGGATCGTTTCGGCTGTCTAGGATATTATCATTATTAACTGTTCCAATCCAATTATTTGGTTTAATTTGCTCGTCAACTAGCGCGGCTTTTCAGTGTTAATTTGAATGCCTTACTGAAGAAAACTAAAACTATCTATCTTTTCGATTACGCGCCAGTTGATCTATCTACCACGAAAATCTATGCAATCTATGCCGACGTTACCCTTCTTCAATTCGAGTGTGTTAAAAGTGATCAACTTCCGGCATCGTCGAGGGATTACATAACTGATTGCGGAGAAAGAGGCGGGGTATCATCCTGTCTCTTCCTCCAACATTATATCATACAGTCCACTGTGACTATCCCAAACAATATCAGCACAAAGAAAAGAAAATAAGATGAACTTTAAGATGAATTTAAATTGGTTGATTTCTTTACATACTCGGGTTCGATTCCTCAGAATCTCAAATCGCACGTATTAAAGTACACGCGCAATAGATTAAGATTCAACAACAGTGTATCCTTTAGAAACAACTTTGTCGGTTTTCATGTCGATGAGGAGAAAGCCAAAAAATATTTAAGAGGGTTCAAACGCAAATATGCCTACCCAGAATGCGTTACGAGACAGTGTATCAAATAGCATCGCAGCAACCGCCAGGAGCGGGATCAATGCCGTGGCGGGAGGGGGAAACGGAATAAAATCCAACATCCATTTACGGGAATTTATAATAAGCCTACGCGTTGTATTCTTATTGTGACCACCTTTCACCCCCGAGGAATTACTGCCCAATACTGTGCGAAAAGGCATTCAGAAAAGGGTAGCAAATATTTTACACACAACCGGCGAAAGTCGATATCTGTGTATATCAATTATAATGAAAATAGTTTTTATTTTTAATAAAACTTTAAAAAATGAAATAGTTATTTGTTTGAATGCCAGTCTTGTTCTTTCCTCCTCCATGTCATTATTGATATATGAGACCACATCTGCAATAACACTGTATATCAGTTTTGGGCAGATCTGATTTATGAATGCCACAAAGTTGTATATCTGCTTGGGCATCGATTGATATAATACATTAAAGAATCACAAAAAATAAATAAAAATAACATCAACAATTTTTAAGTGAGTTTTCTTGCAACAACACTGTATATTAGCCGTCTATCTATCAACATTTCTCTTCCAAGTCTTCTTCGGCCCAAAGCTGTTCACAGGATAATCTCATTCTCTAGGCCGTCACTTTGATGCACAATGTGACCACAGAATCGAAAGAATCTTTTGTTCACTGTGGTTGTGGTTGGATCAGTTGCAGGATCGAGGAACTCGTGCGTCGTGCTGTCCACGGGATGCGTAACGTCCCTATCCTTCAATTCATTTCGAAGGCATCTATTATACGCTTGTGGTTATTGCGGAACGTCAATAAACGAATAAATAAATAATATTTTAAAGAAAACACATTATTGTTGTGAAGTTGTAGTTTTTTCTGAACATAATTCTGTAGAATTTTAATACAAATTAAATAAATAATAATACATGTATCAATTTGAAATAACTGCAACTACTAGGCTGACATGGTCTAATGATGAGCGCGTTTTGAATCCTGGTTTGCATCCCGGTGGCAGCAAAAATATTTTTTCGATAAATTGATTTAATCTGTATGTATAGATTTAATTTATATTAAAATAAATTTTCGTGATCTTTTTTCTTACTTCTTTTGTAAAATAATATAAGTATAAGATAAGATTCCATTAGATTTGATAGAAAGGCTACTTTGGTGTATTTTATTAGTGGCTATAAAGACCGTAGAGCGTGACGGGTTCTCGCATTCGTAGCGCATTCGAGTATATTTAATATGGGAAAAGATTCAGTTCAGAAAGAGAGCGACGCTTTAACGACGGTCTAAGATGGGTTTTAAATACTAGATCGTATATAAAAGGGGAGCTGTACACGTGACAGTCATCTCAGTAAAGCTGAATTTAGGGCAATTTCAAAAAAATTGGTCAAAAATATGCTTTGTGTAAATTGTCAACGGAAAAAACGGCGAATTTACAGTGGAAAATTTTTAAAAAATCGCAATCTCTTACTTTAGCTTTTGTTTTTTTTTTATCTCTTTTCTGTTGTGATTATTAATTGTACATTTGTACATAGTACCGTAAGTGGAATCTATAAAAGAAGTTGAAACTTTTACTACGGTTCCGGGAAAGGGTGGGTCCCCCCCCCCTTCTAACGCCCCTTCATTGTATTAAAAAAGTGAAAAATTTAAATTTTATATAAAGCGAAACACTTGAGGCAGCCCGTCTAATCATTGTGGTGTCACGTGTGAACTACTGTAACAGCCACAATAGCCTAAACATTGACAGTCCAGCATCTATGCTTTAGCTGGATAGATTACAATCAATTCTAAATGCGGCTGCACGGATAATATATGGAGTTTCCAAATTCTCTCATATAACATCCCCTTTACATCAGCTACATTGGTTCCCATTCTCTGAAAGATTTGAATTTAAATTATACTGGTTAATGTATAAGGCGACACACGACATGGCACCTCTGTATCTTCAAGAAGTTTGTATCCCAGACAATTTGAATGGTAGACATCAGACTCTCGGGTCAGCCTCTACTTCAACTGCAGGAAGGGTTGTAGAACCGACCGATCGTTGTCAGAAGTCTAAATTTAGTGAACGGGCATTTGCGGCGGCAGGTCCAAAAGTGTGGAACTCTCTGTCCTCCGTCATAAGAAACAGCGTATCGGAGACTTTATTTAAGATGAAACTAAAAACGCACCTTTTAAAAAAACAAAGATAATTGTAGCACTATAAACAGTTTATGTGTAAAGCGCCCTTGAGGTGAAAGTTTTTACGAAAATGGCGCGATACAAATTATTATTATTATCCATTTTGCATTCCTAAACCAATGATGTTTAAAGTACAACATATTCGGAGCGCGCAGGAGCGGGGGGGGGGGGGCAGCACTACATGTAATATTTTATAATCTGTTACGTGACCTTGTGTTATTTTCTATTTAAGTATCGAATTTAACGATCAGATTTTCGAAGATATATGTACCTAAAAGAAGACGATCTCGTCTCGGGTTCTACCTCCAATGAACCATCGTTTATTCCCCGCAGAGATCCAGTTAGCGTAAGTAATCGGGGCTCCGCGCCTCCATACATCATGCCTCGGGACACTTCGGCTATCTTCGGCTGCGTCCGTCAGATTATTAATAGCGCTACCGCTCCCTTCCCCGTCGCCCTTCCGAACAAACCGTGTGGGGTGGAGAGAGGGGGGGAGCGGCGGCTCGTTAAGATGAACTACAGTCCAACTGGAAACAAGTCCATTTGCTTACTACTGCAGATGGGGAAAGTTTCCAAAGTTTAAGTAATCGAAAATAGCGTTCGTGTATCGATAAAGTTTACTGCTCGGGGGAAATTCGTGATTCCAAGATTTATGTCTTCATTAGTGGTGCCCGAGGAGTAGAGCTGTTCTTCTGTTCTCCGGGGACTGCTGGGTTGTGCTGCTCATCTGACCTCATTTGCCGACCTTTTGTTTCACCCACACTGCGAAAATATCCAGCGATGATGAACTCGGTAAAACGATTACCGTCAACTGGACTAGTTTTCAAACCTCTTCATTTTTATTTTGTTCTTCATCATTCATTTTTCACCCATCTTAGAGTATAGGTCTCCGTAAAACTCTGTCACCGGTCGCATTTGTTTGCTCTAATCCTCAGCCATGGATGCCGCTGTAGGATTCTCCAGGTCGATCTCTCATCCATTAGCTTTGCTACGTGACAATGTAGGCAACCATTGTTTTTTGTAATATTCTCTCATCTTTTTGTATCTTAATGATAATCAACATTGCTCTTTCCACATAGTTCTTTATTTAAGAGACAGTTTGTATACAATCTGCTTCGTAAAAAACGTCGGTACAGAAATGTTGAGTCCTTGTTCCCAAGTATGTTGTTTATGTGTATGTATTCGATAGCTGGTTCCCAGGTTTCTGATTAACACTCATCTTGTCTTATTTCCATTTCGACCGACCAAAGCGCGCACTGGTGGTTTATTTGGACCGCTGAACTGGTCGAACCACGAGATGTAGTAATACTGACGCCTGTCGGTTACTGCCTTCTCAGCTTCCGAAAAAGGCGGCAATACTCACACACACACACACAAGTACATTATTATAATCCATGAAACCCAGTGGTGCCAATCGAAATAACAAGGCGCGTAAACATATGTAGTTAAACTTTTTAAAGACACTAGTTGATTTCTTTTCAGTGACGTAACTACCAAAATAGGTTCCCAATGCAAAATGGAATAAAAGGCTTTGGGCCCCAAATCAATATGGTAGGGCCGCGTGAATATGAATTGTATATAAGAGATAAAAATATTAATTTATCCACAGTTTAATCACATTATCAAAAAGTAAGAACAAAATTGATCATTTGCCTCCCACAATATTCACACTTTTATATAATAAAAAATTGAATTTTGTATGCATTCGCAAGTGAAATATTGTATAATTTTCGCTTTGAGGCGATGATCTGGTCCATAACCCGACATATTAGCGGGGTACTATTGTAGTAATCGATATTTTCATGCGTTTTCATAGAACACTAGAGAAATGATTTTTAAAATTTTAAAGTTTGATTTTTTGCTGTCGTGGATATAAAAAATATATATATGTCCATATAAGCGCTGGGAAAAGTATCAATACCAAATGAATTCTAGGCAACGGACCTTTTGGGCCCCAATGTACCGCATTGGCTGCATTAGAGTGGTTACGCCACTGGTTCTTGTTACTGAATATATATTGGCACTGGGCACTCGTGCATGTTCGCATTTACGCTTCTTTAACGATCATCATTTCGGTCTAGCATTCTTTAAACACGTCGAATATTTCGATATTAATTTACATATCTTCAAAAACTGAAAATTGTAAAAGAGAGTGGTAGAGCCATGAGGAGGCCCCCACACAGTAGTGGATTGAAAGTGGTTATGATGGTGTACAGTAAAATGTCGAGCAAATAAATGCCCAGACAGAGTTGGAGAAGGTATGCACCCGGACGAATAATATGCACCCTGACAAATAATAAAGTAAATTTTACTTTAATATATGTACATTTAACGTCATATTTAAAAAATAATTTTGCCTTCAGTTCTCAGCTTTTGATAGGATACTTTTACCTTTACCCTATGAGGTGCATCCATTTCAAATAAGGTAGGAAGTTAAGTAATAAATATATTTCAATGTTTGGTATTTATTTTTAAAATCCTCACTAAGAAAATAAGATAGACTGAGACTACCATTCAGAAAGAAGGCTAAATCTCAGAAATCGATGATGTGCAGTGCGATGAAGATCTTTAATTAAATACTAGAAGATATAAAGGAAGGAGGAGAAACTACGTAGATTCAAAATTAAACTAGCAAATATGTGCAAGATAAGTTGCAGCAAAAAGGAACATTTTGATCTTGTTTATATTAGAGCATATATAAATATACTCACTATATTAAGAATAAATAATAACGAATTTATTTTCTGTACACCATCAGAGCAAAGTCGGTTAACAAAAAAGAATCAATGACTTTTAATCCGATTGGAGCAGATCGAGTCGTAGCGAGACGAGTCCAAGAAGAGCTTTGTGCGATGAAGGAAAATAAGGTCAGGGAGAGATGAAAAAGAGATGGAAATGAAATAATACAAGGGGAATCCTGGAAGGGGGTGGTATCATCTCCAGGCAGTCGCAGTATGCATAACTGGCGCTACCTCTGGCAGATTTTACGTGCTCATCGGAGGAGAAATTGCTCGCAATATTATCGTATGGCAGGGAAATTTATTAAGTGCGCGCGTGTTGCCGGGATCCTGGGGAGAATGTACACATCACGGTTGAGTAACTTGCCACGAATCGTCATTTTTATGAACACTGCCTTGTATGGCCTACCTACCAATACCCATTTTCCAGTACAGTGCGTTTCAGACTTTCATACTGCCAAATTACTCAATAACCTTTTTTTATTTACAAACACGGTAACATATCGCAGAATAAATCTTATGTACACTTTAGAATGTCTGTATATCTATCTATATTAGTTCTAAGGGTTTACTGGGGGTGTTTTATCATGTCGAAAGGGAGAAGAGGGAGTTATTGAAAATAGCTTAGCGAAATTTTTAAATGGTTCTTTAGAATTCTTGACAGTGGTGTTTCTACCGTCTGGATAACCACCCGGGGGCCAGGAATCGCCGAAAAACATCAACTAAGCAAAAATAAAAAATCGAACTTTCATATTTAAGAGCCTAATTATAATCCTCAGTATCTTGAATACTTTTAAGATATTGAATGAATTAATGTTATTTTCGCTAACAACATGAAACAATACATGCTTGATATATACTTACATATATACTTTAATGTTTTATTTGTGATGAAAAAGTTATCTTTGAAAAAATTATATTCTACCAGATAACAATGTGCAGAAAGGCAAATTCGAAGAATTTTAAGAACTTTAGTTAAAGTCACTCGAGCAAGAATAGCGATGAATACAATGCAGCTAAATCGATAATAAGAAAACAATTATGAAATTGCATTCTTAGGGGGGAATAGGGGACAGTATACATGCCCGGAGGCCCGGCAATTTGTTGCTACGCCACTGGTTCTTAAAGTTAACATTTTCTACCCGTGCAATGCCGAGTACATCAACTAGTTTCATATTTTAAATGAATATTCAATCAAATAACACGCGATTTCAATCACAACGATTCCATGTAATGACGCTTTGAAATTAATAATAAATGGCTTACATAATTATGTAATATAAATGTTTTTTATAACGCCTTCGGGATTCTTAAAAAATCGTAAAAAAGATTAATTTCTTTGATAAGTTACAATAGTTAAAATAATTTTAATTCGATTGAAATTCGTTCTAAATTGTTGTCGCGACAGTCAGTATTATATTACCAAGAAGAAGACAAAGACAAAAAATATCATACGAAGGTTATTTTGCCGCGAGTCGGTTTCGGCAGTAGCCGCCCACTCGGCAGAATAACCCAGAAGAACCTTCATCATCATTCGAACGCCGTGAAAACTATGGAAAACTATGGAAAAAAATTACAAAAGAGAATAAAATGATTAATCAAGGCGCGACCTTCGAGAAATAAAATTCTACGCAGTTCTACTTCCGCGGCAACAACTAAACTCGGAGATCAATGGACCGGAAAACGTGACGACTCGACTATCCGTGGATTAGGTCGGCTATCACGTCGGAGCCATTAACAGGACAAGTGACTAAGAATTTTGTAGAATTATATAATAGATTTCGAGTACTGACCGGTCATATTGTATTCACAAAACAGCTCATTGTCTTAGTCAAGCCATAGCAAAAAATAAGCGTCAGCTGCAAATGACGTCACAAACCATCACAAGAAATAATATTCTGTTGAGACGATTCATCTTGTTTTCTAGATTCTAGCAATATCTTTTGTATTTAAGAACAATGTTCTTGTCGATATAGCTTCCCCGTTATCTCTTCATCGTCGCAGCTCATCAATCCCGATAAAAGGCCACATTTTCTTTGTCCTCATTTCGTCCATATACATCTGCCTTCATAGTTATTACACTTAGGAGTATACGGTGTTGCCCCGTTGTCTTCCATATAATTATTATATTGATTGTGCAAACAGTTTAGAAATAAATCGGTCTAAAATACTGGCACATACTTGTTAATATATCGCAACAAATTTCCCAAATAGCATGATGGGCGGTGGTTCAAGAATTTGGGTGCGCTGATCACGAACATTAGTGACAGTGGGTAGGAATTTCAAAGAAGCGTACAATTAGCTAAAGTTGCTACGAACCAACTTACGAGAATATGGAAAGACAGTTACACAAAGCAGGCAACTAAAATTATGTCGGTACACACTATTATCTTTTCGATCTCCATGTATGCAACGGAGACTTGGACAGTCTAGAATAGCGACAAGCGTAATATAGATACCTTCGAAATGTATTGAAGGATAGGTATGTTACGGATCCCGTGGACAGCAAGATGCACGAATTTCTCAACCCTGCAACTGATCCAATCACAGCGAGCCTTATCTACAACATGTGAATAAAAGATTCTTCCAATTATTTGGCACATTATGCGTCAAAGTGACAGATTAAAAATGAGAACTATCCTGGGAACAACCTCATTTGTAGACGATGCACTCATATATATAGCGGGAGACAATTATGCAACTATACAGAAGGAATTAAGCTATGACTTAAATAATATAGCAATATGGCCTAAGAAAAATAAACAAAAACTAAATGTGAACACAACTAAATTCATGAATATTAGAAATAAAAGAATCCAATCACACCGACAATTATCATAGATGGTGAAAGTCTGAAAGAAGTGACTGAAATAATATATTTGGGAGTCATAATAGATTCAAAATAGAATTTATCGCAAAATACAAGATACGTGACTAAAAAGATTGCTAAGAAAATCTCACTTCTGGAAAGGATCAGAAGATTTATTAATACTGAGTCTTGTAAAATAGTATACAACTCTGTTATTATTCCTCACATCAACATTTCGTTTTTGCTAACGAAGAAGAAATGCAACAATTGTCTGTGTTGCAAAATAAAGCTTTGAGAATAATACTCAGAAAAAATAGATATACTCGGAACAGTGCAATGCTGGAAGATCTGCATCAGCGGAAGATAAATTTTAATATAATGGTATTTATTTATAAAATCCTCAATAAGAAAATATCAGCGGAATTTACACGAAAAATTGATGCAAATTAACACGAGCATGAGCATCGTACAAGAGTGGGGGATAGACTGAGACTGCCATTCAGGAAGAAGGCCAAATCTCTGAAATCGGTGAATGAAATGAAATGCCAGAAAACTTAAGAAAAGAGGAGAAATTGAATAGATTTTAAATGAAACTGACTAAATGTATAAAAGTTAAGTTTTAATAAAAGAAAATAATATAATCTTGTTTATATTAGAGGATATGCAGGAGTGATTATGTATGTTCTATGTTTTTGTTAAGAATTAAATAAATAGAGGTCTTGCATCTGGCTGGAGAGACCCGAAGTCAGCTGAGAGAGCGACCCAGGACCGGAACTTGTGGAGGAGCATTACGAGCCGAAGTTCATTTGATTGAGGTCACTGAATGTCCATAATGACAAAAAAATGTACATTTTATAGCGTGTCTGTCCTCTAGAGATTAAAAGATTTCGGTCCTGTAAGAAACATGCATTACTATGTTCGTCGAAAAGATAGTTCAACACTATTTAGAAAGAACATGAGATGTTAATTAAATAAAATTAAATTCCCCACAATGCATTGCTGTAGGAGCGAGACCGTGGAAAAGTCAAGAGAGACAGAGTAGTGCATTCAAGCTTGCTATATCGTAGTTTAGCAATGGCAGTTTGCGACTCGGAGAGCGTCTTCCGTGTGACGAACCATAAATCAAGGATAATGAGGGAAATCGTAAAATCGGGGTGAAACGGCTGTTAAAAACCGATGTGGATGGTGAACGCGCCGCGCCGGTCATAAACGAGTGCGTGTAATTTCACAGAGTACGCTGGAGCCGCACGGTGGCTCGGCTTCCGGTGCCAAAGTATATAAATATTCCTCGATTCTAACACTATTACAAGAATCACGGGTTAACACGTGACGCATAATAATGACTACTTACAAATAAATGTAGAATACAGTCGGATATTCTAGAACGAATGTAATTGGTTCTAGAACCTCATTTGTTATAGCAATCTATTCGATCTAGTAAAATATATATTGAAATATCTGTATTTGGTATAATCCGTTTCAGGCCCGCAGTCTACGGCAATGTTAGCATTTAAATATTTTAAAAGGAAAAAAAATAATATGACATAAAATACATACATATTATTAAAAAAATAACAAATAGTTCTTTGTTAGTGAAAATACAAACATAAAAATTACATCGAGTCAATGAGGAAGTCTCCGATACGTCACACACAAGCGGTGGTGCGTCAGCCAATGGTATTTTCCCATGCGATTTTTTATAGTGTCGATGTTCGTTGTAACATTTTTCGCTGTACTGTCATTGGTTGTTGCATATCCTAGTGTGTGTATTATACTTGTTGGCAGAGGAACCACAGTAAATGCGAGAGCAAAATGATTATTAAACGAAAGTAAATACGTCACTGGAAAAATGCAGAGGACAAATCTTTCTTTTGGAAAAATACATGACTAGCTAGTACCGGGGAAAAATGATGAAAATTTTCAATTAAAAATAAAATTTAAACCCTCTGCATGATGATTGACGTCATATTATCCCTAAACATTATGCATATATCTTGTGAAAAGAATTTAAAAAAATTAATTAAGGCAATTTTTTAAATGACAGCAATCTTAAAAAGCATGTAAACGTGGATACACCATTTCATCGGATGGAGAAATATTATTTTTTTAATAAAAAGTAAGGCCCGACGGGTCGTAATGCTTCTCCTGTCATGTACTGGATTCTGGTACGGGTACTCGGGACATTGTCTAAAAATCATATCCTTTGTTACAAGGAAAATGTAGTGTCGTAAGATGCCGCGCGCACGGCAGCCTTAGAAATGTCATAAATTTCGGAAAATTAAATATATCTGAGAAAGGAAAACTCCTTATTAGGAAAACATGCAGCTTTACAGTAATAAATAAAACGATAAAAAAAATTCTACTAAAAAATTAAGCCAATTATCTACGTGTTTTCACTGGAAAACGACGGTGACAATAAGAGTACAAGGTGAATACAAGAGATTAATGAAGAAAAAAAACCAAGATAAATATTTTCAGAGGGAATAAAGGTTAAAAAGATTTGAGAAAAAAAAAGTTTAATAATTCCGGATAGAACGGGAGGAAGAAGGGGAGGGATATTGGGGTGAGGATTAAGATTAGATTTGAATACGGTACCTGGGGTATTGAAAAAGTCTAAATCCTTAAAGTGTGAATTAAAATACAGGGAGGCTCGCTAGAAAAACGAGTTTTGTTTGGAGTTAGTGTTACAGTGCGGAAGACTAAAGATAAGATAGGTTCTAGTTGACTTAGATGGCACTTAATTTTTAAATTTGTTTATTGATTTTTAACTACTAATCCATGTTATTTAAAGGTATCGAGAAAGACAAATTTACAACGAGACAAGTGGAGGAGTGTAGTCAAATGAAATTAGAAATATTGTTAAAAAATAAAATTATGCTACAAATCGACCCTTGAGAAGGATGAACAAAATAATAATACTACCGTACAAGTACAGAAGCGTGCGAGTTTAAAGATCAACGATGTCTGATCATGTGACGTGCGACAGTCCTCGAAGCGAAAAGTGTAAATTCGGTGTGCGGTAAGCATGCATTACTTGCTCGAACGACTATCAACCAATTGCCTGTTAAACAAAGAGCGTAGCGCGCAATATGAAAGTAAATGAGGACATTTACTCCAACGTATTTAATTTAAAAAAATATTTTAAATATAAAACATACTTATTACATGAAAATCAGCAAAAAAAATTGTTCGGAAAGAAAACCAATTTCCTAATCAATTTTAAAATCGATTTTTTTCAGTTTCATTACAATTATTATTTAATTTTCATCATTTTTTACCATCATCTTCTACCTCGTTTTCAATTTTTCGATCCTATTTTTCCATATGCAAGAAAATATTTTTTCATTCTACATTATTGTGATGTCCTCGGAATGATGGGCTGGTGCGTGTATGTGTGTAAGTGTGCTGCACCACCGGTGCGGGTGTGAGGCTAAAAAGACGGCGCGCAGTAGTGCGCGCGTCTCTTTTATCTGCGGTTCATCGGCTTAATAGTTTGACCTATACTAGTGACATACTTTGTACTAAATTGTAGCTTATTGTAATAAAATACTAATTGTTACCGTCTATTTCTTAGACCTTCACATTACGAGGTGTACACTAAAGACGTACTAAGAAGTCAAGTACGCAACAACAATGCTGATAGCTTTAAAAATGGATTAACGTATGCATCATTTATAAGAAACTACACACATTAGTGTCAAATTTGTCGTAAACTTATGTATATAGCGTTATTCTAGCGCATTTTCTGATTAGTACGCCGGTGGATATCAATTTTTTTTTTTGATAAATAGATTTATCTGTGTATCTTTCTGATTAATCAAATTTATTTTAAATTAGCAAACCTCATAAAAAGTCGTTCCTAATTATACTACCACTTCTACTTATACTTTTATAGTTGTTTTTATCTATGCTTGCATTTTTAATTTTAGTATACATTGTTTCCTGAAGAAGATACCATAGGCATCGACACATGTTGATTTATGAATAAATAGTGATTTATACAAAGTGTCTTATTATTTAAGTTATCTTATTATTTATATTGCGATATAATAACCTTTATTTTTCATTTTATTTTTAATTTTATCACATAGATTTTTATTCCCTATCCCATTTTTTTTCTTTCCCCTCACCCTCCCATTCACCTCGAATATTTTCTTTTTAATAATTTTGTTCTCTCAGTATATATATTTTTATTCTCAACTTTTTCCCTCACATTTTTCTGCATATAGTCCTTGATTGATCCTATTAAATTGTACTCACCGTATAAAGTATATTGTATCTTCCGAGAAAACATGTAACTGGTTTAATTAATGATTAGCTTTTATTATGATTTTCGTATTTAATGATAAACCGTATGTTTTCCGAATAAAATAAAATATGTTGTAAACTCCTGAATTAAGTCAATACCGTCTTGGGGTCATCAGCTTTGTCCAATCTTCGGTGAATTTTCCTCTCCGGTGGGTGTCATTTTTTAATTCGAACTTAAGTCTATCAGATCGTGCCGAGTTTTCTACGAATCCCGCTCGAATGTAGTGTGCCGTATAAAGCGGGCGTTAGTGATGCGGCGCACGTAGCGGCGTGGGCGCGGGGAGCGGCGGCGGCGCGGGGAGCGGCAGGAGCGAAGTAAACAAAGGGAAGAAATACATGGAGGGCCTGTAAAAGAATAATAGGGGAATATAATATGCAGAGGCTACCGTAGCGGGAACGGAGACGGGATATTAGTTCGACTCTGTATGGGTGTACTGATTCATGAGATAATGTAGAATGTTTAGATTCGAGAATAAGGTAAAGGTTTCCGTGAAAGGTAACATATCAAATGACGCATGACATCGATGGGAATTGTAAGATGGTATTAATAGCGTGTGACATACAACCGGAAGCAAAAGATGCTCACGAAGAAAAAGGGAGAATATAAAGCGACTGTATGTAGTGACTGACATTCATAAAACGGTCAAAATCGATTTTCCCAAAACTTTTATGAATATTTCTGTTCTTCGTGAACCCATCAATGTTCCAAAATTGAGGCATCAGTGTGCATCGCCGTCTTTCATTCATTAAAACATTCGCTTCCAGCGCCATACTTTAAAGGCATCAAGTTTCCTTCTCTACGTGGAAGTGTTTACATGAGGAATTTACAATTCAAATATTACGGATGCAGTCAAAATGGCAGTCATTTTCATGTTACAATGCTAATTTTTTTATTGAGTTTATCAATAAAAAAATTAGGTGCTAGTTGCGAAGTCAGTAAACCTCCATATTTTTGATTTGGAGAAAAACGTGAAAAACAGGTAGGGAGCTTTATGAACAATATATTTAAAAATGATAATTCCTATAATCTAGATTAAAATACAAAATAAATAAAACACACCCTTTTCCAATCTAGTTTTTATACTGACGACCATTTCAAATTCTGACTTGAATTCTAACATAAATGGCAGCGGGAAATAACCGATTTACATAAAAAAGAGCGAAGTTTGACTGTTAAAAATTGACACAATGTGTAAAAACTATATGAGAAGACGACTGCATTAAAAGTTAGAGAAAAAAAATGAGGTACCCTCAATTGCCACGCAACTGTGAAATAGGGAGAAAAATATTTTGTAAGATATATAAGTATAGAATAGGAAACAAATTTTGTCCAATAGTTATTTCATCGATCAGTCAGACATTGAAGACTGCTGACGAGGAGCTGATGAGGAGATGCCATTATGATGTAATAAAGAAAATAGCATTAATAAAATAGCAGTAGGCATATGTATCGCAATTATAGAGGTAATGGTGTTGCAAATTGCCTCGAGCGCACGGAGCGGTAACATTGCTACGAGTGTCAGGTTTTTACATCAAAGCTTGCGAAATGGGGGAATTTATAATGCTTAAAAAATCTTTTATATTAAGCGCTTTGTTTAGACGGTAAGAAAATGAGTATTTTTTTTTATGGTGTAATAATTTAAATTTTTTGATGTGAAATATCCTAGGATGCACGAGATACAGAGTCAATAATTGAAAATCAATCAAAATCTTTGAAAACCGACAAATGAAATGAAATCTTGTAACAGATGTGACATCGCACCTCTCATCTGTCGCCCTGCACAGTGCGCGTTCGTCCGACAGAGGGATCGCGAGTGTAATAGGTAAATGTTTCATTTCCATTTCACTTCGCAGTTTGTGATACAAAAAAAATTTATTATTAAATGTTTCACTTTATTAAAATTCATTTCAATACATGAAAATAGATTTTTAATGAAAACACAATCTTAAAAATCACAATAGGAAAAGTTCCGGGTACCCCCCTAATAACAAAAAAATCTTTTTTTGACAAATAGATTTTAACTGCATATCTTTCTATTCGATTAATTCAATTTTGTATTAAATAAAAAATAAGATTTTATTTACTCGCAATTTAATAAGACAGCAAAGAACATTCAAAATCGTTACAAAATCGAATAGTTAAAACCGAAGTCAAGAGCGATAATAATGTTCACATTGGGCACGAGACACGAGATCGCAGATAACTTTAAAAATTACAAAGAACTTCAGGTAGATTTTAGTAACGTAATAATGTTGAATATTAAATCCCGTATTTAAAATCCCGGCCGAAGATCGAGAGGGCAATGGCGTGGCGTAAGAGGATATTACTTTCCACACTAAAAGCTAATGCAATGGATAATTCGAGATGAGAACAAAAGTGTTGCGTCCACCGCGAATTGCAACATGCAAAGCGAACACTGCACCGTACGGCACGAAATCCACAGACCTTCTCAAACTGTAAGCTCCCATGATTGCCAGGCAATTAAAAATAAATTACTTCAATTATCTGTTTAATATGTGTAATGGTCATGTGACATCGACGTACTGAGCTGGTCTGGGAAAAAATCACAATACACATTGACCGAGCAATTTTATTGCACCATGATAGCAGGAGACACATACGCGCACGGAGTGAACTGTTAATACTAAATATAGCACTGCGTGACTTCAGAGTTCACTACGCATTGCTTATTTAATATAATGCTAAATATTAATCGTGCCATTTTATTATTCCATTTGCTAGAAGACCCGCATCGTTAATGTTATCTTATACGCCGGGAACTTGTCGTAACTTGTCTGTGACCCTCCCTATCAGTTCGCAGCTTTTCAGTGCGTCAGACATCATTTCTCAGTGGTATTTTATTAACCATGTCTATTATTAATCCCGCCAATTGCGAGATGCGATCGGTGGTTCGTTTATTTAAACTCGAAACGCGGCAGAAGAGCTGCAAAAGTTTGTGCGAGAGCTACAGGACCATTCTACATACAGCTTACAGTTTTGCCGAAAAAAGAAATTTTAGGGGCGAAAAACGCACGCAAGTCAATGACAGCCGCCACCACGAAACAATCAACAGCATGTTCAAGAAACAGACGGTACGTTGTCAAGTTCGTTCCTCGTTCTCAAAAATGCTTGGACATCAACGGGGTTTATACAGAGACGTCAACGAGGATTGAGCCATTTTCATTGCAATTTGACATTTTTTACACAATAAATTGTTATGAGTTTGTAACAAAACGATTCTTACATGGCCCCTTTAATAAGATTGTTCGTCTACGGTCTGTAATATCGATGTCGCCTTCATTATCTGTCAGATTGCAATGACAATTAAACGGAAACATCTGTAATTATCAAAAGGCGCGCACGCATTTCATTATTTTCATGGGAATTTTCATCATGAAAAATATTATTGTTTGATATTTTTACAAAATCATGTTAAACATGTCATGTTAGACATTCTGTCTACATACGTTAAAATAAATATTTGCGAAATTCATCCATATCTTTGCTTCAAGCTTTAAATCATCTAACAAAAAAATAGTTTTACTGATCGAAATTCGATGACCATTAATTTTTTACATTTGAAATCAATAAAATATTTCAATTAATCGCATAATTACGACTGTTTTTTGTAATGCTTATCTTTGTAATGTAATGTAATGATTATCTCTGACTTGTAATACTTATCTTTGTAATGTAATGTAATGATTATCTCTGACTTGTAATGATTATCTTTGACATGGTTGAGATTAGGCACATATTTCTTCAATATTCTCGACTCGTAATTTAGTCAGGTATCCACCCATAAAATATTGCGGACTAGGTCTGTTACACCCTATATACCTACATAAAAATAAAACGCTGTACAAATGAACAAATTTATATGCAAAAATGATTAATAAAATACATACGTATGCAATAATACATGAAATTAGAAAGAATTATTAACAAATACAAAATTTACATACACAACAAAATACAACATAGCAGTTTTTTGTAGCTTAATAGTAATTACTTGGAGTTAATGTGTAGACTATATATAATGACAATATAACATTAAGGGTAATTAATTAGTTATTGTCATCATTTATAGTCTGCATTATTCATGTTTGATAGAAGAATAATACATTTTTGGGTTAAGTTGGGTTATAGTGTGGTGTAAATACTTTTTTTTTGTTTAATAAATATTTTCAACATTGAATAATGGGTTTTACGGAAACACCGCTTACAGGGCCTAGCAACAAACCGATTGCTTTCTGCTAGTCGTAAAACAAAACGACCATGACATTTTATTGCACCGTTATAAAAATAGAAGAATCTTAATAATATTTTGTTTGTTTCATTAATCTTAATTCTGAAGAAATGATTATATTTCGTAATCCGTCGATTGATGATGTTTACAGAAGCTGTGATGACGAACGCGGAGCAGTTGTGAAAGACTATTATTAATAACACCAGGGCTAAAAAATCTGACACACTATTTACTAGCACTCAAAATGATGGACGGTGAAAAGCTGCTTCGGTTGATAAATACTTTTTATTTAATTATTTATTTATCAACCGAATAAAAATTCGTTAACGAATAATTTATTTGTCAACCGTATAAAAATTGGGTTGATAAATATTTCAAATTTAGGACAGGAAAATTAAAATATTAATTAAAATATTGCTATAAAAGAGAACGCGTGACGTACTTTGATGGATTGTTTATTTTAAAAAATCGTTAAGAGGTCCCGTTGTTAGATTATGAAATATCTCGCTTGTGCAATAAACGCACAAAAAACAATATCATCTACGAGTATGAAAGAGGAAAATGAGTAAAAATTATGGTGGTAAACGACGTTGTCGAGGTTGATAAATTTTTTCAAAATGCAATGTACGAAAAGCACGAATGTCTCCATTTTGCAGGCGCTGAACATCAAGGATTGATCATGAACCTGCAGCCTGAGACGAATCCTTAAAAAATTTTGGGCATTTTGCGAGAAGATAGTTTGAAGAAGTTCGTCGCGGTGGGCCACGTCGAAGGAAGGAGAGAAGAGGAAAATCCCCATCTGTTGGAACGGCCAAATGGAAAACGCAACAGGCACTTCTGCTTGCAGGATGCCGAGAAAAGTGGAGGAGTGTAATTGTGAGATATTTGACATCTGTCAAAATTTATGTATGTGAGAAGGCTGGCCGGTGCCCAGGACGGCGGAAGCGCAGTTGCACTCTCTTTCGATACTCTTCGGTTCTCCAGATAAGATATCAAATTGTGTATATTATATCGTTGTACGGTTGTAAAAGTAGTAATAAATTGTTATATATCTAGACTCCGGACTATTTAATCTACTACCGACATTACACCGAACTTCAGGAAATCTATAAGGCTACAGTGTCGCGGCTAAATACGTTACAGTAATCAAGAGAATTCCTGGATATCATTATAGTCAGTTACGACCACAAACAGCGAAGATACACTGCAATCACTCCGTCGGACGATTATGCGATCGGCGCAAAGTGTAGCGATGCAAGGTGTAGTATGTAGCGTGATCGGTGAGATGTGTAACGTCACAAAATGTTATTACATTGTCAGTATGTTATGTATCAAAAATACAGACAGTAAAATAGCAAGATTTCCGTATCGGATACGACAAGACAAAGATTGAAAATAATAAAAGTGTAGTTCAGCGGATCGGTTCCGGCGAAGGTGGGAACGAGTAACCGACTGGTGTAAGTTCAAGGACTGTCTCCGTTACGAGCCCACGCGATGAAGCCATACGAGGCGGGGTAGAGTTACGTATACTAGAATAGACTGAAACAATGTGTGAGGAGGGTGAAATGTGAACAAAATGCAACGGAGGCATCGATTTTGGATTCGAAGAAACACATGGCTTCTATTTACTGGCTCCAGCCCAAAAGATCCAAGAATTATATGGTGGATTTAGTAGGCTTTATCACGATACTTTGTTAAATGAGAAACGCGAATGATTTATGTAAACCATTTTTTATATTATAGATGTAAATTACATTTTTGTAAACATACACGAATAAAGTAAAAATATAATTAATTAAAAAAACATATGAATAACTTGGCGGTTTCCTAAAACTGTATATTTTCCGGTGTATAATTTTATATTTAACGATTATCATCATGAATCATGGGGAGGTCTTCATCACTTTAATTTTATTCGCAGTTCTTACTTTACAATCGTTTTGTTCTTTAGATTTTTAATTTAAACTTAATTAAAAGCTAACTATTATACCCGGCGTTGCACGGGTAGAAAATTTTCATTTCATCAAGTATCTATAAATAGAAAACCAGGCTCGTATTAACCTAAAAGTTATACTTGGTACCGAGCCGCGAATCTTACAGCAATATATCGCAGCGTAGCAGCTCCGGGAGACAGTCTTAACCATTCGCTTCTCTCTCGGCCGGTTTCCAGAACACACCTTAATCTTTATTTTATCCTCAACTTGTATGCTGTAAATTATGCATCATACTTCAATAAATGCCATCAACTACACGTTATTATCTTATTTCATCTTAACATACTCTGCAATATCATCCACAACGAACACAGTGAGCGCTGGGGAGATTGGGGCCCACAGCTTCACATTCAAACAGATCCTTCTGATGCTAAACATGGAGAAACATTAACACCTATACAAGTCACAAACATAAACTCTTTCTCCAAAAATGTATTTATTATTTATATCAATTTGTAATCCAATGTGTATATTACTTTTAAGTACTAACTAGTACATAAAATAGATTACTAATCAACCATGTATGGTAGGTTTATCAGTTTAACATTTCCTTAAGCCAAGAGGCAAAATAAATTACTTCTCAGAAAATTGTTAGCATATCACGAATAAAAAAGATGTTCTCGGATTATGAATACAGGCGTAATCCGAGGACTCATCTTCGCAAAAAAAAAATTTAAAAAAAAGTTTAAAGGTACAGTTGTGGAAGGCCAGATTCGGCTACAGCGTGATAATGAAGGTGAAAGGCCTCGATCGCGAGATGAGCGATGAGAGACGGGGCAGGGAGAAGAGATCTGAAACGGTCCGAGAAAGAGGAAAATTGCGTAACAATGGCAGCGCTAATCCGTAACTGCAGTTCGCGGATTGCTGTGTGATTCAGTCGGTCATATAATGATATCAAAAAATAAAACGGCGGACGAGACGATCGGATGTAAAGAAATGCGAGCCGTAACAATTCAAATATCTTTTTTAAAGTTGCTTTAATTACATCCATCTGTCAGAATGATGCTGCTGGGCTAAATTAAGTATTTATTAATTCGAATTTAAAGTATGTACTGAGCTCGTGAACCGGCCGCATACCTGATACAAAATATTTAAAAAATCGTTTCATATTTTAAATCGACAGCAAACTTCGCGTCAAATTTTCAATCTCTTGAGACGACCGCTCCCAGGTATTACAATCACTAATTTCTCATTACATAATACAGTTCTGTCATTTATTCTTCACCCGTGGTATGGTCATCTACATATCGAAGGTTTGAATGATTTTACCGCCTATTGAATTTGTTTATTATTAAGAAGAACACATTCTTATTGTGAAGTTGTAATTATTCAGAACAGGCAGTCTGTGATGTATTAAATACTAATTAAATTTATTAATTAGAAAGATATACATATAAAATCAATTTTATCGAAAAATATTGTTGTTGCTACCGGGATTCGAACCTGGATCTCTTTCCAATCCAAATAATGGAACGATAGATGTATTAATTTGAAAAAGTGTAACATACAGGTTCGAAAATTTGTCGTCGAAAGTACTGTCTGCTGTAGCGTAGTTGGTTAATGCACCTTGCTCGGATTGGAAAGAGATCCAGGATCGAATCCCGGTACCAACAACAATATTTTTCGATAAAATTGATTTTATATGTATATCTTTCTAATTAATACATTCAATTAGTATTTAAAATATCACAGATCGTCTGTTCTGAATAATTACAACTTCACAATAGGAATGTGTTCTACTTAATGATTAATTTATTATTTATCCAATTACAACGAAGAATAATGCAGGCAGCATACGCGTAGTTAAATAAGATATGTAATACGCGATAAAAAAAATGCCCACTCCTTTGATCTATATAGATCACGGCCAGAGGTAATTTTAAACGAGTATAAAAGTGGTAATGCTTTATTTATCATCATACATATTTTTGATGTTCTCTCTGCGCTCTGTGTTGAACCGAAACCTTGGTATTCTCGGGAGAGATTTCTCGACATTTATTTATGACTCTTCTTCGCGCTTTAAAGGGGAACGGGGTCCTGCCTTATAAGTTACATTTTCAAATTTTGCAAACGTCCTTCGAAATTTTTTTTGCGACCTTTTGAAAACGCGACGCCGTTCGGGTATTATATTGCACGAGTATAATATCGCTTTGATTTTTTTTCAATGACAATTTAATATAACGAAAAAAAATATATCATCAGCACGTTCGAAAGTGGTAATTGCCAAGGTCGACGAATAATTGTTGCCCGTGGGTCTCGGCTTGTAGTCTCGCGCGGCATCCTTGATAAACCAGCTCAGCTTGTACAAGTCATTTTGAATGACATCGCAAGCAGATCTTTCTTTTCTGGTACCTACATGAAAATATTTCTTCGTTTATATGGATAATAATTGAGATTTATCCTGCAACAATATTGTATATCGGTTTTTACAAATGTTGATAGATAGACGGAGCTTCGACCATCTTGGATGACATCAGTGTTGTTTCAAGTAAGATCAATTAGAAATTATTTGTAATTAATAATCTTTATTCATTTTGTATGATTGTTTAATATAGCATTCGATGTCCAACGATATATAAAACGCATATGCATTCATAACTAAGATCCGCCCAAAAACGATATGCAGTGTTGTTGCAGTGGTCTCAATTCTGAATTAAATTATGACAAGACTGGCGGTTCACAATGGAGTCCTGGTATCGACACTGATGTATGAAAGTGAGGCCCGGAGCTGGCAGAAGAGGAACGAAAGTAGACTGAATGCAGTGTGAATGAGATCACTTAGGCGTATATGTGGCAGAGTAAAGAATGAAGAAATAAGAGGAAAGAATGTAAAGCTGATGTTAGTAAAGTGAATAAGAATAAGAAAGGATCACTAAGGTGGTTTGGTCATATGGAACGGATGAATGGGGAGAGAATGATAAGAAAGATATATGACGCAAGTGTTGGTGGCAGCAGAAGTAGAGGATGTCCACGGAAGACTTGGCACGACCAGGTAAACCAGATACTCGAGGATGGTCCTGTTAGAAGCCTAAATAATCGTCGAGCTTGTATGGGAAGATGTATGAATGTGGATGAGGCGAGAATTGTGTCAGGACAGAAGAGTGTGGCGCTCTATCCTCTCTGCCTACCCCCTCGGGGAAACGGCGTGATGGTAGTAAGTAAGTACTTACGATACGATACACATATAAAATCAATTTTATCGAAAAATATTGTTGTTGCCCTACCGGGATTCGAACCTGGATCTCTTTTCCAATCTGGGGAAGGTGCATTAACCAACAATGCTACAGCGACAAATTTTCGAACCCATATATTACACTTTTTCAAATTAATACATCTATCGTTCCATTATTTGAAAGCCATCTACATTATATGAGATTCCGTAAAAACAATGTAGATGACTTTCAAATAATGTAACAATACAATAGATGCATTAATTTAAAAAGTGTAACATACGAAAATTGATTTTATATGTGTATCTTTATAATGAATACATTGAATTAGTATTTAATAAATGGATCATTCACGTATGATACGGCGTATAACCTGAGTGACATTCCCTAATAAAAATGTTCTTGATTTAATGTCACTTTTAGAATGTATAAATTTATTTGATTTCAATATCAGAATTCCTAACAAGGCACGAAACGAGCGTAAAAATAATATAATGATACATTAAATTACTGAGAAAGAATGTAGCATATTTCAAGCAGTTTCCGGATTTTTTGTCCGTTAATAATAATGTATATTAAATGTGAGGTATCTATTTATCTGGGACATTGCCCCTCGCAGACTTTTTGTAGTGCTATTAAACCCTAAAAATAATTATACGTTTTATCGAAATATGCATTATCTTTCATAATTTAGCCCCCGTATCGAATTTACCAGTGCCGCATAATTTTTTCTGGCTTGCTCGACACATTATTTCATATCGTACCGTGATGATATATAGCTTACCTTTTCGAGAAGCGGCGTCAAAATCGGTCGAGTCGTTCTCAGGTAACTGACTGATATACTTATATATATATGAAGAAATTAAAATTAATAAACTTATAATTGTTTTATGGTTTTGTAAAATTAATAACACCCTGATACAAATTATAACTATTAATCCATTTGAATTTATTTTTAATATACAGCAAAAAGTGACTTACAGTTTTACAGTTGATGGTATAACAGTAGCCCAGTCCATAATATTTTAAGGATACCTTATCAAAATGGGGGTTTAAAATGTTTAACATGTATGAGAAAAATATCAAGCGTTTAGTAAGACATTTTATTAATGTCGGGGGTATTCAAAAGTTTTCATTGTTTTTAAATGATATATAGAATCAAAAATTAAGCAGAAACAGGGGTCCTCATCCATCAAATGCATATTATTGTGAAACCAGCAGGTATTCGTTAAATTATGAGGTGGTTGAATGAAAATACAACTGACAGATTTTAAAAAAGATATTAGATATGTAAGTTAAATTCTGTGAAAAAAATTAAATTTCAATAATTGTCTCCGTAACGATACGATTTCCCACACATAACTTAAACATTTTCTACCCAGAAATTCGGTAGTAATACTCCTATAAAATATGATTGATTAAGTGCGTTACATCTTGTGTACAGGAGCAGATAAGCCGGATGCGTGTATGTCAACTCACCTGAAAAAAATAAGAAAAAACAGAATTATTAATACAATCTAAATAAAAATATTTCATTCACGTAATCTATTGACTATAATGATAGAAAAACGTATCAAAATTACAAACATCGAGAGCAGAATTCAATATTATAAGTACGTCAAATTATCTGTACGAACAGCGAAATTTCGTTATACGTTCCGAAGTTTGAAAGGACGTCACATTTGTATCGGTCCAAGAAAATTCAATTTCAAATTTTGCAATTTTACTTCGAATAGTTGGAACATTTTCTTGTTTTATTTATAACTTAATATTATACATCAAATGAAAGAAGGAAAATATTTTTCGAATTATTTTAAATCTTCATTCAATGTTCGACAATGTTGTACATATTTCTTTCCTTTTTGATTATAGCTTATTTAAAACTTTCAGAAAATACCGTTTCCTTCATAAGGATGTCAAATAAACCAACTAAAACCATACACGTCAAATTGTTCGAATGTTTTAAAAATAAAACAAAGTTTTAAATAATCTATACGACATTGTAAAATTTGCAATATATGTTACAAATATTATTTCTATTCTGCTATTTCAGCCCCTAGCCCACATAGAGCACACAGCCGCGACACAACTCCCCCACTGACGGCGGTTCGCCGCTAGCCCTTCCGTGTCCTTCCATATCCATAGTATTATGTCATGTTAGTAATACAACCCATGTATAGTCGTTGCAGGACATCCGGGACGCCGTGTATACTGCTGTGTATGTGTACGAGAGGCACGTTCGGTTTACAACGTCAAGACGTGTCCGAGCCATATGTATCTCCTCTTTTTGATTACAGCGTTGATTAGGGGCTGTTGTGTCCATTATATTTTAAGAACGTTGTATTGCGGTGTCATCTCCATACCTGGTAACCATTTTTTACTTCAAAAAAAATTATAACTAGTACTAGGTGCAGGAATGCGTCGATAGGTAGTGGAGACAATTTTTTTTATTTTTGGAAAAATCTAATTTATAAAACTGAAAGAATTTTATTGATATCTTAAAATATGGCAAAGTTGCAGATGTTCAAAATTGCGCGTTTTAAAAACGATCGGTTTCTACAACACGAGAGATTGGATCATTTTTGATGTTCGTGGCTGAGAATCGTGACCTCTCTGGACCGTGGCCCTTCACTACTCACGGTCTTCTGCTGTTCGCGAGACAGAGTGAAGGGGTTACCCCGACAGCTCCTCCTTACGAACATCCTCTGGCTCACTTTCCCGGGAAAAATTATAATATTAGCCATAATATATAACGTCCATTGCAGGCAGGTCGTTTTTAATTGGAATTCCTGGATGATAGATCGGTATGTTATTCGGTAGCATTCTGTAACAGCACCATATCTGTATCGCAGCGTTCTTTGATTGTATTTCTTCTTTGCGTTGCGTCAATAAACACGCGTTTTATTTTATTTTATACTCTCATCTGCAATGAATGGCAAAAAAAATAATATTTTTAATTTAATTTCGGTCTATCTAGCTCTTCACGTCAAGAATATCACGACCCCTTCAGTGACGATATAGCCGTGTTTCAATCTACATATGTATATTCGCAGAAGTGTTGATTTAGGATTATGGGCAGTAAGAGGCCGAGGGTAGGTCATTACTGCTACAGTAAATATAAAGAAACAGGCCATGACTATACATATAAATAAATACATTTTCCACGCAAATCCTCCTAGAATACACACGAATGATAAAGAATTTTCACATTTATGTTGATTCAAACCTAAAGTGGCGGGCACATACGGAAAAAAAAAAACAACGAAAAAATAAAAACTATAATCCTGTATCGAAATATTTTTAATAAAACGGACAACAGGAGCAGCAAAAACAATTTTAGAAACTTTTATTTTTAGATCCAAGAATAATGAATAAGTGACCGTAAAGATTACAGATACCCCTCTTTGCTAGCTAGCAGTACTTGATATGAAACAGATTGGGACAATCTCAAGCCAGTGTCGTCGCAAAATTTAAACAAATTAGACGAATCACTCATCAAAATTGTCGAAATCATCAAAAAAAACTTACGACCGGGACTCGAACCCGGAACTTTCTCTTGCCGAAAGAATGAATTACCAAGTACATTTTGTTAACCAAGTTTTTTCACGTCGAATATTTGACTTTATACGCGATATATAGATATTATTTCCTATTGAAAGCTATAATAGAAGAAAAACGACTTGAAGACAAATTATTAAGGAGAACACATTCTTATTGTGAAGTTGTAATTATTCAGAACAGGTCTGCGATATTTTATTTTATGTATTTAAAATATCACAGACCGTCTGCTCTGAATAATTACATCTTCACAATAAGAATGTGTTCTCCTTAATAATATATAAGTTGTATTAATGTGTCCAAAATTTATTAAAAATTAATTGTTAATTTTGGCGTCTGCTATCGGTTTACTCAAAGGTATTTAAGATTCCTTAAAAATTATGTACGTGGCTCTTTTAAAATAATGGAATGATTATTTTTACGGAATCTCAAATACCTTTGAGTAATCTGATAATAATAATAATAATAATTACAACTTCACGATAAGAATGTGTTTTCCTAATAAGTAATAGAATGAATCAATAATTTACTAATTGAAAATAATCAACCAATTTATCTCTAATGCAAAAACAAAAATGATCGGCACGGTTAGGTCACGAGTACGGTACGACTCGGCCGAGCAACGCTTGCACGGTGAAACAATCCGAACCGATTGAGACAATGGGCACGCACCGCTCGAACAATGGCCCGTAAAGTGCGGTGTAACGTTATTTAATTGCTTATTTTCGTCAAGTAGATATAATCAGCATTATTTTAATCAGAATATAAAAGAAAGTGTGAAAACAAAATTTCATATTTACAATTCTGTTCGTCACCGAGACTAAATTCTAGGTGAAATTTAAATATTTCATCCAAGAGAAGTGTCCAATTTCTTTCCGTTCTGAAAGTACATTTTTTCAAAATATTAATCAAAGAAATCTATTGTCAAATATTAGAAAATTAGATTAATAGTAGGTAACAATTTATTTTATTACAATTAACGTTTTAATTTTGAAAATCACACAATTTTTTACTACCATAAGATGTTGTTAATATAAAGTGTTTGTGGTGTTACATTAATACGGAAGACGATCCAGTTCAGAGAAAGTAATGCTTAGATAGAGAAAGACAGAAAAAATGGCGAGCTCGATAATGTAACGACATTTTAAATAAACCGCTTAGGAGAAAATGTAAATAGGATAGTAAATCGTCGTGCGCAATAAAAATGGAAACAAAAGCGAATCTTTGGTTTTTAAAAAGTCCATGCGGTGTGGCCGGTATTTGGTTGATATGGAATATCTAATGGGTGGCACAGTAAAAACTGCAATTTGACATATTCTAACATTTTTTGACATCAATTGAACGATTTGGACATGGAAAACACTGCTGATGAAACAATGGCTCTATTACAGGAAAAGTTCTCCGACCGTGTAATTTCTCGTCGCGGAAATGTGATTTAACCCTTATAGATTTTTTTTTCTAGGGTTAAAAAAAACATCAATCTATCATCATTATTGAAAATTTTGCTCAATTATCGTCATGGCCATTTGGCCGATATCATTTTCCACACATCATTTCGCGCACACGCCAAGCTAAGAATGCGGCTGAAATTATCTGCGCAGAAAAACACATTTGAAGAGGGGGTGTCGCTCAGTCCGATACGACACTGATCAGCATTAATTTAAATTATTCACTGCTTGGCTTGCAAGCGTGCCTGACTACTTTATTGTATCAGATATTTAATATATTCAACCTAATCAGCCAGTTGCGCGTGGAAAAAATCACGGCCGCATTCTTACAGTGGCCATACTCTACCAATAAACATAAAGAGTTTTTATAAATTTTTTTTTTTTCTTCGATTTAGAATTGCAGTTTTGTTGCGCCACCCTGCAATTCAGAGAAACGACGTCTCGGGGCGGGTTTTAAACTCTAGTATCTAAATAATGGTCTGGAATTGATTCAGAGAGGGAAGATACATTGTCCGAAGCTACTTTTCATTTTCCAAAGCGCTGACTAAGTCCCGATACTTGACCTACTATATTCAGGTACCTGCTTTAAGTTTGGCATTTCATGTAACGGCTGCACATTTCGATTTCAATTCAGCTCGCTTTGTTCGTTAAACGAGGACTCTTTTAAAAATGTGGTACAGACGGTGCCCAGTTAACGGTACCGATTGTCTGGAACCTCGAGATCTTTTAAAATACTTTGGATGCACTCTTCGAAGTGGAAAACGAGGATATTTACTGGGAAAGTTCAAACAGAGTAAACAATTTAAGTGCAGTAACTGTAAAATAAAATTACACTTACAATCTTTTCTTACGATCTTTTAACCTTACCGAGCCAAATAAACCTGTAATATTTCTGTGAATACGTATAATGTAAAATTCATGAAAACATTTTCGCCTAGAAATGACTAGTGAAAAAGCAATTATGTAAAGCAATAATTATTTGTTGAAGTGATATGGGCACCAGCTGCAATAAAAAATATTATGTATTTGTAATGAGACCAAGAGATCACACAATAAACTCACGGTGAAAATAATAACAGACAGAAAATGTATCTTTCTCACTAATTAAGTGAATAAGTATTTTCGCAGACAAATAAAAAAGAGTCTCCTTCATAATCCTCTGAATACACTCCATTATGCATCAAATATTCACACTAACTGTGATGAGGCTTTTAAGCAATGGATGCTATTCATATTACTCCATAATATGCACTATATTTTTGCATTCAGGATTTATAATTCTTATGTCCAGAAACAGAGGCGCAATGGAGGAAGATGTGATAACATCGTGATGTAGCGATACAGAGCAGTTCTGGAAACCCTTCTCATACTGTATGAGCACTGTCGTCTCTCATCTAATGTGATGAAGTTGTATGTGGTCTAGAACTGATAGCTACAACAGCGACGGAGACTTAAGTACCGCTAATTGTATGCATCGCAGCTTTATGCCGGATACGATGTGCTTGTGTACGAGATGAGTGTGTAATGAATCTATGTAGTTGAATATATAATTATCAAAAACAAAAGATTTTCCTGTTGCATAGGTGAATATAATGTTCCAGGCCAATTTTGTTTAGCCGCCATTTTGGTTTGGCAGACATTTGTCAGTTCGCATTTGATAGTCGTAGAGAGTAGTCGATTACAATTTATTATGGAACACCAACGCCTCAACAACGTGTTGAAGTCATAAAAACAAACACAAACCTGACTTTCGGAAAAAATCATCATGAACGACGAAACCCATTTCGTCATGGCGGTTTTTGTTAATAAACAAAATAGCCGTTCTTGGGGCACTGAAAATCCTCAATTGATACATAAACGACCTTTATACCCACGGAGAGTTACTGTATGGTGCGCCATGTAGGCCAGCGGAATTATCGGGCCCTAGTCTTTGGACTTTGGTCTACTGTCTACAGAGTACCGGGTCCGTAGAACCCCTTGTTCTTTCATCTCATGTGTGCCTTATGGGCTGTTTAAGAATGGGGGTGTTTTATTATTATTTTTTTATTAGCTGCGAGAAATGGTGCAGGCGCTGCCGCTTTGGCAGTATTAAATTCCTAACGGAGGATATCTTTTGATCGCATGAAACGCGCGGGGATGTTTACGTCATACGTGGCGAGAACGTTTATTGATAGATTTTGGTGCTGAGGAATCCCAGCATTAAAATGTTTGCCGAGTTATTTGATGAATTCCTTTATGGGAGGAATCTCCGAGTCGTGGTGGAGTTGTGTGATCCGTATCCATCGCGAGGTCCCCAGTGCTAGCCCGAGGACCCTGTTCTGGAAGATCTGTAGTCTACTAATGTTTGATACGGTTGCGTGACCTCATATGGGGGCTGCATAGGTGAGAATAGGTCTGAGAATAGCTTTGTAAAGTAGGAGCTTGCTAGTTCCGCATCGGGCCCTATTTCTTTCACGATGCAAGAGGCAAAGCTGTAAAAATTTCTCGGTGATCGAATTGGGTCAATTGGATCTGCAACACATGCGGTTTCAACAGAACGGTGCCACCTCACACACAGCCTGAATTACTCTCGAAATTTTGATGAATGAAACATCATCGGTCTGGAATACAATATTCACCTGTACTTCCCTATCACTCTGCTGAGATTTAGATTTGTGCATTGAAACTTCAATGATAAGTTTTACCAAAACAATTTCCACGTCAGCTATTAGAAACAGTTTCGCATTTCGGATTATTGCAGCTCGTCACTGACACAATGAAGAGAGGATTCGAACCTTTCTAATTTCGAGTAATTCTACCATCACGACCATCTACAATGCAATCTTTCCCAATCTAATGACGCGACTCGGTTTGTTACGTAAATAAATCGTGGGCAGCTCACTTGCATTTAGAATAGGAAGAAGATTACGATAATCAAAGAAAATAATGACGGCCTGATGAATGCGACTGACTTTCGAAGAGCGAGCACGAAAGCGGATAAAGACGCTAGTACCAGCGCTGCGATCAACTGATCGGGGACACTTGTGTTACCAAAGACTATGTAATATGAGAATAATAAAATATTCTTCTATATACATTTATACAGCCTATTTATTATGACAGAAGTATAATTTATTTTATTTATTAAATTTTATTGACATACATATTTTTGTTGTAACAGAGGTGTATATATTATAATAAAACATGATAAACACAAGATACAATTATATTGCGATTAAATATATACTCGTAGTTTATTGTGTGGGATGAAGTAGACTCCACCTCCGATAATACAGCATTGTCCTGGCTACTTTGCTAGATTGCCGTCTGTGTTAAAGTAGCCAGTTTTTTTCGTGCTGTTGTGGTGTTATTTAATTCAAGAAAGATAAAGATTCGACAGGAATAAAAATAAAAATAGAGAAAAAAAAAAGTATATGTAGTGAGAATTGTAGAACTAGTGAATTATTAGTGTAATATTATTGGAAGTGAACGACTTCGCTTAGATAATTTAGTTATATGGAACGGATGAATGAGAGAAGAATAGTAAGAAAGACATATGATATAAATATTGATGGCACCAGAAATATAGGACATCCGCGAAAGACTTGGCATGGTTAGGCTAGGTTAGGATATTGGAAGATGGTCGTGACAAAAGCCTCCATAATCGACGAGCTTCCAAAAGAATATGTATGAATATGGATGAGACGACAATTGTGAGTCAGGATAGAATGTGGAGCCCTCTATCCTCTCTGCCTATCTCCGCGAAGAAACGACTTGATGGTAAGTTATTTAGTTAGGTATTATTTTTGATAATAATAAATGTTTGTTTTAACCAATTTTATGACACTGAAAGTCATTAAATATAGAATCCAAAAAAAAAAACGTCGTATTGCTTTATGAGTACCAGCTACCGGTTTCTGTGAGGTCAGTGTAGTAAATATTCTACGAGACAATGCCTATATATACAAATATATATAGTGGAATCCCGATTATATATGCCCGAAATTCACGTTTTCCCTCCATTTGCGTTATCATTTAGTATATTTAAAACCCCGTTTTACGTCAAAAGTTTATTCAAATTTCGATAAAAATTAAATACCCCCAACTTAATAAAATTGGACGGAGTGGAAATTGACGAAATAGTGGAGAGTCGTATTAAACGAAAACTTGACAGAAGAACCTTCCTACGAAGAAGAAGTGACGAAGAACTCATCATCAACCCAGTTCCTACAAAGGACGATGTTATGAGTCATATTGATGGCCTCAAAGCACATTTTACTAATATTAGTAATTTATCACCAGGTACCTTTAATTTAATTTATAATTATGAAAGAACTATTCAAAAACAACATTGACAATAAAAAACATTTTTTAAGTAAATAATTTTTTTTTTTTTATACCCCAAATTTACATTTTATTTGTTGATCCCTTGGCTCTACCGTATATAAGTAGTATTAATTGTTTTATTATTACTGTAAGTACAATGTTTTCTGTAAATGGCTTTTGTATCGCGAAAACATATTATATTAATGAAGAACAATGATTGACAAAGTTAATAGGTTGCATCGAAGATTAGATTATGTAATAAATGTTGATACTACGGGTAATAAAAATAGAGATACCGAACGTCTGCAAAAGTGCATCGGACATTTGAGTTTACGATCCCGAAGCTAAGGTGGGGTATTCAATCGGGAAAAGGAAATGAAACAAAATGAGTTTGCGATGCACAATGAAATCGTTTCCAGGGCTGCAGCGGCAGCAGAACAATGTGTCAAAATATCTTCTTGAAATTGTTTCGAGCACGATTTTATACCGAGAGACGCAAACTGGCATTGCATCAGCCGTGAAAGTGGATCACCGAACGAGAAGCAGACGAAGCCTGCGCAAATCCAAGGCTGTGTAATTTGCACTCATCGAAGAATTCACGATGATAATTTAAAATAATGTTAAGTAAGCAAAAACCGCATAATAACAATTAATAAAATACTCAGTTGAATTTACTACCACTTACCCCGACAAAAATAACCACTCTAAATCGGGAACAGGAAACACAGACCATTTAATTTAAAGACACGAACAAAACGAACACCAACAAGCTAATTAATATTAAATGCACATTACGGTTAACGTATTATGTAACTCAAATGCTGAATAGGGTCAAATTATCAACAGAAACTAATGTTCCTCACTAAAGGAAGTAGCAATTATGGTACATAAATATCAAACACAATTACAATCGGTGTAAAAGTTCATTTAAATGGCAAGACCAGAACAACCCCGTGTGACCAACACATAAATATTAAAAACAACAAAAAATACACGTGGGTTTCTTATGTGTGTGGGTGGATAAGCAAGCCATTGTGAATTAAGAGATTGTGATAGATATGCGAGAAGCAGAAACAAGAGTAAAAAAGTTTTTCTGATTAACGTTCGTCGTATAAAAGTAACTTTAATAGATGCTAACATTTTGATGAAGAACCCGACAGCTCAACTCAAGATTTAGTTAAAACAGACACAAATATTGGTTTTTGAGAGCCGCAGGGGAGTAAGACCGGAGACACTAAGTAATAAGGAAAATGAGTGTTCAATAGTCCAGGCGGGACAGGAATGCAAACTTTCGAGTTCTTTCCATTCAGGTATAAAACTTTGATGTACCTGTTCACTGAAACGAGTTTAAAATGGTGAGGAGTCAAAACGAGGAAGTAAAGGGAGGGGGAACTGCAGGGGTAAAGGTTCGGACAGGTATGTCGAGGATACCTGGAAGGTGGGCTCGCTGGCGGGGAGGGGGGCAGGGGAGTGAGATTAGCGGTGGGGGAAGGGCCTCGGTCCGACGGAACACTGACGAAGGTTCCAGAAGACCTGGGTAGCGCACACTGCCTTTAAACTGTAGACAATAAAACCCACCACATCGTGATAAATACGCTCCGAAGGATGAACATTTTATTGATGTGATGAAACAAAGGAAGGTTGTTATCCTACGATGATAAAGAGAAGGCGGCTAACTTTGGGTTATATTTCGGTGTACTCATTTCGGGATTCAAATATATATTCGCATTGTAAAACCAGGAACTTTAATCTTAAGACAAAAAATATCCTACAGACTATAATAAAAATATTAAATTTAACGACAGTTATTAACAGTACAAATATATATGTATTTAAACATATAAAATCATAATAAATAAGTCCAAAAATATATAAAATATAAAATAAAATAAATATTGTGTATCTGCTCGTTATTAACAGGGATTTAGATATTTACTGTTTCCGAGGAAAGTTTGTAAAGCTCCATAATCACATATGTAAAAATAAAATACTAGTTTTTTGATTCTACTCGTTTAATTTATTTGAGATGCTTTGCGCCTTGCACGGGCACTATCAATATTATTGATAGATTAAAATCAGTTGTATATATGTAGATATATTTTAAAATGTGATCTTTTAAAGATATTATGGCGTCGGAGGTGTCTTTATTTTGTCCTAAAGAATAACGATGCAAAATTTGGTCCAGGTAGGGAGGGCGGTTTTCAGGGAGATACTTTCCCCAGGATCCTAGAATGCAACTGAGAAAAATTTTGAACGGATGAAATTCAATATAATATACAATATGCAGGATCATAAAGAGAAGCAATGCAAAATTTGGTAAATAACAGACAGAAAACCGCATAGTAGATAGATAGAATACTGGAGAAAATAGTTGGAGAAACATGGACAGAGGACATCTGCCAAAGACCCGGCGCGATCAAGTAAACGAGATATTGAAGAAAGGCGTTGTTACATTCGATGAATCACGACACATGAGAAAATCTATGAAAGTGAACGAGACAAGAATGGTATGTCAGGATTGAAGAGTACGGCGTTCCATACACTCTGTCTGTGATATCCTAAAAACGGTATTATGCTAGTTAGTTTGGTAACGTTGCAGCCGAGCCACTACTACTGTACTGTAGATATTTCAGTGAACGTCGCGTGACATCACCATCTGATTTATTCATATAATATAAATAAACAAGATGTTTCACAATACTTCTTCCTACTCGAAAATTAATCTATTCTAGAGCACAAAACGGTACTATTACAGGCAGTAAGTTTTGTATATGAAACGCGGAATACAAAATATATAAACTGTTTACACAATAAATTCCATTTATTCACGCCGATATGCCTCGACAAAATAACAAACAACGATACATATCTGTCGAGAAACCGATCACCAAATCATATTATTATGAATATATCGAGAGTAAAGAACACGGAATATACATTACTTTGTGGCGAACGGGGAAAACCGTACAATCATTGACCACCCTATAATGAACGGGGATCGACCGCATTCCTAGGACCGTTTTGTGACTGGATTGCTCCGATATGTTCATTTTTCACATTCGTTGCCTAGTTAGCATTTTTTTTAATTTTCAAAAACATTTAATAGTCCTCGGTATAATCCATCTTTATTAAGATTAACACTGAATAAACAAACGCAAGGTATAAATATTTGAAGGTATAAATAATGCTTTACTCAAACTAGCAGAACACAATAATAATTGATTAAAATTAGATTTTTTAAATTTCATAAAAAAATAAACATGGAGTTCTACAAACTAAACGCAATAACAATAAATAAACATTTCCAATAACACGAACCTAATAACTAAATAAGAAGTGAGGCAAATCATATAATAAATGTAAATATGAAAGAATAACATTAAATAATATATGTAGTTCAGAAAAGAAAAAAGCCAAATGTATCACGTATAAAAAGGCAATTGTAATATTAAGAAACAAAATTTATAGAAATTTAAACACAAATAATATACAATGTAAACAAACTAACTTACCATCACGCTGTTTACCCCTGGGGTAAGGTAGAGAGGATAGAGTTCCACATTCTTCTATCCTAACACACAACTCTCATCCACATTATACATCTTCTCATGTACGAGTATACTATTTGATTGTTGAGATTTTTAACAGGACCATCTGGTCTGGTTTATTAAATCAATGCCAAGTTTTTCGTTCTCTATTTCTGGAATAATCGATTTTTGGTTTATTAATTTGGTTTATTAAATCATGCCAAGTTTTTCGTTCTCTATTTCTGGAATAATCGATACTAGCGTCATACATCTTTCTTATCTTATGGTGAATATTAAATATTATGTATTTATTATTTAGAACTTATTAATTTATATGTAACATCAGAGCTGCGAATAACTTCTTGACCGAAGTCTACACCAAGCTAGCCAAAATGTATAACTAATAGATAGAAATAATAGTACGTAATTAGTTATTTGTTGATTATTTTGTAAAAAATACTTTTTTACATATGCACTATAAACTACCCACTGTCTACTTCACTAGACCAAGATAGAGATAGGTAGATTTTTCTTATATACAGTGAAACCTCAATCTATCGTTTTTGAGGGGACCTATTTAAATAAACTATAAATGCAGAAAGATAAAAAAAAGTAACATTATTCATTCTTAAATATTTAATACATATTTCACATATAAATGAATGTGTTCTTCTTAATAATATATAAGTTGTATCAATGTGTCCAAAATTGATTAAAAATTAATTGTTAATTCTGGCGTCTGCTATCGGTTTATTCAAAGGTATTTAAGATTCCGTAAAATAAAGTAGATGGCTTTCAAATAATGGAACGATAGATGTATTAATTTGAAAAGTATATAGGTTCGAAAATTTGTCATCAAAAATACTGTCGCTGTAGCAGAGTTGGCTATGCCATAATCCAACTAAATATTTTTCGATAAAATTGATTCTATATGTATATTTTTCTAATTAATACATTTAATTAGTATTGAAGAAATATTTTTTTGCATGTGAGTAAAACTTTAATAAAATAATTTCCTCGGGTGGACAAGGAGTGTACCGTTTTCCCTGAATAGAAAAACGCCAATAACATTATGTGATGATATATTATCCACCCGGCGCTGGAATACGTCGCTCGCGGCGTCAACATAAAACATTTAACAAAGTTTTACCAAAATATTACAATATTTTTATTTCATATCCTGAGGATCAATCGGAATCACGTCAAATTATTACATTTCTGTTATCAAATCATTTACCCGCAAAATAAAAATACCAGTGAAAGCATTTCAGTGTAGAGTAAAAGGGTGAACACAAATATTGTTACGGACGACGAAAATCAATGTAATTTAGAAGTTTTAATGGCCGCGGCCACGGGCGGTACTTCATTGAAAATATTATTCTTTTAATGAAGAAAATATTATTTATATTGGCTAATAACGTAATGACTGCTATCAATAATATAATCAACATTTTTTTACCTGACAAATTATTATGATGTCGTGAAATTCGCATACGAATATACATCTGACTAGGTATAATATTTCATACAACTTCATTATTAGAAGAACACATTCTCATTGTGAAGTTGTAATTATTCAGAACATAAGTCAATGTGTACAAAATTTAATAAAAAATGAATTGATAATTCTGGCGTCTAATATCAGATTACTCAAATGTATTTGAGATTCCCTAAAAATAAGGTAGATGGCTCTTTCAAATAATGGAACGATTAAATATATTAATATGAAAAAAGTAACATATAGGTTCAAAAATTCACCTTCCCCGGTTTGGAAAGAGATTCAGGTTCGAATCTCGGTGGCGCAACAACAATATTTTTCGATAAAATTGATTTAATATGTATATCTTTCTAATTAATATATTTAATTCATATTTAAAATATCACAGACCTCTGTTCTGAAAAATCACAACTTCACAAAAATAATGTGTTCTAATAATTATCAATTAATTCTGACGTCTCCTATCGGATTTTACTCAAAGGTGTTTGAGATTCCGTAAATATAAAGAAGATGGCTTTTGGTGTAGTATAATCGGTTAATGCATTTCTCTGGATAGGAAGAGATCCAGGTTCGACAACCCGGTAGCAACAAAAATATTTTTTCGATAAATTGATTTAATATGTATATCTTTCTAATTAATACATATATTTTGCATTACTTAAATTATTGATTAACAGAGAGTAATCGGCTTTCACTGACTTTATTTTGATTTTTTATTGAGATTTTGCGGCTGGCTACATTGCTGCGGCTGCCGCGCGGCTATGTGGCGACCGTTACGCGGTCACCACGTTGGCCAATTGATAAAACAATATTCTGTGTTCCTTGTGCAAGATCCCCTTGAAACAATTACTCATACTATCACTATTTTCTCAGTCTGATATTATACATTTAAAAAAAAAATTTTTTTTTATTAATATTATAAATGCAATACAATTTCAATATTCAGTGGATGTATATATAAATATTTAAACATTTGAGAGTAAGACTCGTGTATAGAGAAGGAGTATATTCGAGTTAATTTATGTTTCAGTTGGTCTGTGTACATATTTTTTTACTTCAGTTACATATTTTATAATATATTATTACGACTGCTTTAATCCATAATAAAAATACAATTTTGTAAGAAAATTAGCGATTTTGAGATTTACCTAAGTTTAAAAATAAAATATCATTGATATAAATAAACTTATATTTTTTCCTAATTATTAATGAAAATAAGTTTCATTTTTATGACATAATAAAAAAAAATTAAAAGTTTTTATTCGACTGCCGAAAAGTCCTTCTCATTTTTAAATGTATACGTTTCAAAACTTCTTGAATATGTACATAATATGTATACATACTCAGTTTTTAAAATTTACCCATTGTAAGAATTTACAATAATTCCGAGAGACAACAGAATACCTTAAAAATAGTCACCAATTTGCGCCACCGCGTATCTAGGATACTTCTATTTGTATTACCATTTAAATGTAACAATCATTTTGTAACCGAGAGTAGGCCAAAATTAATTTAGCACGATCGGTAGATAGGGAAAGTGAGGTGGCCACTGACATTGAACATTTCATTCTTATTGGGCGAGTTCCATTTCGGTGTTATAGCAACACCGTGACGTCACAGAACGTGGCGCGACTAATGCTATTCACCTGTCAATAAAACGCTTTCAAGAATAAAAACACTAAAAGCTTTATAAGAGCAAAACGACCTTTAAAATGTAACATTACGATGAATCTTTATTACTTACTGCGCTACATAAAAATAGTATTAACACGATTTAGAAAGTCGGGAATCGACCGACTTGACGGTTGGTACGCGTGTGTTTTAAAATTATTCTAAAGATTGCGATACTAAGGGTATTGGAAAGACAGAAAAGAAAATCGTAATATAAGTACTGTCGAATTGGAGGTTTTCAGAATGATGATGAAATATCGTAAACCTTCTCGTAGGGCAAAGCGTAACGCCTGAACCGTCGTCACAATACAAGGAAAAAAGTGTAATCTCCTACGCGGTTCATAGCCAAGTACCGGAGATCAGCGGGTCAATTAAGTGGGGTACCCACCCGTCTCTAAACTATAAAGATGAGTATATATATGTTCAGTGCAAATGTTGAAAAACAGGAGGGTTTAATAATAATCCAATAGGTAAAATTAATTTAATTAAATTATAATTTTATGAATCCTGTTCTTTTCACTTTTTCAGAATGTCTAATATAATTTGTATTTAAAAAATATCGCAGACCGTCTGTTCTGAATAATTACAACTTCACAATAAGAATGTGTTCTCCTTAATAATAGTGTAATTCTTCTTCTTTAATTTTTCACGTCAATATTGACATATATGAGTGACCTCAATCGGATGAGATTCGGTCTGTAAAGCATGTCCGGGTCCTGGGTCGCCTTCAGTTCCAGGGTCTCTCAAGCCATCTATCCACTGTACTGGCACTCTTTCGGGTCTTCTTCGGCCCAAAGTTGTTCCCAGGATGATCACCTTTTTAGGTTGTCACTATGAGGCATAATGTGGCTAAAGAATTGAAAGAATGAAAGATTGCTGTGGTTGGCCACGGGATGCGTAACATCCTTCTCCAGCAATACATAGAGAAGGTGTCTATTTTACTCTGGTCTCTGCTCCAAATCTTCATGTATGAAAATTGTAAAGTACCGAGTGTGAACCAACATAATTATAGTTGCTTAATTGATGTATTTTTAATATATAATAAATTAGCACGTACTTTCATAGCATAAATGAACTTTGCAGACTAGCACGTGCTTCCATAGCATAAATGAACATTGCGGACTAGCACGTACTTCCATAGCATAAATGAACATTGCAGACTAGCACGTACTTTCATAGGATAAATAAACATTGCAGACTAGCACGTACTTTCATAGGATAAATGAACATTGCAGACTAGCACGTACTTTCATAGGATAAATGAACATTGCAGACTAGTACGTACTTTTATAGGATAAATGAACTTTGGAGACTAGCACGTACTTTCATAGAATAAATGAACTTTGCAGACTAGTATGTACATTCATAGGATGAATTAACTTTGCAGACTAGCACATATTTTCATAGCATAGAACATGCAGACAAGCATATAGTTATCAAAAATTATGTATTATTAAAGATGTTCAAAAACTGTATTAATAAAACAATAAGAAAATAAAGCTCGATAAACTCTAGAATAAACACAGATTTTTTGTTAAAAAAGAAAGTACACACGAAAATAAAAATAAAATGAATAAATTCTCAAAGAACACAAAACTATTTGTTGAGCGGGAATAATATAATAAAACGCCCGGGGAGAAAACTAAAACAGAAGAGTTCAAGAAGTAAATGAACTGGAACAAAAAAAGGGCGGAAAACTTGGCACAAAGAGTGCGTGCGAGACACGAACTCACACCCTTGACCCTGCACAAAGCGATCGCACGTTGGCTATTCAACCGGCGCTGCACGGCAGGCATGACAGACGCCGAGTACAGAATACGGTGCAGCGGATACGTGATCGGTATATTCGAAGGAAGAAAGTATCAAGAACCAGGAGGTCAGAAAGGAGATAAAAAAAAAAAAAAAGAGCTTAAATTTAGAAGAGTTTTCTTGACTTTGTAGCAGAAAGAGTTCAAAGTTTTCCATTCTTAGTAATTTTTGGTTAACATTCCTTCGTTCAATTCTATTTTCTACAATATTAATTTGAATGTAGCTATCGTGTCTCGATATATGACCGACTTATTTTTCTCTTTTGTTTTCGATAGTAATATTATTGTCCTTTCTTACAATTATTATTTCTAGTAGATTTTAATTATCACGAAAAAATGTCTCACTACACGGATCTGATTGCGAAGCAGCTAGCAGTTTGATATATTGCGATGAAATTGGAACAAAAGATGATTTGAAGTTCATTCTCGTATAAAAAAATACTGCACCAAATTCATTTGAGGTAATCGCTGGGACAAAATGCACAATTTTCTTTATAAAATCATTTTCAGAAAACTTAAGTTGAAATAAAAAAACAATAATTTTGATTCACTAAACCACTCCAGACCGAGCCCAAGGCACCGCGGTGAAGATTTTCTTGGTACCGAGGTACCGGGGCTGGTCGCGGAAACGGCGGGGACGGCGGGGCCGCGGCGTCAGACACATTCATCACCGACCGCCCGAGCCCCGTGCCGCCGCACGGCCCGTCACGTCTGCCGCGGGCGGGAGTGCCCGCAGCAGACGCCGCAGAGAGCGCGCCGGGATCCGCGCCCGGCCAGTGCGGCTGTATCATGTCCGCGAGTTTTCACGTTTGGGATGTGGGTGCCGTCCAGTGATGGTAAAATCGTTATTTTGGCTATTATTGTGACTGTGATTGTGTTCGATTGTAACGATGATTGATAACTAATTAACGTAATTCTTCGAGCAATGACTGGTACACTAAAAAGTAAGCCTCCAACAATTAAATCTTAATTTTGAATTTTTTTTATTTATTTAAAGGTCGGTCGGCGTCCTTGAATCGGAACGGTATACACTGTTATCCACCTCGAAAAAATCCGTGAGTCAATGTGTTAACCTTTGGCCAAATAGTAATATACATAATTCTTAAGGAAAACACATTCTTATTGTGAAGTTGTAATTATTCAGAACATAGGTCTGTGATATTTTAAATACTAAATTAAATTACTTATTATTATTAATTATTTATTATTAATTATTATTAATTAAAATAAACTAAATTAAATACCGGTGACGCAAAAACAATATTTTTCGACAAAATTGATTTTATATGTATATATTTATAATTAATACATTAATTTAGTATTTAATACATAATTCTATACAGTCCACTTCATCCGGTGGTAATCGAGAAACTCGGGAGAAGCGGAATTCGGTGAGTCCCCTTTTCTTGTTCTTGTTTCTGGCACCAAAGATGCGATTGTACCAACTACTCTCTTAACAATGAAAGATAAAGCAATACTAGATATATATTTGAAAGAAGGAACTTCACGGGAATTTTCAAAGCTGACAAAGGAAATGGTGAGTGGCGCAGGCGTTGTAAGCAGGATCTTTACGACAAGTATAATGAGTCGAAATTCACAAAATTCGTAAAATTAGGGAGGCTTAGATAAAACGTATGAATGACGCAAGTAGATGCTCAATAATAAATTTGAAGAAAGACGAAAAATGCGTAGACTCAAAATGAAGTGGCAAGACAATTTAAATTAAGACATATTCATTCTTGACGTTAGCAATTAAAACCATATCTGCAAAACAATGTATATCATTTTGACAGATTTGAGTTATGGATGCGTTGAATATCTTTTCGTGCATCGAATGGTATATGTATAAAAATACACAATTGTAACAACTAACAACACTGTATGTCATCCAAAATGACATACAATGTCTTACGAGTAATTAGCGGAAAACAGCGGAGGTACATTCCTGAAAAGGCCAGGATCTATTCCGGGTTGTAGACCAGGGGCGATGATGATAAGATTATGTATTAGCAAGGGTAAGGGCAAGGATTAAAGGCATTCGAGAAATAAGAAAACATATATAATCATTTTATACGAACTACGAACCAGACATCTTAGCTTCGCTAAGTATGCCTCCTCCAAGATATTCACATATGGCACAGCATCAGTACCCTCAAAAGACCCGACTACCACGAAGTGTTCCAAGAAACTGGACGATAATATTGAGAAAATTGAAAGAAAAAAGACAATTTTTGAAGCTGGACAGCAATGGCGTAAAGTGATACTTAAGAAGGCGAAGATAGTCAATGGATCGTAGCTGATGATAGTGGTGGTGATGATGATGATGGTGGCGACCCAATCATGTTAGAACATGCACTACTGCAGTACCGCCCCGTTTATCGGTATTTCACCTCAGTACAGTTCAGTCCCTTTTTATTTTGTATTTATATTATGTACATGGAAAACAAGCAAATATCGCTGAAATTATATTTTTCATAGTTAAAAAAGAATGCAAATAACTATACTGTATTATTAAGTACAAGTAGGTATACGTGGCAGCGAATAATAACGAGCGAAGAAAAGTGGGAGGCCATTGGGGAGGCTTTCATCCAGCAATGGATAAAAAACAGATGATAATGATTAACGTAATTTAGTATTGTTTTTGTGTACTGCGCCAATCTCCTCCGTGTTCGGGTCACTTCAATGACAAGTATTGATAATGAATGGCAAACGAAAGGATAGATTAAAGAAATTATTGGCAAACATGCCACGACGATTAATATTAAAATATGAAGATCAATAAAATGTGAAATTCTTTACATAAATAAAAGTATCCACGACGAAATAAACTCCATAAGAATTCTTGATCAAATTCCCCCTTGCAAGAAGTCATTTAGCACAAAAAAAAAAAAATTTCCGAAATGCTAACGAAGGCGGGTAGATACTGGATTCTCCACCGCGTCCGGCACTATTGACACTGACCCACTCGTTCGGCGTAAATATTGGCAAAAATTAAAACCAAAACCGCGAATTAACTTTTTTGCCGAGCGCCGGCGCGCTGCAACGGTCACTTTTTCAGATATTCATGAGGTCACCCAATCGGCTTGCTCTCCGGCGCGAGGTGAAATATCTCAACGTCTCGCCAATTGCCTTGGCTCAGATAAGAGACGGTTGCGACTTTTACAAAACCACCAAATCGAATGTCCTACCTGCCCGCGTTGCCCCATTGACCCCGAATCGATTCAGCATTGCATTGTCCACTACCCCACTACCCATTCTGATGGGCACCTAATATTTAACAATACAGTTTAAAGAAATGTATTAAAAGGAAACCTTGTGGGGGTTAAACGAAATTATCGGAGCAGTGAGAGTGACAACTATTGATAGCTGATTATTCGCTTTTCTTCGAGCAATCACTGGTACAGCAGAAACTAAACCCCTAACAGTTACCAATTGAAGACGTCACCCAAATAACGATATACGGCACATTTTGGGCAGTGTTGTGTTAAATTTGCAACATTGTTGTACGTCAAATTACGGACATTTAGGTGAAGTAGGTAGTTGGAAATTCTACTACGTAGCGAAGTTACGGCGTGTTGAAATATGCCCTGTGGTAGAACAACGCTGTAAAGCACCCGAGATGGAGGACTTGTCAGATGTGGTTCTCTCACCGAGTGACGTTCGGAAATTAAATAAAGAAAGAACAAAAAAAATAACATATCTGTTCCGGATTCGTAACACACATTTTGGGTGCGTCTTGCGAATCGGCTGCGACCCATGTTATTGACACCTTTTCCCCGTCCAAATTCCCCAATAATACCTTCTAAATTGCTGGTCTTTAGTGTGAAATGTGATTTTGACATCAGCAGACGTCAACGTGACCGATATTTATTCGATCGCCATTTGTTAGCTCCTTGTGCACCAGCACTGAAATTTGTGATATTGTGTTTGATCAAGTAGTGCTGTTTAGTTGGATGCCGCGGGTGAAGCGGAGATCTGCCCATTCGCGTGCCGTTTGTGTGATCTCGGCGGCGATTGCAGGGGTAACGGAGGTGTCATACACAAGGTAAGGCGAGCAGTCCTTCAGAATCCCGGTTCCCCGAGATCACTGATCCTTTGACTGGAACCTCTATCCCATCATCGACTCTTATACCTTATATCCAGGTGTTATCTCATTTCCTTCCTTTACCCCCCCTGCGGCGATTCCGATTTACGTCGCAATTCGTTCATTAGATTCTATGGGCGCAGGATTACGTCTTCTTTACAATGTCAAACTGGAGATATCAAGAGAAAAAATGATGAAAGATGCTGGTCAGCCACATATTTTGAAGAGAGTAGCTGATGTGAGTAGAACAACGATGTACAGCACATTTTATTAATTGAATTCTGTCAAACATCATTTTGAAAGTAATTATTATACTGTACTTACATTTAATAATAATAAATAAATTTTACAATGAACACAACTTTCATACAATATACAATATCATCTGTTCATATTTTCATCTTAGATTACAATTTGATAAAAAGTATATTATCATCATTTATAATGTATTAAAAACACACATCGAGTGTTATTTTTTCCTGTCGTTAGATAAAATAATCAATTTTTCTCAGTTCCAGTAAAATCACCAAAATGTGCCGTATATCGTTGTTCGGGTTACGTCTTCAATTATCGTTTCAATCGAACACAATCACGGTTTACCATCACTAACCCAGAATATAGCAGAGTCATGGAAAGGCTTTTATCTAGTAATGGTTTGACAATGCCTGATCAAAATGCCAGATTATAAATTATCGTTAAATTTTGATACGACTGTGGATGAAGAATTATTTGAAGCTACAGCGAGCGAGACATGAATTAAGGATATATAAAGGTTGTTTTTTTAAAGGTTTGTTTTTCGAATTGGCAATACTATTTCCAGCGACAGCCAATTTGATAGATGATCTGTGCTCAGTTTGGTTTGCCATTTTATCATGAATAAACTTACGCCAGAACAAGGGTTGCAAATTGTGCAAATTTATTTCTAAAAATCGTGGTCCAGTTCGCGAAACTTACCGTGCACTACGTCCATTTTAAGGTCAACATAATCGTCCATCCGAGCAAGTAATTCGAATAAACATTGATCGTTTTTGCACCACGCATACTCTATTTGATAATACGCATCCGCAGAGACGTCGTACAGTGCGCAACGAAGAAGCTGTTGTTTCTTCAAAAATGATGCCGGCCAGAACGTTACAGTCAATGGAGAGCACTATAGATCCATGATTACTGACTTTTTCGATCCGCCGAGTAATTTTCCAAGAAAAACAGATCACCAGATCTAATACACAAGAAGATGGTGATCAATTTTAACTTATTTTACTTTCAAATTCGATGTACCTAATGAGTTATGTTTTTGATATAATGAACAAACTCGTCAAAACAAATTATTTAACACTCAGGAGTACATTACCAACTCGGCAAATAACTCTTGTACAAACAGTGTCTGCATCTCTTAGTCTTGACACTTACTGAGGGATTATCCGACAGAGATATATGTAAGTATTTAATCCGAGTTCAAACCAATTTAGGTCAAAAATAAGAAAGATTTCTTGGCAACGAAATTTGCCAACACTACTCGTTTAAAAATCCAATATCTGCATCCAAGGAAATTTTAAAAATCGTGTGTGTAATTCTAGGAGTCCCTGTTACGTTGTATTTATCTTTTAGAAACTAATTCATTTGTAATTTTATTAAACATATATAGGCGTCAGGTTATCCTAGTATAGGTGATTAATTAAGATATATATTAATAATTATATAGCTCTATGATATTTAAAATCAATTAGAAAAATATACAGAAAAAAATTATTTAACGAAAAAAATAATTGTTTACCATCGGGATACGAATCCGGAACATTCACATGCTGGGAGAATGCGTTATCACTGCGGTACGTTAATCATTTAAATTTACAACCAAATTTATACTTATTACCATTTAAAAGCTATCAATTTTACAATATAATTAAATATTTTATCAGCGGATAGATTTTTTCTGTATAATATATTTTCAATAGATTCATCTAATTAGTTTTTAATAAAACATTATATGTGAAAATACATAAATCAAATATTACACTATATATAATATATATACAAATACACTCGAACTTTGCCTTGATAATTCTTGAATAGCTAAGATTTATATTTTAATTTCAACATCAATTTAATATTTTAGTCTCTTCTGACAGTAATAATAAAAATTGTTTAACTATTTGGAAAATATACGTTTAGAAAAAAGGCACATATTCACCTAATCGTAAATTGATACTTCATTTCGATGTAATATATAATTTATTAATATATAACCTTTGAAATTTGCACGCATAAAAGTCTTAGACGTAAAGCGAGTTCTGCGACAGTTTAGTTTATTTTAATTTTTTTTTTTTAATATCGAAGAAGAACCAGATGTAGGAAAAATACGAAGAACTGATTATGCGATTTATTATTTTTTGAATGCGCTGGTGATCCAATTTTCGAGGGATGCATTTTGATTAAACTTTTCACTGCACTTTGTTGACTAGATACTAGACTAGAAGGAATTGCATCGCGACCTATCGAAAGATGTATATACGCCTTGCACAGGAAATAACCTCATGAATTTTAGATGCGGGGCTTAAGAAAATCCACCTGAACTTCAGGTAAATAAATTTTCAAGACTTATGAATTCATTAAAATATTGAAATTCTTACAAAGTTCGAGTAGTTGCGCAGAGGTGGCGGGAATTTCAAAAACTGCCCGGGAAAGATTTAATAAATATTTAAATAATTTAATATTTAACCACATTAGAAATTACTCAAAAAATTATGATAAAAATAATTCTAAAAAAAAATTACTATTCAAGTGTCCAACTCTTTACAGAATTCAAAGTACCAAAAATAATAGACATATACAAAAATAATTTAATAATTCGATTTCCGATCCAAAAGATTTAAAGACCAAATTGACATTTCAAAACTTAAATATACCGCTACCCATAACCACTATATTTATCTAGGCATCAAATTATTTAATGATCTCCCCTTTACAATTAGAAAAAATTATAGACTATTATAAATTTGTATCTGAAACCAAAAAATATGTATACAGACTAGCAGGCACATAAATTATATACCCCTTCCCTATACACGAGTCTCCGACTCTCATAGAGAAGAAAAAAATGTAAAAAGAAATATATAATTACTGATTATGTTTAAAAATGTATTATTTCTCATTATATCTTTTAATAAACAAACAAAATAAAATAAAAAGTATCTTCAATTATTAATTTAACATAACCTACAACATTTTTCCAATTAATTTGAAACATCCTCAATTGATAAACTTAAATTTTATTATTGGGTATTAGGAGAAAATAAATTGACTTGTGGAACACTTACACGACTGAACAATGTTTCTTTATTTTAATTTTCTGTTTTTACTTCTCTATTCCCTTCTCTTTATTGTATTCTAAATACATTTAGGCAAACAGTGATATTTTTTTATTAATATTTTTGATTATTCAATTTTGTTATTCAAATGATTAAATATTTATGGTTATTATATTTTGTAACATACATTGAGATTAATTGTTTATACATTTTTTAGATTTCACTGTTAGATGAACGGATGAACCTCTCTTTTAGCACAGATTTAAGGAGACAGTGACCATATTTTACATATGTACATATATTTTTATTTGTCAGAAAGGCTAAATAAATACTATATAATCTGAAAAACTATACAACCTTAACTAATGCACTAATTAGATACCGTTATGATGCAGAAGCTACAAAATTTGCTGTTGCACTCTAGGACGCTGATGAAAATATAGTTACTTCCCCACCCCCTAGATATTTCGTTCTCCCTCTAATTGAACCAAATTTTTAGGGATATTCAAAAAAATGACACCCCCAACCGCCAATATAAAATTATAACTAAATCTGATTTCCGAGCAACGCCTGGCGTGGATCGCAAGTTGAACTCAATGACACAACACAATAAATAACACAATGAACTCAAATCCCTCACAATAAAAAAAATCAAAATTAAACTAAAACAATAATTATACAAAGCTAACAAAAATAGAGTATACTAAACAAAACAAAAAATGTGGTGAAATGATGATGGAAAAAGACTAAAAACAAGCTTTGATAACAAGCCTGATGGATGACTTCTTTTTCAGGCCACGTTCAACCATTGTTGGTACAAGTCCTATCTTAATCACCGCCACTCCTCACTATCCTCTGTCATCTGCAATCCTTTTTATTTCGTCTGTCCAACGATGACCCTCGTTTCGGCTTCCAGTATCGCCCCCTACTTTAGCACCATTTTACCCCCCTGCTCTTTCTACACTTTCGATTTCGTTTTTTGGAAAATAATTTCCTCATATTGTGTTTCGATATTGTTAACCTCGGAGACCGTGCGCTTTATAAGTGTACGATAGATTTAAAATGTCGAACAATTTTATTAATATTTAAAACACAAAAATTGTCAATTCACTCTCTTAATTGTGTTTTTCGATGTTAATCACCTCACATTAATATTAGATTTCTGTCTGTTCTATCTCTGCATTGTAGTTTAAAATGTGTTTGAAGGATCAACCGCTAGGGTCATTTACGATCTGTTGTTAATCTGTCGCATCGAAATAAAATAAATTCTGATCACGTATGCGTGTGAGAGAAATGAAAAACATATTATGTCATGGAATGCGTGACAAGCTACGGGAATATGATGTGACTGTAGTACGAGTACAATAAAATATCGTGATAATTGAAGAACGGTTTACGGAATGTTGTTGTTGAAAGATTCAAGAACTACATATATTTTTAAAAAATCTCTTGTTTTTTTATTCTACTCGTTTAGTTTACGTACGACGCGTCCCGCCTTGTAAGGGCATTATCAATCTAACAATTTAATTCAATAACTTGTATTTATATCTATAGTGGAGGGCAGTTATACAATTTTTCTGTGGTATTTTTAATAAAAATTAAATTAATCAACTATTTACTTACTTACTTACCATCAAGCCGCGGGGGTAGGCAGAAAGGATAGAGCGACACACTCTTCTGTCCTGACACAATTCTCGCCTCATCAACATTCATACATCTTAATCAACTAGAAAGGTAAAAAACTGTTTATCGAAAAAATATTTAATTGTTACCGATAGCCGGGGTTTTCTGTTGATTAATTTAATTTGTATTATTATATATAGCGTCGTGCAGGTAGGAATTTGAGTTCGATTTTTTTCTAATCAAGCCAAGCCATCTAAAAAATCGAAACAATGGCGCGAAAACCATAGAGTCACGATTATTCTGGATCCAAACGAATGTGGTACAACGTAAAATATCCTGGCACATTCCAAAAAGTTATAAAAATCACTTTACTAGATTAACGAAAATCTTGATTATAGAAAAATTGTTTAAGCGTATTGCGATACAACAATAAATAATATTGGCTCGTAAATTTGATGACGTCAACAACGTTCGGATGGCAATATGGTGCACGTTATATATTCCATGTAATTTACGTTATGGGATCTACACGTTTATAGCTGTTGTTATAAAAAAATCATTGCTGTTAAATATATTACGCGAACGTAATTATTACTGACGTTACTCGGTAATGTGCATAAAATGCATAAGTTATATATATATATATATATATATATATATATATATATATATAAAACACATAAGCAAAAAAAAAAAAACAATTAATATAATGAAAAATTGTATTACCACAAACAAAACGGTTCTGATTTAAGTAGATTGGACCACTTCGAACCCTTATCAAATTATATCTCTCTCGTAGTGAGGCAGATTATTCACAAATCAAATATTAATTAGAAGATATACATTTTAAACATAATCAGTAATTATATATATATATATATATATATATATATATGTATATATATTTTACATTTTTTTCTTCTCTTTGAGAGTCAAGATTCTTGTATAGAGAAGGAGTATATAATGTATGTGTCTAGTTTAGCTATGAAGCTAGTGTGAATACATATTTTTTAATTTCAGATACAAATTTATAATAGTCTGTAATTTTTCTAATTGTGAGGGGGAGATTATTAAAGAATTTGACGACTTGATAATAGTGGTTTTTGGATTGTGGTATATTAAAGTTTTGGAATTTCAATTTGGTCTCTAAATCTTGTATAACGGAAATTGCTTCTAATATTTCATTAAAAAAAATTAATTATTGAATTTTTTTGTACGTGTCTATTATTTTTGGAACTTTGAATATTGTAAAGAGTTGGACACTCGGAAAAGTCTTTTTTTTAGAATTATTTTTTCATCATTTTTTGAGTAATTTCTAATTGTGATATTGAAGTTTTAAATGCTCCCCTCCATCTAATAATATTGTATTGCAAATGTGCACGTACAAACACGTAATACATTATTTTTAGATTTGTAAGTGATAAGATGTTTCTGTTAGAGTAATAAATGGCCGTCCTTTTAAATATCCGTCAAAACTTTTATTCAAGGAGTACAATGCCCTTGACGTAAGACACATTTATATGTTGAGACTCGTACAATATTTCCATTAAAAAAATAAATTAGTAATAAATCACGGTAACAACACAAGACAACCAATAGAAATGCACACGTGTTCCGAGAGTAACGACGAGATTATTTCACTATTTCTATATGTTTTTAGCTCCGAAACTGTACAACACACTTAACACTGACTGAAAATCGTTCACTTCAAAAATTACGCAAACATGGACTCAATACATGATTTAATTGGGTAGAGATCAGCCAGAAGTCAGAACCATCGCTGGTCAATATTCTAGCTTTATCACAATATATACACTAATGATTCACTTTACATGTACAACACATTCATTACACTATTTTATCGTCTCTATTTTTTTTTGTTATATATCTCTATCGAGTCTTTTTCTTTTCTTTTAATATTAATTAAATAACACAGCACTATACGGAAAAAAACTGTCTACTTTATCAGAGACGGTAGTCTAGCAAAGTTGCCAGGACAATGCTTTATATATCAGAGGTGGATATCTTCTGCATCCCACACAGTCAATTAATAAGTGTATTATATTATTGTATGTTCACTTCTGATGTATAAGAAATGTGTGTCAAATAAACTTATAAATAAATAAATAAATTCACCAAGACAATATTGGTGTGATGATTCTGATCTTATGACGTAACTTCGGGAAAATTTCAATACATTTTTTTCGATCATGACCAGGAGTCCTTGAAACCACACACCATTAAAGAAATATCTGGGACATTATTTTTTAGTGATTTTTGATCAAGCTTCTCTAAAAATTTTATAGATATATCGGTAAACTTCGTTAATCAACCTAATCCGCCATTTTGTTTCAATTGACTTACTAAATTACTTAGTGGGCCATTTTTGAATGAAAGTAGACTGAATGCAGTGGAAATGAGAACACTTAGGTGTATATGTGGCACATCTATTTATGACAGAGTAAAGAATGAAGAAATAAAGAAATAATGTAAAGCTGATCTTAGTATAGTGAGTAAGATTAAGAAAGGATCACTCAGGTCATATGGAACGGATGAAAAAGGAGAGAATGATAAAAAAAATATATGATGCAAATGTTGATGGCACCAGAAGAAGAGGATACTGAAGGATAGTCCTATTAGAAGCTTCAATAATCGTCGAGCATGTATGAGAAGATGTATGAATATGGATGAGGCGAGAATTGTGTGTCAGGACAGACGAGTCTGTCCCTCTATCCTCTTTGCTTACCCCCGAGGGGAAACGGCGTGATGGTAAAATGGCGACAGTTCAAAAACTTGTAACACCGTTAATATTGAACCGAAAGAAAAAAATTTAATGCACGTTCACACACAGACGAAATCTGGCTAATTCTCGCGGCTAGTGTTAGAAACGACTTTGTCGTAGCGCGGCGATGGTAACTTAACGAATTTTCTTCTGTTATTATTTGCGCCAATGACGACGACATCTGGTATTCGTACGAAGTTTGAGGATTGGACAGGTCTTCGTTTCGGGGTCGGTTTTTTTCATTCCGGATGTGATTAAAAAAAAGGTGGGAGGTTATCAAATTGTGCGGCGCGCAGTAAACTGTTATTATGTGTTGGTAATCTCGAGAGGTTTACGCAATGCCAACCAAAATATCAATCTAATCAGATAATTACAGGGCGGCAGTTGGTTAGTGATTGACTTTCGGAAAAAAAATGGCAATCATAAAATGCGTACAGTATCGGGTTTCAATGCCAGACGCCATTTGCGATAATATCCCCCGCTCCGAGTCAATGCTTATTGATTTATTTATTAATACGGAATATTTAATAATAACACTTCACATTTCCATCTATTCCAATAATAATAATTGAAAAAAATTTCTAAGATTTTCTCGCTCAATAAAAAATAATTCACACCCGAAACCTTTTAAAAATCAAAATATAAAAATTGTTGCAACAGTAGGTATATATTACAAATTACTCTTTTTACTTTGTATTTATTTCCATCTTTACTTTTAATCAGAGTTATTAAACTGAATCTTAATACATGTAATTAATAGTTAATATACTGGTCAAAATAAGAAAATACATAATAAAATTGAACATTTTTGATTTTTCAGGTGTATTCTAGTATAATGTGTTAAAAACATTTTACAGATAAAGAATATTGATTTAAATAATTAAAAAAAACAATTAGATGTTTCAGGGAAATGAATTATTAAATTTAGTTCATAAATGGCGGTAGTGTAGTAGAAAGTGTTTCCACATATTAATTAACATATACACAACTTTCAAAAATTTGATAGATATGGAGATTGATTAATGGGTGAGAATGGTGAACGTTATATTTATATAAAGTGATCACTTAGGCTTACTACCAGTCGAAGACAGGTAGTAAGCCTTGTAATTAATTACCCAGACTTCCATGTATGTCCATTAAAAATAATAAAAAAATAGCTTCGGCTCTATGAGATATCTATTATTTGTTTAATAGTTAATTTATCTTTATAATGAATACATTAAATTAGTATTTAAAACATCACAGACCGTCTGTTCTGAATAATTACAAATTCACAATAAGAATGTGTTCTCCTTAATAATAGTTTATTCCTTCAATATTTGCAAAATTACTTTGTGTCATCATATTATGATGCGTCAACATGTTTCAAGACCTGTGGTCTTTTCTGGACAAAAACCAAACTAACATAAAAATAAAAGTAGATCTTGAAATATGTTGATGTATAAATAAATAGTGGTTTTAAACAAAGTGTTTTTCATATTATTTATATAATAGTTTATTAACTTTGTTCTATTTTATAATTCACTGTGAGTTATTTATATTCAACCGGTTTCTGAAAAATACCTTTTGCATAATCAGTATAAAAAAACGGAAACAAAAATGTCTATAAAATAAAAAAATGTTAATCGACTATTAATTATTAAAAATTAATAATAAGAGTCAAAGAATAATCAAATAATGCCTAATTTCTTTTCCACTATGTCGTGTTGCTGCAGCGACTGTGATCGGTGACATTATATTGTAGTTCGCATTTTTATATACGGAAATGACGTGCGAGAACAGCGTGTTTGATTTTCCGCCATTCTTTCTAGCTTCCCGCCGAGTTTTCCTCCCGCGTCCGGTTTGACGGACGCGGTGTGACGTCACGCGCAGATAAGTCCTCCGGCGGGCGAGTCAGTGACCTGACCTTGGCGCGGCGACGCGGCCACCGCCGGAGTCAACAGTCTGGCCGAAGGCAAGAGGAAAACCCGAGCACAAAGAAAATGTATCGGTCGAAACCAGCTTTTTTATATGAGCTGCGTAAGGCTTGCGGAGAATGCAGTGCTCGATAAATTGTGACCTTGGAACAACAACGTATCATCTGACATTTTGATATCAAAATTCTAAATATAATTAAAACTGTGATGTTACAAAAATACAGAGGGCGCCACTGAGGTTCAAGGTGCGATCTGGGAGAGAGGCGCGCTGATCGCCAGGCAGCTGTCGGCGAGGATTGTCTTCCAGCGCTCCACCCGGTCTACACGCACTCCGGTCTATTACCAATCTTGGAGTTCCATATCCGCATCGCAGATACCGGCGACCACGTCACGTATCACGAAGTATTATTTAAACATAGTTGCATTTGTAACTAATTATGTATTGATGTCTTGTAATATTGAAGACAAGAGTTCACGAGGCTTATAGTGAGCAGAAACACTTTTTGACATATACTAATGGTCATCTTTCAGCCCAACACTACCCTTGTAAACTTCTTGAACTGATTGTATTTATAGTGTAATTTTTCCATTTAATACATATTTGTTTATTTATTGTAACATATATAGTGACCTTGAAGAAACAAGGTATCATCTGATATTTTGGTAAAAATTGTAATTTTTGTACTTTTAAAATTAGCAATATTAACTTGGTGGTTAAGATTCATATTTTTTATTTATTATCTTAGTTTAATAACCACAATTGAGTTTAAATTTGTATTGAGCAGCAATTTGAGTTAGGTACTAAATTTACTTTTTAAATAATTGTTGTTTTTAAAAATTTTAAAAATTTAAAAATAGATTCTGGATAAATAGAAAAACAATGCTATATTTTTAGTTAGTTTTGACATATCCTGAAGAAGGAAAAGGTGTTTTCCGAAACCGGTAGATGTTTTTAAAACTCAATTGTGGTTATTAAACTAAGATAATAAATAAAAAATATGTAATTTTTGTATCGAAATTCTGGCAATTATTTGCTCTTTCAAATTACACACATATCAAATATCTTAACAGTTTAGGAGAAAACGAGAAAAAACTTATATTTTAGTGACATTTGTAATATTTTTTAAAACAACTATTGATTTGAATAAAAATAAAATGCACGAGTTATATTATATAACATGCTCAAAATCAGAAACTAGTATACAATGTGTCATTTTTGTAAAAATTTCAAGAAGTCGAATAATTAATATTCAAAACACTGATCAGATTGATTGTCAGATGATAGTCAATCGTTTTAAGGACATGAAATGGCACCAGAATCGAAACCGGAACACACTCGCTTTTGTCTGCGGACGTAGTTGACGAAGTGAAGGTGACCATATTATGGTTTCATAGTTTACGTTAACATCGATATAAATACCCAATGCACATTTACATATAAAACATAAATTTTTTCAGAAGATAAAAATGTAACGCATTATAGGTTACACTTGAAAAACTTTTAATATTTTCAAAATACAACGCACAACCGAGAGAGAAATAATTCCGGGAATAACTCCAGATTTGTAGCATAAATTTAACTCAGTTTAATCTGGAATCTCTTTGCAGAGGGCTCAGTATTATCAACGCTAAGCAACATGTTCCTGGAAACGCCTTGTGTAAGCATTCGGATCATTACACGAGACCTCCCACTACTCCCGCTCTCCGCCCCCTTCCACCCAACCTGCCCGCCGCGCCACTCCAGGGCGGGAGAACTTTATTTTCTTCAGGACTAGAGCATCGGTATCGAGATGTGTATAAATAAATTGCGTGGTATATATAAAAATATAAATCTAATATACGTACATGTAAAGTACCTACATCAGACACCGTTTTTTTTATGTATTAGACATTTAGTTAATTTTAATTAAATCACATTTTATTTCAGAATTGTATAATTAATGTCTTAGTAATACATGAAATCTGATGATATTGAATAGAGTCACTAATATTCCGGGTTTCGGGAGACTGGGTGGTGTAACTATATATTTTAGACAATTTATGTTGAATTTAGTTATCAGTCAAAAAAATGCAACTAAATTATTTAAGAATTTACCTGGCGAAAATATGTTGTTACCACCAGGACTCGAACCCAGAATATTATATTGCCTTTAGACCGTGCTTTGTTTTACCAATTACGCCAAATTATAAATTGAAGTCAGATTTTGATCTACTTCCTCTTTTTTCAGAATGACATAAAATTTGTTCGTTATGGAAGTAACTATATTTTTAATTGCAATGTTTCTCAAATACACTTGAGTAGATTTTGCTAAATGGCGCCGGGACATAATTTCTTGACAATTAAAACAGATTAGATAAATCACACAACGACAAAATCATAAAAAAATCTTATGTATTCTGAAAAAAAGGAACTTCAATTTAATTTGAATAAATTTATAACATTAATTTTTCTGCGGTGGGCTGATTTCTGTAGTAGTCGACGTTTCGGTCTGCCACGTTTCAGTGGTCATCAGCGGACATGATGTAATTAAAATATGAAAAATGAAATTATTGCCAACCAGTCGGCAATACCTTGTCGAAGACTTGTTCACAAAGGCATATTGAAATAACTTTATAAAAAAAGTTCTTTAATAAGTAATGCTCATTGGAAAAGAAAATATTGATTTTCTAGTATTTGAGAGGGTAATTTAATGTTACCTATTTATTTATTCTTAATATAGTGTATATATGCTCTAATATAAACAAGATCAAAATCGTTCCATTTTACTAAAACGTAACTTTCACATATTTGTTTACTTTTATTTTCAATCTATGGAGTTTCTCCTCCTTTCTTATGTTTTCTGGCATTTCCTATACTGTGGCACTGTACATCATCGATTTCTGAGATTTAGCTTTCTTTCTGAATGGCAGTCTCAGTCTATCTCTTCCTCTTGTATGATGTTCGTGCTCATGTTGATTTGTATCAATATTTCTTATAAATTCTGCCGACATTTTCTTAGTGAGGATTTTATAAATAAATTCCATAACATTGATTATTTTAATTATTTTCAGCTTAAAGGTCTTCATATTCAGATCTTTCAGCATTGCACTGATCCGAGTATATCTACTTTTTCTGAGAATTATTCTCAAAGCTTTATTTTTCAGTACTGAATGCTAGATTTCTGTCGAAAATATTTTCACAGGGCTTAAATGTGAAAAATGCACGCAAATAAATATTGAGCAACGTCTATCTTGAACACCTGCAATACTGAATACTTTAGACGTGTCATAGGACATGAATGCAATGAAGAAGCTGGCGATACATGGTCCAGGGAGGTCCTTCACCAACGGCTCACTTCAGGGAACCTGCCTGCATATCACCGAAGCAGTTGACTCGCGAACGTTATATCCGGCTCATCGGAAGGGTATGAAAATCGTAAAAATCATTTGGAAGATTGCCAACAGCAAAAAGACAGGAAGAGCGAAATAAGAATGAAAGGAGATTGAATAAAGTGGAAATGAGGTCACTCGGTCGTATATGTGGCAAATCCTTTTTGCGACAGAGCGAGGGAGGAGAAAACAATGACGAATATATGCATACTTGATTAATCGCTCAGTGAGAAGAGAACGGTAGGGGAAGTAAGTGTACGATGGCACCAGAAATAAGAGGACGCCAGCGAAAATCTTGGCGTGAGATCTTTAATATTTTTATTTCTTTAGATTAGAAATGTCACACTGTTCTATTGTTACAAAGCATGAGACTTCTCTATACAAGATCGTTCTTGGAGATCGTTTACAAATGTGCACAAAATTTTCGTACAAACAGTTAAATAATCATACACCTATTTGAGGTAAAATATATATTTAATTCTGTATAAAAAAGAGTCAATAAAGCGTTTTATTAATTTTTTTTCCAGAAATAGATTTTTTTTTTGTATATCTATGTATATTTTTGTATTTGATTAATTTAATTTGTGTTAAAAATACCACATAACTATGTTCAGAAACTGCCATTTCATAATAAAAAAATATTTAATTTAAAAATAAGAGAAAGTTTTAACTGCACATAATTTATTAATTGACTTCAATTCTTATGAGGGGGACGGGGGTTCATTGTGAAGATGTTCCCAGATATAGTTATAAATCATAAAAGTATATAAATGTGAGAGAGGCGAGTCTTGCGTTTCAGAACAATAAAATATGGCGTTCAACTGTCTCTACCTACTGTGCCCACCCAGTAAGGAAAGTAAGTAACGGCATTAATACGTTTATTTATAATTAAAAATATTAAATAAGATTACTAAAAATACAAAAAAAAATGCGTTTTCATTTTAAAAAGAATATAAAACGTTTGATAACTTGTTTATATAATTACCTAGGCAGAAGAAGTATACGAATTACTAATTTCTAATTTCAGATCGGGCGCGGCGTCTCCGTTTGGCAAATTTCACCCGAAATTAGAATTTTAAAAAGCACTCAAGGTGACGCGTACAATAATTAATTCAATGCTTGGACGACATTAAAACAGTCTCCGTGACAATATGTAAATCCGAAACGTATTTTGTTCGGCAGTACAAAGTTTGGATAGGGCTCTTTCTGTAGAAAAACATAGAACGTGCGCCTTTATTAAGGCAGTACACACGCTAACAACCTAATTCATTGCCCTTCTGTGATTACGAATTATTATTTCCATCCAACCCCAACCAGAGCTGTGGAATCGTTTAAAAACTTTAACTTAAAATACAACCACCTCAATTTAGTCTAAGAACACCACGCTGATTTTAATTTTTATTATCGAAAAGTAATTGGATAGTGGCCTTTTGCGACGAACAGTGTTTCCGTAAAACGCATCTTTTAATGTTGAAAATATGATTTATTATCAAACAAAGCAATAAGCAATGTTAAACACCACAGCGCAATATAATTAAACCAGTGAAAGATTCCTGACATATTCGTATTATTAAATATAATAAAAATGTGTTATTATTTATAATATACACAATGTACCGTCCTGACGGTAACATAACGTGCGTTTTAACAGATGATGGTTATTGGAAGAAGTTTCACTACTGAGAAATACTGTAATTTAGTCTATATTGTGAAATAAAATAGAAATATGAAAAAATTATTTGAGCCTGCTTTTGAAGAGAATTCATTACGTGGCATTTTTTTATATACAGCTGCGTTTTTATTACTAAACTAAATAACCAGGCTAACAGGACAGAGCGCCACACAAGTGTCTCGCCTCATCCAAATTCATACATCTCATACTCGTCGATTGTTGAGGTTTCTAGTAGCACCATCTTCCAGTATTTGGTTGTATGTCCGTTACTATCAATATTCGCGCCGTATATCTTTCTTACAATCTTCTCATCGTTGCTTCGTTCAACATGACCCTTTCATAATCGTGTTCACTATATATATCAGATCTTCTATTTAAGGAGTAAAGTATTCTTGACGTAAGACAATGACGTATGATATGTTGAAATTCATACAATATTTCTATTCAAACATTAATTCACCCCTAGCAATAAATCATGGTCACAACACAAGACAACGAACAAGTCGCTTGTTCCAAGAGCAAAAACGACATTCTTTTAACGTTTCTATATGTTTCTAGCTCCGAAACTGTACAACACACTTAACACTAACTGGAAATCATTCACTTACAAAAAAAAACGCAAATATGGACTTAATACATGATTCAATTGGGTAGAGATCAGTCAGAAGTCAGAAGAATCGCTGGTCAACACTCCAGCTTACTCACAATACAATACACCAATGTTTCATTTTATCTTATATCTCTATCGAATTTTTCTCTTTCCTTTTAATTAAATAAGACGGAATAAATAACACGCAATAACACGGAAAAAACCTTCTACTTTAACACAGACGGTAGTCTAGTAAAATAGCCAGGATAATGCTTTATACATCAGAGGTGGATACCTACTGCATCCCACACAGTCATTTCATAAGCGATTTATATCATTGTGTGTTCACATCTGATGTACAAAAAAATGATGTCAAATAAATAAATATATGTTCACTTTTTTTATTTAATGATATTTTTAATATTTAACCCAAAATTGTGGTTATTCGTTATAATATTGAATTATTTAATGATGTTTATGTATAAATAATTACAAATTGAGTATCGGGGTATATATATTTTTACCGATAAGTACTCTGTATCACATACAACCTTGAACATTTCCAGTAATTTTGCATGGTCCGCAACAATCTGTGGTTTTAATTCCACACCGTGATTACTCAGAATCAAAATAATAATAAATATTGACAAACTCACATAAATAACGATATCAGCATTCTAAATTCTATGTAAAATTTACTCGGACTTATAATAAAAAATTACTCATTTTCATGTCCCATTTGAAACGTTCAAAATTTATTCTTCTGCAAAAAGGGAAATAAAAATGATATCCCATTGAAAATGGAATAAAGATTGCGTCCCATAGTAAACGCGTATGCTTGTGAGAAAGAAAACAAGCGAAATATTGTGTCTCGTAAAATACCAATGTCTGTGCTCCATACAAAAAGAACTAAAGATTGTGTCCCATAAAAAAATAGCTAAAGATTGTGTCCTATAGTAAACGGCTTAAAAAATGATGTACAGAAAACTGGCTTAAGATGATGTCTCACAGGAAACGGTTCAAAAATCTCGAGCTTAAGATCGTGTCCCATTGAAAACACGCTAGCTAGAATTGGTATATTGACAATGATTGAAAATGGTCTTTAGTATGACTTAACAATATTGCTGGTCACCTGGACGTAAATAAAAAAAAAAACAGATTAATTTTGCCAGTGACATTGAACAACATAGGAAAATTTTAATTCACCTTGAATTTACGACACCATTAAGATCAAGTTTATTATAGTCATCTATTTTTCCACCGAGCCGCTGCTACTTGAATCAAATGGAGTATTTGTGATAAAAAATATTCCGCTCACTTAGTTCGTCACAGTCCGACTCTTTAGTAAACAAGACGAAGTCAACTGGTGGGGAAAAATATAAATTCTGATAACTAAAATTATATTAATTTGTAAGCCTACGGGCTTGCGCCAGACGTATTAAATTAAAATATACACAGAGTGTTAAGCGAAGTCTGCAAATTTAATTATTAAATGCCTCCGTATAATTATTCTCTACCACCGTAAAGAACTCACCAGGCTACCAAATACAAGAGTTTCACAAAGTAATACATTCGAAGAGCTGTACAAAATAGAGAGAAAATGTAAAAATAAATATATATTTATTATGTAGGTATAGTAAATTATATATCTCATTCGCAATGTTCGTCGAAAATTAAACTAGTGTAAAAATTCTCTGCCATTGCGGATATAATATTCTATCCTATACATGTAATAGACCGTCAGTCGCCGCGCTCGCTTACCATTCGGTAATCAATCTTTACTTTTTGGTGGAGCACGTGTGTCGTGTTACTGTCGGAAAGGTACATTACGTAATTATCTGACTGGGTATTCGATAGCGTCAAATAGTTCATCTAGATTGTACCCTTTTTGACAACAGATGATGTTTACAACACTGAAAAATAGGTCTTACATCCCAGCAGACTTTATACCCGCAGGGCCTAGCAACAAGCTTTTTGCTGGTCATCATCTTTATTATCATTATCAACTGTTTTCTATCCACTGTTGGATAAAGGCCTACCCAAGTGTATCCTGATTTTATGTGTGCAATTTGGTGATTTCGTTCCGTGATTCAGTCCAGTGGGTTTTAGGGTGACCTGTTGGTCTCTTAATTCTTCTCACTGCACTGTTAATATTCAACTCTGCCTGAAAAAGCTATTTAGGACAGGCGTTTCACGATCTACTTGAGATGCGTTTTTCAATTATTTTGATATTTTTACAAGATGATAACTGAACGATGAACTAACCAGGTCAAGGAGATTACAGGCTACTAATTTACTTTGATTCTTCAGACCCTCTTCCATCCCGCATGTAATGTGCACAGTGCAGGGATAGATAGAAGAGGATCGTCAGGACACCTTATTGGGGTCTTGTTGTCTTGTTGTCTCCCTCGCATTCGACTGAAATTTAGATTTACCTTACTTAACTAAATAATTAAAATTAAATTACAATTTGTGATATATATTTGTACATCGCAGTTATAATGAGAAAAAGGTGTTGCGTATCTGATGACATTACACTAATGAACTTAACATTAAATTATGGGTGGAATAAAAGTTTTATATAAATGCTACGAGTATGCTACGTTTTAAATTAAAAGCTTCTATTAATAATTAAAAAAACTGACTACTCACATCGTGCTCTTGGAACAAAAGGCTATTAACTGACATTTAAATGAAACTAAAATATTAAGCTCCAACTTTTGATTAATCATTGCCCATGGGGTAATAAATTTTTTACAAAAATATTGCTATACAATTTAGAGTAATGAAATAAAGTTAACTGATTCCCAATTTCGGGCATGTTATAAAATGTAACTCATACATTTCATTTGTATTTAAATGTAAAAAATAAACTGTTCTGAAAATATTAAAAAATGTTACTAAAGTATGATATTATTTTTTTTAGACTTAACTATGTTTTATTAACCACTCAATGAATTAAATACATCTACCGGTTTCGAAAAATATAATTTTCTTCTTCAGGATTGTCATTAACTAATCAAAAACATATACTACATTGTTTCTTTAACAGAATCTATTTATAAATAGTTTTTAAAAAACAATAATTATTTAACTTAACTTAAACTTAAACTTGATGATACAAAATTATTAGAACTAATTTTAGAATGGTTAAATTTAGTATGCTGTTTATAATATTTTGGTTAGTTTTACATGCTTTATTTATTTCTAATGATTTTAAATTATTAAATTTAAGACCAACATTAATAGACAAAATAGACAATCGCAAATTTTTATCAAAAGTATGATCATTTTCTAACAAATTTATTTATTTATTTATATATATTTTGACATCCATATTTTTGTACTAACCGAGGTGGATACATAATAAACATACATAATACTTAGTTTATTGTGTGGGATGGAGTAGACTTCACCTCTGATATATACAGCGTTGTCCTGGCTACTTTGCTAGACTAAAGTCTGTGTTAAAGTACCCAGTTTTTTTTTTCGTGCTGTTGTGGTGTTATTTGGAATAACAAGAGAATTCAAATATGAATAAAAAAGTAAAAATGATTGGAAAATTCTGAAAAACCATTATTATTTAAACATCTCAAATGCTTTTTGACTCTTATGTTAAAATTTTTACCTGTTTTACCAATATAGAAAGCAGTACAGATTGTACTATATGATTATAAAAAAACGATTTATCAAATCTTAAAAATAAACTATAACTTTCTTATTTTCTTCTAAACTATGAACTAGTAAATTTGACATGTTTGTAACGCAATTTTAAAGAGCAAATTATTGTCTGAAATTTGAGTAAAAAATAAATTTACACCAAAATGTCAAATGATACCGTTTTGTTCCAACGTCTCGATATCACATTGTATACAGGGTCTACATCGATATTACATTGCACACAGGGTTTACCTCGATATCACATAGTACACAGGATCTACTCCGTGAAATATTTTTTTATGGTTTATTCAGATAATGAACAATATTTTAAGGGCGGATGCATATTAAAAATATGAGTTAAAAATGTTCAAGCTACACGTGACGCATTAAATTTTATTGTAAAAATCGCAGTTACGCGATTGTTTCGATTAACCTTTTAACTGCCAACTCTATCTGAAATAGAATATGCTTTAAGGGTCTTGACTTATCGATCAAAAGCTGAGACCTGTCATCCACAGATTACAAAATGATTTAAAAATACGACTTTAATCCCTGCAAGTTTGTAAGGTCAAAAAGTGCGTGTTAACACGCTTATAGCATGGCGTGACATATAAAGTTTTGCGTGTTAACGCGCTCGTGGCATTTAAAAGGTTGATTGAAGTATCTGATTGATTTCAAATTACATATCGATTAGAAAATAATAAAAGGTTATCGAACTTCGGTTCGAGCGGTCAGACTTGTTACATGATTTAGGGGCTGAAGTAAAGATATAGAATAGTTAATAGTTTAATGATATAATAACATAGGTTAGAATAAATTACCTACATTAAACCACTTAAAAATACTGATCAATTCACATGAATTTACTATATTATGACCGCCTACCGTAGCCCACAGTTACTGCACTAGGTATGAAATATAATATATATGACAATGAAATATAATATATATGAAAATTAGATGTTACATATATATATATATATCTGAACAAAATTTGAAGCAAAATACATGAAAACATAATATAATAATAATAGTAACAATTAATAATATACATAGTTTCAAGAAAAATTGTGGGTTAACTTGGCAAAAATTTATTTCGAAGTAAGTACGTAGACGTAAAGCTTAACAAAATTTTGTAAAAATCTAATTCAATAATATTTTCCGTAACGACACAGAATATTCACACGCTCCTTGAACATTTTCGACTCGTAATTAAGTCAGGTATCCATCAATAAAATATTTGCGGTGGTCCATCACACCCTGTATATAATAAAAATGCATTATTATTATTATCGAAAGCTAAAATTCCAATAAAATAAATAAAACCATCGACTCCACCAGCAAGCAACACATTTATCATTTCAACTCGCAGGCGCCAGCCACTTCGCGTCTCGCGGCTGAACCCGCAGAGGACACGCTCTCTGTAATTGCAAGCGCGTGTGAGAAAAATGCGATAATTCTTTCGCCGAAGTGGCTGACGGACGGGGACCTACTCATCGGATGGAGTCACCGTGGTGAACATGTGTAAACAAAATGGGGGGCAAAACATCGCGCACATTTCGATTTTAGTGACTCACGCATAGTGACTGACGTCATTTAATCAGAGCGGCCTGATTGTCATGTTATAAAGCGGTCGTTGAAACCGTAATTTTCTCGGATAGTCCGCGTCAGTGGAGGTAGGCCTTGAGTATCCCGAGGCAGTTGTCTCAGAACACGCAGTGTCCGGCGAGGTGGTCATATTCATGTATGTCTTTTAAATGAAATCACTGTTTTATTGAGAAGTTGAAATTTTGATACAAATTAGATGTACCACGTGGGCTTAGCGCGCACTGCGGTTTTCACTCGCAAAATATTGTAGCTCATAGGTTTGTACGCAAGCGCACGCACTTGCGTCCGGACACATTGTGCTCCGCGGTTTAAAAACGCGCTTGGATTTGTGTTCTATGGAAATACAGCGGTTAAACGCATGTGGTTCTTGACGCGTAGAACCTACGAAGAGGTTAGATGTGTCGTCACTATGTCGTCAATTGACTCAGGGCCTACGTTTGCGGCGACATCGTATGAGAATCTATCAGACAAAATTATATGCGAAGTCCAAAAACGACCAGTATTGTACAGATAATACAATAATGTCTACTGCCAACTTTTTTAGCAATTCCAAAAATAAGATTCAGCAAATAAGGAAGAGCATAATAAAAATCAAATAAGTTTAAATATGAAACAATTATTATTGAGTAATTAGCTATATAGTTGTTTTCTAATCTCAAAGTAACAGAGAGACGTTCTTCTGGTCGTATTGATTTGCGAAATGTTGTATCTTGGAACGTAATATAAGGACCCACTTCTTGTCAAAACTATTTATCGGCAATCTATAGTAATAGGGAAGTTCTCGCATATTATGGTATACAGTTAACGGACGAACCCAGTATTTACGATGCGGCAAATATTTATTCTGTTTCTGATAACCAGAGATACAACACGAGCTGTCGTCCAGAAGTCCATCTTGATACTGAAGTGAAAATACGCGGTTAAAAATTGCAGTGCGTGTTGGTGCGCGGTTTTGTACATCACTGTAAAAAACCGCAATGCGCGCTAAGCCTTAAAATAATACACACAAAATTAAATATCGAAAACGTACGTAGTTACCACCGAGAAATATATACTCGTACATATCTAGACATTAAAAGAATCCCTCATTAAAAGGCTACAAGCATTTGTGATGTGTTTGGGACGACTACATTATCACTACGACTAATAACAATTATCAAACGAAGGGAAGCTGCGTACTTCGGACACATTATTCACAATAAGAAATACGATCTCTAACAACGCAAGAGAATGCAACCAAGGCGTGGGTAGAAATAGGTCATCTTGGCTGCGTGTCGTCAGAAAGTGGCTTAATATCTAAAATGCCAGAGATTATCGTTACAATCACACAATCCTGTTTATCTCATCACCGACTATAAGTCGGCTGACACAGTAAAGCTAAACGCTCATCGGACAAGTAAACTGGTAACAACAATAGTGCTTACCTAACTATTTACCTACTTATAGTGTGCTTTTAAATTCAATTTCAAAAAAAGGTATAGAAAGATGTGTGTTAAGCATCACACGAAGATGTGTAGTATAAGAGTAGGAGATATAATTATTACACCGTGAGAATCGCTCGGAGGACGGACAATCGTCCCGTACCACTGGGCAAATGCAGTCATCCAGTGGCACAACGAAATCATCAAATTCTGCGGAAATACGTGGCAACGAATAACAATAGACAGGGAAATGTAGGAGATACTTAGGGAGGTTTTCATCCAGCAGTAAATAAAAAAACGGCTGATAATGATGATGATGAAAATACAAAAAAATAGTCAAGTCTACAAATCCGGATAACAATATTTATAACAATCTAAATGAGGAATGACCTTCCCGGTAGAGAAACATAAAACAATTATATCAATCGACAGTCGAAGTCATAGACCGTAGTAAGAAAAAAATTCTCCACTGACCTCGGTGTATATGGTTCTGGTTTAAACATATAAAACCAAGGCATCCACCGTAAAATGACGTCACGATGTACGATCAAAATACGGCCGAGAACGAAGAATACTTGGACCAAAGAATAATTAGGCAGTATCCCCATTATACAATCTAGAAGGAATGATTCAGTTCGGTTGCGGGTCTGCTGGTATATTTAAAATAATTAAGATAAATGAGTCACGATACTTGTTATAAAGTTGACGACATTTAAAGGCCATTGATACGGTGTGCAGAAAAAAAAAACGAATCAATCAAAACCAGTTTCAGTTGGGCGGATATGATGAAAATAGTTAAAGAAATAATAAAATAGTACTCAACACTTTAGTATTTTTGATGTAAATGAAAGAATCTTAAGATATGTTGACATTTCCCATCTATAGAGCGCATATTAAGAATATGACGTCAGATGTTAAAGTTAAGTCAGTTCAGAGACAGAACACGTGATGAGGCCGTTTCACTGGAATCCAAAAGTGAACAATAAAACACAACGGAATTCAATCAAGACCTTCAGCAAGCGAGGCTCGCGGTTGAAAAACAAAACGACTTGCATATTTCACACAACGTTGTCGGTTCCGAACGAACCATAATTCTCAAGGGATGAATTGGGAAACGGCGTCCACGTCCAAAATTAAAGGTCTACCATCAAAACTGTACGAAAACAATATGTACATTCAATGGGCATCGGACTCGGGTTTTAGCTGTGATTGTGTGGTACGGGTGGAGAAGTGCTAGGGGTGTGCACTGCGCGATCCTTGCAACATTATAACTCTCGTAATAAAAATGTACATAAAACCGAGAACATAAATTGAGCCTCTCTCGGCGCATACTCGCGGGAGATTATTCTTCTTCGGCTGCTGACGTACGATATTTGCTTTATATTTGTTATATATATATATATTGTAAGTAGGTGAGTACACGGGATGAGATGCACGGCAGATGCAAGATGGGGTAAATGAGGCATGCACAATCTTTTACAAGAGTGAGCAAATAGGGCAAATTGTTTAGAGATATAAAACATAACAGAGCAATAAAAGTACACGCATCTAGGGTCATACAGTTTTACTAACGAAGCCACCAAATTTTTCAGTCCGGCATCAAATAGTCCTAGTGACAGTGTAGGCTACAGAAAGCCGTGTGTTTTTCATCAACAGATTTAACAGTAGTGGACATTTATCCTCGGAATCAAACCGCGGAGCAGTCGACAAGGATTGCCTCCTAGCACTCCGCCCGGTCCAGACTCGTACTTCCGCGCTCGCGTCGCAGATCCATGATACCGATATAGATCATTTCAACATAACAGTCTTTTTTATTATTTTTTTTATTTTGAAATGAGTTAATTGAGTATTGTATATTACTAAAGTTAGATATTTTTTAATCGCTTACCTCTCCAAAAAAAAGACTAGCTCTTGTGCTTGGAGAGGGAGTTACACTGTAATTTTACATAGAGTTATACATTTGTAATCCATAATATTATTTATTATCTAATTGTGTGTTTCTGAAATGTTCATTCCATTTCTTGTTTAGTTCTTTTATATCCTTTATCTCTTTAATTTCTGTAGGGAGGCTATTGAAGTTTTTATCCCTGAGTATATAAAATTTTGCTGATAGTGTTTGGTGTTATATTTGGGGATTTTAAAATTATTTAAAAATCTTAATGATTTGCATGTTTCGCAGTATTTGTAACTTTTGTGATTAAACATGTAAGTACTATTTTGATTAACGCCTTGTATATTGAATGTAATGTAAAGCTAATCTTAGTATAGTGAGTAAGATTGGGAAAGGATCAGTAAGATGGAACGGATGAATGAGGAGAGAATAGTAAGAAAGATATGTGACGCAAGTGTTGATGGCACCAGAATTAGAGGACGTCCGTGGAAGACTCGGCACGACCAGGTAAACCAGATACTAGAGGATGGTCATGTTAGAAGGCTCAATAATCGGCGAGCTTGTATGAGAAGATGTACGAATGTGGATGAGGCGAGAACTGTGTGTCATGACAAGAATGTGGCTCTTTATCCTCCCTGCCTACCACGGGGAAACGGCGCGATGATAAATAAGTTAGTTAGTTAGTTAGCTGTATTGTCTACGAGGTTTATAGTGAGCAAAAACCTTTTTTTGACTATATTTCATAAGTTTCTTGGAGCAGTTCATGATTTTGATTATTTCTCATAACACGTTGATTTCTGAATGATCATTATGTGATCATGGAACAGCAAGGTATCATTTTGGTGTTAATATTTTGACAGTAATTTTCTCTTTATAAACCGCGTTACAAACATGTAATAAAGAGATCACAAGAAAATTCGGGAGATAAAGTCTACAAAATTATTTTTTATATTTTAGAACTGTTGATTTGAACACAAATAAAATATATGAGATATATATATATATATATAATATAACGTGATCGAAATCAGGAATCAGATTACTTTTTATTCTAAATTTAACATCACTTCTTTTGCGATGAATAAAACTCAGTAGAAAAAATCTGAAAAAATTACTTTGAAAAAAAAAACATCATATTGTATTCTGTATTTGACTTTTGTTAGTATTGTAATCAGAATAAATTAACTATAAAGGAATGTAAACTTTGTCTGCCCCGACACTGATTACTCTAGTGAGACAGCATAGTAGGCAGTATAATACAATTTGAATTAGGTATATGTAAATTTTTTGCGAAATAAATAAAAAAAATAGCACTTGTTCGTTTCACTCAAATGTAAAAAAATTCGTTAGAACGCCTCCGTAAACCGACAATAAATGTTTTACATGTTAAATATTTCCACGGCTTAGCACCACTACAGTTATGCAGCTGTGAAATATTTTAACGAATTTCCCATTTCCATAAGAATAAAATTAATTTTAATAAATAAAATAAAAAAATATGAATGTTTTTTATGATTAAATAATAGTTATCCTAATATTATATACTCGGTATTCTGCAGTTTTTCTTATTAACTTTTGATACACGAATATAATATATTCTTGGCCTACTCATACTCTGTGTTCTCTATTTATTCTTCTGACACATCATATATACACGTTATATAACATACATTGTCCTTATATACACTGATTTTGGCACTATATACTTTTCATTTACTTAAATTATAATTATTATGGAGAACACATTTGTATTGTGAAGTTGTAATTATTCAGAACACAGGTATGTGATATTTTAAATGTATTAATTAGAAAGATATACATATAAAATCTATTTTATCAAAACATATTGCTGTTGTTACCAGGATTCGAACCTGGGACGATAGATGTATTAATTTGAAAAATGTAACATGTAGGTTCGAAAATTTGTCGCCTAAAAGTCTGGTGTAGCATAGTCGGTTAATGTATCTTCCCCGGATCGGAAAGAAATCCAGGTTCGAATCCCGGTAGCAACAACAATATTTTTCGACAAAATTGATTTTATATGTGTCCAAAATTTTATAAAAATTAATTGTTAATTCTGGCGTCTCCTATCCGACTACTTAAAGGTATTTGAGATTCCGTAAAAATAAAGTAGATGGCTTTCAAATAATGGAACGAAAGATGTATTCATTTGAAAAGTGTAAAATACAAGTTCGAAAATTTGTCGTCAAAAAGTACTGTCTGCTGTAGCATAGTCGGCATTAATGCACCTTCCCCGGATTGGAAAGAGAATATTTTTTCGATAAAATTGATTTTATATGTACATCTTTCTGATTAATATATTTAATTAAATCACGACTACGCGGTTCCCCGAGAATAGTGGAGACGATAGGCTGTCGCAAGCCTTTCTATCTATAGCGTAATAAAATAAATTTTTCACGTTTAAGAAAAATGTACTAATATTCTCAGGTCATACATTAAATCTATCTCGCATATCTAAATCAGGAGCGGAATTGAAGTGGTTAGGATGCTGAGTCCGCGGCAGACGACAGCGCACCGTCACTTGTATTTATAACCGCACGAGATTGTTGTTAATAGGAAGTCGATGTACGTGATCTCAATCGCGAATCACTCCGCGTCCATTCACCGTCCGAGTGCGCATACTCAGTTAGGATCTTGAGCGACAACCGTGAATGCAAATGTTGGCAAATGGCACCAAAAAATTAATATATTCATTATCCCGCACTGTAGACGCCATCCTATCGTACCGAGATAATATTTATGTCGTCCGCTGGGATCAGGGCTCAGATGGACCGCAAATCGGAACGCTGCTTCGGCTCACGACATTCTTTTAATTTGCCGTTTTACAGTTCCCGTTTGTTATAAACATTATTAAGTATAAAGGCAATTAAAAATAACACGAATTATACTTATACGATGTTTCTATCTTACAAGATTGTCAATAGTCTGGTCGACAGCACACCGATCTTTAAAGTAGCTTGTTGGTCGAGTGGTTAAGACCCTGGCCTAGCGATCTACTGATAGGGGATTCGAGCATCGTTTCAGGAGACTAGCAAATTATTTATAATTTCATAGCACAAGCGTTTAGCTTAGTTTGAAAATAGTAAGTATATTAGCTTAGTTTTAAAATAGTAAGTAGCAAGTACCAAATCACTAAGGAAGCATGAAACATTCAGACTAGATGCCTACCACAGCAATATTGCGTTTTTTAATCCGGTTTCACGCATGTGTAGATTGAATAATAATAATAATGTGTTTATTTCAGCGTCATCGGGCTTTTTTTTATGAAGTCCCGATTCACCATAAAGATAATACATATTGAATAATAAATTTAAGTTGCAAAATATTGTTTATGTTATGAAATGAAAAACAAAAAATTTATAAATATTTTTTTAAAAAAGTTCACACATATATATAAATATTAACATATTAAATGAGTAGGACATATTCTCCAATTAATAAGCTATAAAAAAATATTTTTTTAAAACTATATTTGTGTATATTGTTGCTAAATATTTATTTATAATTATATTTAAGTTCCTGTATGTTATTTTTTTTTAGATATATGCCCTAATATTCGTGTTTAAGTACATTGTAATTCACACCCACTATAGTACGAGTGTCTACAGGCTTATGTGGGTAATCGCATTATAGTAAATAGCGTTTTTAAAAGGTTTAATGACTAAATGTATTTTTATATATGTACATTTTTTATGTGTTGTGTCATTGAACGGTTAATGCTATATAAATTATAAAATTTAAAAAAATAAATGTATATATTTATATTATTATACAGAGTGAGTGAATCGTTATTCAAAGTAAAAAGATATTAGTCGATGTAAAATTTCATATATTACCGGTTCATTAAATTATCCATTTCGAGCCCTGGCTGAGACGCTGTGTGGGAGATGAGAAACAACAAAGTAGAATTTCAAGGGAATAAAATCTGGTTAGTTAACACAGTGAAGTCATTATAAACTAAACTCCAGCCACAACGTAATGGTTAATACGGTTGCCGGCGGAGAGTGTATGCTTGTATCCAACTACTTGCTTGTGTCACAATTAATATAATAATAGCATGTATATTATACGTTTTCTGTTTTATTTATTCTACGGCGGACCATTTTTGTCGAAGGACAGTGTTTCGGGTCAACATTTCAGTAATCATCACCACAGATGAAGATGTGATGATCACTGAAATCTATTAATACCGTGCCGGCAGCGCGTCCAGTCACATCATTGATAATCGGCAATACTGGATCGATGACTCGATTTGAAACCGGTGAAACGATACCATTGAAAAAATTTGTCAATTTTTTCTATAAAAATAATCGAGCCAGTACAATAAATTAGTACTTTCGTGGTTTTGTATGAACATCGTATGCGTGTGTGTGTATGTTGTGTATAGTTTACGGGGAAGGAATGAAATTTTATTACATTCATTTTTCTTCTTCTTGTGCTATAACCGTTCAACGGGCGTTGGCTAAGATCACTTTGTTTATTGCTGCCCAGAAAAGCTCAACAGTAGACTGACCAAACCATTGCCCCAGGTTCTCCAGCCGTGATATTCTCCTTCCGGAGCCCCGACTTCCAGCAATCTTTCGCTGCATTATGAGGTGTAAGATTTCGCATTTCTCCGGATGTCTCATTACATAACTGAGATGTTGAAGTTTTCGAATTTTTATTGTTTTAAATAGTTATTTATCTTTATTCATCTGAACCATAACATCTTCATTTGTAACTCTATCCGTCCGGCTTGTATTGAGCACTCTTCTGTAGATCCACGTCTCAGATGCTTCAAGTCGCCTCACCAATTCTTCGGCTAGTGTCCATTCTTGCATTTGACTATTCTCATCCGTAATCTAAGGTTGGTCGTGACTGCATATATTACTCTTAGTAGTGGGGTATATATTATTTAAGTATTTTTTTTGTTAGATTCCGCGTAGGTAATGAATTCAAAAAGATAGATATGACTAGTAAGGTTTTTTTAATGTTTACACATCAAAACAGAGGCGCTACCGTGACTTTATACTGCCGGTAGACTGCTCTCCCGATTCCGAAGTCAATTTCACGATTCGGCAAGTTTTATTTTTATGTAAAACCTGCACAAGAGACACCGTCGGTCCGAATGGAAATTGAAAGTGTTCAAAAGATCCGGAATCGTTTCGCACAAACATGTAAAAATACATCACTTTTTCAACTTTCAAAAACGTTGTTTTTTTTGTTTTTTACATAAATCTAATAATACCACATCACGAATGCAAAGTAACAGTTTAACATTTAACCACACACATACACACAGAGTGGACCCATCTCCGGAGGATGCATTCACCGAGCGAGACCGAGACCGATACATAGGTATGCACGAACGGTACATGCATATTAGCATGTTGATCCATTATTATTTTCTCACACTTGGATGCGCAAATAAGTAAAAGTTTAATAAATGAAAGTGAATCTCTCAGAAACATCGTCGAGATCGGGCGGGCAGATTTGGCAGAAGGATGGACCGTGCCAGTGGCGTAGCGACAAATTACCGAGCACCCGGGCGAGCGCTTATTATACTAGGCCCCTTACCCTCCCCCAAGAACACACCTCGTCTACCTTTTAAGAATTAAAAATAAAAATACTTTCGTAGAAAGCAATCACTTAGTGGTTCGACATATTATATTAAATAATTACTAGAAAATTAATTGCATATGTTTGTCATACTTTCATATATACAATTTTACCGTAAATAGCTGTTACAACTATTGCTGGCCTACAATGACTGTCTATATTTAAATTTAACATACACTTACTCAATCACTGGTATATAATATTTTAAAACAAATGGTGTAATTGATGCGATTGATGAACCATTTCTATGATTCCGGGCATTCGGATCACCGAGCGGTTACGCCACTGAATTGTATGAATATTTTTGAATCGAGAAATGTTATTATTTTTTAAATATGCGTATATAGGTAGTCCAAATGATACATAAAGATGAGGACAACCGTATACATTGAAAACTATTTTTACAATAACCTTTATATTGTGTTTATAATATTTCCGACTTCGTATTTAATTAAAGTTATTTAACTCTTTGTTTGTTTGAATTAGAATTTTAGTCTGTTCTATTATTCTGGTGATATTTTTGCATTAGTTTCATTGCTTTCATAATGTTGAACTAGCCACTAGACCGAAAAAGCACTGTTTGCAGTAAAATAATACGATAGCGGGCAGTGCACCGAATGAAGTATTTACGTTGTTGTTAAAACTCTCAACAATAACGCTCCTAAAATTCAGTGGGTAATAACTCTATAAAAAAATACTACTAACTAATATGGAAAAGGGCCAGGTAATATCCCTCCCGAGTGGCTGGACGGGACGAAATTGAGCGTTCAAAATAAGGTCAAACACCTTGGCCGTATATTCAATGAAAATGGACAAGACGATGATGACATAGGAGACAGTTGAGCGTTCGTGCAAATATACTGTCACGGCGTTTCTGCCGATGCAGTAAGGAGGTGAAGAGGATCCTATTTAAATCGTTCTTCACCAGCATGTATACCTGCGAGCTCTGGTCGAAATACAAGCAAGTGACGTATAACCGTCACCGAATTCAGTACAACTCATACATAATACTGTTCGGATTGGCGCGTTATTGCAGCGCATCTACAATGTTTACCGAAGGCCGTATACATGGTTTTGTACCGCTATTGAGACATCGAGTTGCGCGGGCGTAAAGCTGCGGTTGGAGCTCAGCACCACTGGTGGAAGCGGCACTCTCATGGAAAGCTGGTTCCTTGACTACAGAATGGCAATGCTTACAGAATAGCTACAGATATAACAATGGCCGTGACTGAAGTATTTATATATGTAGTATTTATAATTTGTTTAAATTTATATTTGTGTAAAATTTTTATTTATTTATATTTTCTCTGGTCTTATTTTTCATAACATTATATTTATTTCGTAACTTTAATGTATTATATAATATGTATTACCTTTATGGCGAATCGGGTTAAAAAAAAACCTGATCACGCAAGAATAAATGCATTATTATAAATTATTATTTATGTCAGTCTATACACAAACATATATACGTTCTTGATTCCAGGCGAGATGAAAGATTTTAAAAGAGCACAATAAAGGATTCACAAGGGGTATCCTTTCACGACGGATAACATAGGCCCATAAGGTGATGGGCGGAGGAGGGTGATAGTTAGGATGGGGGGTTAATTTTTAGATGATTCTCAAGGGTTTTAGAAGTTGAAAAGCCCTTTGAGGTCCACGGCCGACCGACCGCACAACCGTACTCGAGTCTTGTATGTTATTAGTGTCCGACCTAAGGTCAGTTTTTGGCCAAAGCCGATTGTTTGGCTCTTGCCATAACCTTCGGCCAAAGCCGAAGGTTCAATCGTACTTAGAAATCTTAGAACACCGACTAGAAAGTATACATAGCAATACGAATTCAACACTGTTACTGTTTTTCTTTTTCTGCGTTATGTTGTTGATAATAATTGTTAATATATCCATTAAATAAATCAATTGCGGTTTTCTAGAAATAATAAATTGTTCATTCGTAATAGTTCGTACGTTTTCGGCACTTTTCGGCGGCTAAATATAAAGCTTCGGCAAAACCGAAGGCGTATTTTTTGGACGAAGGTGATCGAAGCCGAAGTTTCGGTCGGACTATGCATAATATATTATATGACAAACGAATTTAGTGTTGGTACCAAAACTCCAATAAACATCTTTAATCTTAAAATAGTTTGTTAGTAATAATTGCAAGACTGACTAACTACCATCACGCCGAGAGAATAGAGCGTCACACTCTTCTGTTCTGACATATAATTCTCACCTTATTCAGACACATCTCATCCGAGCTCGCCGAGTATTGAGTCTTTTAATAGGACCATCGTCCACTTTTTTTGTGGTTTTCTTGGTCGTGCCAAGTATTACGCGGATGTCCTCTATTTTCGGTGGCATTAATCCTTGCATCATACATCTTTTTTACTATTCTCTCTTCATTCATCCGTTAAATATAAGCGATCCTTTTTTAATCCTATTCACTATGCTAAATAAGATCAGCTTTAAATTCTATTCTAATTTCTTTATTCTGTCATAAATGGTTGCCACGATCTCATTTCTACTGCATTCTGTTTACTTTCGTTCCTCTTCTGAAAGTTCCAGGTCGGTGTCGGTAGTATACATCAGTGTCATGATATTATACCATTCACAGCGCCGTTCATTTTATTCCTTGCAGTCATCCTCCTTTCGATATCTTTGTCAGCCTTTCAGTTTCTATTAAACATACTTCCCAAACTTTTCAAACATTCATTGGTTCAAGTATTTTGCACGCTGCCTTACTTTCTTCCTTCTTACAAAAATACAAAATAATTAATAAATATCGTTAAACCTACGACTTGTTTAAGCATGTAAAAATATTTCCCAATGAAAACGCGCGCACCCTCGGTCGGCATATTGTAAGATCCTCGAACAAAATTGTTCGGCTTCGTTCAATATTCTCAGCCGAGAACCAGACCTACCTCATCGTCGGACCTATTGTAGGGGTTTTTAGTTTTCAACGATGAGAACAAAAACAAATAACAACAAAAAAAAAACTCCATATCGCACTAACGACTGGAGTTGGAGCCGCGCGTAGTCCAGGCATTTAAAGCGAGAAGTTTTATACAACGACTTTGCGGATGTGAACGTACTAGACGCGGAGTTAGAGTCCAACAACCGCAAAGGTCAGTAATTGATCATTTGGTATGTTAAATAATAATAATTAATATATTACGCAAACAATTCGACGATATTGTGGTATCGCACAAAAAAATATACCAGCCGTGAGATTGTTACAAAAAAGCTGCCAAAAAAAACTGCGCTCTCTTTCCAGAGGAAGCGCAAGAAAGAGCCGGAGCATTACATTTTTTTTATATCAAGTTATTAATTTTAAACAAGAATTTACATCGAACATGGTGTGTTCTGGTCGAGTTGCTGATTTGAGTGCCACCAATGCACACCAAATACAAAATAAATAATATTTTTTAATATTTAAGGCACACTGTGGTTCATTTTCAATAATTAATAGTTTGTTAACTTTGTTTTATAAACCAATGTGAGTTATTTACTCGTTTATTCAATCGGTTTCGGAAAAAAATAAGAAATAAATCAAATAACATAAAAACAAATTAGATGGCTTTCAAATAATGGAATAATACATGTATTAATTTAAAAAGTGTAACGTATGGGTTCGAAAACTTGTCATAAAAATGTACTGTCGCTGTACCATAGTTGGATAATGCACCTTCCCCGAATTGGGAAGAGATCCAGGTTCGATTCCCGGTAGCGCAACAACAATATTTTTCAATAAAATTGAATTTATATGTACATCTTTCTAAATAATACATTTAATTAATATTTCAAATATCACAGACCGATGTTCTGAATAATTACAACCTCACGATAAGAATGTGTTCTCCTTAATAAAATAAGAACATTTTGACACATTATTTTGGTTAGTTTTTTCATCTTGATGAAGGAAAATGTAATTTTCCGAAACCGGTTGAATATAAATAACTCACGGTGATTTGTAAAAAAATGTTAATACATTATTGTATACAATATTTCTGAATGGTGTGGAATCATAGACACTGAAGGCAAGAAAAAAAAATGGATTGATGCCTTTGAGATGTGGTGTTGGAGACGTATACTACGCATATCTCTGTTCTGCAGGTATAACACATTAACGATCGACTTATAACTGATTGCCTAAGGCGAATCCTACATTTTTTGAAGACGAGAAGAGGAGACAGGTAAAAGAAGCATGTTGTGGTGGGCCACGTCTAGGAATGGAGAGAAAATGAAGACAGGACATGGACAAGCGGAAAAAACAAAGAGTTCTCTCTGGTGACAACCCTCCTGTTGAGGAATTGTGGAGGAGAATAGTAGAAAGGGTGGTAGTTTAAAAGATCACGAACCTGTCGGAATTTTTCTTGTATCAAGCTCATACTGTAAAATGAGGACTCTCGTAAATGGATTACAGTTCCGATCGCGTATGAGAAACGCCGACACCATCTTTGGGAAAAAAATTACGAGAATTCCGTAGAAATCAAATATCAACGTTATATTCGTAGACATTACTAAAAATATATTTATATGTATACAAAAATAGTTAAAGAAAACATACCACTCTCTTGATGCAAAGCAGGTTGTGTGAAAAAAATATGGTGATCTTACCTGAAACAAAAGAATACATAATTAGTATTTAAATTATTTAACACATTATAAAAAATACACAGTCATTGATTATGTACATAAAAAAATTACACCATTAATTGTGTTTAAATAAATTCCGAAAAAAGGAAATTACTCAAAACCAAATTGATTATTTAATATTTGGTCACCAAATTTGGATTCTCACTGAGTGAAACCAAGAATCCAAGCTGCCGAAATGATATCTTAGGGGAGTAGCAGGAGTGACATTAACGGATCGAGTGAGAATACCCCGATAAGGGATAAGGGAGACACTCGGCGTGATGATCCCCTCGTGAGGCACGTAGGAAGATTTCGATTGAGGTTTTAACACGTCTTGCGAATGCAAAAGCATCGATCACCAAGACTCCCCAGACTAAGTAGGAATAAATAGCAATGAAGACTTTATGAAGACAAATTGAGCTCTGATTTATTATTAAGTACTTAAATAGCGCAAGATACGGCTATGGAATATGACCCAATGGAAGCGTCCTGTTGAGACATGAACTCCCAAAACCACCTAGGATAAAGGGACATGACAGTGGTGAGTTTATGGCCTTTGATCTACGAATTTCCTAGGATTACCGACACTTCATTTTACAGAACCAGCGTCTAAAGAGGGAAGATTATCCAGGTAAGCTAACACCAGCCCCGCTGATCGTGCAGTACAAAGCTGGCTTGTAATATGAATAAGTAATAACACTAGTTGTGAAGGTGGTCAGCGGTCAGGGGTCGGGTGCGGGGCGCGGCGGGACCTCGCGTGATGCCGCGTCATTATCAAAGCTATACCAGGGCCGAGATACGATCAACAATCGTGTTTGCCTGAAACCACACCGGCGGTAATGCGGATGTTTCTGAGACAGATACGGTGTTTTCGGAAATTTTTAACGTCACAATTTACTTTTTAAATAGATTGAAATACGACGGCAACTTATTGTATGTACCTGTACTAGGTGCTAAAATAAAAACACCACATTATGTGTAATTCGCATTTGATTAATTTATTAGATTCGGTGTATATTAAACAAACTGTGGTGCATCTACTTTCTTGACGTTTCTTCAGTTAAGTCTCTAGAAGATTCTCGATCTTATTAGTCATTTGGATGGCTCCATGTGTAGACCCTGACTGGTCAATGGCATAGGGAATCCTCCGCGTGGTTTTCTTCCCGGTACATTTCGGACCACGATAACCTTCTCCCGACTTTCATTTCCTCTTCTATCTATGTACCAAAATATTGCGGAACTCTTTGATGGTTTATATGTACAACTCTTTTATAATTGATATTTTTATTATTTTCAAGAGCATTTAATTAAATATAATTAATATTTATTTTTAATTAATGAGGGACGTGAATCTGTAAATTCTTAATAAGTTGTATCTTAAACGGTGGCAGCGTAGACTATTTCGAATCCCAAAACATATTGCCAATAAATATATAATATCCGACGGAAACGTTTTATTTATTTAGTTATAGATACTGAACGATTAACCCGTGCCATGCCCGTTAAGGAGATTAAACTCAATTTATTTATAATTCCCAACAAATACAACCGGATTAAATATAACAATACCGCCCTGACACAAACTATGAACGCAATGTCAAAATGAAAAAAATTTCACTCGCGACTATTATTTATTTATCAGGATGCATATAGAATATTTTATAATTAAATAATTGGGGCGCGCGACTCATTTTATTTACGAAAGCGTAAATAATGCAGCATTTGATATTATTAGAAATCAGAGCTATTTAAATACATATCGACAATCATTCTCTATTGGGCGACATCGATATACAATTTTTTTTTAATATTTATATATCGATGTTGCCAAAATTCACATATAATACATATTTTATTTTTACATTAATATAATATATCGTCACCGTCAGCAGCAACACCATATATCTAAGAATGGTGTACTTTACATGCGAGAGACACAACCATTGTAGTTTTAAATGATTTTTGTAGAATTACTGAAGAGGAGCAGATTCTTTCTAAACTTAAATACAATTCCCTTGATATGTGCGCAGTTGACAGGGAGGTTACAGATATCTGGTGATTACATTTCTTTGATTTGCACGCCCCTAGCGGACGCTATCGTGAAACTAGTGATATAGAACGATTCCCCGCGAAAATTCAAATCCAATGATATAAAATCTTAATATGCCTATAAATTGAGATATGCGGTGTCGCTGCTTAGATGACGATATAGGAACATATACCTACCGCAAAAACCCAGAAAAGAAAGATATTTTGAATCAATAGATGTCTCCTTTCTATTATTTAAAAACATCGAGTGTACAGCCATCTTCACTTCATCTCATTTTGATCTCCAACGAACAAATTGCAATGTAACCACCCTACAAACAGCTTACTGCCTTCACCGGCGGACGGGTGATGTCTGCCACAACCCTGTAGAGATTTCTTGGACAAATTGCGTCGTGGGACGAAGAATACGACCCGGAACGGGCGCACCCCTACACGCACCCAACTACCCGCCCAAGGGGCTGTGATGTAACGAGTCATTTAATATTTTAATTATACAACAAGGTCCTCTGCCAGGGGTGGATACATTATTTACAAATCACGACCAACATTTGTTGAAATGGCACATTACGTCCTAACGTTGTTTTAGATTTAAATAAGAGGGATGCGGATTCTTCAGTGTTAGCGGATACCGTAATGCAGATTTGAGGAATGTGTTCGGGATCGGATGCGAATGGTAAGCCGCCTACTAGTCGACATACCATTCATGTCAAATGCGGTGTTCACCTTAATTTACCGTGAGGAGTACGTTGGTATTAAAAACTGGTTGAGCAATTGAATTGAAATTATTACGGTTTACAATATAGTACAACACGTGTAGAACCTAAATAATATAATCTAATATGGAGTGAGCGGCCTGGTGTACGGTTGCAGTCGGTCAAATTGCGCATTGCTGACATTGGTGGTGATCGATGATGGTGACTGCTCCGGCAAGTGTGTACAGGACTGTATCCCGATCACCAAATATTTGGCAGTAATGTCAAGGTAGTTCTTTATAAATAAGACGTACAATGTTTGTTACATCCTTCAACCAATAAAAACACAGATTGATGTATAAATGATATATTATAATAAATTACATTAATTTGCTCTGTAGTCCATTCCCAATAACCGGGCTCGAGGATCTAGAATAGCATCCCATTCGCGTGGCTGTCTTGACACTGCTTCCTCAAACAAGAAAACATTCATATGGCCGTTATCAGACTAGAGCAGATGCAGAATTTATTGAGTCAAAGAAACCCGCTACCACAAGAGGAAGAATGTCCCTTAAGAAGAAAAAGAAATCAGATAGAATAACAGACATCCTATATGTAGCCAACGAGAATGTTGAGCATACAAGGTAGAACAACCCAAAAATTTCATCTAAAAACAGCCTTCAAATCTGTCCACGACGAATCGACTTGAAATAAGCAACGGGCACATTTTTCAAACTGAAGAAACGGATACCTGAATTTGACACGACCAGAATTACACCGCCAAAACAAGCAGCTGTTTGCGTAACACACTATTACGTTCCTTTGTCTCGTGTATCTCTGACGGCATCGGCGTAATTAATAAGCGGGGTTGGCTAATCTCCCGGATAAAAATTCGAGAAACCGACACCAGCGACACCTAGGAAGCATGAAAATACCGCAACTGCGGGTGCCAGATTGACAAAATTCGGGCCCGGCGTAGCTAAACGAGATTAGGATATAAACTTGATTAATTCAGATTTGTCACTCGATCAAACCTTAACCAGGTAGAAACGTATCGTTCGCAACACGCTGCCAAAGAAGGTTCCAAGCCTCGTGTTTCGAAGAGCATGTTTGAAACACCTGCACGACTCCGTATCTCGCACCTTGTGGACAATCCGTTTGTCAATATTGAAGTTTTACCCTTTCTTTTTAGAAACGAGGTAGAGGTTACCTACTTACTTGCTTACATACCATTGCACCGTTTCCCCGCGGGGGTAGGCAGAGAGGATAGAGCGCCACACTCTTCTGTCCTGACACAATTCTCGCCTCATCCACATTCACGCAAGCTCGCCGATTGTTGAGACTTCTTGCAGTTTTAGAAAGAATCCACTCAACGCACTAATAAAATTGTAGTTCTATTATATTACAAACTTAATATGATATTTAAGGAAGAAAAAAATTGACAAATATTAACATTAGGCGGGTATAAATGAATAAAAAAAGTCTCGTTCGCAAAATTGAATATTACTTAGAATGATATAACTCCAATTTTCCCAGAATTTTCACATAACACTACCATACCCCGATGAATGACGCACTGAATATTATTAAAAAGCGAACTGATGCTAATTGGATTTCACAATGGAATGAACTAAGTAGCCATATGGGAAATCGATTCAAAAGCATTCAGAGTAATATCCCCCCCTCCCCCCTTCTATACTCACTGATTGTCGAAAAGAAAAGCTTTTCAAAATAATTCTATCAAATATTTTACGCTTGTCGTTATTGCGAACTGTCCAAGTGAACCAACATGATTTTAGTTGCTTGCTTGTTGTCATTCATTGTCTTCTCATATTCTTGTAAGTTGGGTCATAGCAACTTCAACTACTTGCATGCATCTTCGAATTTTCTGCGTTCGTCATCAGTGCGCCCAAATAAATTGCCTCTTAAACTACCTTACATCTTGCTATTTGGGGAGTTTGTTGTGATACATTAGTTCAACTCCTGACTAACATGTGTTACATTCTTTCTACATCCATAATATCAACATTCAATTTAATTCATTAGTTTTATTTAATATTTTTCATATATATAAATATATTATTAAATGGCATAAATCACTTTTCAATGATGGATTTCCTTAATCTTAGAAGAATGGGATCAGGACTCGCCTTGATGAGAATGATACAATTTTTAGTGGATCTGTCCAGTTCGTCTCTGTATTCAGAGTGCGGTGCATTGAAAAATGCGGAGCACATCCTCGAAAAGTGGCCAAAGCATGAGATTCAGAGAATCAACGTATTAAGATCAACAATTTAGAAAGAGACACTATAAATTTAAGTTAATTAACATAACGAAATGAATTGTTGATAAAAATATAAATGAAAAATTAATTAAATATAATTAAAATTCACTCTGTTTAAACACCACTCTATTTTTGATGTCGCCGACCGTTTTCGGAACCACCGTTCCTTCTTCAGGGTGTACAAGATACTAACTTAGCGTTACAGAATATGAGCAATCACACGTTAGTGTCAGGTGTTACGAGTACGGATAAGAGAGGGAAAGAGATGGATGATATGGTGGAAGTTTTTCCGAATTTTCCATTCACATTATCGAAAATAACCATAGTTTCGATAAAAATACAGGAGTCTATATTCTCCATATTAATAATAAATGTAAACGCTTAGATAACTTAAGATGAGTCCATAAATAATAATGAATGCGTAATTAAGAACCAAAAAAATCTAACCTACAGTCCTAACTTAAACATGTTCCCTTTCACCATATCATGTCCCTTTCCTTCTCCCCCAGTCACCCGCACCCAAACGAACACTAATGTATGATTGCCCATATGTTGTAACGCTATGTTAGTACATCTTGTACACCCTGAAGAAGGAACGGTGGTTCTGAAACCGGTCGGTGGCAGGAACAATAAAGCGGTGTTTAAACAAAGTGAATTGTTTTTAATTATATTTATAATGAATTACCAAAGTTATAGCAGAAAACAACAGTAGAAAAATGAATGATTTAATCAATAGTTACGTAGGGCCGAAGAGGCCTCTGGGAATACTACGTGACGGTATGTATGTCATGAAACATCAAATAGATTGAGAATCACGATCTCCATAACCTCTATGGAGTCCCTCGATGATCCTTCTGACGGCATTCCTGTCGGGATATTTTAAAGTTCCTCGCGCATTCACTTTTCTAAAATGGATATATAAGAATTTATTTAGAATATATCATTTATATTTGTAAATGTGTAACCTAATGAGCGATTGCGATTCTCATGGCACTGCTATCTGTTTTCCGACACGCGATTACGATAAAAACGATTTTTATATAATATTTTTTTCAGCGTCTGTTCTGCCGTCACTAGTACCAGTAAAATAACCAGGGTAGCAGGGGTAGACACCGACAAGTAAATAGAAATGACGATCCCGCTCCGAAAACACATTTCGCCGCTGTTATTGGGGGTGTGACGTCACGTCAAGATCCAGCCACCCCTGAAATATTTCCGGAACGATGAATTCACACGTTCAAAATTTCCCAGAAATTCCCGAAAAAAAAATCGTAAGTACTTAGGTACAGCTTTTTTTATAAATTTTAAACGAAGAATTCAACCGGAGAGATGGAAAAATACGGAAGGAATAGCAATTCGGCACGTAACTTGAGCAACTCAATCAAAATGTTTCACTAAAGTACCCGACACTTCTGACGTCACGGAACATAGCCGATTCGAAAAATATTTAATATATTTTACACACGTGTGACCAGCATCAGAAAACGATGTGGAGATGGGGACGCACGCCGCGCATGACACAGAGAGCGAGACACGTAAATATGTCTCCGGTGTCTCGAAAATTGCGCGCCGACAATAGCGCGCAATACAAAGGTAAATGAGGACATTTATCCCTATGTATGTACTTCATTTTAAATAGTATTTAATATGTAAAACATACCTACTTATTAGATTTTAAAAAATCAGAAAAAAGATCATTCAAAAGACAGTTTTTTTAATCAAACTAAAAAATGTAATGAAATAAAAAATAAAAAAATTATTTTTGTTAGCTTAGGTTAGTGAAATTTAAACTGTCTATTGAAAATATTTTAATTTTTTCGAATAAATGTTTGGTTCTTATAATTTATGATTTTTTTCAAATTATAAGTATGCTTTAATTTTAATTGGATATAAAATACAATGCATAGAATTAAATGTCCTCATTTATATCATATTAATTGCAGGGTTCAAAACCCGCTAACAAAATTTATCATTTTGTAGTTTTGTTTTCCGCGTTATTGTCAGTGAGCATTTGTCCGCGCGTTGTTGTCGGAGTTGTACTGCGCTCTGTAGTCTTGTGCGCAGTTGTCGGTGACATTTTTAGATATCTCGCGAGCAGAGAAGCTCGGTGCGGTGGGCCACGTCGAAGTGCGGAGAGGAAAGCGAAGATCCCCACCCATTCGACTGACCGAGCGGTAAAAGCAACAGCGGGATGCCGATAAAGGTGGAGTGGGATTCATTAGGATCGCGATCCTCAGTCACGAGGGACCGACGTGGATTATGATCATCACAATAAGCCCGACAACCCGGAATATATTACGGCTGTCTGGAAAATTTACACTTATATGATAATTAAATCCACTAATTGTAATCGTTTGCTAAGTGGTTTTACTGATTAATGTTTAGATTTTCGGTTCGTGCATTGTTTGAAAACGGTTCATTTCTTTTCTAACATATGTACGAGACGTAAATAAAATAAAAAAGTAACGAATTAAACATTTAAAAGTATGCTAACATAAATAAATGGGATAGAATTTCAAATAAAAATAGTAGCTATGTTTATTAAAAATTTGACAGCTGTCATTGTTATTTTTATTCAGTACAGTCTGCCATTTTACCACGGAGCGTTTCACATTGGAACAACGTTTACAAGTTATAATAACAAAATCAGTCCACTCAGTCGACTCGGCAAACCTGACGCGCACTTCGTGAATTTTATTTTATGGTCGACACAATCATCAATCTGAGCAAGCTATTCGTCGATTTGTGAAAAGGTTTAAAATAATTATTCTTTAAATTGTTGTAAATGAAAGTGTAAGGGATGATTTAAAGTTATCGATTCCTCGACGTTCACAACATGTAGGCTTATCATATGGCACAAAACTGCGTATTTTGTGTAAAGATCAAGGCCTACCTACACCCCTGCAAGATCCAGCTAGTGCAAGACCAACAAAAATAGATCAATTAAAAAGGCAGACTGAAAATTAGATCCGATGAATGAAACATGTATTGCATCAAACGTAGTCGTGGTGGTGCACATTTGAATGAAATTATATTCTTAAATAATTAAATGTATTAATTAGAAAGATATACATATAAAATCAATTTCATCGAAAAATATTGTCGTTGAGCCACCGGGATTCGAACCTGATCTCTTTCCAAACCGGGGAAGGTGCATTATCCAACTATACTATGTTCGAATCCCGGTGGCGCAAAAACAATTTTTTCTATAAAATTGATTTTATATGTATATCTTTCTAATTAATACATGATCTAAATAATTACAATTTCACAATAATTCTCCTAATAATGAAATTATATTCCATTGTAAATGGTATCGAATGATCTATCAAATAAATAAAAAATCATTCATATCATATTTAGTTCTAAATTAAATTAAATTTTTAAGTTCCATCACGCATGTTGGATAACTTTGTATATTATATAAAAGGTGATCTACTTTGAATTTGAAGTTTTCAAAAATTCAGCCCAAAAATACACCATACTCGCGATGCGGATGTGATGGTATTCACTTTCGCAAACGCGACAATTTTACTTATTGATATATCCGCTAAGGTGAAAATAGGCTGTTCTTGGATTTTCGGCAACATTTTCATTCAGTCTAGCAATATATCCGTTTAAACAAATATTACGACCACGCACTGGTGTCTTTGTATGAAGAACTTATAAATAATTTACTGATTAGGTTAAGAATTGCTCGGTAACATGATTTATTACGGCTAAAAGTAACAAGAAGTATCGAATCGTATATACAACAGAACGCGAATTTTTATAGAAGTTTTCCAAATTGACATTTGATTGCGTTTTAAAATACTGCATAGTTAGATAATACATGTCAAATACAGTGGAACCTCTCATAACGAGCAAAACAATTTTTTAACGCGCTTGTTTACCATTCAGAAACTCCACAAGCCTTCAAGAAGTGTAATGTCCAAAAGAGCAGGTTAAATGTCATGTGGAGATCCAACAGAAGGCTCGGGTGACACGTGACATTTTTACTGATTGCATCAATAAAGTGTTTGATCCTTCTGTGAAAAAATATTTGCTCGAGATGAATCTGCCACTCCGTGTATCGCTTGTTACGGACAACGCACCTGGTCATCGTCTAGGTCTAGAAGATGACCTACTTAAAGAATTTAATTTCATCGAGATCCAGTTTCTGCCTCCCAACATCACTCTGTTACTCCAGTCTATGGATCATCAGGTTATTTCTAACTTTAAGAAACTATATTTTTTATTTTTTTATTTTGTTTTATTAACCACTTGAATTGAGTTTAAATACATCTACCGGTTTCGAAAAATACCATTTTCTTCTTCAGGATGTCATAACTAATATTAGTGTTTTTTTAAAAGTATTTTTTAAAGTAAGTCTTGTATTTTTTGAAAAGTCCAATCTAGAATCTAAACGGTATAAAGTATGCTAACATATAGGTGTAAAATGTGATTCTTTATATAATAGATATGAGCGATTTGCTAAGCTCTTCTCTGTAATAACGTCCTCCGAGATTGGCAATTACTGCTCTCCGAGTCGGGCCCAGGTCTACTCGGATCCCGGGGCGATCGAGTTGTCAGATGGAGTTTGTTCCACTTCGGATGTTGGATGTTGCCAGTTCTACAGAAGCAGCCCGCAGCGCTTAACCCGCCGTTCTCATTATCCTACTCCTTAAACTGTTCCGAGCCTCGAGAGCCTGTCACGTCAATCACAAACTTCCAAACTAGAAGGCTCGGACCGAAATCATAATATGCCGACACGGTGACTACATTTTCGAAATTATTGTCTTTACAACGTGAAGTCGAATCAAAAACTTCATTAGAACTCTCGCGACTATTTTATTTACTATATAGGTTACTTACTTTATTACACAGCTTAATTTTTGAACATATTAAGTATTACTATTTCATGGGCTGAGTTTATCTTAACGTTGCTCAGATGGTTTGGTCATGTGGAACGAATGAATGAGAATAGTATAAAAGAGGTATATATTTGTTAATTGCATCTAGATACAAGAAATAATAGATAACAAAATTAAATTAAATCATATAAAAAATCAACAACAACAATGCACATTGACAAAAAATACTAGTGTGCCCGCAAATTATTTATTTTTCCTTTTATAGAAAACATCCTAAAACTTCATTACCTCGGTCATGTTGTGAGACATTCAGAGAAGTACGAGATTTTGCACCTGATGAACACGGGGAAAGATTGCTGAAAGTCGTGCCCCTGGAAGAAGGAGAACATCATGGCTGAAGAACCTGAGGCGATGGTTTGGCCAGTCTACTGTAGAGCTGCATTGGGCCGTAGTAAACAAAGTGATGATAGCCAACGTCCGTTGAACGGATTTGGCACAAAAAGAAGAAGAAAACGAAGCTCATTTTTGCCGCGAGTGTTGATGGCATCAGAAATAGAAGATTGACAAGCACGCATGAAAAGGTGTATAAATGTGAATGAGGCGAGAGTTGAATGGGTCAAAACAGAAATGTGTGGCGCTCTATCCTCTCCACCTGCGCCCGCGGGGAAACAGCATAATATTTGGTAAGTTTATAGTATATTTAATTTACTGAGCAGAATAATTTGTATGTCAAGCTTGGCCATAAGCGAGATAAATCAGATCAGAATTGTGTTTCATACATCTGTAATATTTTTATGTTTTGTCATCAGAATGTTAATATACCGATTAATAAATCAAATAAACGAGCCAAAAAATTATACTACTCACCATATTGGGTCAATGTAAAAATTTCAGTCGCCGATGACCGATTTGAATATAATTTCTTTACATTTACATTTGAGAATAAATAAAACATTAAAGTCTAGAGAGTAAATATTTTTTGGTTACGTTATTTTTGTCGTCACTTTTGTTTCGTCTCTTTGGCGAACAAGCCAGTTCAAAGTTGGAGATTATACTCTATACACGAGTCATACTCTCATAGAGAAGAAATGTTAAAACATATATATATATATATATATATATATATATATATATATATATATATATATATATATATATATATATATATATATCCATTGATTATTGAAATTGTATTATATTTTTAATATTAATATAAAAAGAAAAAAATTAGTTCGGAGAGTAAAGAAAATTCTTTTCGGCAAAAATCAGGTAGATTTCAAATACGTGTGAAAGGAAAGGATATTTTCCGATTTTCTCTAGAACCAAAATTAACAGAAAGACGAACTATAAAAAGTGCCATTTCGAAGGAGGACGTCGGATCAGACTGGCTAATGAACTTAGTTGAGATATTTACAAAATCAAGTTCATTTACACCAACGTTCTAAATATGTTCTAAACGTTGAAAAGATCTAAATCGTTTAAAAAGTTAAAATCAAATAACTAGAATGTTAAGTTGTTGCCCGAATTGCCCCACTGTCCGTATATACTACCATACTGTATTTAGTTTACTGATAAAGAGATGAATTGCACCTCTCGAAACTAACCCAACGTGTGTGTGGTGGGTACAAAGTTTTGTTGTAAAAATAAAAATTAATCATTTTACACGTGTTGATTTAATTTTTTTTTACATAAATTTATGTACTATTTTAGCATAAAAATAATACATTTAAAATAAAGGTAATTTACTTTACTAGACGGGTCTCTTCCGAAGCAATTACCTGTACAGTTTTTTTCAAGTTGTATGTTGTTAAAGTAAAATCACAAGTTACACAAAAAGACTTTTTTTTATCTCTAATATAGTTGCGAGACAAAAATGTGTCACGAAGCATAGGAAAAATGTATATTTTTAAATATTACAAAAAAAATAGGCATTTTACAAATACGTATAATGGACTTGGTTGTTTGTTGTTTGAATCAATTAGGGCTTGTACTAACCAAAGTTGGGCCGACGAATTCTGACGGCTGACCTACAAAAATAATGGTACACAACCATAAAGTTAACTAGGCGTCAATTCGGAAGAGATGGGTTCAATTAATGTTAATGACTTATCGGATTATCGGATATGGCAGCACTGAAAGCTGTCGATGTTGGCGCGACAAGCAACATTGAAGCCCAATAATCGTACGTATTGATATTAACCATTTATAATTTGCATGACTATCATCGAGCGGCGTGCAATTAAAAGGCACAATATTTCAATTGCGATAATAATATAACCTTAATTAAGTGGCAACACAGAACTGACAGACTTTTAAAGATATGCCGACTTTAATATAATAATTAATAAGATAATTTTTATAGTGCCATTTTCGTAAAAAATATCACCTCGAGGGCAATGTTCCCTTTGTGTTTGGATCACGGTGTGCGCACAAAAAATCATTTGTATAATTTTAAGGAGCAATGCTGTTATTTGCGTGCTGGGGGAGAAAATAAGAAAAACATTATCATACCAGCATAAGGCTACTAAAGATGTAGGTATTAAGATGTATAAATAAGTCACGAGAACTGATAACAACTATCAAGGAAAACTGCATACTTCGGACACATCCTCTGATATGATATTTTACAACTCATTATGCAGGGGAAGATAGAAGGCCGCAGAGGCAGATAGAAAGATTATTTTGGCGTAACTTCAGAAAGTGGTTCAATATACAAAATGGTGAATTTAAACCATTATTATGACATTGATTGTGTTCGATTGCAATAATTGATAGCTGATTATTCGTAATCCATCGAGCAATGACTGGTACACTAGAAGGTTACCTCTAATAGTAAAACCTCAGTTACCAATCATCTTCACAATCACAATCACATAACGGTTTACCATCGCTATAATCAACATACTGCAAAATGGACGCCAACTTTCGATAGGAAGTTGAACATGAAGAAGGCACGGCACACCTTAGAGGAACAATGCTTAAGACCGCATAATATCATCGTCATATCGAACTTCGTACAAGAGGGATAGACTGAGGCTGCCATTTAGAAAGAAGGCCAAATCTCAGAAATCGATGATGCGATGAAGATTTTTAGTGAAATGCCAGAAAATATAAGAATGGAGGATAAATCGAATAGATTTAAAGTGAAACTGATCAGATATGTAAAATATAAGATTTTAATCTTGTTTATATTATAGCATATATAGGAGTGCTTTTGTATGCACATGTTAAGAATTTAATTAATTAATCCACGTTTCTCATGATAGGATAGTAATCTCCACAATCTCCCGCCCTCCAGACTATACTTCACCACTTTTATCGGCATCCTTCAGACCTGAGGTCTGTCACTAGAGAATTACCTTTTATCTTTTCGACTCGGTCGATCCAACGGGTGGGGGAATCTTCCTCTGCCTCTCCGTTCTTCGACGTGGCACATCGCAACAAGCTTCTCCGAGCTATCTCGTTTACTCCAAGGTGCCCTAAAAATTGAAAGATTCGTTGTCTGTTCTTGATGTTCAGCTCCCGCAGAATGAAGAATTTTATCTGCGTCGCCACTACATCTCAAAGGCATCAATCTTCTCCCCCTTGCCTTCAGAGTCCACGATTCCACAAACACATTTTAATAAATGGCCACCAAAAATTGACATTCAGGAAGAGAGTAATATCAAAAATACGTCTCATTTTCCAACTACGAAATATTTGCTACATAATTTTTGAGACGATTACTATGATGAGATGATCCAGAAAATAGTATCGTACCGTACAAAAAAATTATTGAAATACTCGAATATTTATTTGGACCAACAATAACTACAATACGTAGGGATGTTATAATAGCACCCTCGGGTTTTCAGAATAAAAATATATCGAATCTATTTACTGAAGAAATGTTTTCGACGCTGGTGATCGATATGGTGTTAGCCAAGAGTATCAAAACAACACTTGTTTATTTCGATGTAGAAAATATATAAGATTTCAAAACCAAAGCAGTGGCGGATCATTTAACAGAGAACCAAATAAAATATTTAAAATAATTAAATTATCATCCAAATTCAATTCAATGCTGATGATCACAATTTCACAAATATTTATTTATATAATTCCTTTCTACCCGATCCTATTTACTTACTACATCATCCATAATAAAATTACATATCTTCATCTATTTTCTTCTATTTCTATGACTTTCTGGATGTGTAGCAAGTCTTGGAAGTAGTGTGCCAGTGAAAATGTGTAGCAAAAATGTCTAACACGTTTTTAATATCTCTAGGTTAAGATTACTTAATGTTTTCTCTGTTACATATTAAATAGCATTTTTACAGTAAGAAAATGTATATTAAATTGAAATGAAATGTTTTCATCAATGTACCGAAAACTTACGAATTTTTGGCAAATATTAATGTCTAACGTAAATTGTGAAATCGTATGAATTTTAAGCTGTCATCTCCCTTATATATGATTATCTCGCGTCGTATCATAGACAACTTGAATGAAATTGGACGAATTTTTTTTTATGGTTGCACTGTCAAAGAATGAGTTTATGTGTAAATAAATAATCATTTATGTAAGCGTGATCTCAGTTTTTTTAAGAATATTGTCGCGCTGTCAATTGCGAGGCGAGGTGTTAAATGTTTTCTTTTTTATTATGCATTACATTACAGTTAAAAATTAAAACTGCACGATTCATCGTCTAAATTCATTTTCATCCCAAACCCTTCAATAAACTCGCTCAGCCTGTATGATCCCTCATCCGATCTTGTTATTGACCCTGTTTAATAGAATTTATAAAAAGATTCTATAAAAACATTCGCTGAAAATATAAAATTTTGTAAAAAATTCAAACAAAAAAACGATGAACAAAATATAAAATAAAATAAAAGTGTGTTATATAAAAAAACTTAATCCATTTTTGCTATAACTTTACACAATTATATACAAAGTTAAAATTATCTGATATTAAAAAAAAAAAAAACAATTTCACCATGTTCTCCGAATAAGGTCCCCCAAAAAATGTTACGCCATTGTTGTTACCTCATATGTCGGAGACAAGAGGGCTCAGCCCTTATCCTTCCCTTTAACGATCGAATCAGAGGATGTGCTCGTCTTCTTTCTCTAGCATTCCATTTTCTGACAACGTCAGCACTTCCTGATAATTTTCCCAGCGGGCGATGTGTCGGACACATCACAGATCATGATTATGTATGAACAACTCGTATCATAGATTCCTAATTGTACCAAAATTGAAGTACTAGTACGATACAAAAAAAATTTGTACAAAAATTGTATGAGTGTTTAAATCAATATACACACGATGTAAGTCGCCGCCACTGGACCACCAATGTCACTGTCGATTGAAAAAAAACACTGACGACACACGACAAATCGGTAAATTCTGTCGCCCACTATTTACACGCGTACCGAGCAACTGTCGTAAACTGAAATGCGAATAAATCATCTTGGCAACCAACAAAATGGTAATTTAGCAGGCATTTCTAAATGGTAAATAATTATTAATTTTAAGCGTAATGGTAAATAATTATTAATTTCATAATAAAAAAGTTGTGTGCACTTTTGAAAGGTAATTTAGAAGCGTCACACGGGACGCGAGGGGCTCGCATCATGTAACGCTCCGTTTTCCGCCAGGATTTCCGTTGGTATTTTCTACGGCAATATTAATTCTGAAATAGATTATCTATCGAAAAAATATACTTAGGTACCATCGGAACTCGAACGTGGAACATTGTATTGCCGGTAGACTACTTTAGCAATTACGCCGTGGTGACTCTAAAAATTAACATTATTTTATCCGTATATGTTATTTTTTAGTTAGACATCCATTTATTTACGTTGTAAGTTTCCTATATCAATTTTGTGTAACTTAATTAATTATTTTATGAGCCACGACCGTATTTTTTAGCACACAATTCTATCCTCTATTTTCGCATCCAGCTGCTTCGTATAATTAATTTGAGGATATCGATTATGTGAACTGGGGGATGATTTACACTCTAGTTTGTAATGCGAGGACTTAGTACATTATTCTTTTTAAGCCCACCCATGCGCATCCAGAGTTGCGTCTCTTAAACCGTATCTACTTATTTCCTCCAATACTGTCGTCATCGCTCCAGCGAGATAGAAGACAACCTATCCGACTCCAAGTACGGCGACATCCTTCTAGCAATTTTTATTTCAGAGGTTATCGTTCCTTCAATAAAGGTGCCCAGAACATTTCAATTTTTGTTATTCGTCGAATTACATTTTCTACTTTGCTCTTACTTGCCAATGTTTTTATTTATTATTCTGTCTCACAAGGAGACTCGACGCATAGTCCATTCCGTGACAAGCTGAGCTAGCTTTAACTTGTGGACGACGCCTGCTATCGTCGGAATGTGTCCAAGTATTGGCATCGCACGTCAGGACAGGGACGACACGCTGATTTTGTTTTGACGCCCGATATTAAAAAAAGTAAACGACAATGAAAATCATAGAAAGTTTTCCCGCTATTGACTACTGCAAAACCGTCCAATTAGGAAAGAGACAAAATAAATCATCGACGGGTCTTCTCTGCAAGAATAAGGTCTTAAGCCTGCTTTTGTACTATTTCCTACTAATTGAATTATACGGAGAAACTGTATCAATCGAGAACGTACTCGTATTGCGTCAAGGTGGCGGCGGACTTTTTCCCGTCAGAAAGATCACGTACGAAATGTCACGAAGAGCCGCGGCGACAAAGCGAGGCGGTTGGCTAAGTAAATTAATCAATCGCCGTTTGTTTACAAAATGTGTTTATAAATTTCAACGACAACAATGGCAGAACCATTATTTATATCTTGATAAACGCTAATTATACACGATACGAGTATATTAGATTTTATTGTTGTATTTATCGTACGCCCATGTTGCATCGTAACAAATTATGTCTGATTCTGTAGTATTTTTAATGAAAGTCAGATGGTAATTTAATTTAATATTTAGTATTTGACATCGTTTGATTTAAATATAATTAAAGTGAACAGCGCTTTGAATGGAATTATAGCTAATGGTAGCTTGTCAACCGATGAGGCGAGACACCGACACTGATGTATGGAAGTGAAGCCTGGAGCTGGCAGAAGAGGAACGAAAGTAGACTGAATGCAGTGGAAATGAGATCACTTAGGCGTATAAACCAATTTAAATTAAACGAAATTACATACAAAATGAGTTTTATTAGAGTTGTATCAGTTTCACTTTCAACGTATTGAAATAATTACAAACTAACATATCGATGAAATAATAAATAGATAAAATTACATTTAATAAATAACAATTCATACAATATTTAATATACAGCGCTGTAACCAAATTAGTAAAGAAAGAAAAACAACGAACAAGTTGCAAAGGGCAGAGGAATTAATGAGATTACTTAATTTAAGGGTTCAAGAGGTGCATCTTTCAATTCGAATTAAAAATATCAATTTCGAAAATAAACTCATTTGCTAATTGATGCATAATTGATACGATCACTTTTGAGACGCGTGTGTATACATTATAAAACATAACCGGCGGCGGCGTCGTACCCCACTCGGGAACGCAAAGGTTTGATAATTTATTGATCTCATAAAATATGCCAAATATGGTCAATCATATTATTCAATATCATGATTTCGAAATTGGATTTGAAAAGAATAATGTACAAAAAGTTCGATAAAAACCACTTCCACACTTTTACAACCGGAAAGTAATTCGAGATGAAAAAGTAAACGGTGTAAATACGACACTGAAAAAAAAAAAACGATAAATTTATCGGCATATTGAACCCGGTCCTGAACGGAACAAAAAGATGCGAGTATTAACGAGGCGAAAGGGTCGGACCGTGAGCATGGACTCGACGGTGAAAAGAGTAGATTTAATGGATTTAAAGATTTCAACAGGCATAAATAAGTACTAATAAAAATAAATTGGGTGCGATATTTGGTCTGGCTTAAAGTTAATTTCGGAATAAGGGAGGATTTATGTTCACGTATAACACATGGCGTACCCCAAGGACCAAAAAAAGGTTCACAATATAAAAAAATATCTAAACTTTATACGAATGGAAGTAGATTAACTTAACGTTATACAAAAACATATAAGGAGATCTTTTTTAGTATCCTTTATATGGATTTAAACATTATTAAATGAGAAGACTTGGCACGACCAGATACACTAGATACTGGCACAATAACGGCGAGCTTGTATGAGAAGATGTATGAATGCGGATGAAGCGCGAGTTGTGTCAGGACAGAAGAGTGTGGCGCTCTATTCTCTCTGCCTATCCCCGCGGAGAGTCGGGAAGGGGTGATGGTAAGAAAGTAAATAAATTAAAATGTATGATATTATAAGTGTGTCACTCCACAACATTAACCGTTTTAGTGCTAAACAATTTTCGATACAAACGATCGCAGCGCTTTTGCGACGCGTAGCATTCAAACGGTTAAAAAATTATATTGTCAATCGCTACATATATTTAACGTTGAAGCGTGCATCTATTTTAGGGTTAATAAGTGGGCGAATCGGTTATATCCAATAGTTATCTCAAACACATAAGGACAACAGAAAACCGAGATTCATTTTTGCGCGTCACGGTCAATGCCCCATATTTATTTGTTTATTCCAGTAAAGGACGTACCGATTAGAGAAAAATAAAACAAAGTATACAATAATAAAAAAACTATAAAACTGAAAATATATAAATAAATAAATTGTGTACATAAATATAATACAATGCAAAAGTAGGAGATAAAATTATGTTTAAATACTTGTGTTTTTTTTTTTAAAATGTTCACTTTTTTAAATAATGTGCTGTTTTACAGGTGTAGAAAAAAGTTTTTTGAAATTGTGTCGTGTTTTGTATGTTGGGGTAGGTCGTTCCAGGGTCGAACAGAGTTTACCTGGAAAAATTTCTGTGTTGTTTTGGGAGCGAGTGTCCATGTGTGTTACTGAATTGGGTTAATTTAGAAAATTAAATTAATTACATGAATTAATGACAGTGAAAGTGTTTACTACGCAGTGATTATTTAAAATATGAATACATTTTTTTTTAAATGTACCTCTCCCTCCATTAAAACTTGAATTCCTACTCGAGGAAGGGCGGCCACAAAACCGAAAACGGTCTGCATATTATAAAATTTTATTGATAATAAAATAAAAAATGGAATGATAACGGCTCAAGTCAGCTTTCAAAAGAAGAATATTATTTTAACTTACACAATTTGTGCGTAATTTGATTTCGCGCAAAATACTATCGAAGTGGAGGTTTTAATAAAAGGAAAAGAAAATTTAATTTATATATTTTATTTAATCCAAATTATTTCGTACTGAGTAGCACTTTACTTGTAAAAGTGTTTCCAGTAAAAAAATAATGTATCTACTTTTATAGCTATATTACTTTAAAAATAATCATCAATTCTATAATAAACAATAGGCAGATGGGTTAAATGTAAAAATATTTCGCTTTTAACCCACATGCCTACAACATTGGTTCGAGAGTTGTCCCGAAAGACTAACAAGTTAGTCATATTTTCATACCATGAACGTTTAAACTTTAAAAAATTTGGAACCTTCCTGTTATCTGTCTTTGTTATTACCTCCCCTCCACTGACTCAGTTTATACTGTTGTATTTTGTTTTCGATCTAATGTGGATTCACAGGTTGATAATTTTTTTTTATATATTTCTAAAACAGATCCCTAAAGAATTAATTTTTTTTTAAATCTTGCTATTTAAAAAGTCATGTCATGTACTGATCAGAACCCAGCAAATATTTAGTAGCGGGCAGATAACAGAAATAATCCAAAAGTTTTACATTAAGTTTTTCTTTTTGTTTTACAAAGTGTCCCAAAAGTATATTTCATAAAAAGAGTGTAATAAAATCGTGCATATTCAATAAAAAATGTTTATTTTGCATTAAAGTAGAATTTATTTCTTCAAAATTATGTTTTCTAAACGTGATCCGCTATTTCGCTGGCGTTCTTCTAAACGGGAGGCAAAATTTCTTAGAACTGCTCGACATGTGTTCTCTGTGATCACTGCCATTTCTATTCGGATATTTTCTTTTAATCGGTTCAGCAAGGTGTTACTGTATATCTTTGATTGTCGTATCTAGGATTGTTACTGTATATCTTTGATTTAAGGTAGCCCCATAGGAAAACGTACATTGGTGTCAAGTCGGGGCTACATGGAGGCCAATTTATGTCACCTCGTTGGGACATAAATTTTTCAGGGAAAATTTCACGCACTGGTGAGGACATGCTACATAGCGATTGAATCCCAAGGACGCGGCTAGCGATCGGCATACCCCGCAATGAAAAATGAAAAAGACTTTTGGGACACACTGCACTTGAACCGTTATCGCGCTGAGTCGATCACAAAATAAAAATGATATTTAGTCAGCTCTGTAACAACTACATGAAACTCTTGTACACGGGCGCGTAACAACAATTGAGCAACACGCTCAGCTGAAACAATAATTTACACGTAGCATTGGAATGGTGGGTTACGTTATCGACTCTCAATTTTATGACCGGTTATAATTATTATTGGTGTTGGTAAAAACAAAAAGTCTAAGTATTAGAATGGCCCAGAAATATTGCACGCAGAAAACGTGAGGAGAAATGCTTATTTACTGTTTCCGAGGTAAGTTTGTACAACTCCATACTCAAACACTAAAAAAATAAACCACTTGTTTTTTGATTCCACTCGACCATTCCATTCCATTTATTTGAGACGCGTTTCGCCTTGCAAGGTCTCTCAAAAATGTCTCTCTTGCCATATTGTCTTCTTGAGATTGTAAAAATTATATACCTGTCCTTTTCTACAAATTACCCATGACATTAAAATACCATTAGTGTTGGAATTGAATGGTTATTTAGAATAATTAGAAGCATTCAAAATGTATTGAAGTCCTCAGAATTCCAATGAATAATGTTGTCCCTCTTCATCTCATGGTAAATAAATTGTATAGCTGTCCCCCATTATAATTATAAATACAAATCGTCGAGTTAAAATTATTAGATTGATAATGTCCTTGCAAGGCGAAATGCGTCTATAAATAAATTAAACGAGTAGAATAAAAAACGAGTGTTTGATTTTTATAAATGTGAGAAATGGTAAATTTAAAAAAAAATCAGTATCATGTTAGATAATTCAAGAGACAATTTATTCGGTTACGCTGATTGTAAAGCACCTTCACAAATACCGGCCCTGTGTCGCCCTCACAGCTAAATGCAACGCTGTAGCACTCATCTCGTCTTCTAGACTGTCACATTGACACGCATAATGTGGTCGAAGAATTGGAAGAATCTTCTGATCAGTGCTGTAGATAGACCTTGTTGTGATTGAGGCATTCGTGAGTCCAATCAGATTAAAGATCAATGACAAAAATATGTAGATGTAAGAGAACATGTGTACCTATAAGATAACGCCGATGCGGGTGCAGAGATGACGTGGCAAAGCATTTCGCGATCTGTCCTTATCTTCAAAAATTGACAACCATATTATTTTTGTAAAAATAAAACATGCATAATGGAAACGAGGGTAGGCAAATCCAATTACGGAGGAGACTGAAGCTACTAATTACATTTGTCAAAGCGCAGAACTTCTCGACGTCTGTTCGAGTAAAAGTAATCACACACAGGGGTATTACTTATAGACGAGGCATTAAAACTTCTTGCACATTCAATTACGAAAGATTATTGAAAAAATAAAATAAAATGTCTGTCACAAGAGCGACGCTAAAGTAAACATAAAATACTAATTGAAGAATAAATGTTGCATTTTATAAAGCAATCGAGCGGAAGACGTAACGTAATTTCTTGGTCCATCTGTTTTCTGCTTTACATCCATTACATTTAAAATTATTCCAATTACCTGTCGAATCGCAGGAACTACGTAGTATTCTTCAAGGTTGACGTGCGCGATCTCCTCATGACATAAACTATGTATTATGTATGTTTATTATGTATCCACCTCTGTAACTACAAAAATATGGATGTCAAAATATATATATATAAATAAATAAATAAATAAATAAATATCCTTGATCTAAACTCTCCAGGTTTCACGATCTAGACTCCATAACGCAATCACGAATGAGTAGGAGAAAACACCTCCAAATGTTTGGAAAGAAGCAATAGCCAGAGCACTTGAAAACATGTGATTTAAAAATGTGTATTTTATTTTTCTAATAATTTTTACTTTTACTTTTTGTTTTGTATATATCTTATTGCAAACGATACCAGAGTAAAATACTGCCCACCTCGATACCGACTCTGATCCAGTCAGGTGGGTAGGGATCACATGAAATGCACATTTAATAATGAGTAATATCAAATAAATAAATAGATCTTAAGCAAAGTTGAATTTGTAGATCCCATTGCTTCTTTTACTTGATCGTTCCACAGCAGGTGATATTATCTCTCCTGGCATAGTTCCCATCACGATGAGCTTTCTCTTCTTGAAATACCATCAACATATTTCGGAGGTATGCGAATACATATTACTATGGTCGAGGTTACTGTTACCGAATTCAAAAATTAAACCCAAAATAACACGGATATAACCGATTGCTCTATAGAGGAGTGAGGCTTGATCTTTTATATTATCGCAAGAAAGCAGGATGCAAGTCTTCTCAAATACAGTCGCGCGCAAGCTACACGGCCCGAGAATTCTCCCTGAGACGTTTCAGTCTGAACCTGTTGGCTTGTATATGAGGTTTTTGTGTTTGTGCCGAAACTCATCTCATTTCGCTGCATACCTCAGCCTCTTCGTTTTACATTTCCTCAGAATATCGGAGACGTCATAACGTTCCTTAAGTTCCAAGTTCTTTAACATTCTCTATTCTCCGGTTAGGTTAAGGAACGGTATATATCCGTCGTAAGGAACAGTGCATCAGATACTTCATTTAAAAAGAGCCTAAAAACGCACCTTTTCAAAAAATCATATCCATAAGTTTAAATAATAATTTTTAATTTTAAATACAAAAATAGTGTAGGTGTTTAGACGCCTTTGTTCCGTCGATTGGCATATTGGATTTCTTATTGTTGCTATTGGTCACATATGTGTATGAATATTGCCGCCCTTTTCGAAGATTAAAGAGATCTCGATGATCAGTGCGCATTTAGATCAATCGGAAATCTATCCAGAAGAAGAACAACATCAGACCAGCTACGACGCTAGAGCGTCAGCGCACTCAGTGATCATATTTCATATCCGACCATATTATCAATAGGAAACCGTGGAATCACAGCTGTTGAATGCTCTCACGGGAACAGTAGGACTAAATAGGAAAATGGCGTTACAAAAATTATTATTATGGAATGAAGACTCATTATAATATTTTCTTCCATACCGTGTGTATATGCACCACCAATAAATGATTTTCACCCACCAAATCAGATCAAGATCATATGAAACACTTTTAAGAAGATGAATTTAATGAACCGCAGGGAATATACCACACTATTAAGTATTGTTTCAATGCAAGATCGCGCGCCCACATTGTATCGAAATCGGCCGCAAGGTAAGTAAGAGACATTAATCAAAATCCATCTGAACTTTCGCCAAGTGAATGTTCCGTCAGAGTATATTTGCATGACGCAATAGGTTTGATACTCATGGTCAAACAACAAAACTATTCGCGCGATAAAATCTCTTGCTCAGAGTGCAAACTTATCGCTGGAGAATCGGAGAACGGCATCCAATGTGATTTACTAACTACACGATTAATCAGTTTTATACAATAAGCTGTAAATATATGACATGAATTCATCCACTGTAGTAGCGAAGTTTTAGGAAAATATTTAAAAAACATTATTTATTAAGCTATTTAGGCTTAGTTATTTCAGAGTCTCCCCCAGAAATATTTGTCCGCGTTAGAAAAATTCTTAACATTTTTACTCTCACTTTTACATTGTGTATTATTTACACAATCAATACTAAACGAACTACTTACTTCCCAAGTTAGCTACCATGCCAAATTATCGTATAAGAATATAATACTGACGTGATAACAAATGTGTAATTTTAAAATTTGGTTAACATTTATAAAAAACAAGAAAAAAAAACATACAATGTGTATTGTGTAAATTGAGTTAAAACAGTTTTATTCCACTATATTTTTTATTGTGTTAAACGCAAGAACGTTTTCGGAAACATCTTCCCATTATCAATAATATAATTCAACTAAAATTAAAATCACTTTCAAACAGTAATATATGGTGTGTTTGGAGTTAACGAAGGTGGAGTTAAAATGGATAAGAGGGGGGGATGTAATGGGCGGTATTTAAATATTTATTATGTCTTTATTGTTATTTTTATTATTAAATTAATTATTAAATATTAAATAATCATGGAATTCCACAGTCTCACAGTTATACAACATGTTTTATTAGAAGCTCTCCAAAGACGTTAAAAATATAACGACGTAAATAGCCCGATTGAAACAATGTTAGAAATTTTCGGAGATTCGCGGGTGGATTGTAATATATATAATAACCTTGTTACGCGTATTCAACATACATAAACATAATAATAAACATTTAAAAAAGTTTGAGATATAACGAGTTACAACGATGTAACAAGTTAGTCAACTGATATAAATTTAAAAAAATTGGTTGAATAAATATAATAAACATGAAAAACAGAATCGAAACAAGCCTACACAACCACTTATACCACTAGCAATATCAAAAGCCAGGCAAAAAACTTCAGGTCCAATTCACAATTTTTTGCCCAATATTGCGATGATCGACGTCAGGATTATGTTTGAACGAATTTGCAAAAAAAGTAATATAAATAAATTTAACAGTCAAAAGAAATCGAGGTCAAAAGATTGCGGACCGTTTTGTCGAAATTGGCCAACACGACGAAGGCAGAAAATAACGAGAGGGAGATGCAGTAAGGGGTTTACTTGTAATCAGCTGTTATAGGTATGATGGAGGAATAGCATAAATTCGGGTTGACGAGCGTGCGGGGTAAAAAGGAAGCCGAAACGGGTATAGTGTCTACTCCCCGACTCGAGGCGCAGAAATGAAGTCAGCGCGGGCGTAAGTGTTTTATTGCAAACATTATTCAGATTCCAAACAAGCAAGGCAAATATCCACCAAATATTCAATTAATTAAATAAAAGAGAACGTACGACGGGAGTAATAACTGATATAACAAAATACACTTTCATTAGAACCCTAGAGATTCTAAATAATGCAATATTTATTTATAGTCTGAAATTGTTAAAATTATCAGTGAGACGTACGATTACCGACCATATATTTCTATACAGGATCATAGGATCATCAATGGTGATAGAATGCCCCCAGATTGTTGATCTGCTTGACTTTCACGCACCACTGAGGTCATCGAGACACAATTCATTGTTCTATTACAATGGTAATGTCAAAACACATGCATTAGCTATCTCCGCAATCCCCAGATTGCATTCTTTGGGGAATGAATATGCGGTGGTAGTCGACATTTTTGCTGTAAATTTTACTACATTATTACAATTTTTTGTCTCTCGACTCAATGGTGACGAATAAATTGATTTACTTCACATTTTATATTAATTTTTATTTTTAATTTTAATTGCGAAAAAACATACTGAAATTATATAATTTGTTGCATTGTGTAGCACTTCCGATCAAATTTTCTGTTATTTTACAAATTACGTTAATGCCTAAATAGGGCGTGCATAATAATAATGATAAATAAATATCATTTTGTTAAAACGAACTTGCAATTTTAGAACATATGTGATTTAGTTGATAATTAAAACAAATTAGATCACCCAGAAAAAATATAGTTACCACCGGGATTCAGAATTTTCTATTTCTGGCACGAACTATGTTTTACTCAAAGGTATTTGAGAATCATTGCAAAAAAAGATGGTCGCTTTCAAGTTTAAATCACGACGATAACTATGATATATTTTTAAGTGTATATTGAATGTACTTTTAAAATTAGCAATATTAAAGGTGTTTTCCGAAACCGGTAGATGTTTTTTAAACTCAATTGTGGTTAATAAAACTAAGGTAATAAATAAAAAATATATATTGAATGTGTTTATTTAATCATATTCCACTAATCTCGTCTTCAAACTTAATTAGAAACAAATCATCGGCGATTCATCGATACTGATTGATTACAATGTCGTGTATTACCATGGTACCCAGTAACAGCCTACTGCCAGAGTTGATCAGGTGATGGATCACTTAATAATCTAATTAAACAATTAACCATATTATGTGTCATGTAAGTACCAGGATTATCTTTGTTTCCCTGATACTCCTTTTTATATAATGGCAGTATAAAATTTATTTTGAATTTGAAAACAAAAACTTTCCTCATTAAACATTTAGATAATTAATTATACAATGTAGGATCCGCGGTTAACATAGCTAAGAGTGACAACACCCGACTAGACCGCAAATGAAAAATATTTTTAATGAAGAAATCGATTGCGCACAGATTGGGTCGTCGGGTTCGCAGCTGTTGCGAGTTCCCTTGAAAATAAGTAAACATTAACGATAATCCTGCCTACGAACCGTACTTAAATAATTTCTGACGCCTAATAATGCAAGGCATGCGCCACAAACCCACGGCAATGCCAATAGTACGATATATTGTATAAAAGTGCAGTCGTAAAAATGCCAACAAATGAATCCGAATATATATTTTTAACGCCGCGTTTCATCGAGTTTTTGCATGCAATCAAAGTTCGCGGTTTTGATCCAGCCCAGCGCCACATATCAACGTTTGAGTTTGCGGCCGGCGTTGGAAATCGTACACTACGTAATACCTTCGTGTGTGTGTGTGTGTGTAACATGTACTATGGAAAGTAGAGCGGTTTTGGCTGATATAACATAATATTAAAATACAACGTCATTTGTTAAGTAAGCGATAAAATAGCTTTCTCAGTATTGCAAATTAATCTAGTTGTAACGTATTGAGAAAAGATAAACAAATGATACGATAAAAATGCTAAAAGTAGTCGTTTGGTGTCCTTTGTATATGAGAAAAAAATAATCTTTTTAATAAAGCGTATTTATATGTTAACAATTTCTGCTCGGCCTCCTGAATGTTTCGCCTCCACATGTTTCAGTTTTCGGCGACTGTTTTCCAGTTTGGAGTCTGTAGCAGCTCTACTGATTTCTTCTTTACACCGTCCTCTTAGAGAGCCGGGATCTTCACACTCTTCGACTACCACCTACATCATCTGGACGTGACTCGACCATCCGAGTTCTGATTAGAGATTTCAACTATTCGAATATCGAATAGTAAAACTAAAAATATTCGAATAGTTTCTAAAGTATGACAACAGTATGAAATTAATGTTGAATATTTCAAATAAATCGTATTATACGTAAGTACATCAAAATTTGTGATAAAACGAGCTAATTTACCATAAACTGATAATTTATCGTAGTTTTAAAAATAACAACGCATTGAACGTTTCGTATTTTAAATTTGTTTTTATCGTCGCTGCAGTTGACATTACTCGCTCAGTGGCGGTTGACGTTGGCTTAACCGTTAAAAGTGTTTTAAATAGAAGGTCTAACGTTTCTGTCCTATTTTTAAATTGTCTAAATATCTAAAAAAAAAAATTTAGATTATTTGAACAAACATTTGTAGTTTCTGTAGGTGCTTCTTAATTCAGTTTCGAACAAGCAACAGGTATTTTTTCCACGTCCGAATCAGAATCCTGAAAATTGCTTAATATTAAATCCTTATAAATTAGTAAGAATACTATTCGAATAGCTGCACAAATATTCGAGTATCGAATAGTAGAAAAAGGCCGAATATTCAAATATTTGGCTTGGAATATCTAGTTCTGATCAATGTTACACATCTCAGATTTGTCCGCTATTCTCCAAACTTCTCCATCCCGCACAGGTCCATAAATTATCCGAGGGCAAATTAAATCACTATAGATTGTAAATACAAATTTCCAAACCACTTACACTATTATGTATATCACACCTGTGGGTTAAGGCTAGGTGCATACACTCGATTAATACCGCGCCTAAACCATCGAGTCGAAATTAATAAATCCCTCGATTTCTATTCGACTAAACAGTTTAGTTGTTGGAAGTGCGTGTAGAGTCAATCAGTTATCAATGAGACCTCCCAACATTTGTGTGCTGAACAACTGAACTGTTTAGTTGAGTGTATGCGCACGCCAATACATGGAAATGTACATAGTTGTTCATACCGATAGTTGTATTTTGTCAAAAGACGATCAACAACAACTATCGCGTCGATAATATGCGCACTCCGATGTGATCAAATAGTCTTTTGACACACAACTAAATAGTCGAGCGATTAAAAAATATATATATATCAGAAGGATATGTTGTGGGTGTGAGTGCTGAGTACCCGAATAATCACCCATTCACTAACATGGAGGAGTGGAGCTCACGAGTGGGTCTTCCAGATGATTGCAGGCGCATGTTATTGGCACCCGATATAAGTACCGGGTGTGTTTTTGCGGCTGTTAGGTGCACTGGTTTTACGTAGTTTTATTAAAATACCAGTAAAGATATGGTACGTTCATCGGGAATGATGGCCGTGGAGTCGATAGATCTCTACACATCCATAAAGACTGACTTTGCATTTAAGGACGCGGAATAAAATAAAATACACTAATTAAATATATTAATTAGAAAGATATACATATAAAACCAATTTTATCGAAAAATATTGTTATTGCGCTACCGGGATTCGAACCTGGATCTCTTTCCAAACCGGAGAAGGTACATTATCCAACTATGCTACAGCGGCAGTACTTTTGACGACAAATTTTTGAACCTATGTGTCCAAAATTTAATAAAAATGAATTGTTAATTCTGGCGTCTGCTATCTGTTTACTCAAAGGTATTTGAGATTCCATAAAAACAAAGCAGATGGCTTTCAAATAATAGAACGACAGATTATTAATTTGAAAAAGTGTAACATACAGGTTCAAAAAATTGCCATCAAAATTACTGTTGTAGCTTAGTTGAATAATGCACCTTGGAAAGAGATCCAGGTTCGAATCCCGGTAGCGTAATAACAACATTTTACGATAAAATTGATTTTATGTGTACATCTTTCTAATTGGTACATTTAATTAGTATTTAAAATATCACAGAGCGTCTGTTCTGAATAATTACAACTTCACAATAAGTATGTGTTCTACTTAATAAAATAAAATATAAAATATTTTATTTGTTTTCTTGACCAAACGTCGTTGTCAAAACGTTAAAATATGACATATTAAAAATTAAAAATTTAATTAATAAAATAATTCAAAGATATATTCCCCGCAACCCCTGGTTCTCCAAAATAATAATAATATATGTAGAATGAGAATTGGGCATTGCCACGTAGCCTCACATTTGTTCAAATTGAACTTGTTAGATTCCCCAATGCGTGAGTATGGTGCCGAGGAGGAACCCTTGACCATATCTTTTTTGCCTGTCCATTGCGGGTCACAGGTTTTTTTTACAGTAATCTCGTCAACGGTAATTTTCAACTCCCGGTTAACTTGCGTCATCTTCATTCCCTTAACTCGCCACATTTAATCTATAAAATAGGAAATTTTTTGAACGACAGCGGTATTAACTTGTAATGCAATATTTCCTATTCTGTAATATTATAGTATTTTTTCTGTAAATTTGATAAATGGCACAAATCACCCTTGAAGGGTGGATTGCCTATTTAAAAGAAGAAGAAGAAAAATAAATTCTTAATGGCAGTTTGTCACATATCTATCTGCTTAATTTGTTATGATATTGTTGATGAAGTTTTTATTGTTTATGAAGATATTTTCCAAAACAATTACTTTTACAGACACGGGTTAGCTCGTAAATAATAATACAATAGTATAGATATATACATGGAATATAAGTTTAGAACTTTACTTTAGCGCGAGCAGACAGGAAGTGTGCATATACCTTTTCAGAGAGAATTAATAGTCAATAATAATAGTACTTTATAAGCAGCCGGTGTAGGTGAAGTACCTCGTCTCGATTACAAGAAACCAATACAGTCACACCACAAATAACAGAAGGAAATCAAGAAATTATGTAAAAATGGATAATACAGCAGGATACCGACGGACAGGTCGCGTAGAACAAAAGTACAAAGAAAGACACGTGTAAAAGGCGGATGCGGATAGCGGAAGAAGTCAGAAACGAACGCCACGAGCCAAGGTTACACGGATTAAATTATATTTTAACGTTGTGTTTGAATCTCCCACCAGAGCGATGAAAATGAAAATGTCATCACTCAATCTGAACGGGTCGGCATAAATTATTTATAACATTAATTATGCAGTCCTGGCTCTCGACCGGAGGATGTCAGCATACAGGATAACAGCACACTGGTAACACAATGATGTGCGCGTGGATAGGTTGTCGCCGGCTTATGAGCCAATTAAACTGTTGGAGAAAAGAGAAAGAAAAAATAATCGTGTTTGTGTACACATTTTACAGCGACAAATTTTAGAACATTTATTATCGATATTTAAAAAAATTATTTGCTAGAATTAGCAAGTTGCTTTAGCATTATATTATGTGTAAATAGGTATTAGGTAAGTACGAATTATTTTTTTAATCAGAATTTTTACGTAGATATTGTTCAGATATTGAATTAACAAATAAGTTCTTTGCCTACCTGCCGAGACGTGAAAGGACGTAGGTATTTCAATTTTAGAACACTAAATTAAATAAAGAACTAGTGAATTTCTGAAGTGTCTGTTCGGTACAATATGACAGGTCCACAGATCATCGATCGCCGTGCGCGTGTGTGGATTCTTCATTATGTTTACTATTCTTATCTGCCCCCCCACCTTCATTCTCTTTAACCTCAGAGCACGACTTTTTTGTGTGGTGTCTATGAACTTTAAACTGTCAAGGAGTGCGAACGTCCTGCTGTACGGTTGCTCACACTGGTCTGTTATTTGTACAGTTACTCTTGGTATTGTGTATTCGGCTTCTCGCGGTGCGTGCCGAAACTACTATTATGTTCACAGTGCTTCATGTGAATCGGCGAAGAAGTTTCTTGAAGTTCAGGAGAACTGTGACTACAGCAGAGAAAATCCAGGTCATGCTTTCTGGTTGGTTCTTGAACCCTTATTGTTCTGTCCCTATACCAAATTCTTTCCACCCTTTCTACATCCCATTTCCCCATCCCTTGTATAAACAGTGTCAAAATGCTTTTGCACATGTTTCTGAAATTAATTTTTAGATTAGATTAGAATAGATGTAGATTTAAGATTTTTTTGGGGGGGCGGGCGATAAGGTGTTAACACATCAAAAACATAACAATTAAACACGTGCACCGGGTTCTCGTGTAAATATTCAGAAATGAATGCGTAGAACGGATTATGAAAACAGATTGGAGCAATACACGATGTAAAACGAGTTTATTGTGACAGGTTGCTCGGTGTTGTACAACAATTTTAAGCTACTTTAAAACTGATACTGTGACGAGTATTTGGTTATTTTTAATATACATTTCTTAATTATTCTAAAGATGTTTTTATTAACATTACAGACATATAAGGAATACTACAGATCTGAAAATCGTGACAGAAATAAGCACGTAGACCATATAAAGAGAAAGGTATACTATCAGCTGCGATAAGGAACAAGGACACATCGTTCTTAAATAAACATTTTGATCAAATTCAGAGAACATATGTTCTCGAAAACTACGAAAAGATGAGTGATTTAGTAGTTATATATCTGGACGAGTTCGTCTCAAAAATTGGACAGTAGGTACAAACCATCTCAATAAACATAAAAATCCGACTGATTGCAATCTGGTATTCTACATAGCTCTGTGTGGAATTGATAACTTGAATATTGCTATCGAGAAGGAAATAAAGAAATGTGCTCGAGAACATGCAGAATAATAATTCTTGCATACATGTCGAGAAACTAATTTTCAATGTGCAAGGACGAAGAAGAAAAGCTCGGTCTTCAACACAGACAGACCAGGAGACCGCAATGCCAATGAGCACATCTACTGAGAGAAAGTTTATAAATATTTTATGTCTAACGTGAAAGTGGCGTATGAAAGAAATGAAAGGGGTAAAAAAAACAGTAATGCTCCCAACGTTGACCGACGTTAAATTTAAAAATGACCGACATAATCCAAGTGACGAATTTAAAATAATTATCATCACGACATTAAATAATGTGAGTTATTACGAGACTCTCGATCTGAAAGTATCTCGAACGGAATCGCAGCCTCGCTGAGACCGCACGAACGCCATTGAAAACATTACTCATTTCGTAAAATCAAAAGTAAAAAAAAAAGTGAAGAAAAAAAAAGAAATCGCGTTCACTTTTCGCGCAACACACGGCCGACCTTGCCGTTGGTTGTTCACAGTCGCCGCTTGTTCCGGTCGGCTGCCATCTTGCCCCCCACCCCGCTGCTTAACTAACCGCTCGCGGCGCACCGCGAGAAATTATTGCCAAATTATTGTCCGAGAGGGAATATCGGGAGAAATTCGGTTTTGGCAACTTGGTCAATGGCCAAAATTTTGTATATTTTTATAACCTGGATGTTTTAGGTTGCTGCATGTAAACGCCTCAAAACGAAGCACATGGGCAGTAAAGTGAAAAAGAGGCACCCCCAAGATACGTGCATAGATCACCATGTACATGAAGGAGTTGATAATTTTAAAATCTAACACGAACACGTTAAATAGGACAACTGATGAATTGAAGATCCGACTTCTATGCGTACTAAAAACTGCTGGGATCAAAAATACCAAAGCAAATTACTAATATATAAAACTATAATAAGACCTGTGGTCACTTATAGTTGTAAAACGTGATACCTAACACAAATCAAAAAAAAAAAAAACAAATTAGCAGTTTTTGAGCGTAAAATATTAAGAAAAATTTATGAACCTACACTATATATGGAACTTACAGAATAAACGAGCGGAATAAACTTACAGAATTTACGAGCGAGTAAATTTAATTGAGCAAGAAACGATTGTAAAATTCAGTAAATCCTTGATAATGCGATGGACTGGCTATTGAAAGAATACCAAATAATAGGACACCAAATATTGCGGGTGGATTTCCCAGTGGAAGCAACCAAGAGATAGGCTAAGGAAGAGGTGGGCTGACTGTGTGAAGGACTGGAGTAGGACGAGAGGGTCTGGAACTGGACAAGAAAGGCCAGGGATGACAGAGTCGGTAGAGACCATTTATGGAGGAGGTCAAATCCCACCCTAGACTATAGTGCCGTAGATTAAATGGCTCTAATTAAAGCCACGAAAAGTGACCGCAATGCATGAAGTAGTACTGAACCGTCCTGGAAATAAAGTTAACAGAGGACAGTGTAAGGTTTTTGGTTGGCGGCTATGCCGTGTTGCATTACAGCAAGACTGCACTGCAACATAGCGAGGTGCTATGTGGCATTAAAAAAATACCAACGTTGCGGCGAACGAGTAGGACTGATATGAAAGCTTTTTCGCATAGAACAAGTCACCATTCGTCCTGAACTTATGTGATAGCCGGAACTGTATCAGGAATCCTTAATTGTTTCAAAAGGGAGATACTAATCAACTAAATGAGTAAAATACGATTCGTGATTATGCAGTTGGTATAATAAATCAAGATATTCAAGCCGATCTGTGTTAAGGGTACTTTTTTTGGCAGTTTTAAATTTTTTTTTTAATTTCTCTTATTATGTGTATGTACACTTTTACTTTACTTGATATTATATAGGTACTTGTACAATTTTCTCTTATTATTACACATGTACGACTGCTGTTATATTTGTACTTTTACTGGTACTGTATGATACATAAAATAAATTTTTGTACAAGCTGCGAGTGTGGATACTCACGTTGTAAGGGCGTCATAAGGGCGTATATATACAAAAATAATATCAAGGAAACAGTGAAGAACAAGAGTTCGCTTAGAAATAATCAGTGACGCGAACGTTGAAGGATGCCAAAGCGAAAAACCTGGCATGATAAAACTTGTAGATTATGTTAGATTGTACATCAAAGGATCAAAGATATAGGCTTCTCCAAAGCCACAGTCCGTTTATTCTTGAGCCAGTGGGAATAACAGCTCGAGAACTGTACGTAGTCATCATTTCCTGTGTTCATTACGTTGGCCGCGTGCGACGGTTGCCATCTCGCTTTGGAGTGTGAAAGAAAGTGATATAAATTTTTGTACATCTTAGTCAATGATCCAATTTAAGGGAAGTATGACAAACTAGATCAGCGATATAAATGCTTCAAATAAACACATATCGCACACCTAGATCAAAACTACGACAACTCAAAAAAATAAAAAATTTGAGTTATTCGGATACTCTGTCATGTACGCAACTAACATAGCCCCAGTTTTCGAATAGTGTCATTTTAGGATACATTTATGACCTAAAATGTTTAGTTTCATAACTTTAGTAACAAAAAATTGAGAAAAATGGTTTTATTTTTCTGTCTACTGAAAAATGACTTTATGAGTTGTCTTAGTTTTGATCTAGGCGTGCGATATGTGAAAATAAAACGCCTGTATTTTTATTCTACTCGTTTAATTTACTTGATACGAGTTTCGTCGTGTAATGGAATACAATGTAACAATTTAACTCAACAACTTGTAATATTTATATTAATGTTAATCTATAGTTAATTTATTTACATACATGAGATGAAAAGAGACAACAATTCTGAGGGTTTATATACATTTTTGTATTATTCTAAGTAACAATTCTGTTTCAACACTAGTGATATTTTAATGTCATATTAATATTAATGGTAATATGTAGAAAACGACTGCTGTATAATTTTATAACAAGAATACAATGAGGCAAGAGAGACATTTTTGTAATTCTGAAGTTTATATAAATATTTGATTAATATTATAAATATTCAAGTTTGGTTCGAGCGTCTGAATCGAGTTGTCATTGCTCCTCTCTCGGAGCAATATCTACCCAACTCGGCGTGTCTCGTCAGAAATCATCGGGTCGAGATTCACGGCGCGGGCGGGCCCGCTGCTGGCGGAGATGCGGCTCCCACCGATACGTGGATTGGGAATTGATCGAGGCAGTCGACCATGACCGGAAAAGGTGGATACGTTTAGAGCGGGCGCTGAATAAGAATTGAGAGGATTTAGATTTATCGGAACGCAGCGGAAAACAATTAAATACTACTTTTTGTGAAACATGAAAATTAACGGTGCATGTTAAATGAATTGTGAAATAAAGCACCGTTATTTTACTATTAAGCTTTTTTATATGTTTGTTCAAAGAAGGTTAAAGTGAAAAATCAATCTACGAATCTTCCAGGAAAATCTATACCCATGTCGATGCATCAATAATAAAAATGAAAAAATATATGAAACTATGCGTTACGTATCTCAGATATATGCAGATCATCGTATTTTGTTTTGGTCTCTTCGAATTTTATTTTACGTTCCGATGGTGTTCTACTATTTTGTGGAAATATTCCTTCCTCATTCCTATCTACAAAGATACCGGCAACAATGTTAAATGTTACGCATTTATTAACGTAGTATAGTGACATATCGCACATCTAGATCATAACTAAAACAAGTCAAAAAGTCATTTTTCAGTAGACAAAAAAATAAAAACAGTATTCTCCATTTCTTGTTACTAAAGTTATGAAACTAAATATGATTTTAGGTCATAAATGTATCCTAAAATTACATTATTACAGAACTAGGGCACAGAGTATCCGAATACAATAACTCAAAAAATTTTGATCCAGATGTGCCATAGCTTTTGAAATAACATGTTCTATACTCGTATTTCGACAACTTTTATTTGAGAAACTATGAATAGAGTCTTAGGAGTTTGTCATTAAATGAAAAGTTGAAGAGTCTATGCCCATGTCCATTGACCGCAACTACCGAAGCATGTTCCAAAATTCCTCCATAAATGTTATCATCAAAATCGCCGAAGAGGTGGTATAGATGCATCAATAAAATAAATGAAAAACAAATTATAATATAAAAATAAACAAAACAGTAAAAGGAGGCTCATTCATTGCAGAGATTTATAATCCAAGGAAATGTTCTAGATTCGCAACATGCAACATACTCCAGAACTGCACTGAAAAAGCAACAAATCGTGCATGATGAAGATACATAGTACCACCGAAGTAGCCACCGAAATAATGGTCCTTCATAGTGATCACTCACTATGTGAAAAGTGAAGCGATCAATTTATCTATCTAGATACGTAAGCAAGCTTATGCGAAGAATGCAAATGCAATAATCTGCATCTAAATGAACAATTGGATAAAAAAAAAACATTCAACAATTGAAATACCGAAGATATCGGCTAATCATAATACGCCACCCATAAATAACCAGGTTTAAAATATTGATTCAATAAAACAATGAAAACATTTGATTAAGTGGTTTTATTATCCAACGGTTGCCGCGTCAATACATTATGTGTATAAATATGGATCCAGCAATTAGGGTCAATGCGAACGCGAAATAATTACAAATAGGCGTTACCTGCCTACCTACTTTCAGTCCAAAACAGTCCGTTGGTCATACCGTGGACAGTTTCGCCATGCCAAAATCGCTCGTCGAATTGAAGGTTAGATCGCCAAAACTGTGATGGCGTCATGTTACTAGTTGTAACAGAATACAAATATTTTATAGGTTAAGAAGCATTAGTTGATTTCACCACGCCACTATTGAATATACCTTCAGCTCACGTTCATCTACTGTCGCTATCCTCTGCGTCTAGCTGCAATTTTTTATGTCTTCGGATTCCAGTACGGGACCTCCAACTCGAGCACCTTTTTACCCAAGCTTTGCCATTGGTCATTCAGCGCTTTGTCTACTGCGTCCCTGGTCCCACTGCGGATGCCATGCGCCGTTTGTTTTAGATATTATTTATTATTGATATTTTTTCGTTTGAAGTTCTTTTCGTCCAGCTTATTTAATCTGTCCTCTTCCAAATCTTGCAGTCTTTCTTCCTGTTAGTTTAGGGTACACGCTTATCTTTCGTGAAGTTCTTTAGGTTAAACTAAAATTACTTTTTTTTTTTAAATAAAAACCGTTTTAAACATAAAAAAAAATATTCGACAGCGTGTATTTATAAGAATAATTAAATTAAATAATGATTCGTCTGTTGCGGTGTTCAAATTAATCATGACCAGATATTTGATACAGAATTAGAGGGGATTCTGCCAGGCCGATTATTCAGCACAGTCGATGAATTAATTTCCCAACTAGGTTGCGATAATTCACCGATTGGATTTCTTAATAACCGTTGTCCTTGAAATAGGTGAGTGGTTGCGATGATGTTAAGGAACCGATTCAGTTCAACCATGAAACACCACCACCTCAAATTAATAAACTGTATCAACAATTATAGACGGCCTTCTATTACCTTTCTATAACAGTATAATTTAAAAGTCAAAACCAGACTGTACTTAATCTTTTTATTCGTCATCATTACTCTCCTAAATCGGAGGTTATAGAATTATTACGAGGATGTATTGTTAATTGATTTTATTTTTTGGAGCATCGGTTCCAAAGAATATCCGGATACTGAATGGAATGCCTTAAAACTCCAGAAAATATAAAATCACTAAATACGTCTTTCTTCCATACAGTATTTTTCTTGAATCTTTCCCTGCGATAAGATTTTGTTATTCTTCTCTCGTAATATATTCAAACTCTTTGATTTTACTCTTCTTGATGCGTTTCCAAATTGTAACTATAAAATAACAGATCATTAAAGAATCATAAACGTTCAGACTAGATGCCTACTTTAATACGATTTTACGAATGTGTAGATTGTACATATATAATGACATTAACACAGTAAATGAGTTCGACTATTCTCCAATTCATAACTAAGGTAAAAAAAACTTTTACACGACACAATTTCTTGATATTAGTAAGAACACATTGTTATTATTGTGAAGTTGCAGTTTTTAAGACATAGTTCTGTGATATTTTAATACAAATTGAATGTATCAATAAGAGAGAAATATACAGAAAAAATCAATTTATCGAAAAAATATTTTTGTTGCCGCCCGGACACGAACCAGGAAGCCTTCCTATCATAATTTCGACCTTATATCTTGCACTTTCTAATTGATACATCTGTTATTTCATTATTTGAAAGCAATACACATTATATTTTACGGAAAATCTCAAACACGCCAGAATTAAATTAATAAATTAATACTTTTAAAATTAGCAATATTAACTTGGTGGTTAAAATTCATATTTTTTATTTATTATCTTAGTTTTATATTTTTAGTTAGTTATGACATCCTGAAGAAGGAAAAGGTGTTTTCCGAAACCGGTAGATGTTTTTAAACTCAATTGTGGTTAATAAAACTAAGATAATAAATAAAAAATAATAAATTAATTTTTGAAAACATTAATACAACTTGTATATTATTAAAAACGCATTAAAGTTTTTCGGATGACACCAAAAATAATTGATTTTATTTGTATATCGACATTTAATTAATATTAAAATTTCTTGATACTCTATGTCGGTGCAAAATATTTGTTTATAATTATTTTTAATTTCGCGTATATTACTATGTTTATAAGCACGCTTTCATGTATTCTGCATTAGAACTTATTCAGATATATACTGTAACATCTCACTTTTATACAAATTATATTTCATTGTCAATGCATAATTAACACTAACTGTAGTATGTATAAGGTATGCTACTGTGGGTAGTCACATTACAGTAGCAGATGAGCCTTTGCAAGAGGTTTAATGACCATATTTTTAACGTGGCTCATTTATATACCCGTGTTGTATAATTAAGCATATTGTTTTGTACAATATAAAATAAAAAAGATGCAAAAATCGTTTACATGATATCGCAATGTCTGAGACAACCCGTATCGTACCACTCTGCATACAATTTTTTTTCTGGTTCGCTCCGTCATATTTTGAATGCAAACCAATGTATTTTGTTTTGGTCTATTCAAGCTAAGTCAACGCAGTGGAAATGAGATCTCTTAGGCGTATATTTGGCAGATCTATTTATGAAAGAGTGAAGAATGAAGAAATAAGGAAAGAATTTAAAGCTGATTTTAACATAGTGAGTAAGATTAAGAAATGATTTGCTAGTCGTTGAAATTTTTTTTTTGGTGATATATGGAACAGATGAATAAGGAGAGAATGGTAAGAAAAATATATGACGCAAGTTTACATGACACCGGAAATAGAGGACGTCCCCGGAATATTTGGCACGACCAGGTAAACCAGATAGTGGAAGATGGTCCTGTTAAAAGCCTCAATAATCGACGAGCTTGCATGAGAATTGTTGAGAATCGTTAATTAGTGAGTTTGTTAATTCAAATTAAGTCTAAATTTTACTTAAAAATAAAAAGGAAATACATTAATTTTAATTTATTCATCGCGAATAATTCTATTAAATGTTACACATTTTTTCAACGCAATTTCTTGACACATTTTACCGGGGAAGCCTCCGAAAAAACATGTTAAATATTTTCGGAATTTATGGCCACCGCGAATTGCTGAAGGCGTAAGTGGTGTGCGAAAATTTCGACAACGAGAAATAAAAAAGATATTAGAATGCTTTGCAAATACACTCCGGTGGGCCTTTACAAAGCGAATTTCCTGCAACGTATCGAGCAGGAAGCGTTACATCAAATCTACACGGATATAGTACGGTGAAAATGTTCACACGTGCGCCGGGAAATTGTACGAGTCTCCCGAGCCGATCATTCCAGATTTATTTATATATTTATTTCGTTTCGCCGAAAAAATTCCATCTAAAAAGATAACAGCACTCGCTGGAGTTCAGCTATTTCGTTTAAATATCGATGTATGCATCGATTTTTTCCAATCTTTAACAGTAAGAAGATACCGGATAAAAAGTATTAAGGTTAAAATTAGAAAAGAGGTGAAACAAGTGAAAAAAAAAAACGAGGATGAATGAACACAAGTTCTTCCAATCACCTTAAAGGTAGCACCAACATAACAAATAACACGTTGTTTGCCAAAACACTTATAATCAACTCTTAGACGTTTCATTGATAAATAATCAACTGCATAACGACGTATTTTACGACATTTTAAAGAAAACGCGTTGCGCCTGTATCATATCTATCGATGACTAACCCGAGTCGATTTCGGTCGTGTGAACCGCCGTCTGACATTGTAAAAGTCAATATGTTCCGAGGAAATTATCACCAATTCTCGCCTCTGTCCGCTAACAGGGAGATTCCTTTGTGCATAACTCCGGAGGTGAACGGCTTCGTATATAAAAATAGTGGACGTGGCCGCGATGTTTTCAATTCGACTGTCATTGAAACACGATATATTTTATTCATAAATGTCAATATAAATGGTAATTATATTGCCTTTCAATTATTTTTGATGTGTAAACATCTTAACTCCCCAAATATCGTAGATGCTAGAATAATCTTAAAAAAATACATGATGAAAAAACTGACATAACCAGCACGTCACATTCGTTACCGTGGTGACTGAATATTTTATTCAGTGCCCATGAGCGTATGAAAAACGTAAAAAAGTATCATTTTAAATAAAATAATACTATAATCGTCTTGCTTAACTGGATATGAAAAGAATTGGTCTCTGGAAGTTTCATAACAAAATAAATAAAACAAAAAAGCATAAATCAATACCAAATAAAAATCACTGTAAAAATGTTCAAAAATTGATCAAATTAATTGAAACATTGTAAATAAATAAATAAAAAATAAAAGTGCTTGACAGCGTAGCTAAGAGGGAGGGGGGAAAGGGGTTCAAAAGAAGAGGGACAAAATTTAGACTAAGTAAACAAAATAATAGGATTAACTTAATTTATTGTCTTTGCCACACCTGTGATATTTCGGACATATTGCACATCGCCAAGACATTTGAAAAAATACGTGGTCCATACATAGACCACCAAATAAATAGACACGAACTAACACAAATTCCTTGTGTCTCAAACTTTTCATTTTAGTGGCACCCACGTGATCACTTTGGTGCCACTCACGAAATCAAAGAGCTCCGCGACTTTTTTTAAAAATATGACTCGATTGGAATGAAAATTTAAACGCTGATAATATAATATGCATTAATGTAAAAAATACGACTTTTTTACACAAAGATTTAATTTAATTACTAATGCATAAATGTGTCACAATCTATCGGATTTATGTTTCGTTGGATATACGTGTGTAGAATGCTCCTCTACCCGTAAATAATATTCCACACCCCTCTGCTATATATACACTTCATATCGTGTATATTCATTTACTAGTCTGTGGGTCTATAGTAAAATAGAAAACGTACGGAGCAGGAGAAGATCGCAGACGATGCAAAGACCAAATAAGTAGTCTATTGGCACTCCATTTTCTCGGAAAGCAGAATTTGGACTGTCAATGGCAGGGCAGTAACGATGTTCTGCAGTGAGGGATTGACTGCGAAGCAGCTGTTTTCCAACCTACGTGTCCAAAAACACGCAGGTAACCAAAAACAAGTCGATTATAAACGTACTAAGAGCGGACATCTATTATATTCAGATGAATGAAAATTCTCGATAGAAAATTTTAAAACAGTTTCGCGACAATAGCAGCCTTGTTACTACAGAAAAAATGCCACCTTTACGCAATCATTAAGGCACGTGTCAATTCTCACGATATACAAATTTAAAAAAAAATCTATATACGAAATTTCAAAAGAATATTGTATAGATAAATGTAAATTCATTTAAGATATTTGATAAATGATAGATCGTGACGTACATACACACCGTACATTATATTATTAAATATGCAAAATATAATGGGTGACAGAATCTATTATTCTCATAGAAGTTATTTTAACAAGCGGCTGCGTCATATTGTGTTCCCGGATAGCGACAAGTCACGAAAAGTATACACTGAATAGGGCACCGAATATTCATAAGAATTATGCAGAGTAACATCCCCATCAGCAATCGTATATTGTACAAGAAATAATTGTATATTTCTAAAATGTCTCAGTGAGAGATCAATTCATTAATTTATTTCTGGAGCAGTCGGATCTCCTACACGCCTCACTTCAAGTTTCACGTTAGCGACGCATATTGCCGACGTGAACAGTTTGAACGTGATGTCCATTATTCGACACTGGACGATATGTGTCGTTGCGCAAAAACCAGATTAATTCCGGATTCTATTGAGGCAGATCGTCAACGTGAGCAGTATAAACGTCGCGTACCTAATACAACATTGAGTAGCGCGCTTGGACCTACTCATGTTAACGATCTGTCTCACAAAACCTGGCTACAGATCTATCCAGTTTATTGGGGATTGGCGATGGTTAGACCGTTACTGTGACTATGATTGTGTTCGATTGTAACGATGATTGGTAAATGATTATTCACAATTCTTCGAGTGATCACTGGTACACCAGAAATTAAATCTCCAAAATATAAACCTCGGTTAACAATTATCGTTACAATCGCAATCACAATAACGGTTTATCACTGTTGTGAATCAATTCTGTAATCGATCTTAATCATACCACTGCATGATAAGCCTCTCCATCGAAAGAAGTCGGAGTGTCGAGAATCCTTCATTAAATTTTAGCACCGTCAAGATTGAATCCTGTCCTGAATTCTGTGACATCCAGGATACTCCAAGTAGCCACGTCCAGCAACACATTTCGAAAGCGCGATTACTATTTAACCTAAAATTCGCTCTACACTCTTTGAACTACTCACCAGATTTTAAATTACCGCACGTATGCACGAAGTTAATTCAAATATACTTGTACTATTTTTCCAAAATTTTGGTGAAAATGAACGAAAAAAAGTCAGCACAAGACGTGTAGTATGTAGAAATCATCGTAAATAAAAAATAATACGGCGAACGCGAAATGTTGTATCCTGTACATATGACATTATCACGATTAAAAATACAAAAAATGACATCATCTTTATAAACGAAGATCACGACGCGGTGGTCAGACCCTGCCTGAGCCGGCCCGTGGAAATACCGCATGCCCTGAAGCAAAAGCTGATACTGGAGAATCTAAAAAATATATTTAAATAAAAAATCATAACAACTCTCCGTAGGTGTTTAAACAAAAGCAGCCATGAAGAAACAAAAAAATGGACAATTGAAACGACATAGATTTATAGCGATGATTATAATGATAGGTTAAACTAAAATATAGGACCGTAACCTTTAGTTTACTTTAGCCGTGCATTATGAGTAACTGATCTAACTTCAACAACGTCAAGAAGTGGGGAAGAACTTATTATTTAATTATCTGCTGTATTGTATTCATATCAAATGTAAAGAAAACATATACCCAATCGCTGATTGAGGAAGATGCTAACTTCTTATTCAGTATACTAATACTTAAAACCCGTCCCGTTTGACGTCGTTCAAGCGCAGCTTATTCTGATCTGAATCCACTTCTATATTAGGTAATTAAATATCACAAAAACTTTTTAAAAAACAACATCTAGACAAATAGTTTGACGTGTTAACTTTGAAAACCGATCGTCTTGAAATAATAATTACCTACCTGTTTACGCGGATTTACCATGTTTTGGAGAATGCAAGAAAACATGCTTCGACCAGTCCAGAGGTCTAAATAAACCGATCGCCGGGAGTGCGCTCTTCGGTCGATCGAAATCTACCCAGCCAAAAGAACAACATTAGACCACAAAATCAGCACGTACAATAAAAAGATTAGTGCACTGTTCATATATCACATGTGACTTTATTGTCAATCAGAAACCTGGGAACCAGCTGTCGAGGGAAATTACGGGAACACTACTATAGAAATATTACTGTTAATTTAAATATAAATAAGTCTAGTAGTATTACGGTGCTTTCCATCTGATTTTTGATAATAGGCTTGTTTGTTTACTGTTTTGAAATATGTACATCGGTACGATAATGTCACATATCCATATTTTAAATGAAATGGACACTTCATTGGGATTTCATTACCGATACGATTTGATATCATCATGAAGTACAGAAATATTAGTCACAGCTCTTATATAGATGGTTCAAATAAAGATCTCGAGTTTTCACGTTTGTTTAGCGAATCTCTTGCTACACTTTTCTGTGTAGTGTATGCGAGCTGGTGATATTATCCGAGCTGGTGTATATTTTGTGATATCGATGCTTGTACATTCAGTACAGTGCGGCACGTAAAATGATCTAGAATACGTTAAACCTTAAAAAGACATAAACACAAGACGGAACTGAAAATTGACAGGTTTCAAGACAAAATTTACAGTTTAAATTTGTTTATGAAAAATTTAAGGCATTGGTAGGGGTGACAATAGATAATAGCGAACGCGAAAAATATGCTAATATAATATAATAAATACTAGTTAATGCTCATTAATTAAGTAGATTTCATTTTTGCTCACCGGCTCGTCGCTAACATAACACGCTTTACAAGTCTGTGATTATCCATGCATATCAAGACAGTGGCGTAACTACCCTAATGCAGCCAATTCCACAGCAAGATAGGGGATCAGCAACAATTAATTGGTATTCAACATTTTCCAGCACTCACATAGACTAATAATTTTTAAAATCTGCAAAAAATAGATTTAAAATATTTTAATAATCATTTCTAACTTGAAAACATTATCGATGCGTGCAGCAGTATATAGCTCTAAGAATAAGATCATCATCGCAAAGCAAATTTTTTTCCGTTGCGAGTTGCCTAATTGAATGCTGAAAGAGCTGAATATGATGACATTTAAGAATGAAATATATTTTAATATAATGGTATTTATTTATAAAATCCTCAATGAGAAAATATCAGCGGAATTTATACAAAAAATTGATGCAAATAATTGAATAGATTTAAAGTGAAACTGGCTTGATATGTAAAAGATAAGTTCTAGTAAAAGAAAAGACTTTCTTGTTTATATTAGAGCATATATAGGAGTGCTTATGTATGCACTATGTTCAGAATTAAATAAATAATTATGTGTATTATTATAAGTATGCTTAATTTTTTTCATAAATGTGTGAATATTATGGTATACTACCATATAATTAAAAAAACAACGTATTATTTATCATTCTAATTTAGTCCTTTCATTTTACACTGGGGCTCGAAGCTTTTATTTATTTTGAATCAGAACCCTTCTTTTTTAGTCACGTCACTGGGTAAGGAGGATAAATATCGAAAAAGAAAAATATTAATAAGCACGTGTACATTTTTAAAAATATTATCGGCATTCTTGTACGGAGGACACGTTTGTTTGTAAGCTTTCACTAAATGCGATACAATCCTTCAAATCCCAATAGGAAAGATACCCGAGAGACATACATACATACGATGTGATTACTCCAAGTTCCGAGACGTTCGTGTACCGGCGTGCAACGTGGTCGATGACGTAGAGGTCGCCGTGCGGTGAAAGTGGCCCGCGGATTATGCGGCTGTTACGCAAGACACGAACCGAGAACAAAGAGTAGGTCGCGAGTGAGGGAGGCGATCAGCGACGGAGAGACGACGGTGGGCGACAATCGCTGATGCCGATGGATCAAATGAAGAGATCGAATCACAAGGTTTGCGACAGGTATCAACAATATCGAGGTGCAGAATGATCAAAAAAATATCAATTTAATGTATTAATTTTAAATATATACATATAAAATCAATTTTGTCGAAAAGTATTGTTTTTGCGCTACCGGGATTCGAACTTGGATCTCTATTTAAAACATCACAGACCGTCTGTTCTGAATAAGTATAACTTCACAATAAGAATGTGTTCTCCTTAATAAATAAATGTCATTAATTAACATGGCGGTTACTCTGTGGTGTAACATGATTATTTTCATTTTCACAATAAAACTTTGTACTACACACACGTTAGGTTATCTAATCTTAATCTAAATACGAGAATAAAGAAACATCGCCGCTGCCTAAAAAATAACAACAACTCAAAATTTTCTAATCACATAATTGAAACAAACCATTATTAGGATAGTCATAGGTTAAAACTTCTCCATTCGGTACCTTATAAAGGATTAATAACAAACAATTTGGAAGCCATTGAAATACAAAAGAACCCGGGAAACCACTATATAACATTCCCCAACACTTCGCGTTTACTGTCCATATTCCCGGTAACGACAGAAACCTCATTTTTCTTCTTAAGCCCCGCCGCATTGCCCGAATAGGCTACAATTCTGTATTTAGTTTAGTTATCACCTGATGACAGGGACTGCGCCTCTCGAAACTAGCAGAGAAAATAAACTCAACCCAAGTTCGATATTGAAAATTCAAAATGAGGTTGTTGGAGAAGGATTTTAAGAATACCATGGATAGCTAGATGCATCAACGAACAGATTATAGAAGATTTCGGTGGATGCGAACGACTGTCATGGACATGCCTGCGACATGTCCTGCAATTCTTCGGACAGAAGAGAGAGCAACAGATTGGAGAGGCTTGTTGTGACTGATAAGGTCAAGATCCATTTCGCCCTGCAGAATGATAAATGAGATGGGGAAGAATTGTCGACCGAAGGGACATCTCGTACGGGTCACAATCCTGAATTGTAAGAAAACAACAAAGTAGAAGAATTATTAGAGACGATAATAACCGAGTGTTTTTAAAATCTGTAAGTTGTTGAAAGTAGTGATGGTTAAACCGTTATTGTGACTGTTATTGTGTTCGATTTTAATGATGATTGGTAACTGATTATGCGTAGTTCTTCGAACAATGGCTGGTGAACTTGAAAGTAAACTTCAAACATTAAATCTTAGTTACCAATCGTTTTAAATATTACAGACATAAAACGGTTTACCATCACTCGTTGAAAAAATCACTCTAATATACGGTCGCAAAATATTAATTCTCACTGAGAGATTGAATCCAAGCAGCCGAAATGAGACATCTTAGGAGAGTAGCGGGAGTAACATCAATGGACCGAGTGAAGATACCGCTACTTATAGAACGATCTCAAGACACGTCTGGCAACTGGCGAATCGGCCCAGACTGAGTCAATTGAAATATCGGTTAAAAAAAAACATGCTGGATGAACCTGTTGAGGATAAGTTATCAACAGCACGCTCCAGGACTGCTCCAAGAACATGAAATGGAGAACAATAATACAAGCTACCGACGAAAACAATTTACCTGTAGAACGAAACGATCAAAAAAATATAGTCAGAATACCAGCCATTGATTTATGTTTGAGAGGTATGAAAACGACACGATGTAGGTATAGAAGATTGGTATCTAATGAAATTATATCGTATATTGAATTTTAGGCAAGTGAGTGTTACCGTTCACAACATAGTTTACGCGTGTGCCTTGTGCAAATATATTATAAGATGGCCGCCCGCCGCAACGGAGCGGGAGATTTTATAGGACGATAACGGATACAACATCATCAAAGTTATTCACCGTAAAAGAAACAACGCACGATCAGCTTGTCGACATTTTGTTTCGGCCTCAGATATTATTATTTGATGTGCGGAATAAAAATGTGAACCGCCGCTGTACGGGTTACACAAACTGCGACGGTTGTAATGGCATGTGGGTGTTTATTGCGCCATTATCCGCCGCCGCGTCGTTACACGCTTACGTGGTTCGATCCGCGTTAAATTCCATTTGCTCCAAATAAAATGTTTTCGCCGAATTTAGACTGTGAATAGAGGATCGATACCTTGGTGCGGATGAAAGGTGGGTCACAAGGTACACACATGATTTTTAACCGGATTAGTGCCTCGTATGTTGTATCGTTAGCTTCAGAACCCCAGACCCTTATTCACAGTCAGTCCTTCATTAGTAATAAGGGACCGGCACAGTAATGGGTCGTTACCGAGGATCGATATCTCGGTGCGGCCGAAAGGTGGGTCACAAGGTACACACATGATTTTTAACCGGATTAGGCCTCGTATGTTGTATTGTCAGCTTCAGAACTCCGGACCCTTATTCACAGTCGGTCCTTCATTAGTAATAAGGGGCCGGTTCAGTAATGGGTCGTTACTGAGGATCGACTCCCTCCCCCCCGGCCACTGCGAATGCCCCGCCAGACCTTTGAACAGATTGAAGTGGCTACATACTCGATTAGTTTTATTTTATTTTTAATATACATATTATCAACAGGTCATCAATGATCCTGATAGGAAGTAGATAAAGACAATTAGGGAAGTAACATTTCATAGAATACTTTTTTAATGGTTGATGGATTAAAAATACTGTAAAAAAATAAGTGCGTGGATTCCAAGGTAAATAAAATAGATAATTTAATTATGACATCTATTATCAGGTTTTACTTAAAGGTGTTTGAGATTCATCGTAATATAAAGTTGATTGCTTTTAAAAATGGAATAGTAGGTGTATCAAATGGAAATATTAGAAAATTCAAGTTGAAAATTTGTTGAAAATGTATTCGATTGCTATAGCGAAAATGGAGAACGCGCTTTCCCGCAGAGGTTCGAAGGTTCGAATCTCAGTGGCAATAAAATATTTTTTCGATAGATGGATTTTTTCTGTATATCTTTCTAGTTGATCATTAAATTTGTATTAAAATACTACAGAACTATGTTTTAAAAATGCAATTTCACTACAAAAATATTTATCGGTATATTCTGTCATATACCATGTTATTTGTATCATTGGATGTCCTCGGCCATGTCTTTTCTCCTAGTCCCCAAATAACAAAGAAATACCTAAAAAAAAAAAGACCTCTAGATAACAATTTGTTTATGATATTTTCAAAGAAGAGAAAGGGCCGAGGAACGATAAAGCGGACCATGTTTCCAACAGCGGATATAAAGTTTCAGTGACCATGGTCGAAGCTGATTTCGAATCATTAAAACTAAAGTAAATTCGTCTACGACACTCCATAGAACACTTCAATAAAACACGTCATATCAGCTCAGAAAACTTTACATCTAAAATTTATTTCCAGCCAACTTCCATTATGCATGTACTTTTAAGACGTGAAAACTATATTACACGGAGAAGTAATCTCCAAAGAGTGCCATTTTGTCGTTGATTAATTGGTTAAGGACTCAATTGATCAGAGTTTGTTCGCTTAAGTTCTGAAACAAGTTGTAGCATCTATAATCAGGGCCAGAGCAAGTTTTGAAATATCAGTAAATTAACCCGGGATTATATTGGGTTTAATAATATTGAGCCAAGGTACAATATAATCGTTGCAATATTTTAATATCCAGACAGACCAAATTTAGGGTCTATAAAGTGACCGTGAAGTCGACATTGCCATGTGAATGCGAAATTTGATAATAATAATTATTTATTTTTTGAGTTACATAATACATTGTTATAATAAGAGTTTTGTATTCCGGCAATTAAGAGCTTTGTATCCCAGACAATTTGAATGGAAGACGTCAAATTCTCAGATCAGGCTCTATTTCAGCCGCAGGATGCGTGTAGAACCGACTAACGGTTGCCAGAAGTCTAAATTTTGTGAACGGGCATTTGTGGTGGCAGGCCCAAAGGCGTGAAACTCTTTGCCCTCAGCCATAAGAAACTGAAACGTACCTTTTCAAAAAATCCAAAAGCTAAAATAACTATTTTTAATTTTAAATACAAAGATAATGTAGGACTAAACAGTTAATATGTAAAGCGCCCTTGGGGTGAAAATTTCTACGAAAATGGAGCTGTCTGTATAAATGATCCAATATTATTATTATAATAAGATAAAACATTGCTACACTAGTGTATTAATTACTGTATTAAAACAGACAAGCTTTTCTCGTACAGTAGTAAACAATGTTTAATAAACAACTGTTTAAATGCATAAAAATATATAAATTGTATAACAAGATGCAATTAGAAAGTATATAAATGTAAAACTTAATGTAAATGCAATGTTCAATTTATAAGAATAAAAAAAGTATGTAAAGTAACGTTCAATGTATAAAAAAAAGAAATATAAAGAGTAAAACAAGGTGGCGTATAAATACAAACTTAAAGTAAATGTAATGTTCGATTTATAAAAATAAAGAAGAGTAAGCAAAGTAACAGTAAATGGGTAAAAAAAAATATACAAATATAATTAAGGTTGTGTAAAATTGTAAATAAATTCGTACAACAATTGATAAGGATGAAACAAACAAAATGTCCATCCAAGAATTATAAAAAGAAACCTACCGATGGCGTATTCGCGCCAATCCAAGGCTCTGTGAGATTATCGAAGAGCACAAAACGGGGACAGCTAGGAGATCAAGACTGAAATGGGCAGGCCACGCTGTGAGTAGCGACACTTTTAGGATTCGCAATCATCGAAAAAATACATGGAAATGGGAAGAAAAGCCAAGTAAAATAGACGGACTACGGGTTTTGGACGTTTTACCTATGCAGTCGACCTTGGACCTGGATTTGATTTTGAGATAGCAGAATATCAATTGATCAGTTTTGTGATTAAAAAGTTAAAAACATATTAAGATAATCAAAAAATAAAAATTATTAATAACGCTTTTCGTTATTGAAATGTTAGAAACACAATTTTTTTAAATATGTTACAAATTGAAAATTGAAGCGAATGAACGAGCTATTAAATCCACTATACAGTGACAAAGCGCATCTAGGATTAACAATATCGTTTTGTTAAATGTGAGTGATTAAAAAACAAATGTAACAACATAAATAAACGCACCAAAACCAGACGAAAGATGAATGAATTAATCATTAATATTAATGTCCGTTTGAAATGAAGTGAACTGAAACGAAGATAAGTAGTGAACCAAAAATAAATATCGTTGATTAATTAGAATATTTATTTTAATTGACGACTACTCGCTTGATTGCCGACGAGCGAGGAATGCATCGATGTGAAAAGATACAATTGCACAGCGTGCACTAGATACAATGTATTGTTATATTATACACGCGAGCATTTATTGTAATAATAACTAAAAACAATCAATAATATGAAGAATTAAACTTGAACGCCATTGAATGCGTTGTAAAATAAATTAATTGGAGAAAATATATACCTCAACGTTTCAACGGTGTTGAACAGCTCGATTGCCATGTCTACGCGTGTGAACGTATTATACGTGTGTACGCATAATGTATGCGATAAAGACCCAATTAATTAAAAGTACAAATCTTGCAAAATCATCTAAGCGTTGAAAACCTACGGAGATAATTCAAATGAAAAGTGTGGAGACGTTAGAAATTGATACAAAAAACTGGGCAATTTGCCAAGGACAACAGAAAATCGTGCTACGAAGTAAAACTTCGATGAAACTCAACGAGACGTACTGTGCCAATTTAAATTAAGAGTGCAGGTGGTAGAGGATGCAAGAGAGGAAAATTAAAGAGGCGATGAAAGAAATAATGTCGAGAGCATAAAATGATCAATCAAGTGATAATAGTTCACTGGACGAATCGACGATTAAATAAAAAAAAATATGAAAGTCTCGCGAAAGAATATTAAAAAACATCTACATTTCGAAAGTATTTTGTAGAAGAATTCATCCCCTGCAGCGAGAGGGGTTGATTGCATTTCTTAGCTGTGGTCTCCCCTAGCGTGTACATCCCTTATAAACATGGAAGCAAATATCACATTTTTCCGAGCTTTCAGCGTAGTTCATTTCCGGAAGATCGCGCGACTCACAGCTTCCGAATTGTGGTAGGTACTGTCATTAACTAATTTTACACGAAATAAGATGTATTCCATTTGTTTACAATAGAATTTTATTTTGCTGTAAACAATTTTAGCCACCCGTCATTTGGGCGGGGCTTTGTTTTTTGCTGCCCAATGGGTGTAGAGTGGTTTTGTGCTGGGTCGGTTAATTAGTTACAGAGTACCTACTTGGAGAAAATGGCAGATTTGCTTTTGCCGGCGTAAATTATTGATATTTTTTGTGGACGTGTTTAGATTTTGACACATTCAAATCAATACATGGCGTGGGTAATATAGGTAATCCATTGAGTCTGTTATAGGTGACCTTCCCACCTATCCACGGTCCAATTGTATTTTTATGATAATCAAGGATAAGCGTAATATTTTTCGATTCTTTGCAGATATTTATTTTTGTTTGATAAAATTGTATTTGATATGTCGAATATTGTTTACCAAATCTATTTAATATTTTTACGAAAAATAGCTCCGCAAGTATTTGTATATATTTTGATACTAAAGGTAAACAATATTTGTGTAGAATATAATGAAATAAAAATTGTAATTAATATTGATACTAAGATATCAAAGTATTATCTTTTTCATTTTTATTTATTCTGTTCAAGTTCTTAATATACGTACATATACATTATAAACATTCTTATACAAAAAGGCGAACAAGTTTCATAATGTAAGAAATGTTCACTGTCTCCTTAACTAGACCGTAGTCTGTACTAAAGGAGACAGGTTCATCCGTTGTCTATCGTACAAATATGAAAACCATTATTATTGTTAATACATGTATATATATTTATTTAGACCAAAAATATTAGGAATGAGGTAAACAGGGTTTTAAAAGAATTCTAATAACATAATATAATAATAATAAGTAATAATAAGTAAAATGCTCTCGCTATCCCACGATTGAAACACTATGCAAAACAGAAAAATGAATATAATGAAATGATGTTTTGTTCAAGTGATCATTTCCATGAATCTTTGCCCAGTTTCCTTTCTGCTAACACTCAATAACCAGTTCCAGAGATGGTGTTTGAGTTTGTCCATCGAGAATTGTTCCATACTGCTCGGCAAAATGTTATAGACTTTGGGGGGCAGAATATAGAAGGATTGACCAAAGCTTGTTTTCATTTTAAACTTCGCGGTGATCCTATTCTTTTTTGCTCTCGTAACATAAAACTACTAACATTTTACCCGTCCTGAAACGCGACTCGCAGACAAGCTGTTGGATGTGGTAATAGAAGATGGTGCAGAATTTTATCTACCACCAGGATTTAAAAACAAAAAAACACTTAATTTCACAGAATCAACATAAAATAACAGATGTCACAAAAAATGTTACAACACGAGAACACTTAAAATTTCCCAATTTAACACAATAACCAAAACAAGGCTGAATCTATCATCTATAATTTATTTGTAAATAGTGTATTATAGCATGACACATACTTTATCTCATCTTATACAGGGTGTTAGCTAGTTATCCAAACTTCAAGAATAGGTAAATCAAGTAATTTAGAACGAAAAATATTCGTATATAAATTTATATAATATAATTTCATATAAAATTACATTTTTATTTATGGTTTTATAATTAATTATACGCGTAGATTGTGCGTAACTTTGTGTAAAAAATATATTTATGTGGGATTTTTGTGTAAACATTGTTTTTAATGCACAATGATGTGCATTAGTATTATATTCTGTGCGACATTTGTTTTTCGGTTGCTGAATATTACAAGATTAGAAGTACAAATATACATACCGATCTATATTTTCGATTACTGGGCAAGCTATTTAAATATTTTTGTTTTGCTTTCCATTGAATATTTTGATTCCCTTATTTTTTAAATTATTTTTGGTAATTTACAGTGCTTGGGTTTATTAAAAAATTCTTACAAAAACATACGCAATATTTAAATAAAGTTTGCTCGGTGGTCGAGTGAGCGAACCACCGTTTTAAGTAAGAATAAGTCGAGAGCTCGGAAAGCTATGTAAGTACCTATATATGTGAATATGTATTTATGAGGGCATACTTAGGTAAGGTAAATCAACTGATTTAACATTTTAGTAGGAGTAATTTCTATAGTATTTTATTTTGACTGTTTTATCAATTAATTAATCAGCGAATCAATTTATAAAATTTCTTATGAATTACTTTAATGGTAGTCCAACGTTTTACAAAAGATAAGAAATATTGAAAAAAAAAGCTATCTTTGAAGTCGCATAACTCGTTAACTGTAAACATTTTACCAAAGCGTAAATAACATTTTCTGTTCAAAATTGGATGAAGAAGATTTCCCCGAAGTTTTTGCTACTATGAGACAACCGGTATATATAATACTCCTTTTAGAAAATTTTTCCCAAATACAGTGTCATATTTATGTGTTTTATTATTAATGATTTAAAAAAAAACCTACAAGAATTCAACAATTTTAAGAACAGGTTAAGATAAAACTGATTGAGATTAAATACCATTAAAATGGGAGGCAGTGCATTTTGAATAGTTAAAGAGTGTCGCGAGACTGTCACCCTTACAGAACGCACAAAGCATTCGGCACAGAAGAACAGATAGAAAGTGCAGCCGAAATTAATTTAAGTGCAAGTAAACATCGTCTCGCAGCTGGGCTATTTATGTCGGCTTCGTCTGCGCAAACAAGCCGATATCTGGGTCGCTTCTCGGAAGGAAAAATGCATTAAAAAACATTTAAATCATGCAAATTTATTGCAGTCTGAAGCGCGTGCAGACAGATGCACCGCTGCTCTGCGCCTACCCACGGCGGCCGGCTAATGTCTACAGAAGTCACCTCGTATTAATGCAAATCGCCTCGCGCATTACGATCTCAATCTTTGATGGACCGCTCCTCGACCCGCGAATTTTAATGGTCGGTATTCTAAAATGCGAAGCCAAATTGGACGTCTAGCTGTGATTGTGTCATATTGTTTCCATTACCGCTACCATTAGCCCGCGTCGCACGCGGATTTAAAATTTTAACTTTTGTATTGGTGGTTGCGCGGCAAATCGAAAAAAATATTATTTATCCTATTGCAGTATTATTATAAAAAAAAAAAATATTTTTGTGATGTAATGAATCATTTTTCTTATAGATCCCTTTGCTATACAACCACCGATATAATAAAACGTTATAAAACAGTGTTTGAGGATAAACACATGGACAATGATAAAATATGTTTCAGATAAATTAAATATATAAACGCATGAATATATAAAACAAAACCAGTAGCATAATAGTATAGTGTAAGAAATAAAACAAAATTAAATTGAAAATAATATGTCAAACACACGGAACAGCTGTGCATAAATGTAAAACGATCCGTTCTCAATAAATATAATCAAAAATGTGGCATTATTAATTTAAAAGTCACATTTATCAAAAATACTTTTTCAATATTTGTTCCACAATATTATATTATATACTCGTACTTACACCTATTCACCACCAAATACCTGTTAAAATTCTGAGTGAATATTTTCACGCCGTACGTGAGATTCTCTACATCCAAAAATGTATTAAAAATATTGTGCTTTTGAAATTAGCAAAATTAACTTTGATAGCATTTTATTATTTTATTTATTTCCTTTTACAGATACTATCATACATAGTGAATCTAATCATCCATTATCACACAAGCATTCAGGGTTCCACTCCATGATATATCGATCAGTCAATATTCCTATGTCAACATCCAATTTCAATATTGAATTTAATACAATTAAGCAGTCAATGACGGGTATAATACAGGTTTAATAGACACTATTTTAAAAAATAATGATAATTAATAACAATGATAACACAGATAAAACATAATGATAATAATGATAATTGGCGTAAGATTTTATACATAAATAACATTTGGAATCAAATATCTAAACACCTACCGCGAAATATTAGACCGGCATTTTGTACAAATAATAATATAGGAAATTTACTCATAAATTCTAAAGACAAAGATGATAAATATAACAATTCTGGTGTCTATAAACTTAGTTGCAAGGATTGTGCTGCATTTTATATTGGTAAAACGGGTAGAAATTTTAATATAAGACTAAAGGAGCATTTGTGATGTTTGAACAATAGTGGGTTTTCAGAATTTCTGATCATTTGATAGAAAATGGTCATGGTTTTGATAAAAAATTGGGGTTGTCAATTTTGCAAGTAAATGGTGATGGTCATAAATTAAATAATTTGGAATCGTTGAAGATAAACAAAGCGTGTAAAACTAATCAAAAAATTATAAACAACCAATTAAATTTAACTACGAGCCCCATTCTAAAATTTTTCGAGTAAATATTAAGTAACAATTTGAGTTTTATTTATTTTTTAAATAATTATTGTTTTTAAAAATAGATTCTGGTTAAGAAATAAAAACACATTTTGATTAGTATTGACATCCTGAAGAATAAAATTGTATTTTTCGAAACCGGTAGATGTATTTAAATTCAATAAATAGTTAATAAAACAAAGTTAACAAATAAAAATAAAAATATTGTGGACTAAATCAATGAAACATTCTTTAATAAGATCAATATTGCGTAAAGCCAGCTTTTGTATTATAAAATTTCTGACATGTTTCCACGGCGAATGTAAAAAATAAAGGGCTGTCAATTTAATTCCTATTAAGTATTGTATCTTGATTAATGAATAATGATAAATTACTCGAGCCCATTATCAGCTGTAACCTTACCGTATACATGCCATCACGCGATATCATGTAATCCCCACAGGTGTCGTAGAGATGATAGAACGCCATATATTCATATCTTGACACATGTCCGTCGATTCTATGTACTACTGGTGCGTGCGATGTGAATCATTTTTTATTCTTACTAATTTAAAATTTTACTAACAATTGTACATTCAGCCTATCTTCAGCCGTCTTTTCCTCCTATTTTCCAATTCTGTATATAACATATATAATATAATATAATATAAATAATATAATATAATATAATGTATGTACCTATGCATATTTAGTTGTGAAATTTTTTAAATATGCTCACATCTAGTATACAACACAAAAACATTAAATTATGTAGGTGCATCTTTGATCAATTAGCATTAGATATAAAAAAAATTGATAAATACATGAAAAATATACTGTTGTATTCAGCTATCACTTTGTAGATATTCATTATAAATGAAATTAATAAAAATTAACAAAAATTAACTTTTTTTAACACCGCTTCTAACATGACACTTGAACACAACATGAAAAATGATCCGTTATTGAACTTAAATATTATATATTCTTCACTTAACCTAGGAAAAGTATCAAGACGAATTGCTTCCTTCACATTTGCTGGCAGTTCATTGATACAAATTATAATAATTTATAGTAATTTTCTAAAGGTCGCCATTTGCAAAGGCCTACGCCGAAGTATGCTGAATTGCGAAGGGAGATTACGTTTATGTCACGATTAAAGCGAGAACAACTTTTACCGCGCTACGTACGTCACAGGTGTAACAATAATTCAGCAACAAAGATAACATAATGTTATATTCCCGGTACCGCTTTAGTCGGGGAACGTAATTAACACGACCACTCTGAACGTTCCGACCAGCATTCTGTTAGGTACGCGACGTTTGAACTGCTCACGATAACGCTACGCCTCGATAAAGCCGAACGAGGAATACGGCTGTCGGTGTGAATTGATGTGAATGATGTTAAGAATTCAGTTATATTATTGGCTGGCGCAAGGCTGGAAGCGAGCAATAATAACAGCCAGGGAACGGGGGGGAGCCGCCCGGGAGACGTTTACCGCGAGGCTGATAATAATTACCCTTCTCGCAACAGAGTTTCAAACGAAAGACGTATAATTTAGAAAAAAACTCTACTGCAAAACTATACGCGAATAAAATTTTATAGAATATAAAAAGAAACATTGCCGCGAAGCACTTATCGTGAGAATGAACAGTTACGTACTTCATTACGTAACAACAGAGGCGTACATTTATTGTACATGCATACTTTCTCCATTACATTTCGCATTACACGCTATTTATGTCTGGGAAATTAATTAAATATCCGATCTGCCAATCTTCTAACGAAGGATTGTGACCAAGTTGCCGTGTTGATTAATTCCGAACACCGCAATTAGATCGCCGTCCTCTCGATCATTCTAAGGTTATCTAGCCGAGATCTCTAAAACCTCTTTCTACTTACGCCACGTGAGCTGTGAGGAAAACATTTCTCAAGGTGGAGGACGTGTCCGAAGTAGTGTTCAGCTTTCCTTCGTTTCGTAGTTGCGATTAGTTCTCATAACTTATTCATACGTCTCAGTTGATGTGTGATCAACCCAGGAGATATAGCCACAATTCATGCCACGCGTCTGCAGCACCACATCTCAAAGGCATCACCAAACAAATGATTCGACCGATGTACCGATGTCTTGATTGCAGAAGATTTTCTTCATTTCCAATATCACAATATCCACTGTAAGAAAATAATACTCTATATGATTAGCAGCGGCGTGCAATTAGTTCATTGAAATTAGCAGTACTTAAGTAGAAATTATGGGAAATAAAATATTTATCTGGTAATATATATTACAATCACAATAATTATTACTAGCAGATAAGTAATCGCTGCGCGGTCAGGGCCTCAATATAATCTATATTTCAACGATAGAGCTTTCCTCAAAACAAAGCACGCGCAAATAAAACCTCGATGTAATTTAAATTATTCCACTTTTGTTTGCGGATAGACAATAATAAACACAAAAATGCTATTTGAAATCGGATGAAAAACATTACAAAAAACCGTTATTTTGTCATTTCGGAAAGTACCATACACAGTATAGACAAGAAAATATGACAGATGTCATGTATGTTTTATCTTACTCGTAATAAAGAATAAAGACAATGTACATTTCAATTCAAATTGAATATATATTTACGTACTGTTATTGAATATACGAAAGTAATCTTAACTTAGAGATATTTTAAAAAAACACGTTCGTTTTTGCCATGCTCGCGTCTCACAGATCTGTCAGTTTAATCAAGCACTATACAGCCACAATGACACTACTGAAGCCACATCCAGAAAGTCGTAAATGTAGGATGGGGAAGCATAATATTAATCTGGATATTATTCCGATTTTAATACATCGCAATATTCTGTCAGATCAATATTTAAATTCCACTTTATTTTTCTAAATATATATATATTTACTAGCAGATTACTTAATGACTAGATGAGTTAAATTGCATTTTTTTTTCATACACACATACTCAAACAAGCGCTACGTAGACTTCAAAACAATTTAGCTGAAGAAAAAAATGCAACTCTAAATGGTTGATCCAGATTGTTTTTTTTTTGTGACTGTCTGTATTTTGATGATGTACTGAACTGTAGGAGAGTATGTTTTTATTAACATACCTAATAATAGATCACGTTTAAAATGAATGGAATATCACATCGGTTGAAATGCTGGCTCGCTTCACGCGATAAGATATGTGAACTTTCCTATTGCTCATCGTTTTCGAGTACTGCGGGTTTCACAATAATATACTTGATTCAGAATGACACATTTCTCTATAATATTATATTTTTTATGACACCATTACGTTTTTTTTTTTTTTTTTGCAAAGGGAAGTACGTTAATCGAAAAGAAAAACTTATTCGTTTCTTTCATAACACCAAGTCCAACAGAATCCAATATACATCAAAAATATGTGAAATATTAGAACTAAAAATGACAAATTGTTAGTGACGATACTTTACGTAAGTAGGGACAATAAATTACATACTTTATTTTAATACTAATAGGATAAAAATTATGACAATAAATAAATAATTAGTAGGATTTCATACAAATATACTGAATATATATTTAATTTCCTTCAAGCTATTTATTCAATAACAGACTACTACTACTACTTGACATGAATTAACGCAAATTACTTTTTTCAATATTTTTATTTTGGTGTCACTCACGTGATCACTTTGGTACCACTTACGCAATCAAATAGCGAATTTTTTTTAAAATATGACTCGATTGAAACGAAAATTTAAATGCTGATAATATAATATTCATTAATCTAAAAAATATGTCATGTTTACACAAAGATTTAAATTCTTTTACTGTTGCATTGGATCAATCAGAAGCATCGCTATCCAACATAACATAATCATTATACAGCGCCTACACTAATTTCACTAGTTCTACAACACTCTCACAACAGCATGAAAAAAATTGGCTACTTTAACACAGACGGCAGTGTAGCAAAGTAGCCAGGACAATGCTGTATATATCAGAGGTGAAGTCTACTCCATCCCACATAATAAACTACGAGTATATACTTAATTGCAATATAATTGTATCTTTGTTTATCATGTTATATTATAATATATTCACCTCTGTTAAAACAAAAACATGTATGTCAATAAAGTCTAATAAATAAATATATCATATATATTGCGACAATGATGCAACTAGTAAAAAGAGCAAAAACGATAAAAGAAAGGTGATGATGAAAAATGACGACAATGACATTGCAGTATCATAATAGGTAGGTATATGGAGCAGCCAATAAGAGACGCTTCAGAAGACAGCAAGAAAATAGACGAAAGAAAGAAACTAAAATAAGACGATAGCGCAGAGCAATCAATCGATTGTTAGATTATTATGAGATAGAGAGAGAGAGGAGACAAACGAAGATGACATAACGAAAGAGAGAGAATTAAGTCGGCAATGACATTGTAACTTCATAATATATAAGACGTTGAAAATAAAGCAAAGAAAATAAATTAAAGAGAGCGTAGCAAGGCCTTGTAATGTTGCAACCTTGGAACAACATATAATTCCAACAGGTGATTCCACCCGACACTCTAGTCAAAATTGACTTTTCTCTTTAAAACTACGTTACAAGCGAGAAAATATTTATTTATTTCTTTTGAACTGTTGATTTGAATGCAAATAAAATGTGTGAATTCAAAATCATACATCACTTCTGTTTATTACTCTACATTACAAAGTAACATTTTTGTAAAAATTTCTTGTCATGGAACCAAACTCTAATGAAGAAATAGAAAAATTAATAATCAAAAGTTTGAAGCTTAACATCTCAATTTGACGATACCTTGAAGTTCCAAGGGCCCGATATGTATATCAGAGTAATCAATCGTGAAATTAATCATTACTCGCCAGGTCTATTAAGGCAGCTGTAACGGCCGATTCGAGGAGCTGGAGTTTCCTGTAGGCCACTACTTTGCTCGCTGTCTATGAGGCGCTCGGGAAGAGAGCAAAAACATATAATAAAGAAAATTTTTATATATCATATATTATAGACTAACATTTGCCCGTCCTGGCAAGTTGTTAGATATGGCAAAAGAAGACGCGGCGGATTATTAACACATTCATTAAAAAATACATATTATGTATTAATTATAAAGATATACATATAAAATCAATTTTATCGAAAAATATTGTTGTCGCGCTACTGGGATTCGAACCTGGATCTCTTCCAATCCGGGGAACGTGCATTACCAACTATGCTACAGCGACAGTATTTTTGACAACAAATTTTCGAACCTATATGTCACACTTTTTCAAATAATTAATTACAACTTCACAATAAAAATGTGTTCTTCTTAACTTATATTATGTACACTTAACTTTATATACGCTTAACAACTTATAATGTACACTTATAATGTACACTTAACTTATATTATGTAACTTAATATTATGTACACCGCAAAATCATACAATCCGAGAATATTATTATTATTAATTATATACAAATTTAATCCAGAATTAAGACCTATCGCGTACTAAAACACGTGTCGCAATGCATTTCTCAAAAGCGATAACACTTTGTATGACATAAAGATAATTGCACGATACAATAATACGGTTAATTAAGTGACTTACGACCACGTTTGGGGACGTCGGCTGGTGATAGAATTTAAATAATTCTCACGCAGACTGCGATGACAAACTGATTGATGTCTTACGTGTAGACAGTTTTCTGAACTGTTGGTCTTCACATCGCTAGCATCATCAGATATTGGACACGGGGTTAGAATCATCATCATCACCACTGTCAACTCTGCGACCGCCGGTGGGTCTTCGCATCCTTAATATTTTTCCGTTTTGAAGTTTTCGGATTTTTACGAGTATTTATTCATCCGAACCATAAAATCTTCACTCGTAACTCTAGAATGCAGACCATGCGGATAAAGGTTGCACGAGCCCGTTCAATGCGGCATTCGATATCTTCTGTAACATTATTGCTATTTGTAATTAGGAATCCGAGGTGCGTGAATGTCGTGAATATCGTGAATATCGCGAACAGACCAATTTTGCACATTCAATAAAGTCTAATTGTGTTCATCACGAAGTTCGATATTTCCCGAAATCGTTAGAACTATTCAGCAAATTAATTAGGTAGTTATTCCGTAGAATGACTAACTAGTCGCGGTTAATACACGATTTATACTTATATTTCAAAGTTCAAAGTTGTTTTGAAATTAATTCACTGACAGCTTTGCACGCGCCCCGCCCCGCCCCGCCCCGCCTGCGGTTAAAATCGTTATTACGTTGATATTTGACAATTAATCGGTCACAAAACGACGATATGAGTAATTTGGCTGTCGGATACATTGTCTTCAACTCCGCGCTCATACACATCACACGAACAAATTATTATTCCTGTATGACGTCACTGTCATTATATCATTAATTCACATTGGGGTGCAAAACGATTATTTTAATTTTTTAAAGAAAACTAAACATTGTACTACAAACATAATTGATTTTTATTATTTCACGACTACAGTTTCGAGAAGTGCAGTCATCGGGTGCGTCATCTAAATGTATTGGATTTAGTTGTTATTTATATCGAAACTATAGTCGTTACAAAAATAAAACTCAGTTGTGTGTGTAGCACAAACATTAATTAATACATTTAAAAAATTAAGATGTTTTTAATGTTTAATGAATTAGTTCTATTATGTTCGGCCTGGCGAATTTTACATTTACATTCATTTTAATGAAAGTTTCAAAAAAATCGACCAGGTAAAGTATTGAATTGCGTATTAACCTAACCTAACCTAACATTTACAAATGGTTCATTTAAATAAAATAAGTCATAGAAATTGATGTGGTAGAAAAAATATTCAATAAATAACGCAATAAATTTAAATATCTTATGATGTGTGAAATAAGACAAGAATTTTTTAATCGAAAACAATTTGCAATTCCAATTAAAAGCGATAATAAATGATATTGATGTAAGCGTTGTCTAATAATACTACATATTTCATAGAACTGACGTAGATAAAAGTGCAAGAACCAGAATAAGTGGAAATAGAAGAAGTAAAATTCACTTTGGTATTATCACCACACGAGCAAAAAAGGGTGAATCATTTGATCATTCGAATTCAAAACGTGAAGCCGTACAGAGTACACTTTTGATACGATGGCTACGGCAGTAACATTACATACGAGCACGTCTGATCGGAGACTCCCCTTGTCCGCCCAGAGTTCAGACTTTAATTTCAGAGATGTTCTTAATGTAAAAAGGGGAAAAGAAAGTTAACTGAAATATTTTAAAAGACAATTTTCCCCACTTGTGTGTGGGCGAAATTAAATGCAGAACGTCTCCAATTGTCGAGATCGTAGTCTAGACGCCAAAACTTAAATTTGCATCCAATCTGTTGATTCTCAATTGTTCATTCTTCTTATTCAATTAACTTCCCTCTTCAGGTTTCCACCTTAGAAAATTTACCGTCGTCTGATGGAATTATTCTTGTTCAGTAGACATATAAATAACACGGAAATGTCTGTTATTACAGTATTATTTTTATAAATCTATAATAAACGAAGAATATTATTTATGCAAGATAAAAATAGGTATTTCAGGTTTGATTTTAGAAAAAAATTGTCTTCAACTTAGTCGGTTCTATTCATATAATATATTATAACATTGTGTTATAGTACCTACCCGCCATTAGATTTTGTTTTGAGTTGACGTTTCGAAAATGGGAGCTCTGCACCGCGGAAAGGAATCTTCTCTATAGTACTTTGTGTTAACGGACCAAAACGAGCGCAACAAGCAGCTCGCGGAATCAAATATCAAAAATGTGACTTCAAGTTTAGAAAGGAAGGGTTGTAAAAATCCCTTCCACTACGACTTCCGTGAGGCGTATTTTATTTTTTACGGTCATCACAAGACAGGAATGTGATGACGATAATAATTTTTCGTGAAGGATTACTCACGAGCCAAAGCACGATGAGAACACGATTGGGTTCCATCTGCTCAGTCCATTTTTGCATGAAGACACAAGTGTTTCTACACTTCATCAGGAACTACGCCAATAAGCAAGTAACCTACCTTTTATGATGTTTGCGATACGAGGAGACATCAAGTATCATAAACATCGGGGTGACTCAAACCATTAAAAACTTAATTTAAATTGTGGATTGCTCCTTTAGAACAAAGGTTCTTTATGTCTAATTGTTGTCAAGAAATTCTTACTTGTAAAATTTAGAAAAGGTCGATAATTAAAGTTTATTCTCACATATGATTTTAATGTTTTGTTGCTATTTTGATGAAGATGATTTGTTGAAAATCTTTTGTGGAAGTAACGCTGATGTAATATTATTTTTGTGCTTCATTACCTTGCAGAAGCCAACATTTTTTTCTTCTATTATGATCACACTTTATATGAAAAAAAATGAACTAATTATAATATTGTAAATTTTAAACTTATTTTATTATTTATTTCCTTGAGAATGATTGCGGAAGTGGATGGGAGACCGCAGGGTGAATTCTGTGCATCAGGGCCACACATCTCATGCTTTCCCTTGAGCGAACCGGTGGACGGCATGTTGTTGCACGTCACATTGTGGCACTCAATGCACGGCCACGTCACAATATACAATCCTACACCTTTTGACTAATCTATACATAATTTTGCATAGTTGCTTTTTTGGCCTATGTGCAAAGTATAAGGTTCCTCCCTCTTTCCCTGCACCTGCTACATCCATTATGAATAAACTGAATTGATGATTTTGTTCGATATTACGATAGGGGGATAGAAAAGAAAATATGTAAGTCGTATGTTTTATCAATTGACAAGCGTGCAAGATAAGATATAAAAAAGTAAACGAAGCAACAGCTGTGCGTCAATACACAAGAGGGTGACATTTGTACCATACCTGAGTAGGTGAAATAGTTAAATCAATTCTAGGGAATTTTGCTCTACGCATATTTTGAATCAATCTGGGTTAAAATATGAAAAAACACAATAATTATAGAAGAAATATCACTTAACTTTTAATTTTTATAAGCTATTAAAAATGCGCAAATACCCCAATATGTTCAAACCAAAAAACAGCCCCAACCAATAAAAAATGTACTACGTATATTACAATAAGAATTCAGAAAAGATTATCTACCATTGTTAACGCTTCGTATATCGACATTCGTTATATTACAACGACAAATATCATAAATCGGTATATTTTTGTTATAATAAGATTAATATATTAGTAATTCTGATCATAATTACTCGTGACATATAATTCAAATAACTCTGCGTTTATTAAATCGGGACCTTTCGTGAAATTGTTAATTGCTTTACAAAATAATCACCCTCTCGATTCTCGAGTAGGGAGAAATCAATACTCGATGTGTGTACCGAGTAATTCAAAGTGCTTGTTCAATCACCTTATTCATATTGTATTATTTAATTAATTATGTATCAAATTCATGTACAAACATATATTCAAGTATGAATTTAGAATTAATTTGTGTAATTCAATACGATGTATACATTCGATTATATTTAACGAGAAATTTTGTATATTAAACGGAGAATTATAATTTTTAACAATAGTCTTAAAATTGACGAAGTGGAATTTAAATTTGGGTTTAAAATGTTGAAACCGAAACTAGACTATTTCAAATATACTACATTAATATTTTATTGTGGTAATTCTAAATTATTGATTGTTTCGATTAAATTCAATTGGCGTTTAGTAGAAGATCTCGTGGAATTATACGGTATGTGTGGTGTGGAGTGGTGGACGGTATGTGTGGTGTGGAATGGTGGACGGTATGTATGGATTGGTGGACGGTATGTATGGTGTGGAGTGGTGGACGGTATGTGTAGTGTGAAGTGGTGGACGGTATGTGTGGTGTGGAGTGGTGGACGATGGACATTTAAGACGTGACGCTGGATTCTACTCATACCATGGACAGCGAGACGCACAAATGTTTTCATTCTGCAGGAACTAAACATCAAGACAAATCTTTCGCTTTTTTAGACATCTTGCGAGAAGAGAAGGTAGCTTAGAGAAGCTTACTGCGACGGGCTACGTCAAAGAACGAATAGGGTAGAAGAAGATCTCCCATCAAAAGCAACAGGTATTTTTCTGACGACAGTCCTCAGATGTGGAGGAAGGCGCATGAAGATCCTCAAGTCATGAAGGAACAACGTGGATGATGACTGGAATTACTGACGGATATTATGTGCACTTCTTAAAAATATCGACAAAATTATTTATTTTATTTTCGATTCTGCAAAATAGTATGAAATTTAAAGCTCGAATATTTCAAACTCAAAACTTAGGCATGTTATTCACTCACAGAATATTGTGGACTAACCTCTGTTACGTCATGAAAATTAATTAATTAATTTTAATTTATTGCGGGATTTTGATAGTGTAAACTTATAACTAACATAATAAATATTTAACATGTGGTATGTTTAGGCGCAGAAGATAGATAAAAAGAAAAATGGAAAACAGGTGGGGAGGGAGAGCAAGATGTGTTTATAGGTAGAATGATTTGCCAAATTGAGATTGTGGTGGTTCATAAAAAGAACCCTTTAAGCGTAGTAAGGCTAATGTTGAAAAAGTCGATTTCTGTTAATTTCTCATTATGGGTCGGATTTCATATTAAGAGTGCGGATTGCCGGGTCGATCTAGATGGTATGTGGAGAGATATTAATTCTAATTGGCTGGGACAGTCAATACGGGCTTGCAGTATTTTGAAGAGAAGTATATTTGGTCAGCACGTGTTCTTCGATGTTCTAGGGTTTTCGTATTGTGGATGCTTAAGCTAAACTAAAAAAATTAAATTAACTAAAAAATTAGACGTGCATTTTTAATAATGTTTGCTTTTTTCAATGACGCAAAAGAATTGCAGTCACCCGTGTCGCAAAATTATTGCAATGCAAAAACATGGGCACAATATTGACGCTGATCACGCCGATGATGTCAAATACGATGAAGAAATATGTGGAACAATGGAACAAAGAAAATAAACTGAGACACGCGGATTATAACGACGTCTCGTCGAGAAGTGTCGGCGCGGGCAGCGGATAAACAAGGAAAAATTTGACACAGCGAAACGCGCTGTGACAGAAACAGTCGTCATACGATAAAACCTTCTACAATAACGCTTCTCAAATAACGATTTAAATTCGGATTTTAAATGTAAAATCTAACATGGGCCATGCTAAGATAAACAATTTACATATTTTATATATATATATATGTTAGTGTATAAATTAATAATTACACATAGACTTAAAATGCACAATTTAAATCATTCAATACTTGAAAAATTCCATATAAAAATATATAAGATTAAGGTGAACACATTATTGTGAAGTTGTAATTATTCAAAACGTGGTGTTTTTAATACTAATTAAATGTATTAATTATAAAAATATACATATAAAATCAATTTTGTCGAAAAATATTCTTGTTGCGCTACCGGGATTCGAACCTGGATCTCTTTTCCAATCCGGGGAAGGTGCATTACCAACTACGCTACATAATGAAACGATAGATGTATTAATTTGAAAAAGTGTAACATATAGATTCGATAATTTATCCTCAAAAATACTGTCGCTGTAGCATAGTTGGTAATTCCCCTTTCCCGGATGTATATCGTTATAAATAACATTTAATTAGTCTTTAAAAAATATATAAATTCATTTGAATATTCCAAAACTTTAGGAAGTGGAATATATTACATTATATACACTTTAAAATTGAAGAGGAATTTATTGGATTAATTAAAAAATATACACATCATGTATCTACCGACACCTGATCACGTACTAAGTACTTGTAATCGCTCTTATCGGTTATCTCCGCGTCTTGACATCTTCCGGAAAATTCTCGATATCGGACAAACTTTTCTGAAAAATTAACCGGATAAATATCTCGGCTAATTTCGTCAACCGGTCTGATCCATGGCTCGTTTAAAAAATGGCGGTTGTACAAAAACAAAAAAAAAAACATTTTTAATACTGAACATAAAGAAAAAAAAAATAGTGCTTGAATGATTTTTTTTAGCAGTGGAAATTTCATTTACATACAACATAATTTTATCACGATTTGACGTTTATCCGCTGTCGAAAACTTATTATGTGTTCACTGTTATTATACGACAATCTCGTGTCGTATCTAAAAGAGCTGCAACTTTCTCGGCTATAATATTAAATGACACAGTTAAATCTTGACCAGTGTCTGCAGTCAGCAGTCACCCTCAATTTAGATTTAAGCATAACGTATATATAAAATAGAAATTGTTTAGAAATGAGTACTATGATAGATAATTGAATTGATTGTTGTATATCAGTTGGCTTGCGAAACATGATATCTATTGTAATGTGGACTTAAATTTAATACATTTTTGCACTTACGTGAATGTATTTCAATTACATTTTATTTATTAAGTACTATTTTCTACACTTTTTAAAATACACCGTCGAATTAAATTATTCATTAAACATAAAAAGAGAAATGATAACATTAAATGTGTCTTTACAACTGGAAACTCGCGCCAACGTCAACATCATTTGACACTTTCAAATCTATAAAAAATCACATTCACAGCTGTTAAATTATTATTTTGACGTTAAAAATACTTGATATTATACGTCATTAATAACGCAATGCTACCACTTGTCGGATTACATCCGTCACTGTTTCACTAGCTAATTTGTGTAAAACACTACGTGTAATATTCTCCGGTTCGGTCGCTTTGAAAGCTATAAAACATACTGGATCTCTGGCAGCTTGCAAGGCTATTTTATAATCTAACCTTTCTATTCCACGGCCCTGCGCGTTGTTAGAATGCAGTGTTTATTGAGGGCTGGCACCTTAACCAGAGGAGTTAAGGGCCATACTGGAAGCCGAATACTAGGTTGTGATAAAAATAATTGCAGGGAGCAGCTGGATGCGAAGGGCATAGGATCTGTATGAGTGTTAAGACAGCCGTCTAATGAGCAATGCATGGATGAATAAAATTAAACACGACTAAAAATAAGCATTATTGAGTAAATAGGTACTGCAAAATCTCGAAAATCTAAAAATATACGACACCCCAATAGACAATAATAATTGAGAAAGTTTTAATTTTTAATAATATCACACCGCATTATTTTCACATATTTACATAATGAGGCGCGCAATGTAATAATTGAATTATAAAATTGAAATAATTTATATTTTTTTTATTTATTATCTTAGTTTAATAACCACAAAACTGGTTATTAAACTAAGATAATAAATAAAAAAAATATGAATCTTAACCACTAAGTTAATATTGCTAATTTTAAAAGTATGAAATAATTTATTTTTATCTGTATAAAAATAGTCGCGACAATTTGTTGTCTATTGATATGCCGGGCAATATTTCTAATTTTTGGGAAAATTGATATAGATGTACAAATTAAATGTATCATTTTTATATATACTGAAAAAATAAATTTATCGAAAAAATATTTTGGTTTCCACCGGGATTCGATCAAAATATCTTTTCGATAAATTGATATTTTCTGTGTATCTTTCTAATTGATACATTTAATTTGTATTAAAAAAAATACAGAATGTTCTGAAAAAAACTGCAACATCACAATAATAAGATGTTCTCCTTAAAAATGATATAGTTGTGTTTAAAATCTGACGAGTTAATTGTCTGGTGTGCAATCCTCGACATTTAGGTCTATAAACAAGACAATCGAGTCTGTCACTAATTTGCAACGAGATACTTATATTCCGCGTAAAATAGTAGGTACTTTATAGTAGAACAGCGGGCACTCCGCGCTTAATACAGCGGATGAATAATGCGCTGTTAACTTCGCCGGTAGTTACTTTGATGGTCAGTGAGTAAAAAGGAAATTATACAGTAATTAAACGTCATTATGAACACGACCGCGAACTGTGCCAGACCGAAGACGATTGTGCTGAACGTAACATTGTAAACAAAAGGCGCAGAAATCTACATCAAAGAAAGTTCAAAACGGATTGTTGCAGAGTAATAAATTATTGGCGATGAAAGGCACGGCCACGTGGTGCAGAGCGACGCAATGAGAATACTTAACTGTTTGCTCTGAAAATGTAGAAAAATAGTACATTTCAAATGTTAATTAATTAATTGAAGTAAAGATATACGAAGAAGAACCTCATATAATTATGACAAGCGCAATAAGAATGCTGGATCCTGGAGCCGGTAGAAGAGGAACGAAAGTAAACTGAATCCAATGGAAATAAGGAGTACATGTGGTAAATACATTTATGGCAGAGTAAAGAATGAAGAAATAAGGAAAGTACGTAAAGCTGATCTTAGTATAGTGAGTAAGATTAAGAAAGGATCACTTCGGTGGTTTGGTCATATGGAACGGACGAATGAGGAGAAAATGGTGAGAAAGGCATATGACGTAAGTGTCGATAGCACCAGAAATATAGGACGTACGCGGAAACTTGGCACGACCAGGTAAACCAGATGCTGGAAGATGGTCCTATTAGAAGCCAAAATAACTGACGAGCTTTTATGAGAAGATGTATGAGGCGAGACTTGTGTGTCAGGACAGAAGAGTGTGGTACTCTTTCCTGCGATGGTAGGTAGGTAAGTAGGTAGGTAGGTAGTAGGTAGGTAGGTAAGTAGGTAGGTAGGTAGGTAGGTAGGTAGGTAGGTAGGTAACTAAGTGAGTAAGTGAGTAAGTAAGCAATAAGAATATTATAGAAGAACTTTCTAATATAATCATTCCATGTGATAAAAAATGCTTAAAGGAACCTCATATGCCATATGGGATAAAATATTATATAGAAGACCCTCATATAATTATACCGCGCGCAATAATGTTTCAGAAGAACCTCATCTAATTATGCCATACGCAATAAAAAATGAATATCATACTCTATAATAATCTAATCCTCTTCCTTGGCCATTAAAGGTTTCACAGTCGTACGTAAGTGTGTAAGTATCAGTAAACATTTATATTCCTGACAATTATATTATCTTGACAGTTATATTCTCTCTCCCCTATTAGTCGTATTATTTAGGACACCATAGAGGATTGAGAAAACTCTCGAGGTTTTGGATAGGCGTATTGCCTTCACTGGCACTTACTTCACATGGTCGTTCAATTTCCTTACAAAGTGGCCACAAAATTACAAAAATTATTTGGATACATCGTGGTGGAAAATCTTGTTGGTACATTTGTTTTGCTTACGGAATACTTGTACCTTTAAAACCAGCAATCACAAATCTCTCCAAATTCATCTATTCTGTGAACACTTTCTTTCTTTCTAAATATATAAGTAGCGGAATTATAAATTACTGAATCAAATGTACCATCCATTCATTCCTATCGCTTCAAAATGGTTAAACTAACTTTTTAACCCGGCTGAGTTTAATTTGAATTAATGTTAAATACAAATTAAATGTATTAATTAGTATTTAAAATATCACAGACCCATGTTCTGAATAATTATAACTTCACAATAAAAATGTGTTCTCATTAATGAACTAATGTTATTTGTATGTTGTGAGATATCTGCCCTGATTCAATTATTCGAAAAACTTTTCAAAAAGAGGTTAGAAGAGTTTACATAATACTAAAAACATTCGTACATTTGAACTTAAATACATTAGATTTTATTGGTGTTTTGAAGACACTATTTTGTACTATTGATAATGTCCCGAGATTGGTCGCTGGTGGCCTAAATCGACCAGGATTCGTCATCTCATCTCAACAATGGCGTTTCTGTTGGATCAAATGGAATAGGCACATTGAACTACTACTGCTGGTGACCTAAGCGGGAGGTCTTGTCACTCTGACGAAAGCCAGACGCTCGCTTCTTCTAATCCATTACAAACTGTCTAACATGAGGAGGGTGCAACCAACAATTTACGTTTTATCGGATTCTTCTATAATCAAACGCTTCGGTGTTCGTAATAGTATGTAGGTGAACATATTGATAATTCAAATAATGTTACCGAGAATTAATGTTACAATTCACGTCTCGTAAGCTTGATTAACATTAATCGCAATTCGGTGAGCCTGACGACGACTGCTCACATTTGTTCGAGTGCGCGTGCCAAATAATGTTCGTGTATATTGTGATCTATCTCATGTTAGCCTGATTCGTACATTGTGTTGTCGCTAAGAGCGTGTAGACTAGCCCGCAACTTATATGACAAGAGCTGAGTGCCCCATCATTCTCGTAGTTGAATGTCCCTTAAACTATATATAGTTCTATATATTCAGATTTCCATATTCCTACTGCTTTCCAACACTTTACCAAAATCCTTATCATTTTCTTACATCCATCTAATTAGTATCACTAACATATTCACACAACTGTAATTAAATTTTTTTGTAATACTCAATACTAAGCTTTGTGATTTGATAAATACCTAAGAGTTCTTTGTGCATACTGAAAACAACACCAAACTCCACTGTATTCTCTCAAAGCAAAATACAGAAATTTGTAGATACAATACAGTACCTAAATTAGATGAAAATATAAGGTTATTTCGACAAAAGTCCTGCGATGGTGCTAAAAAAGGTTGCGTCCTCCATACTTTAAAACCAGACACACAATGTTTATAAAGAACTATGGCGCCCGACTTGGAGTGCGGGGGCCAGCCTTAGTTAGGGTATCACGTCTGTGGTCATTTGGTTCGCAATCATGTACATCAATACTTAATTTCATTTACGCTTGTATATCTTAAAATATGCTGCTAAACAAACAAATAGTTCCGACATTCTTCATTTACGAAAATGGCAGATCAGCTATCGCCCCACCCTCTCCCCAGGCCGGTGATTTCCAGCGTACGAGCTACTCCGTTGCTTACATCCTTAATTTATACCCTCATCATCACTGTGATTAGTCAGCTTTCTCGTTTAATTCTCTTCCCTTAATATAATATTTTTTGCATAATTAAAGCTAACCTGTCAGCGACATCGGTTTGAAATCATCATCTGAATATATTTTTTAAATATTCTCAAATTGTTGTGTTCATGTGGTTTAAGGGCTCGCTTAGTGTCCAAGTGGTCGGGGTTTCAGTCCCTTTTCCGGACACCACCAAGTTTGTCATACTTTATCATAGTGTAAGCGGTCAGCTCAGATTGAAAATTAATAATAATATAGTTTCGACTCCTATTAGGTACAAGCATTTCTATATATATTTTTTTTAATTCAGAATTTTGTTTAGAATTTAATTTAGAATCTTCACTCTGACAAAGATTGTAGCTGTAAGGAAACCGGTTAACGTCAAATCAATGAAAGTGGCTTGTACTAATTTTAAATTAATGAATATGTCTAACTAAAATGTGAACGCTATAAACAACGTTTTTATGTCTTAAATATTTTTTAGTATTTGTCTTTACTTGTAGCAGTAGCAGAAACGATAGTGGGCGACAGTAAGACGAGAAGACAGTGAATGAGAGCAGACGGTGACTAAGTGACTGACCTCAAACCGAAAGGCAAAATTATGCGAGCTGTATATTGAGCATACGACAGTGGACACGCGATATCAGCAACAAAGAAGCTCGGCATATGTCCTGTGTAGGACGCATAGATGCTGAAGACATTGATGATATAGATAACGTGCTGACAGTGCTAGCCGTGCGCAAATGTAAAGAATATAATTCATTTATATATTTTAATAGAAAACTTTAAAAACAAAACCGTGATTGAACACATTCTCTCCTAGCCTTTTCACACTGCACAGCTCAAAAATGCATTCTGATTAGTCGAATTATTGACCAAGACATATACCTCCCACTGGACACGATCGAGTATAGCGTAAGACCAGTTTAAAAATAAAACCTTCAAAGAAACTGAAATCTAAAAATATTATTTAGTGCTACGTAAAACGGTGTAGAAACCATTTACGACTTCATGGTGGATAAGAATTTACGACTGTGTTCGCAGCTTACAAACATTTTACCATCAATGGCTGGTTCGGCGAGGATTATTCACATGTGACAGAAATGCATTAGACGTTGTCTCACGAAGGAGACAGGGACAGCCCTTGCGCATGCGTCGTAGCTTGCAGCTCTACCGAGAAATGTAACTAATCACATAAATAAAAGCCTAGCTTTGTGTGTAACGCCTTCTTTGTGCAGGCGAATGTGAAAGAAAACTGATATATTACGTCGGAGTGAAGTGTTAATTTCCTTTGAAAAACAAATTAGATAGACATGTTTTGAAGGTATATTTTTACATCAGCCAGAAATTTCATAATTATAATTTGATTCTGAATTTTACAAGTCCATATTATTTACAAACACATACTGTAATGACAATTTTAATAATATGTAAACATTAAAAACGAGCACATTTGTGCATCTGATAATGTATAACGACTGTCGATCGTTAAAAAAATCATTCTAAATTTTTACATTTCTTCTTCTTTTACTGACCTGCATCCTGTATTGAATATAGGTATTTTCTTTCTATAAGCAAGTCCCTGTATTCGCTTCCAATTTTGACCAACAACTCGCTTAGCACGGTTAAAGGGACTGTAATGAATCATTTTCTATCGAATTCAAATATATCATCATATTTATTTACTTCTGTCATGTCATTTCACGGTGAGGGGTAGTTTTTGGTACCTGGATTACCTTGGTCGACCGAGATTTTTCGCGGCCTTTTTATATTTCTGGTCTTCAACACCCTTGTCATGTGCCACTTGTATACTCAGATGTTTTGAAGAGACGGTAAGATTGAGAAATATGTGGAAAGAAGGAAATTAACTCTAAATGAAATTGTAATGATCAAATACACTGAAACAGAGGTATTTCACTGCACCCCTTGGAACTGGAATCACCGACCGCTACTGGAATGCAGCGCGTCGTATAGTCGTATCGACAGTGAAACTCGTAAAATCCCACCACAGCATCCGCACGACATCTCGAGAGCTCTGTGCTCGGCGGACCGGCGTGCATAATCGTGAACCATTTCATTGCGTCGATTTATCACGCATTCTGTATTTCCGCTAATCTAAATTATATGAATCGTTGAAATACACTAGACGTTAACTGAGATTTTAGACACATCATAATTTAACAGCGAACAATGGTTTAGACTACGTCACCAAGCTACGGTATCAAAAGAATTAATATCCAGGCTAGTTTTTTTTTTAACATACCTTGCCAACATGGTCAACTTTTGTTATCATCAAGAAAAACTATAATCACTGTATGCATCTCGAAACTAGAAAATGAATTTCTAGAATGAAGTTTGAATAGTCGATCCCAAAATAAAAATATTTTTTTATCTATACCTATAAAAGTTCTATTTATTTAACATACAATTTATTATGATCAGTTAACGGTCCATATATAAATAAACAAAATTCCTTATTTTGGGACTATAGTTTGTCATAGGTTACGAGTGCTGATAATCATAATAATAATAATAAATAATACAAATTTAAGAGAAATAAACAGTATTTAATCGAAACACTCATTTTTACAAAATATAACAAGTAAATAATTAAAAAAAAAAAAATTAGAGTATTAAATACACAGTACATACTATCAGTTTAATGATATCTCAAGCATTATAAGTTGGAGGCAGCAATTGGATTCTCGAGCTCATCTTTTATAAATGCATGTATTCAAAAATATCTTTCACTAGTTACGAAACATATTTTTTGTTAACAATAATAATCAGTCCGCACGAACAAAAATGGAAAAAAACAACAGGGCAAACAAAAGTGGGTTAACAGCGAGGACCCTGTGCATCTCCGTCACTCCGCTGAATGGTATTCGAATCGTACAGTTTTCTCATATGTAATAAATTGGGGTTTTACATAAAAAAATAATTTAAAAATAATGTATAATGCACCTTTCCCAGTTTGGAAAGCGATCCAAGTTCGAATCCCGATCGCGCGATAATAATACTTTTCGATAAAATTGATTTTATATGTATATCTTTCTAATTAGTACATTTAATTAGGATTTAAAAATAATTCATAGTACCGATAATTTGCATTCCAGATCTTTTTTTTTTTTAATATATGGAGGCGTTGTTTACTCTTGGGACGTATCGATAAAGTTGTAGGAGCACCCTGAACATATAGAATGTGTCGTGCTACGAATATTCAATAAAATCAATAAAGACTTATTAAACATTATGAAAAAAATGAGACCCCAGTGACCATTAAAGTGAAATAACACACTGTCAACTAAGTTTTGTGTTCCTTTGTTGTATTTCATTTAAAAAATGTTGATAAAAACTCTTTAATTACTATGTGAAGGGGAATCCTTGCCCTAAAACTGTTTTGCAGTTTGGCAAGTAATTAAAATTATGATGTATATGTATGTAATAAAGTTGAAAAAAAAAAAATTAATACTGCACTATACTTCAAAAAAAAGACAACTATCCCAGTTCAGAAAATTAAATATAATTCGGGCAAGCCGGCATTTCTATCACTTGTATATATATATAAATAGTCAATTTATTAAATTTTATATTTGCCAATCCACTACCGACTGCAATTATTGTAATTCTAATAACATTCCGTATATAATAGTAAAATTATTAATTTATTCAAAATTATGCGTAATATTTACATACAAAATTGTCCGCTAGCATTGCTTCACTCGGTAAATCTGAATACACCACGCATGTTTGTTTATTTAATAAACAAATGTGAAACAAGCGCACATGGAAAAACAGTCAGAAATGACAGCTGACAAAATATAACAAACTAGGGTAGGTACAGAATGTACGGCATAAAGTATAAACAAATGGAAAAAAAATGGATGTTTGAACCTATAATACTGCGTGATAGATGATCATCACACCTGGCTCTACGGCTCGATATGGGTCCTAGCTCCTGGCCTCCTCAATAATACACCTCCACAGGACTGTTTCCCGTAAATTACAATCGCCAAGAATGGACATATCTTTATTTATATTGTCTCGCTAACTCATTCTTCTCTTTCATCAGGTTTATTATTGATCACCCATTTCGGGGGTTGTGCATGGTTCGTACGTTCATAAAGTTATATAGTTTATCTTATTGTCATCACAATTTGCTGTAAGATACTAAGCTTTTGAATAGATTAAATATTATATCTGCAAACGAATATGTCAAGGAACAATGATATCCGACAATGAGTATTGTCGGATATCATTGTTATTTTGTTATCACGGAAATTAGATTTAATTAAATGAATAGATTAAACTGTGTACAACGTAAATACAACCGACAGTTTCGCATGGGTATGAAACTTGGTTTTTCACCCTGACGCAGGAAAGCAAGTCGCAAGTCTTCAAAAATCAACTCTTGCGCAAGATTTACATCCCTTTTGTGTGAGCAACATTGGCTCCGTTTCCCTGAAAGAGTTGAATTTAAATTGTGTCGGTTGATATACAAGGCGACACATGATATGACGCTTCAAGAACTTTGCATCCCAGACAACTTGAATAGTTTGGTGGACGGGCATGGAACTCCTTGTCCCCCCCCCCGTCACAAGAAACATACATCGGATATTTTATTTACAAAAAGACAAAAGACTTATCAAATAATCATTTCCATAAGTTTAAATAACAATTATTAATTTTAAATGCACAGATAGTGTAGGACCATAAACAGTTTATGTGTAAAAAGTCCTTGAAGTGATTTTTTTTTACTAAAATGGCTCTATAATAATTATCCAATGTTATTGGTATTATTATTACGGTCCGATACGTCATAAATGATAACTTAAGATAAATAATTAAATGATTCGCCATTTAAATATTAGGTTAGCAAGAAAAAAAACCTATAAAATAATTTGGACATCATACTATGTTTTTTTCGGCAGTGGAAATTTATCAGACTCAATACGTGGTTAGGTTAGAATAACTTTAGAACTGCCTAATATGACATTATTTACTGAATAATCTTGTTCTACTTGCTAACCACAAGTGACGGCTCAACTGACTATATTTGCCGGCAAAAACAATCTCGAGCTGACCAAAACCTCAATATTATGCTGACCGTTTAAATAATATGCGTAACTTAACCGGAGTATGGTTAAAGAACTTGTGAAAACTTGAAATACTCCGGATATTCTAAGGTAAAATCTGAATGCAAAAAGGTTGAAGTGGGCGGGATATATATAGAGTAGATAAATACCACAGCACGTCCTTTTACACAACACAACAGGATCAAGACCGAGACGTAAATGGGCGGATAATATCAAGGACCTGCAAGATGTAGGCGTGCGTTCAGCACACTGGACTACAACGGCACTGTCAAGGGAAGGATGGTGTTATGTAGTGAGTGTGTAACCAATTAAATACAGCGGTTAAAAACAGCATAACTAATAATTTTATATTATAACATCGCTTTGACTAATTAAGTTCACACTTGATTTAAGAATTCATTTTAAACGGAGGTACGAGTCTGTCTGGAAAATCGTTTACCAGAAAATCTCCAAAAACTATTTACAATTAATAATAATAAACATTAAAATTTAACCAGTCATCCAATTTCAACCGACGTTCAACCATGTACTTATTCAATTATGGACTTCATTATGGAATGTAATCGAATAAATTATTTGATTGAATTTAATAAATATTTATGAAATTAAATCTTATTTACATTTAAATATTTATTTAATAATGGGGAGAGGGATTATAAATTAAACATTTATGATTGCTTGAGCCTTCAAACACTGAAATAAACGTAGTTCATTAGCATTTTTTGAAATATTATATGTGCAGTTATAAGGTGTTGAAACTAGACAACTCATATACACGTGCGGTTTCGTTCAATATTGAGTATTGGTGGAACAGTGTGGTCATGATAATTAAGAAGATGTGGCTGCGTTGCCAGACAAAGATTCTGGCGGCATCTCAGAACGAGTGAAAAGACAATAGAACATTTAGAAAAGTAATTAATTTCATTTTATTAGTGAGTCGAATCTTTTAATTTAATCCCGGCTAATTTCATTTCATTAAAACATAAAAAACTAATGGACATACCGGAAACATTCGCAGGACTTCTAGAATCTTATTCTAGAACCATTTATTATCAATTACACCCCTCCTTAACATCCACACATTATTTAAGACTTATTTATTATTGAGCACCAATTTTGGGAATTGTTCATTGTTAATACGCTCTGTACGGCGGCCTAGCCATCGATGCCTCCCTAATATATGAATTTTGTGATTTTCGGTTTATCATATGTCCTACGTCACACTCCTTTCTATAAATCTCCAGATAATTCATTATTTCAAATATATGTAGTGTTAGATAGAGTCCAGGTTTCAGACGCGTGGGTAAGCGTTGTTATTATCAGTCTTATACATTGTTTCTCTGGACATCACGCTCGACTTCAAACAGATATACAAAACATTCTAATATATATATATATATATATATATATATATAAACATAAGATGCTGGTTACCAATGCACAATGCCTGCACGCGGTCGACTCCGCCCGTAAACTACACAGCGGCCAGCCCAGACACGAGCCCACGAAAGACATTAACATAACATGGAAGTAGATCGCAACGAACAGATAACGATGTAAGAGAAAGGTTTCGAAAAGCAACCGACTCCCACATTCGAAAACCCGAGTATTGCTACAACATCAACCGCAAACTTCATTTTGCATAACCCATCTTGTGTATACATTTTAGTAATTGTTTCAATTTACTACCATCGCGGTGATTGGAAAATGAAAGTGAACGCGGTCTCTGACTTTTCACGATCGTTTTATGAACGATACCGGCTATGTTTTCATCATTGTTAAATATATATATACACAGATACATATATGCAAAGCCGACTAGACAATGTGTGCACATATTTCGCAAAATAACAATAACAAAAGAAACAAAATAAAGATATACAACGGAAAGTTTGCAAAAATTCTGACATAGTTAAAAGTTTTCTAATCGCAATGCGCAAAACATAAAACACGGTAGAAATGATATTAAAGAAAGTCTTAACCTTTTAAATGCCATGAGCGTATTAACACGCCAAACTTTGTATGTCGCGCCAAGCTATATGTGTGTTAACACGTAGTTTTGGACCTTGCAAACTTGCAGGGATTAAAGTAATATTTTTAAATCATTTTGCAATCTGTGGGCTGCAGGTCCCAGCTTTTAATTGATAAGTAAAGACCCCTAAAGCCTAGGCTTACCATATGCGGTGTCTTCCATTTCAAATAGACTTGACAGTTAAAAGGTTAATGATGAAGATAATTTTTAATAAGGTATTAAGCATGTTAATATTACAAAAAATAGGTACCAACGGTAAAAGAGAAAGATTTAATATTTTGGTAGCTTTCAGTTTCGGTACTAGTGACATCAACCCGGATATAGAGTATCCGGGTACCGGGTACCGGGAACGGGATATTTTGGTTACATACGAGTGTATTGCCATGGTCGAAGAAATTCTCGGATAAATTCAGGTAGTCGATGAAAAATTTTACGAAGTCAGTCAATGATCTAAATAAAATTTGATAATAACAAGTTACGTAGCGAAATATTTATGACATTTATTAATAAAAATGTGTTTAACGGTGTACGAATAGAATAGATAAATATGGAGACATTCCTAACGTATAGACAAAAGATAGTAATGCGGTGCAGAAGCGGTGCGGTATTGAAGGGAGGCCTCCTTCATAGAAGTTCCAGCAGTCGACAAGATGTATGAGACGTACGAAATTGGGCGAGACAATAGTGGTATTTGATTATTTATTAATATGTACGGTACGTAATATCATTAACGAAAAGAAAATTCAATAATATCCTTATAGACAAAAAATATGACAAGTTATAAATAGTGATATGTTTTATGGTCGATTATTTGTAAAAAAAACTTTATAAAAAACCAGCTGTCTGTGCCCGGCATTGCCCGAGATTCAGATTTAGATATACATATTTTGATATAGGCGGTTAAGGAATGGGGGTGGGGGTGACTTTGATTTACGCAGATACTTAAGTAGTTTTAATACAAATTAAATATATCAATAAGAATGATATACAGATAAAATCAATTAATCGAAAAAAAAATTTGTTACCACCCGGAGTGGAACCAGGAACCCTTCCTATTACTCCACGCCAACATTGTAAGTTAACGACAAATTTTCGAACTTATATGTTGCAATTTCAAATTGATACATATGTTATTTATTAAATTATTTGAAAGCAACCTTTTATTTATTAATTTTATATATTTTTTTTATTGACACATCTAATTTGTATTAAAATATTACAGAACTATGTTCCGAAAAACTGCAACATCACAATAATAATGTGTTTTTCTTACTAATACTAAATTATTTAATAACGATGTATGCAACGTTTTGTTCAGGTAGTTAGATGAGGGGGGGTGACTATATTTGTCTCAAGGTTCTAGAGTGTAATTGAGCAATATTTGGCAATAAATACTTACATGTGTAGGTACATATAACATTTCTAATAGATACATAACAATACAAAGGGGTGAAGGAGGCGATAAAGAATAACTATGGTTTAGATGTGTTAAAAGTTATATATGTACAACTTTTGTTGTACATAGATTTCTAGGAATCAGATGGTTAAGTAATATTTATTAGAGCGGCAAGTCGCGGTACCCGGGTACTATTCGATTTAGTATGTCCGTTTATCTGTCTGTCTGTATCCGAGACAACAGGGACGAGGCGTGTTCGCCGGTAATGCAGAACGTCTCCTCGCACACGCTCGCCTTAATACCAAGCGACACGCCGCTATTACGCCTGTCTAGTTCGTGTCAAACCATATAAGCCCCGTCGCAATTAGGAATATTTTATTATGTGCAAGACGCCACTGAATCACCGGGCGTGTGACGTATAATGTAACGTACGCAGGTACTTCGGAACGGAAGTTAAAAGATAAAAGGCAAATAAATAATTGGTATCGTGCGAAATTTTACAAAATGAAAGTGAAACACGTGTCAAAAGAGAACATGACATTGCAATTGTACGAATGAACTGTTGAAAAATCGTAACCTTGGTATAACAGGGTATCATCTGACATCTATGTTAAACTGAGATATTGTGAGTCTAAGTTTTGAGAATTAATTTTCTTCGATTTGATTTTTTCGATGAGTTTGGAATGATGTGAAATTTTTACAAAAGTGACACTATATATTTTAGAGTAATAAAGTAAAATGAAATCTGATTTCAGGCACGCTATACACTCGTAATATAACTCGTTCATTTTGTTTTTATTCGAATCAACAGTTGTTCAAAAAATATTATACGTGATTTAAAATATAACATTGTTTTTATGTTACCTCCTAACTACTAGGAAATTTGACACAACAATTTTAAGGATAAATTTGCACTAGTACATTAATCACGTTATTTAGACACATGTATCACGCCACACCTGCATAGAAAACGTTTTTCTGGTTCGAAAAATAATCGTAAATTCAGTTAAGTAAATAAAATTAAAATCTCCCTGACGGAATACAGAAACTCAGTCTGAAATAAAAACAAACTGTAAAGACAACTGTTAATAAATATATATATATTTATCATATATTATATTATTAATATAAGTTTGCTAAGAATTTTTAAAATAAAGTTAAATATTAGAAAATATTAAGGTATAAATAAAAAAATTTATAAAAAATATAAATTATTAACTAACTTACCTTCACACCGTTTCAGGCTTATTCTGTCTTGACACACAATTCTCGCCTCATTCATACATTTTTTCATAGAAACTCGGCGATTAAAGAAGCTTCTAAAATCCATTATCTAGTTTAATTGATCGTGCTAAGTCTTCCGCGGGTGTCATCTATTTCTGGTGCCATTAACGCATTATATTTTAACACAAAAAAAAATCTGCATTATAAACTTATATGACAATTGGACACCACAGTCAAATGCGGGAATAACAAGGCGATAAAGAGCACGCTTGGCATGTGAGAGGTAGAAGGATTAATTGATTGCTCGGGACTTCAGAAACGCGGGGCGATATTTTATGTCAAAATTTTGAAAGGTTTAAAACATTCCAAGTGGAATATTAAAAGCGATCGAACGAAGCAATCCGTACTCTTCCATATTCCCAGAAGTAGAACATCTTACATACAAAATTCATTCATTTACCGGTCGTACAAATACCATAACGAGAAATTGACAGAAATTGACTTGTTCAACATTAGCCTTACTGCGCTTAAAGGGTTCTTTTTATGAACCACCTCAATCTTAATTTTGACATTCTACCTACAAACAAGTCTTGTTCTCCCTTTACCGCAACATTAGTTGCAACCTCAACACCCTTTCTCCCTTTTTTATCTTTTTATTTATCTTCTGCACCTAAACATACTTATGTACATAAACATTTCTGTGGATTTTCATAAATAGTATCACATGTTAAATATTTATTGTTAATTATTATAATAAGTTAATAAACTGTCAAAATCCCCCAAAACAATAAAATAAATATGTAAATATGAACGTCAGACGTTAAATGCAAACGATTTTCCCCGCTGCAAAGTAGTGCCATCGTCGTGCTCGACGATTGAGTCATCGCCATTGCTCCTTCGTCAGTTCGAAAGTCGAGACAATGCGTCGATTCAACCGTGACCGCTGTTATACTACGGCACTGGGCGCGTAACGCGATAACCGCCCGAAAATACTGAAAATATGTATCAGCCCACGTCCGAGTGTACCACGAAAACCGAATTCCGTCGAAACAATACAATTGGCTTTGAAATAATTAACCAGCTCATTTGGACTGAAACAAAAATGGCAGAAATTCTAATTAATGCGAAAGTGGTCACGTATTCGCATTTTATTCGTAAAAAAAACACCGTCACTTTTTCGCATGTTAACTGATTTCTCTCAATGGAGGATAATCTCGCTGCCGCGACTGTTAAAAAACACAAGTCGACAAATTGGAAATAAACATTGACCTACTGAAATAATTATATTAAACACTAGCAGAAAGCTGTTGGCAGGGCCTACGGGCGGCTGTATTATATACGGTGTTCAGCGGTATTGTTATTTGCAGATTTGCTAGTCGCAATGAGTCACTGGTCGAGAGCGCACAGCACGTTCATAGTTGAGCAATATTTAAAGTGCGGTGATTTATTGATTCGTGCGCGTCGGGCTTTTTGTACTCACTTTAATATTCGACGAGTAAGTGATGGGCCGAGCACGCAACTTATCTGGTGTTGGGTTCAAAAGTTCAGACAAGAAGGGACAATGGTTAACCGAACTCCCCCGGGACCGTCAACGTCATCGGCGACGCCAGAACATGTGGCTCAAATTCGACGTGAAATTATGCGCATTCCGCGTAAATCGATAAGGAAGATTGCAGCCCTTTCTGGAATAAAAATCAACAGTGCACGTTATTTTGAAAAATAAACTACAGTTTCACCCATACAAACTGCATATCGTGCAGTTTCTCAACGAAAATGACTGTTCTTTACGCGAAACCTTAGCGAGAACGATGCTGGAACTTTTTGGAACAGCACGAACGTTTATATGTATATCTTTATAATTAATACATTTAATTAGTATTTAAAACATCACAGACCGTCTGTTCTTAATAATTACAACTTCACAATAAGAATATGTTCTCCTTAATAATGTGAATTTGATTAAAATAAAATTGATTAAAGTATTTCTAAGAAATAAATAATTATTTTCCAGCATTAAAAATTGAAGGATCATTTTGCAGATTTATCCGTAAAATGTCTTTGCAATATGAATGATGATAATGAGGGCGGTGTCGACAGAATAAAAGAATTACCAGGATACACACCAAGAATGAATCGTGTGTATTTATGAGCTTTAAAGTCCCGCTGTTGTAGTCGTCCACCGTCAGTTCGTTTAATTCATTTTTATATCAATATATCAAGTGAAAACGATAAAAGTAAAGAGAAAGCGCAAATAAAAAGACTTTATATAGAATCGTGATAAAGATTAATAAGCATGCCAACGTTTCAGGCCATTATCGAGGCTGAGGTGATGAAAAATGAAACGACGAGTCACAACCTGGCAATACCGTGTCGCCATCATTCAAGCGCTTCTTTCACGTATGAGTAATAAACAAGCAATACCGTGTCAGAGGCTTGCGTCTAAAACCGACCGAAAGATATTATTTTATCATTTAACAATGGGTGTACTTTCAGTGTTGATTTCATTGATGACGCAGTGCATTGAAACGAGGTTAAAAGTTTTTTCTGGAAATTTCTGGAGAATATCTTTGATTTGGATTTTTTTACCTGCTATAAAGAACAGGGAGAGACGACAAAATTCCTCGGGGATCCGGGAGTGACGGGCGAAGGATGCTGGAGAGAGAAATAGTTTAGGTCCATCTGCAATCTCACTCAACGGGTCCTTTGGGAGGTCATGTTTAGGGACAAAATTTATCGGCCGTGTCGTGGTTTAATGGTAGAATACTACTATATGTGTCACGCGCTAGTAGAACGATTAGTCATACAAAATTTATTGAAACTTATAACGTTTAATTGTAAATAAAACTCTAAATACGTTATCTTATAAACGAAATTCCTGCCCGAAAATAGTTTATCCGCGCAAAACTCTGGAAAATGAGCATATTATTTACTATGCTCATAGCCACCAGCACGAGGGCATCTACAAAATGACGTTTTATACTGAATTTGAAAAGAAATCCAAGTAAAAAATGTTCTCTGATTTTCACGGTCGTTCTGTGTAGTTTTCTAGATTATCCTGCTGTGTGTATCCAACCTTTCTGGCCGACGTTTCGAATTCCGTTGCAGGGTCAGCGACATGCTGATGTCGCTGACACCGCAGAATAACCCAAAAAATTGCACAGAAGCAATGCATGTAGTTATAAACACATTGGCGAAATTGATTTGACTGTTCACACTCGTAAACAGTGCCATATATTAATAAGTAGAATAGATTTTGTTTAATTCCTATACGAGCTACATTCCTATAAGTACGAGTAAAATGTATGTAGGTATAACTATTTTAAGATAATAAGCATAATTTTAAATGAATTAGAATAAATCTGAATCGTAGGCAGCGTCGAGCAAGGACCGCTAGTTTATATAAAAAATACTTAATTTAGTTTTCATTTGCTTCATATTTTATAGCACCAACATTTCACCGTAAAATTGTACGAATATTGATGAGAAACTTTCCCGTGTCAGTTTTATGCACGGCGGAATACAATTAAATAAATTAAACCACTAAAAATGTACAATTTAAACACGAAACTTGTTTGCCGAATTAGGAATCCGAAGTCCTAATTTAATAATTGAATTATTTTAGCGGATATGTAATACCGTACTTGCCAACTCACCTGCGCTTGCGCTTGCTGCTTCCAAAACACGTATTATATCCTGAGAAACGATTATTCTTTTTAATAAGTTCTTCAGATTTGCTGGTTCTTGGAGATTATTTTACATATTTTGAATACTGCTATACTTATGTTACGTAATACTGCGTAGAAATTGAGATCAAAAATTTGTATAACGTAATTTGCGCTTATTACAGATTACACGATATTTGTACTAAAAAAAAACTATTTTTTATAACAAATGTTACGCATTGGACTATATTATTAAACCAATTAATATCGTATTAATATAAATTCTTAAAGAACCTAAATATAATACACGACATCAAATTATTGCGATAGACGTTCACAAAAAATTATAGATATTCTAATTATCCATAAATACCTAGAAATAATTTATGAGATTGTTGTATTAGATACACGATGTACTTGTATATTACAGAATTTAAATGTGCATACAAATTAAATGTGCATTCGATTTAGTAGTATATTTTATTATTACATACATTTAGTAAAATCTTGATTAATTTAGGCAAAGGAGTTTGATTTTCGATAAAAATAATAAATTATAAAAAATATCCCAAATTCTAAACAACCAGCTAATAACAAATTAAAGAATTATATATTAAATAACAAGGATAAGGATGCTATTTTAAAAAAATAGGGGTTCAACAAATTAATTTGCAATGATTGCAATTATTTTTATATAGGTAAAACTTGCAGAAATTTTGATATTAGAATTAAGGGACAATTGAGATGCTTAAATAATACTAACTATTCAGAATTTTCCAATCACCTTTTAAAAACAAACCATTCCTTTGACATTATTAACAAGGATTTAGAAATTTTACATACATATACTAAGGATTTACAATTATATAAATTTGAAAATTTAGAAATAAGAAAAAGTGTTAATAGCAAGCTTAATATTATAAATAACCAAATCCTCTTTGCAAATAGTCACCTTTTAAATTTATTTTCATATTAGTTCGTACTTATTCTCCATTTTATAGTTTTGTTTTTAGATAAAAAAATAAAATAAAAAATAAATACAAGCATAGATATGCTTGTATTTTTTAATTTCAGTGTACATTCCTGAAGAAGATACCATAGGTATCGAAACATGTAGAATAATTAATAAATAGTGGTTTAAATAAAGTATTTTGTATAATTATTAAGTTAAAAATAATATTTTTATTTTGTTAAATTTACGTGTACGCTTTAACACGTCAGACATTATTAGAATAGGAATATTTTTTTACTATGATTAAACCGTATCGTACTACTATGTGTTATGTTAAAAATCAATGGCTTGTGCATTTAAAATTTGAACTAACTCAGTGGTCTCGAACCCCCGTTCACGCGATAACGCGACGAGTATCTTACCGTTATATAATATTAAACAAGCACGTCCATTTGGGTGTCGTAATTGTTTCCTAAGAAAATAAATAATACAGAAATGACGCGCAATCTAATCCATACGGGCAAGTGTGCCGCGCTCATGTATTAATACGAAAATTATATAGATCAGTCCGTTCAACTGTGTACATGCGGGTTTTAATTTTGGTGTATTAAATTAATTGAATTTTAACAACTCCGTTGACACTGAGTCACGTCAGACGAACAATGTCGAATTAGCGTATAAAATATGTGACGGCTCCACTTCCACATCGATTTAGGTCGTACGTTGTAAACAGATCCGCCCTATTTAATATCGTTAAAAAAGAACTAATTAATGTTTATAACCACTGATGATAAAAAGTCGAAACTTTTCCAATTGGATTATAGACTAGACTAATTGCCTGTCAACGTGACGAGTTTTCGAAAATAAATAAATTTGAGCGATTTGTATCGGAGCACGTCCGCATTTCCACCGAAGACGAAACTCGTCTAAACTTTGGTGCTCTCCATATCGACCCCTCCTACGTAGTGTCGTAAGTAAAAAATGAAAACTTTATAATCATTCTGGTATTTCGTATGTATTTGATATTTATTTACGTGATTTTTAATATATTATATTTTACGATGTAGGTACTAATAAACATAATATTTTTAAAATAACAGCCATTTAAAAACGTATCTAATACGTGTAAAATACTACAATGATTAAAAATGACATTCTTTACTTACGATACTTTACATAGGAGTGGTCGATATTTTTGTACAGTATAGAATCATGGATTCTGAGAGCCACATACTCGTATATCCGCGTTAACACAAAATTATAAAATGATAAATAAAATATTAAAAATATATAAACTTCACAACTGAGTTCTACTAGCTAAAGTATTGTGAATAACAAATGCGTCATTATTAATTATCCTAGTATTTCGGATATTTTATTTGGTATTTTCTATGCATTATTTTATTTTATGTATGTTCTATTGAATAGAGTATTAATAAAAATTACTGCTTAAAAATGTATAAAACACATTCGAAATACTAGAACAATTAAAAATGATATATTTGTTAGTAACTTAATAAAATGAATAAGATTTAAAATGATCGCTTACGTGGTTTGGTCATACGGAACGGAATATGACACAAGTGTTATTGGCGTCAGAAATAGGGGACGTCCGCGGAATATTTGTCACGACCGAGTAAACCAGATACTAGGATATGGTCCTGTTAAAAGCCTCAATAATCGACGAACTTGTATGAATGTGGATGAGGCGAGAATTGTATTTCAATATAGAAGAGTGTAGTGTTCTATTCTATCTGCCAACCCCCGTGGGGAAACCGAGTGATGGTAATTTTGTTTGTTTGTTTTTTAGTTACGATATTCGAGTAAGAGAGGGGGTCGCGTTAACACAATTATTTTACCTCTTGTTTACGTATTTACGACAACATTTATTAATATATTAATCAAATTTTATTAATATATTTATTACACAATACACACACATATACAGAAATATCACAGCTTTATAAGCACGCATTCTAAATCGTCTTTCATCTGTTTTTCAATTAACGAATCTGGAGTCAGTCACATATCTCAAAAGTGACTCACTTATATTTCATTTACTGTAAGTGGTCAAACAATGAAAATAGGTTATTGCAGTCGTGCTAATAATAAACTCTACCGTTCGTTCAAGCACTCGCCACTAAATAATAATTATCAAATGTATATTTGTTACGATACTAACTCCCTTGCAGTGTTTAAAAATAATAATAATAATGTGTTTATTCCAGCGTTATTCAGCGCGGTTTTTTTTAACCCGATTCGCCATAAAGATAATTATATATTAAACATATTATGTTATACATTAAAGTTACAAAATAAATATAATGCCATGAAAAAGAAAAAGAAAACCAAGGAAAATATTAATAAATAAAAATTGTTTAAAAAAGTACAAAGTTCACAGACATACACACACAAAAATAAACATTACATATGTAACTCTTTCAGTCACAGTCATTGTTGTATATGTAGCTATTCTGTAGGCGATGCCATTCTCTGGTCAGGGAACCAGCTTTCCATGAGAGCGTCGCTTGCACTAGAGTGTTTGTTGGTGCTGAGCTCGAGCCGCAACTTTACGCCCACAACTCAATGTCTCAGAAGCGAAACGAATTTGTGTATACGGCCTTCGGTAAATATTGTGAATTCGGAGACGGTTATACGTCATTTGCTTGTATTTCAACCAGAGCTCGCAGGTATACATGCTGGTGATGATTTAAACAGGATGTTCTTCACCTCCTTACTGCATCAGTAGAAATGCCGTGGCAGCATATTTGCACAAATGCTCAACTGTCTCCTCTGCCGTTCTATATCATCATCGTCTTGTCCATCTTCATTGAATATATGGCCAAGGTATTTGACCTTATTTTGAACGCTCAATTTCATCCCGTCCATTTTTATGACGGTCGCCTAAATTAGTTGACCACGCGGCACGATACTATCTTCGCGCAGCGTTTCTTTTGGAGACAATCATGACCCAAAAGGTTCATTGCCAATAGGGAATTTATTTCAAAATACTAGACATAATTATGCAACTATACTGAATTAATTAAACTGTAACTTAAAATAATATATCAATATGGCTGAAGAAAAATAAACTAAAACTTAATTTAAACAAAATTCATGAATATTGAAAATAAAATAATACCAATTTCACCAACAATTATCATAGATGGTGAAAATCTGAAGTGACTGAAATAAAATATTTAGGAGAGAGATTAAAAATTGAACTTTTCTAAAAATACAAGACACGTGACTAAAAAGATTGCTAAAAAATATCACTTCTGGAAAGGATCAGAAGATACATTAGTATTGAGTTTTGTAAAAAAGTGTACATCTCTGTTATTATTTCTCACGTCATTTTATTTTCAGCTGCATTTTATTTTTGGCTAATGAAGAAGAAATGCAAAAATTATAAATCAGAAAAAATAGATATCTTCGGATCAGTGTAATGCTGAAATTCTCACCATAATAACCTTTAAACAGAAAATATGTATCATTGTTTTGGTATTTATTTTTAAAATTCTCAATAAAAAACACTTATGTTCTGAATAATTACAACTTCGCAATAAGAATAAAGTTGTATCAATGTGTCCAAAATTTAACAAAAATGAATTGATAATTCTGGCGTCTGCTACCAGATTACTTGAAATTCTGTAAAAAAAAAGGTAGATGGCTCTTTCAAATAATGGAACGATTAAATGTATTAATATCAAAAAGGTTACATACAGGTTCGAAAATTTGTCGTTAAAAATATTGTCGCTGTAGCATAGTTGGATAATGCACCTATCCCGGTTAGGAAAGAGATACAGGTTCGAATCCCGGTGGCGAAACAACATTTTTCGATAAAATTGATTTTATATGTATATCTTTCTAATTAATATATGTATTTAATTCACATTTAAAAAAATATCGGCAGAATTTATAAGAAAAATTGATGCAAATCAACATGAGCACGAACATCACACAAGAGTACAAGATAAAATGAGACTGCCATTCAGGAAGAAGGCTAAATCTCAGAAATCTATGATGTACAGTGCGATGAAGATTTTTAATGAAATTCCAGATTATATAAGAAAGGAGGAGAAACTACATGGATTCCAAATTAAACTAAGCCAATATGTGCAAGATAAGTTTTAGTAAAAAGGAATATTTTGATCTTATTTATATTAGTGTATATATATATATATATATATTTATGCACTACATTCAAAATAAATAAAAACGCAAGTGTACATTTTAGATGAGATTCAATCTGTTGCCAAGACACAAACCGCTTTGCAGGGGGCGCGGGTTCACTCGGGGGTCACGACGGAGCGCGTGAGGTGTGTCAGTACTGAAACGGTACATTACATAAATATCTGATTTGATATTTATTTGTTATTAGTCAAAGTAGGTTGGACTATAATAGGCAACATCCTTTTTTTTGATAATACATTATATTATCAATATTAAAAATAGATTTTATGGCAACGCCTATCGAGACCGCTCAGCGCCTAGTATTAACTCCGAAGCGGCAGGTCTAGCAAATAGAATATATAATTAATATACAATAATATTGACAACCTCTTAATTATTGATTTGATTGATTTAATTGTTGAATATAATGGATGCGCCTGTCTCTTTCGCACAGGCTTCGATCTAATTAAGCAAACAGTGAACACATACTTGTATATGCCTTAACCCTTTATAGGACACATAGAATAAAGTAGTATGTGCATACACCACTGGTCTATATTTCGTCTTAATAATTAGCCTTACGTCAAATGAGTATACTTCAGTCTACTGTTCAAAGTAATATTTGAATATAATTTTTTAAAAACGCTAGTAGTAAATACCACCATGCTGAAAAAAAGTGTCCTTCAAAGGGTAAAATAAATAAAAACTAAACTAATAATTTTCCATTTCTAGACGGTACAATACGGGGTTGTTTTCGTTTGGTAAAAACTTCGTACGGCGCGGAAAACACTGTAAACACAAAAATGAGAAATGAGTCTATTTTTCGCTCGGAAAACAAAGTGTCAGCAACTTTGCGAGGTAAAAAAATACGTTTAAAAACGTTTTGCAGTCAATGAGGGTCGTAAATATGCAAAACGCGTCTCGCGGCGCGGCATGAGTACGAGCGGGATGGATAGCTTTCCATCAGTTTGATCAACAAGTCGATGAACATTTAAAATAAAAATGACTATTCGACAAAATTTATACACTCACCTGTTCTATCTGCCATTGAAATTGGTGAGGAAACTTATGACAACTATTTAGCGTGGGTGGGTCCGGTGACACGGAATTAGTTATGTGTGGAAGAATAGGAAGGAGGAGGAATATTGGAAAGGAATTGTAAATCCGAGTCTTAAAAAAATCGTCGAGCAAGAACAAAAAAAGAAAATATATGTACAGCAAATATCAGTAGCAGTGTTCCCCAGCGCCGGCGTTAAACACAGGCGGAGCGGGCGACAGCCTGTGGCGGCCAAATCAAGGGGTGACCTAAGGCCGCCCTGTAGGCCGTATTATATAAAAGATGGAAATTAAATCCCAAGTTACAAAACGATAATAGTATGTAATAAAGATAATCCAGGCATAAAATATCTAAGAATGCAAATCCAATAAATAACATTATATTTTTTTTCCTAATAAAGCAGTAATCTGTAGTCAACACTGGTGTATAGAAAGTCTTTTGGTCGCCGCCCATGGGCAAGTTTTAAAAGCACGGCCTAAGAAAATACCGCTACTAACGTGTGTGGCACGCGGGCGGCCAATTCATGGGGATGGTTTTAAAAAAATTGAAACCATCATCTTCACTTAAGTTACGCCGGTGTTCCCCTGTAAGCTGCATGAAAAATGCATTACACAGCATTCTTCGCGCATCAATGAGAGAAATTAAATAAAAAAATTTAAAACATCTCTCACCCTAATTCTTCCGAAAGATTTATTAGACATTTTACAAAAAATAAAGGAATTGTTTATATTTTAATCAATGTTATGTGCGAGTATCTTGGCAACATAATATTTTAATGGTTCGGTACTTAACAAGGTATATTGTTTATTTTATTGGAATGCTTGAAACTATTCACTTCTTAAATATTCCGTTAAAAGAGAAAACATTTAAGTAATCTTAACTCAGAGATATTAAAACACGTTATTTTGTGCCACGATCGCGTCTCAAAGACTTGGCCGTTTAAGCAAGCACTAAACAGCCACAATGACAGACGTAGACGGGGAACCGTAATATTATTGTGGATTACGATAGAAAATACGCACGGGATGCTATAAATCTCATCAATAAAGATGGTATTGTACCATGTAATAAAACGGACATGGATCCATATTACCCTGGTAATAGGTTTGTCTCTACGATAGCCAGGATTTAACCTAGTATAATAGGTGTATATATCTGATGAATAAATTATTCATATTTTTTATTTATTTATTATCCTTGTTTTATTAACCATTGAATTGAGTTTAAATACATTTACCGGTTTCGAAAAATACCATTTTCTTCTTCAGGATGTCATAACTAACTAAAAACATATATTATTGTTTCTTCACCAGAATCTATTTTTAAAAAAACAACAATTATTTAAAAAATAAATTTAGTATCTAACTCAAATTGTTGCTTAATACAAATTTAGTCGAATAATTTTTAGGTAAAAATTTTAGAATGGGACTCGTAGTTAAATTTAATCGTAATTAATAAAACAAAGATAAATAAATAAAAATTTGAATTTTAACCACAAAGTTAATATTGCTAATTTTAAAAGTAATAAATTATTCCTAAGAGTATGGACGACTCTTCAAACAATGAACAACAACAAATCACTCGCGGTTACCTGTCCAAATTTCTGAGCGGACTACCTAAAGCGTTAAACTGGATATGAAGCTTAGCTGCATCACATTTTATCGATTTATAATGAAGATAATAGGTTTAGGCTCGATTTAACGCGGTGTCTCCTGAGCGGGTTGACACCCGCAATTTGTAAAGGGGAATAATTTTATGATTGGCATAAATAGCTTTGTTGTGTCAAAACACCATCAAAAGGCTAATTAGTTCCAATTGTTCGAAACGCCTGCGCGACAGGAGTAAGGATCGATTTACATAACGGTATTTGAGACATCTCGGACGAGTCACGCGTACATTTCGGTGGCTCGAGCTTCGACTCCGGGCGAGGAAGCGGTGTTCTGATCCGACCCTGGGGCGCGAACCGCGATAATATGGAGATGTGCGATAAGAAACGAAATGGCATCATTAGAGCGCACACGTGAGTGGCAAGAGGGAAGAGGAGGTGGCGGAACACGATTATTATTATTACAGTATGCGGGAGAGATTAGAGCCTGGAAGAAGCAACAGAATTAATATAATTTTCATACAATAAACAAAATCAAAATTACTTATTAGTAAATACCAAAATTTCACACTAATCTAATGATTCTGTAATTGTTGTATATTTGTTAAGAATTAATAAAATTTAACGAAACAAACTAGATGCATTACTTAGAAAGGTTCACAGAAAAAAAAATGGTCACCACCGGCACCAGAACCCGGAACATTATTTTGTCAGGTAGACTACATTACAAATTACGCTGTAGTGATTATCGTCAGATTTTGCTTGTTACTTTACAAGTGAGATATCTATCATAGCGATTCTCATTTTAATTGTAACATTTCTCAAAAACTTACCGGCAATAGAAAGATTCGGGTTAGAGAGTTTTGGCGATAGATTGATGATTTCTGAGTATTCTTCTAAATGATTCGTGTGATTTGTTTTAATTATTATGGAACTATGTATGTCATCAAATATCACATCACAAATAAAACGCGCTTTCATTAAAAGTAAAAAAAATTTTATTCAGTTGAAAAATGACATGAACGATGGCGGTAGGCGTTCGAGCGATCCAACGGAATAGAAACATATGGCACACAATTATTTTAAATTTACTAAAATACGACGTGATTAACGATATTCGTTAATTTGACCGTGTCGGATTCTCGCAGAGCGAATTGACCTGGAAAACGAATTAATCATTTAACAAGGTCTAATTACTACTAGAAAGTGAAACGTAGTACGGTAAAATGCCTCCACGCGAGCGATGTAATTACAATACTTACATTACATAAACCGTAAAACGTACCGGTAATTATGTCACGACTTTACCTCATCCAAAAATGATTGGGAGCTTAATGACGCCACTGTGTTAAATATGAGATTATGGAGAAAAGTTAATCTAGACATTATGACATTTAAAATAAATAAATACAAACGTAGACAAAGAAAGTCTAGTGCTGCCGAGTCCTTGTGTAACTTTACTTCGGTATTATTAACGAACTTGAGAACAAAATATACTCCATTCCAGTACTTAATAATACTCTGACAATATAGCAATTCAGCGGCGCGGCTACCTCCCGGGCCCGGGCAGTTATCCGGAGGCCCGGCCCCCAGGGGAGTCCGTAACCTCCAAACAATTTCAACAATCGCAACAATTAAAATATAAAACGAACGAATGAGTGAGTAATAGTGTATCTTAAATTTGAATATGTAATAATTTCATGGTACCGTTGAGTATTATTAACAAAGTTCGCCGCATATATTGAAATCAAATATTTTAGATAAATTTGCACTTTGTATAAATAAATATAATTAGTACTTCCATATCAATGTCTATATGTAAGAATATATATTTAAACAAACGAGTGTGGTATATGAAATATAATACTTTTAATAAAACAAAACAAAGTTCAAATTAATTAACCTAACCTTACCTAACCTCACCTCACCTAATCTAACCATTATAAAAAATAAAAGTAATAATATACACGGAACAGCTTTGGAAAAATGTATATATATATATATATATATTATATTCGACTATATATATATTCGGCGAACAATTTTCCAAATGAAGAACTATGGGAAAACAATTGTGGCTGAGAAGAATTGAGGACGAACAATGTTCCGGACATCGGTCAGGGGGAGGGGGAACAGTGCTTATGTTTTTGCCACAAATCGATTAGATATGCAAAATTTGGTTTAATTCGGTAAAAAGGGGGAAGAATTTTATAGAGATCATACAAACATACATTCAAATTTATACATTTAATTCTCATTTAAGCAACAATTTATTGCTAATACCTGGATAATAAGTTAAAATAAATAACATAGGCTTCCACCTGACGAGTCAGCCAGTGTGTGGCTAACTTTAGGCACGACCGGGGAGGAAGCGACGCGACCGACACGGATGCGGTCTGGCGCGCAGTGCGACGGTTTAAATTAAGAATTTACAAAAAGCGGGCCCCGATGTTTACTATATACAGTACCAACTGTGGCTCCCCCGCTGTCATAATATAACAAAAATGGAACTAACCAGGGACGGAGTAGAACATAACGCCATCAAAACATCGAAATGGCAAATGAACGAGTAAGAAACGAAGACATAAAGAAATTGACCATTATACAATAGACGGAATGAACACAAATAAAAGTCTTCATTCGTCAGTCTGTCTTCGGTATCCTGACCTGACTCTGTTGAAACTTGGACATTTACAACGTACCTTTCACAAGTTCAAGGTAACCCAAATTCATCAAGCCATGGAACGGACTACGCTCGGAGTACCCTTGAGAGATACAATTAAAAATTTAGACCAGTAGACCAGCAGTAAAACCAAAGCAAAAGAATATGTTAAATAACAAAACAGGAGAATATGCCAAAATAACAAAGCAGAAGAATATGCCAAATAACAACCGAAGGAGTAAAAGTGCCAGAATGGAAGCCTCGTACTGGAAGCCGAAGCGAAGATAGGTATATAATATATATGCAATAGATAGACAACTGGCTACATAGAATAGATCTTTTTGTGTTATTAAAGAAAATTTAGGCCTATGTTTAGGTACGGTAACGCGTGCCATTGTCGAAGCTTTATCTGAAAAGTTACGGTACAGCCATACTTGTTCGCGGAGATATAATTTTCAGAGGACACCAGTTCAGATATACATATGTATATGTATATACATATATATATACATACATATGTACATATATATGCATATATATATATATATATATATATATATATATATATATATATATATATATATATATGTGTCATGTTTGTATATGTATATATACAAACACACACACATAATGTACGCAGTTAGCGATAGTGACCGTTAAAAACGATACCTTCTCTGAAGATTCAGCTCTACCTTATGAAAGAGGCAGATGTTATAAATATTAATTCCACAAAATTTAAAACTTTTCAAGGTACAACACCGCGATAGCCGCCAGTTTGATGAGATCGATTTTTGATACGGCGAAATAAAATACATTGGGCCTCTCAATTATTGTGGAGACCTTCGAAGATAATTAATGTTTCTAGAAAATGCGTAGGAAGACTGTTCTAACTGTGTAGGTACTATGTACGACCAACAATTCCTTGATGAACATTTCAAATTGTTTTCGATCGTAAGTGAAAAAGTTATCTAAATAATAAGACAAAACAGTTTGAGTTGGGAACTAAATTTATTTCTGAAATAATTATTGTTTTATAAAAATAGATTCTGTTAAAGAAACAATAACATATGTTTTTGATTTGTTAATGACATCTTGAAGAAGAAAATTATATTTTTCGAAACCGGTAAATGTATTTTAATCCATTGAGTGGTTAATAAAGCAAAGTTAACAATTTAAAATAATAGATTTTAACCACAAAGTTGATTTTGCCAATCTTAAAAATAAAAACACTATTTATTGATAAATCAACAAATTTCGATACCTAACATGTTGATTTATCAATAAATAGTGGTTTAAACAGAGTGTTTTGTCTTATTATTTATATAATACGTGGCCACAAAGTAATTTTGCTATAATATTGAAGAAGAAAAAGTTATCCTTTATGGTTTTATTATTTCTATATAACATATTAATTAAAGAGTTAATATTAAACAATGCCGGGACAGGCATAGGTGTTAGAAAAATTTGTGTTGACATAGGTATAGTTTACAAGTAAATATACAAGCTAATTATAATTACAAATTAATATGACGTAAAAGTAATCTTCAAAAATAAGTTGAAACAAGACATATATTATTATAAATAACACTGATGAGATAAATATAAAAATAGATTTGGAAGAAATATAATAGAAAGCTTCTAGAAGCTTTTTTTAAAAGCGTGGATGGATCTAAAGTTTCTTGAAGATAAAATTTTCTACCCACGCAATGCCGACTGACTACATCAGCCAATTTACTACGAACTAAAAAAAATAATAATTATATTTGTTTAATTAATCGAATGAAGAGGTTGGGCAAACAAAGTAATGGAAATTATCAAATGTTCACTAATAAGCAGATTAATAATATAATAACATTCTATTGTTTTATGAGACTTAAAAGAGCTAAAATCCAAGATTACCAATACAGTCCGTAATGTCACTGATATCTCTAAATTAAACAGCTAATTAATGAACCATAAGCGGTCGCAAAAAATAATTATTGGAGGATATTAATGATCAGACGAATATGGAAATGTGTACGGACTACGGAGTCGATCCTTTTCTATTGAAAATATTTACAAATTTTAAAAATATTTCGATACATACAAACAATTCAGATTTTACAATATGTAGTTATAATATAAACCATGTTAATAGTAAAAAAAGTCACTAATTTTGGGAAAACGGATTGTTTGAACGTCAGTAAAACAATATTTACTTCACAAAGTACATCCCGTAGTAAACTCATTTAACTCTCCTATATCCGATAGTAAAAACGAAAATCGATAGTTAAATATGGCGGACTTTTCACAGCTGTTCCACAGCTGTTCGTCTGACTCATTGATACTTTAAAAGTTGCAGTATGCGACAATTAATCATTAAATATCCCGCTAGTGATGAGAGTTCGTCCGATGGTGATTTGGTTGTTTAATATACATTAGCACATAGTATAAAAAAATTTCGAACGCCTATGTGAAAAAATCCATATAGATAATGAATAAAATAAGGCATATTTCATGATTATTTGTCGCGCCTATAGACATCTATGTTTTGACAGTAGAAAATGATTGATGTATCAACAACCCGCAAAGAATTTTTACTACGGTCTTTAGTAAAAAGTTACTATAGTAAAAAGTTACCATAGTAAAAAGTTACTACTAATCACATAATCGGCCCTAAATCGAACACGAAAAAAGACGGAAGGTATAATAATTATTTAAATCCGATGTGTTCTTAGTAACTAATCCGCCTCATCGAGAAGCGGTATAATTCGCGAAACGCTTCTACCATCACCAGCAGACTTTCTTAGAACCGGTCCCATAGCCGCTCGATACATTCGTATCCTACACACACAGCACGGAGTACATAAAACCAAGAGTGGTCTGCTACCACTTTCCTTCTCGACGGTCTGCAGCGGAACACCGACAAAGAATCTGCCGACAATCTCGAGACACTCCACAGAAACGTACAAAGCATTGCGTACGCCAATTATGCGAAAGCGAAGAAAGGATTAATCGATTGTGCTGCAGTATACAGATTCTGATCAAAGGTTACCACACATCTGGTTTTGAAGACAATCTGGCTTCCTACGCGGACCAGCGAACCGAGGATAAATTCTCGTTTATTGGCTATTCTGGTAAGAAGTAAGAATTACTGCTGTCTACCTTTGTTTCTGAAATTGAATCCGATACAAGAAAGCAAAACTGGTATATTGACAAGCCGATTTCCGAGTTGGTTGGAATAATGCTGATTTCGCCATTGTGACTAGATAACTAGTTAAGAATTTAACTATCGTGAGAAACGCCGAGATTGTAACAATAATTCTTCAGGTACTAACGCAGCCAGGAACAAAGAAAAATTGTGAAAAATAAGACAAAAACGACGTGAGGGAAGACGATTCAATGAATAATCTAATTTTGATGTGACATATATTACCCGTTCTACTTCATTATACACATAATATAACGTAGTATACTACGTTATATTTATGTATGTTATATTATGTATCTAGTAAAAACTTCGGGATGCCAACATAAATACTATTATAATAGTCCACACGTGAATAATACATTAATAATAAGTATATATGTAAAAAGTAGTCAGTACCCCAAAAAAGAAAGGTGATACGGTCATGTGAACAAAAGAGAAGACCACCTGTTGAAGCACCACTACAATTTGAAGTTGGCCAAAGGAGCCGCGGAAGACAGTTAACGACGCGGTTGTCAATAAGGCCCGAAAGCCCTAGACTTGACAGACTTGACAACAGACTCGACAACCCATGATTGTAAGACATGAGACTTGACAATCAAAGATAACAAGACATGATACTTGTGAACCCAAATGAGAGGAAGCTAAGAGAAAGAGAGAAAGAAAATAAAAATACACTTTCTTCATTAAATTCAACAAATCTTGTTGGCAGATGCCGACAGACATCACGATAGACTTGATCAAAACAGTTGACGAACATTTTCTAATTGCCAAAATAAATAAACGGATATAATATTATAAACGGAGAATACGAAATATAAAGCCGAGATAACATTCGCCGAGACGCGAGCTACTTTCTCCGGGTCAGCAGGCAGCGGCAAGTTATTCAGGCGAAAAAAGAAAAAGTCAACCTTTGGTGACCGCCAAAACCGAACGGCTTATTGAAATTTCATTACCGCTTTTTCATTTCGGGCTAGATTTCGGCCGAGATTACGCAACTGGAGCCCGGCTGCCCGAGTCAAGTTCGGCGGATCCGTTAAATTAAACATTATTATTATTACATCCACTAGCTTTCATTACTCCGTCAAATAAATTTTCTTCGCTCGACATTTTCGCTACCTAGCTAGGGCATTGCCGCTAGCTGCGAGTTGCGCCGAGTACAACTCGCGGATAGTCGTTAAAAAATAAAAATTAGATTAGTTATTGAAAAATAATATTCACAATGACAATTACATTTAACGAAGGAACAAAAAAATTGCAGTGGACCCGATGACAGAGCACCTTAGATTTAAACCATTTTAATAACTTGAGCGAGTTAATGCGCCTAACTTTGTACAACACGCAATGCCATAAACGTGATTCGTCCTTCCAAAGACAGAATTAAGCACGATCTTCAATGTAAAATGCTGCGATCATTCTGCCACCTGTGGACAACAGTTCCCAAGTTTTAAAAGATTAGTCAACTCCCTTAAAGCATACACCAACCCGACGTCAAATATAATAGGCAGTTAAAAAGTTAACTACCCAAGAAAGCAATGGAGCAAAAATTAATCCTAAACTACCATAGTCGGTGTGTATATTTGATGGTGGATGGGGAATAAAAGAGTGTGGGGTTCCAGAAATAACTGAAATCATCGTGAATATTTACCCAATCCAGTCATGCCCGAGCAACCCCAGAGGTGTTAATTATGTTATAATTTAGAATTACAATTAGAAGAGGACGACCGAGAAAAACATTTGTAAGCCAGTTGTTGGAGCGGAACAGATTTGGAGGCTACCGAGAAGTAAAATAGCTGGTACAGATCGATGGAGAGCTAGAGCAATAAAGGAATGTGAAATGTGCAGATTACTCAGCTTTAAAGTATAAATCTGTGTAAGCGGAAGGCTATACCAACCGCGTGCAGAAAAATATGACAAGAGATTTACACCGTTGCTCATGAGGCTGTTGATCACTTTCGCTTTCGGCGCGCGGAGGCGGCCTCGGGCATCGTCGTCACCGGCCGGGCGGAGGCGACGTAACGCGAGACGTAACACGACGTAACATTGATCGGCGCTGGTGAAAGGTAGCCCGCGCCAGAGGCGACCTGATGAGCCAGAGGGGAGGAGATTACCATCGCACTCGTGAAGACAAAAAAAAAAGGCAAAATCGCGATGCACTTACTGGCTATCTGCCAGATGTTTCGAAACTTGAACGCATCCGTGCTCGTTTCTAGGTAATAAAGAGAACAGCGTGTGTTGAGATACATTCTTCTTCTTCTTAGCACATTCCCTTATCGCTGTGGCTCTCTCCCTATACCCCATTCAGTTCCAGATCGTTTACCTCACGATAGCTACTCCATTTCAGCTTATAGCGTTATATATGCTTCGGTAGGTGGACTGATTTGAAACTTGAATATGTGTTAATTTGAGAAAATTTAAACATGAATAACAAAAAGCACTTGTTTCTGTCCAGACGCGGTCGAAGACGGATATATATTTGGGCGGTGTGTACGAGATATGGATAGTGTATGATTTTTATCGGTCTTTCGGATGTGAACAAGTTTCGATTATAATAGAAAACCAGCGATATGCAGCCAAATTAGGCAGGTTTGTGTTTTTACTTATATAATTAGGATGGGCGTATTCAAACTAAACTAATAGAAAACCATAACCTAGCTATCGAAGGATAATTACGGCGACACCAGCAAACGGCTTGATGAATGAATGTTTTCCTCGGCAGTCTTTTTCTTGTCCTTCTTTCTGTCACTTGTTTGCCAGCGTCTTCAGGATACATATATTTTCCTCTATTTCAAAATGCCATCATTTCGTTTCCTTTCACCGTCCAACTAGTATTCATCATTATCTTCCGGCACCACCATTCCCACCAGTATATGTTTGTCTGTTTTCTCGTCTATGTTTTATTTTTGAGAGTACGACTTGACTTGTTCAGCTCGAGTCGAAGAGTAGAGAAGACGAAGATATGGCTTGATTTCCATTCCATTTCCGAGCGTTTTAGTTTAACATACCCCACTGTACGCAATGAAACATGTTTAATTTAAATTTATTACGATATAGTATTCCTAGATAGTATATAGATTCAGATTCATCACGAAATTAGCGGTGATACGTACAGAATGATGTAGTGACAGTCAATTCTCTTATATCTGTAATGATGGAGACAATGATACAAATATATTTATTCATTATGACCCATTAAAACTACACACATCCAAAAATAAAGCGAGAACACGAAAAGTAAAAAAAAAACACAAATTATTTGAATAGGTAAGTGTGTTTATGAATATTCGTGTGAGTGCTAGGACTTACTCATTATTTATTTGAAAATATCCTTGGCTTGAACCGCATTAAAAGGTTATTAAAAAGAAAAAAGTCTTAAGTATTTTCTGCAATTTCACAATGAAAACGGTTTAAAATGTACGAATCGAAAGGTTAGTAGAACCGAAATAATATGCGATATAACGATTAATATTCACACCCGCTACATACTGATTACAAAAACCTTGATTCCATTTTAATCCTGATTTTTAACATTCAATATACTCGTATATATATAATATGGGGATATTAAACAAAAAAATAATTACAAAATAGCGTCGTTGGTGGTCCCGCAGTCAGTATACTCCACCCATTACAGAGCGTGGTCACCAATCCGAATTCGTCGGTTTACAACGGATATTTAACAATATTTTCATTTGTAGGAGAAACACACGCAACACCAGTCAGTGTCCACCCTAAAATATAAAGTGAAATAACACATTCTCATGTAATTATTTGTTTCCTTTGTTGTATTTCTTTTTTAATTCAAATTGTTGTTGATAAAAACTCTTTTAATTACTACGAGAAGGGCAATCCTTACCGTAAAACTATTCTGTAGTGTGGCAAATATTGAATATTATAATATTATTTATATATATATATGAATGTTTGTTTGTTTGTCCCGTATGCGTTCCTATACCGTTCATCCGATTGGGATGAAACTTTGGTGAGTTATTGGGCACACGCCCGCGAAGGTTTCTGAATTAGTACAACCTTTTTACAATAGATGGCGCGCGAGTCGTTTTAACAAATGTGTGTATTTCATATAGTTTATTGCCATGAAACTTTGGTGAGTTGCTGTGCGCACGCCCGCGAAGGTTTCTGAATTAGTACAACCATTTTATAATGAGAAATTTCGCCGAAGAAAGCGACCTGCGCGCCACGGCTATCAGTTTCATGGCAAACCATATGTCGTAAAATGTGAAATACGGATACGTTGATTGGCTACTTTTAGGATTCTCTGTGGCGAATTTTCCAAGAATTATCACTTTTTCTGGGGACTTCTTTGTATATGCATCAGACGGAAAAACAAAAAATATTGTGTATCCAAAACCACTTCAATAATCAGAATTAAAATACAAACATTTTGGCATTGCAACGCATGCCGGGTACTCACTAGTATGTAATAAAGTTGAAATAAATAAAAAGATTGTGAATGTAAGGGTTCTGATAAGTCTTCTTTCTGCATTATCGGTATTAATATTTGCATTATATGTTGGTCTTGTCAGAGCTTTTAGCTTGTCCGTAGCAAACAGAGCAAAATTTTTAATTACATATTTCAAAACTGGGTCGAAAACAATCACCTTGCACAATATACTAAGTTAATTAAATATCGTTAACAATGTACGTATTATTAATGCATTCTGACAGATTGCACACAAAAGCTTTAATATCGCAATGTGTTTTATCAATAGTGCTCATTGTTGAGATGCAAATAACTGCAAAACAGCGTTCATTCAGATATGTGTCACACGAGTGGTGACATTTCAATTATCTAGTGTCACGCTTCGTGTAAACAAAATACTGTCATTAGAATGCGTGTCATTAGAAAATGAAGAAAAAAAATTGTCGCCGTATTATATTTGATGTTCAACAGCGGACGTAGAGAACTATTTATTATTTTGAAAATAACTACAACGAATTAAACTAATTCCAGCATGCTGAATATAGATATGAAAACATGTTTGAAGGTCTCGAAAATCACCACCGTACCAAGATACATTATTGTTAGTTAAAAATATCTTATGTTTTACCAATGGATCTATTTTCCCTAGTGGAAGACTCTTTACATTCCAGCATGCTGAATATAGATATGAAAACATGTTTGAAGGTCTCGAAAATCACCACCGTACCAAGATATATTATTGTTAGTTAAAAATATCTTATGTTTTACCAATGGATCTGTTTTCCCTAGTGGAAGACTCTTTACATAGCCCCCGTACAAAAAAAAAAAATGGATACGATTTAACAGGGAATTATTTTACGAGATATATACGTGCATTAAAATAAATACTCTATTCCATAAAAATAATTGTTTGTGCATTACAATAATACAAAAATAAACATATCTTTGTTCAATAAAAAATATCTAACCTAACCTTGCTAAATTTTTATTATTTTATTTCACAAATAATTCATTCAAAGTAACAAAGTATTTGTTTTAATGTACGTATTAATATTTCCTAAAGAAAGCCATACTCTCCAATTTTAAGCCCGACATGGCAGACTCAAACGAAGAAAGTCTACTCAATCGCAGATAGCAGCATTGCCGGTGAAATATAGTGTGGACGATCACAACCGGATGGATTAATTTGTCGGAAAGTTTTGCGAAAAGCGTCTCCGGGCAGCAATTAAACGTACCTGTTAAAAGTTGCTTTAGTTGTTACGTTCATCATAATTAGATGATATGATAAAGCAGTTTTCTGCCGTGAATCCGTAAACGTATCCTCGAGAATTACTCTCACGGGGACGCGAGAAAAGGAAGCGCCGCGTGACGCGTACGCGATACCGGCAGTGCGTGCCCTGCAATTCAGTTTATTTATCATTTTGCATGTAGTGTATGGATTTTTCCACACCAGCGGCCTGCCCGGCAGATAACGCGCGAGAGGTACGCAGTAAATAACGTTATCATTTTATTAATAAAACGGCGAAGCGAATTTCACGGAGGGTATCGATAGATTAGCCGAGCAGGCACCGCAGGTACATCGATGCGAGTCGGGAGGTTTCCCTCTTGATCCGATTATTATCATCGAGATTAAAGAATCGATCCTCGAGTTGGGAGAGCGACACTCTCACTAGTGCTACTAAAATAAATACTTGAAGAAATAATTTAAACGCGCGTAGAGCCGAGATAAATGGCGATATCCCTATCAGTCGGTTCAGTATTCTCTCGATTAAAAATCGTTTAAATGTGTACAATTGTATGTATTCATTTTAGAAGTATAGCAGAACTCGATGGCATTATTCTGAGCATCTTTCGATAGTTATCGACATTGTAATAATTCTTTGCCGTTTGTACGTCGGTCACACTTTTAATAACGCGGGCCGCATCGAATATTCCTCGACAAATTATAATGTGATTAAAACTATAGAAAATGTTCCCGGACAATTTCTGCCAGTGTAAATAAAATGTTACGAACTTTATATCGCAACATTTTTAACGTAATTTTCGTGACAAATTTTACTGGGGGAGCCTCTGAAAATATATTATATGTTAAAACAAATAACGCGCTATCTTCCATTCAAACAGTGTTGGCCAATGAGATAAGCCGCGTGTGCACGCGTATTTCGGATAAAATAATTTTATAATCGTCTGGCTTTTTTGTCCCTTGATTGGATATGAAAAAATATTGCTCACTGGATGTTTCATTTTTTTATATGAATCAACTGTGCTTTGTGTATCCAACCTAATTCCCATGTGCTCTGTTATAATAATGTTTTTGATAATATGAGATTTTTACTGTCATTAACGGGCATCTACCTATATATATCGTAGGTATATCTGGTTATAACTAGTGATGAGAAAAAATGCTTGACTCACTGGTGTGATTGTGATTGACATTCGATAATATCAGTGATTGAAAACTGTGACAATGATCACAGTTTCATTACTAATATGCGTGCGCCGCATAATATCACAATACACGAAATAAATAAACATAATTTCAAGTTTCATTTGCGTAAATAACATTCTAGCAAATACAATAAATATATATCTAATTTAATATTATCACACCTTTAAAAAATGTAGTTCATTTTTCGCGTCAAATTCACAGCATTTCAGGTCAAATCCGTCAAACGTTTTGGCAGAATCTACTAGATGGTGCTTATCACGAATTATAACGCCATTTCTTCATGAATATTTTCGTTTCATATGCACACGCGATGAATCACGATTCAAAACCAAATATAAATATAATAAAAAAATGAATTACGAATCACGATATTCCCAGATATTCAATCATTGATAGTGAGTGTAACTCAAAAGTATCAGTGATTGATTCACGATTCGTGATTTTAAGCTCATAACTAGTTATACCATACTGTACACCGTCATGACGGTGACAGTTTGAAGAAACTTATGGTTCTAAGACGATGGTGTGTCAAAATAATTGATTTCAATCTCGTCGGCAATGTAAACCAGAGACGAGCAACGGGACATGAGACTGAATGAGTGTCGCAATGGCAGTGGTTCACGATCCTCGGTGATGAAGAATCGACACAAAAAGAAAACATTTTGGTTTCACTTTGGTTTCACCAAAGGTCGGGTGTCGCTCTCAGCGTACTTGACGGATCATGGATGCGCATTATTATATATTCAAGAATGTTAAAAATAAAAATCACAATAAAAGACTATCTATCACCATCGGTCTGTGTATCTTCACTACTAGACCTACTCCAAGGGCAAGACTCAGGAACAATACGCGTCATCGAAGTTGTGACAGTGGGAGGTTACAGAATCTAATCATATTATCTCAACGATCGATCGAATACATTGTTTTGTATGTTCGATGATGCGTGTATTAACAGGAAAGCAAAAATAAACAAGGCGTTGATTAAAAAAACGTAGATTTTGGCGCGCGTGACGAGGATGGAAGGCGACCACTTCCGGCGGCCATGTTGTATCGAAGAGAAACAAAGGCAGACTCGGCGAGTCGCGAACAAACGAGAATCGTTAAGCATATTTTTTATTATAAACGATAGGGCGGGGTCCTGTTTTGTGTGCAAGTCAAAGGGACTGTCGGAGGGGAACTGTCAATTCGGGGATTAAAAGGGTCTACATTGCAATAAATAGCAAATATAGTATATGGATACTGATTATTTTTATTTTATTTATCTAACATACAGATTACCAACAAAACGTTAAATGACTGATAGATTAATCCTAGTACGACTTTAAGGTACAATATAAAAACATTTTAAGACAATTAAGAGAATAAAATGTTACAGAATATATTTTTTAAATGGTAATTGTTAAAAAATTAACACTACGAAAAATAAAATTAATAACTGAGGAGAGTTACAAGATTATTAAAAACAACCCCACAAGTGCATGGGTTCTAACAAGCTTAACAATGTTGGTGTTTCATTACACGTTTGAAAGATTGACTATTAACTATACACAATACAATTTCGCTTTTAAACTGAGTCTGTGTCATGAAAAATATATCCGGGTTAGCGTTAATGGATAAGATCTCGTCGTAGTCATGGGCATAGAAAGCGCCACTGGCGTAGATTCTTCTGAACTTTATGACTGAAGATATATAAAAGATGCGTTGACGACTTCAGAAATAGCTTGTTAACGAAAGGTTACGAGTATATACAGAAAAAAATGTTTTTGCATACTCGAGACGTATTACGAGTCACGGTGGCGAGACCATGAAGAAGCTAGTTGTCACGAGGAATTAAGAAGGACGAAGAGCGAGGGGGCGACCACTAGCAAAACGGTTCTACAAAGTTTGATAAACTAATATGTGTTACATGTTGCTCTTTACATTTAATACAATAATTACTATTATCTAACTATATAAATATATCATTTGGAAGCGAGTAGCGTGCAAGCGTATGTGTATTCTGTAAATAAACTTAACTTAATCGTAAAAGATAATATAAAAAATTTAAATTAAAGTTTTGTTAGATGTCGACAGGCACCGTGACTTCAATGAAACTCGGGCACTCCATCTGGTGCAATTAAGAATTATTATTATACAATAATTAAATGGCACAAATATGCGTGAGGTTCCGTGCGCGGAAAAATAGCAGTGATTAATTAAATTTGTATTCAATTCAATAAAACTAGGTTTACAACCGGAATTCACGACTCGGTCCATTAAAGAAAAGGAAAATGATTTAAATTTAGTAAAGGTGTGAGCACGTGGGTTAATTGAACGCAGCAGTAATTATTAAGCTCGTACTATTAAGGCAAAGCGATGATGAAATCAGACTGAAAACGGCGGAAACGAAATCATTAAGGCAAAAAAGTGTGGACGTAAATGGTTTGCGCAAACCAAAATAAAATACAAGACAATAATGTGAGTTTATTAATATTATTATTACAAAATGGAATAAATAATGTATTGAATACAAAACGGTCAAAAAAAGTCAACGAACAAGGCACGAAGGTGCTACAAGTGTGACAAGGACTGGACCATATAAGAAATTAGATGGCAGAGGGGGCTTTGAGGTAATCAGAACAGGAAAAGAAGTTGCAGTAACTAGTAGTAGTAGTGGCGTAACTATGCCAACGCAGCCAATGTAATGCAATGGGACCCAACAATTCGCGTTCTACATTCCATTTGGCGTCGATATTTTTGCAAATATTACTTATCCCGGTATCAAAATGGACTGATGTTTAAAATCTCCACTAAAGCAAGAAATTAAATTTAAACAATTGAACAAATTTGAACATTTAAAAAATCGTTATAACATTGTCAAAGTGTACAGTGCCATCGCTGTAAAGCGAAGCAAGTTTTTTTAAATTGCATCTGCATACAGATGCCTAAAAAGCATTGTTTTTTTCGTAAAAATGTATCTATTAGTAATATTATAATACAATATTCATGGTACGTTTTTTCGTACTACGCTTCTCTTGAAAGCCTGTATGTTTGTGTAGAGAAGTGGACTGTATATAAATAAAAATTATTGATTATAATTTTTTTTTTTTTTTTAAATTTATTAATATTATAAATATAATACAATTTCAATAATCAGTGGATGTATATATAAATATTTAAACATTTGTTTCTTCTCTATGAGAGTAAGACTCGTGTATAAAGAAGGAGTATATTCGAGTTAATTTATGTTTCAGTTAGTCTGTGTACATATTTTTATTACTTCAGTTACAAATTTATGATAGTCGGTAATTTTTCTAATTGTGATAGCATAAGCGATATAAATAAGTTTTAGGAGTACATGTTTATTTTTGAGCTCACTTTGAAGTGTTTTTCAATAGCATTATCGCTAATTTTCCTAATGTCTTCACGTAAGCTGTTAAATATTTTTTTCCATAAGTGCTTATAGTGACGTTGTGCAAATGATGTTTAGATTTTAGAGCACGAAATACAATATATTTATTTAGTAAACCCTTATTCCATTCTGCATTGGGGTTCTATTATTGTAGTTACGCCACTGAGGAAAAACCAACAGTTCCTGGCGCTTGTGTCAGAAAAGCTGACCAAAAATTTAATTAAATTGTTACAAAAAAGTGGTAGGGCTATTCAACCAAAATCGACGAGAAGTGATAAAGAAGAATAGGAGTGAGAGAGCGCTCATTGAACTGAGGGTCAGCGTAATCGCAGAACGCCACTGTAGCCAATTTTTTCCGTGGGGAGGCGCACTTGCGTCACGCATGTGTCAACACTCCCAGCGGACGGCGTACACAATAGGGGGGAAAAAATCAATATTTTCATCACTCGCACCGTATTGTTGCCATTTTATCTGTATTGATATAGCCGCGATAATGTGATCGATCGCAAACAAGGCGGCCGATCCCGGAGACCGGTGAGTGCGGTGTGATATCCTCCGATCTATCGCTGGTAGATATCAGCGTCTCCGCAGTGGGTCCAAGCGCACGGACCCCCCGAGACATGTCTTATTTTGGTCCCACGAACACGATAGTTGCATACACAATGACTACCATTTAAAACGTATGTAAATTGAAAGATATTTATGTTGAATCACAATACCTTACTAACAATACGTAAAAAAAATGAGTTGCATGTCTCAGAGGCTTGTGTCATATCACACTTATATACGAGACTTTTTTCAACATATTTCTTGTCGTTGGTGCCTACGAAAATACTAATTATCCGTATAATATAAAGACTTTATTATAATATTATACCCCCGCACTCGAGAACCTTCTATAAAATGACCAACAAATATTAACAGTTTCGCGACACATCTCAGAAAATAATATATTCCATATTGAAAACTCATTTTGAATAACAGTATCAAATGAAATCATGCGCCACTAAAACGTCACATGGTCCATCCTTAAGGCTTTTGGCCAAGAACGTTTCATGGCCATACATTAATTCCCACGTGACTATTTTGTTACCGATACGTCATTCTTCGACACAATAATTTTGAATGATTAAGTATGTAAACATAAAAATGTATTATTGAGGAGAACACATTCTTATTGTGAAGTTGTAATTAATTATTTAAAAAAGTGTAACATATAGATTCGAAAATTTGTCGTCAAAAATACTGTCGCTGTAGCATAGTTGGTAATGCACCTTCCTCATGATTGGAAAAGAGATCCAGGTTCTAATCCCGGTAGCGCAACCATAATATTTTACGATAAAATTAATTTTATATGCATATCTTTATAATTAATACATTTAATTAGTATAAAAATTTATGATTAAAACTAGAATTACGAATATATGAACAGGACTTAAAAAGCTGGTCACGCCATTCTAGCCAGAACAAAAAAGTTTATTCGGCTGGGTAACGCGGGGCCTGAGGTACTCGTTCGTTAAAATTCTGCCAATATGATTTATTGTACCTTTTTATTTGTTTGTATTGTACATTACTATTGCACGCAATAACTCACCGCCATTGACCGTAACGGAATGCTATAATTCGCAATAATCCGACTCCAACGCCAAGAGCGCACTGAGCTAAGTGTGGCACCAATGTAGGCGACAAACGTACGCGTTTTCCGCCTTCTTTAGTGTTTCGATAAATATGACCCAAGTTTGTAGGATATTTTTTAAACTACAAACGTCACATACACACGTTTGAAATCAATCAAATGTGTAATTTAAATCACCGCAGAATGTGATATTTATACAATCAATATATATATATATATATATTTTTTTTTTTTTATGACAATATTTATTAAATATTTAAAACGAAGAAGAAAAAAAAAGTTATTTTTTATGACAATTTTTTTACAAACATGTACTCTCGGTTGCCAAGTAAGTTATATCTACTATTTACGATATACGTTATTGCAAGCATGTTATATGTACATGACATTGTAAATGTAGGAACATATCGCACACCTTGATCATAACTAAGGCAACTCAAAAAGTCATTTTTCAGCAGACAAAAAAATAATAACATTTTTTGTTACTATAGTTATGGAACTAAATAACATTTTATGTCATGAATATATGCTAAAATGACATTCTCGAGAATTTGGGCTAAGTTAATTGCGTATATGATAGAGTACAATAATAACTCAAAATTCTTGTTATTTTGAGTTGTCTTAGTTTTGATTTAGGTGTGCGATAGCATAATTTATTTATTTTAATATCAATTTATGTATGCATGTTGTGTGTTGCACATTATACAAAAGAATTATAAACAATTGTCAATGTAAAATTGCAAAACACCTGTAAAGAAAATTAAATAGTGAAAACGGCAAATTTCGAATAAATATCTAATTGATAAGTGATTTATTCAATTATATGTATACTCTTTGCCAAATAATTAGTATTCCGCATTTTATTTTGAAAATTTAAACCGCGTACGTGCTTTGAGTACTTACCTACTGTATTATTCGAAATGTGCTTTTTTTGAATTACACAAAATAAGTATTCTTGGCCTAAAACACAAAAAAATATCTACCTGAGTAGGTACCTACCTACCTTAAATGAATATCAACATTATTTTAGATATTTAATTAGGTATTTATGTTTTTATAAGCATAATTACATTGATATCTACGAATTGATGGATATCGCACGAAGCCGATTTAGGATGCTCAGTACTTGTGACATTTTACGTCCATCACGAGAATTTAAATAATAGTTTTCCATGTCTCTCTAGACTGTTGGTTCTCTGAGAGTGCCTATATTATTGAATTTTAATTCTCATAATCAAGTATTATAGGTAAATCCAAGGAATTCAAAGTTGTATATTCTCCCATTGCATTATTTGTACCCTAAATCGTAAAAATAACATTTTAAACGAAACTATGCAAAAGTGCTATCAAAACAAATGCGTTCTACATCGTTTATATATGCAACGTGATCTACTTCATCTAATATGATTCAACAGGAATTTTTAAAAAAAAAAGTTGTTCGTTAAGATTATTTCACTGAACTCACACCAGATCTTATATATTATATAATACGATTGTGTAAAAATATAAAAAAATATGTGTATGTATGTAACGCAGAAAGGAGTTGTCGTCACAATTTAACGAAAAAGAAGCGGGGTTATTGTATTAAAATTGACAATTTACAAAGAAGTAAACTCCAAATTATTCAAACGTTTGAAATTATATCATTTTGTTTGAGAACAATTGCTATTCGAAAATGGAACGAGCCCCCTTTCTAGAATATTCCTGTTCCTTACTGGTTCAATGGCTCAAAAAGCGCTTTATTAAGACCAGTTCATTTCTCTTCGATACCAACTCACGTAGAAAAAGGGGTTCACTGAGTATAAAAATATCATTTTCATTTTTTTTTTAATATCCTCTAAACGAAAAAGTAATGGAACAATTCAAACACCGTGTCGTGAGTGAGTCACTCAAAAATACGGCAGATCTGAAATATATTGTATAGAGCTACTAATTGTATTCACCAGTTTCTCTCCATGAGTATGAACACACTTTTCGTATATAAACAATCTAAAAGTAGATTACAATTGCACAGAAATATTTTCAGTTGGGTACTTTTATCGTGGATTATCAAAATACTTTAATGTTGGTACGACATGTTTTAAACTGAACATATTTGACAGTTCATTTGGCGGTTGGTTGGAAATTTCGAAGATTTTATATCTTGAATATCAAATATTTTATATTTTATACATTATATATTATAATACCTACGTAAATATACAAAAGGCAGCATGAAATCGATGGCACGTCGTGTGTGAAAAAAATAAAATTAACGAACGATATAGATTTAGATATTTACAAAGGTGTAGATATTTTTCACAAACGTGAGATCGATTTTAGTTGGGGAACAAATTAATAAGATATTAAAGTACTTTTGAGTCGTAAGTAGTTCTAATCAGCATTTTATAACATATGTCACCAATGTGACAATACGTAAAATGAAATAAGATCGTGAAAAAAAAGTGATTTCCAGTGATTGGTTGTATGAATCGCTCTTAAATAAGCACCGAGTAGATCATAATATTGTCATTTTACAAGAAAACACATGCAGTGTTTGGATCGAGGAATGTTAAAATTATCAGCGATAAATGCCTCATTGTATGAGTTTTAAAGTAAAGTTTTCTCGTAGGACGTATATCGCTTCCCGTTGAAGACAGGGGCGAGCCCAAATTGCCATATGTCTCTAGAATGTTTACGTCGCAGCCGGTGAAACATCTGCCCGTGCCGGCAAACGTCAACGGTCGCCCCGACAAGAATTACAAGACATATCATCGTAACTACTCACGTTTTTGTCATCCCAATCGCATCCTTGGTAATCCAGTGTATTCTTCAGCGAATATTGCAAAACCACACACCAACAGATACAATAATCCAAATAAACTGATCACCGAAAAGGTAATAACACCAAACAACTGCCAAATAACAACACACGAACAAAGAACAAGGAGTCCAGCGTACGGATATTTACGTGAAACGTTTTTATTTGAGGTTATTCAACACGGAAAGTTTGTATTATCCTTTATTCTCCGAAAGGAGGAATGTTTGAGCGCGCTTTTTTTGTTTCTGATGTATTGTCCGCTTTCAAAACACAAAGAACAGATGCTATCGCCTGAATGGCGCGTCTACAACTGGCGCGGGCGATCTGTCGGACCGATGTGAACGCAGTAGCGGACGGGCGCTGCCGAATGCGATCCCGACCGCGCTATACCTGTCACTCTCGTTTTCGTGCGAACTATACGAAATGGAGCATTAAATACACGTCGAGTTTTTCTCATTCTCTGGAAAACTGGTTGGTTTAATAAAAAAATCATTTTAAACCAGTCCACTGTACGGGGTGACGGGGTTGCATGAAGGAAAACATGTGTTCTTTTGTTAAAGAATTCATATTTGAATAATTTATTTAGTGAACACCTTTAATTACAACATAAATTCTATCAGCGTTATGTGCCGGTGATCTAGATAATCGTGACTCATCTTAATATGGGCCAGTCTAGTAGGCCAGATATTCACCTATTATGATACACAAAATTTTTTTTTTATCTTATTTTAGGCTTTGAAATGTTAGTAAATAAGGCTAAATATAATATGTAGCAACGCAAAAGGCTCTGTAAGTAGATAATTCATGTATTTTAATAATTCTCTGTTTATTAAATAATAGTGTTTATTAAACGTCTCGAGGTATTTTTTATGTCTACGTAGCACAAAAAAAATTGTCAACCGTTTCGCAAAAATAATTTTGGTAACGGCCCGTACACCCCTCCTCCCGCATGTACCAAGTGCGTTTATAATTACTATTCCAGACCGTGTTACGGATACAATTTTTCACGTTTTGGGGTATTTGAGAGAGATTTAAAAAGGGTCTATCAGCCGGTATTTAAGTTAATCACGTGGCGTAATCTAGAATTTTACCTTTCTTCATATGTGGGAATTTCAATAACATCCTCGACATCCTTCTCACGATGACATATCTTCTTCTAGAACGTGTGTTCCTGGATTCTGACTTGCAATGCTTCTAAGAATTTCATTTCCAAGATTCTTATATTAAGTATGATATAAGATATTGCTATCATACTACTATAGCCCTATCATACTACTATAAGCCCGTCTCGACACAGAATTCTCTAGTGAGACGGGCACAGTCCAAACCAATTTTTATATGTATTATATAGTTACTAATAAATAAATAAAATATATCAATATGTACAAAATAGTTGGTAATAGTTTGCTCGGCGCTCAACTTTGTACTGTCTTTCACGTGGGGTTCAAGACAAATCTCATACATGTACTCACACCCTCAGGTTGCTTTATTTTGATCGTATCTGCTCAGCTTTCAATATTATACGATACAGGCTCAATTTAAAAACAAGATTATATTATCCACATATAATAACCGTTCAAACGTGTAATACGCGCCTGTCATAATCTAACGCTTTTGACGCTAAGGATTGTCGCATATCACGCGTATAGATTTTTTTTTTTTTTGTCATACTATTGAAGTTTCTTCGGAATTAAATAAAAAAGAGTACCATACAAAACTAAGATCACATTTTCCTTTACCTTGTGTGTTGTAGCGGTGCACAATGGAGTCCTGGTACCGACACTGATGTATGGAAGTGAAGCCTGTAGCTGGCAGAAGAGAAAATGAAAGTAGACTGAATGCAGTGGAAATGAAATCACTTAGGCGTATATGTGGCAAATCTATTTATGAATTAGAGTAAAAAATGAAGAAATAAGGAAAGAATGTAAAGCTGATGTTAGTATAGTGAGTCATATTAAGAAAGGATCACTTAGGTGGTTTGGTCATATGGAACGGATGAATGAGGAGAGAATGGTAAGAGAGATATATGACGAAAGTGTTGATGGCACCAGAAATAGGGGACGACTGCACGTTGGCACGACCAGGTAGTTAGGAGCCTCAACAATCGACGAGCTTGTATAAGAAGATGTATGAGTGTGTCAGAGTGTGGCGCTCTATCCTCCCTGCTTACCCCCGCGGAGAAACGGCATGATGGTAAGTAAGTAAGTATGTTGTATGTGGTTACATTCCATTTGTACATATTGTATTGCACGTTAGTATTATTATTCTCCCATTTTATATATTTTTACGTTTACTTGCCATTGTGTTTTGCTTCATATTCAATGAGTTATATTGGTTTGTGAAATTTGATTTGTTTGCCAATTTGCCCTGAAACAGGCTTGCCTAGTTGGGCAATGCATTTTAAAAATCTGTTTTAAAATATATAACGAACTGTTTTTTTTAGCTGTACAATGTACATATATTATGTGTCTAAGAAGAAAAAAAATAGTACACAGAAATAAACAAAATAAATTAAAGAATAGTACATAGTGATAAACAAAATGTGTTTTTCACTAAAATAAACTAAATTAAATAAACTAAAGTGAAATGTATATTAAAAAACTGATAAACAAAAAATGTTTTATACTGTACTTATAAAGTGGTAAGGGTGAGGAGAGGAGGGAAATGGAATGCGATAAAAATAAAAATTTGGAACAATTAATTTTGTTGACTTTAGAATGCATGTACTTAAGTACTGTCATGTGGTAGTCTTAAATATATATTATTTATTTTCCTTAATTATTAGTTTGCTTTTATGTAACTTCTATTTTAATAGTGTTTTCAATTCCTGTATACGAAAAATAAAAATAAATAAATACAGTAGTTTTATACACAGTTCAAATTACGCTATGACGAACGCCGACAAAATATTAAAAAAATAATGCGTTACATGTCTTAAACACATGTATCCTACCATCCCTGCATATAATGTTTTTTTTTTTTATCGAAAATGAGTAGTTTTGTATGCGGTCTAGTTAAGACACTCGCCTGATCGAGTCGTCGAGGGGTTCGTGCCTCGTTCCAGGAGTCCACCAAGTTAATCCGTTTAATTTAGTTATAATGATGTGACACGACTTTCGTGTATGCATCTAAATTTAAAAAATATATGTTCTATTCTCTGCAACAACATTTTTATATTCTCCGGAAGTCTCCGATAAAAAATATTATACGAGTAAGTATATTAAAACCTTTTACATTTTACCTGTGTGCACATCTTAGTATGTCAGTCACTTTTTTAAAACTGGTAATGAACAGTTGTTATTTCTGTTGCAACACAATTTGACCTGCTACAAATTATTCTCGGTTGTCTTATTTGAGTAGTTTCAAAATGTCAGAATTTTGTGTTGACAATACTGTTAAGTTTTGTGTAATTCAATATGAATATTCCTCGAGGATCTGGTGAGCATTTTTTAGCGCTCCCTGCTTTTTAAAACCATATTATGTTGAGATGTATTTTTTTAAAACAGATTCAGCTGTAAGGTAGTTGTGATTGTAAAACATTTTTAGTGCTTCATTTTGTTTTTAGTTTCCCAGAGAGACTATCATTTTTTCTTTAATGTATGTGTAAAGTGTGTTAAGTGTATGTATTCGTGTTTGGAGTAGGTATAGTTTTTGAACAATTTATTTTACAGATGTTTATTTATACACATGTAATATACGTCACCACCATAATCATCTTCAGCTGTTCTATTCGATAGAAGCCTCCCCAAGTGTTTCTTACTTTTTTCTGTGTCCCATATTTCTCCTAAATTCTATGATTGATCAGTCCAGCGGGATTTAGGGCGACCTATTGACCTATGATTCCCATATTTACTGCTGAATGACTGTGCTTACCCAACGGTTGCCTATCCTCCGAGCTATATGGCAGATCATTACCATTTCATTTTCTATTATACTTGTATGTAAGTTTATATAATTATAATTTATTACATTTACTATTAAATGATTTTTTTTTAAATATTATATTCCCATATCTACCCTACTCGGTAAACACCTATCTCTGGTGTATATTTATTTGTAGAAATAATACATCAGATCGATATTATTTATTTATTTAATTAGTTATTTATTTAATTAGTGTACATATGAATTTTATTTATATAACTATAAAATAGAAGTAATGATTAAATTGTTTTACACAAGTGAAGATGAATGAAAAATAAGTGAAAAGAGAACGTAAATTCTGTACCGATAGGATCTACCGAACGAATTGCGCGATCTCCGGGTCGCGAGTCCTGCGGATTGGATTACGACGATTCCGGTCGTAAATCGGAATCGCCGCAGGGGAGGGGAGGAAGGAAAATAAAATAATCTGGATATAACGGATAAGGGATCGATAATGGGATAGGGGTTTCAGTCGAAGGACCGGTGGTTTCGGTGAACCAGGATTCGGAAGGACTGTTCGCCCTACCTTGTGTCTTACGCCTCCATCTCCGACCCCGTAGTCGCCGCTGAGATAACACAAACGGCACGCGGATGGGCAGTCTCCGCTTCCAATTGAAGACGGCGATATCAATCATTTCACCCGCGGCACACAAATAACAAACTCTACGTGATCAACAAAACACAAGATCACATATACACTGTAATACAGTACTGGTGAACTGGAGCTGAATACATCCACACCGCTAATGCTCTCGCGATGTCGAGACCGAACAAATTTTGGTCTAGTTGATGTCTGCTGACGTCAAGGTCATTATTTATACTGAAGACAAGTAGTAAGGAAAAAGGATGGGTGTGAATTTGGACGCGAAAGGTGTCAATAATATGGGTCGCGGCCGATTCTCATGACGCGCCTAAAATGTGTTCTATGAATATGGAACAAGAAGAAAATGAAACATCGGGTAATTTTGTTTTGAAAATGAAAAAAATATTTTGTAAATTTGTTATTATGTCTGAGTATTGAGTACCTGATTGTTTAAAATTCGTAATGCCTAGATTTATTAGCCATATTATTATGAACATTTTATTAATTTAAGTGCCTCTTATCAAGCCATCATACAGAAAGGGTGTGACAAATCTAGCATGTCGTTGACCGAATTTGGTTCTCATTTTTGGCACAGTTAATTGTAACATATTGTTTCTGGTGACGACAATGATTTATGACAGTGACTTTAGTGATGTCTCGTATGAAATATAATCTTAAAGCTATATGTAAAGTCTCATCACGATAAACTCTTGATATTTTGAATAAAATTTAAATTTAAATTTTTGACTATTGCCTGATTTATCATCACGCAATAAATTTCCTATACGGCAGCAATAATCAGAGAATCATATGAAATTCAACTCTTTAGATTATTGACATAAAATGATTACAGGAAGCACGTGGAAGCGGAGAATAGAGCAAAAAGATGATTGACGCTTGTTATTAACCGTGTTACAATAGTCGATAGGCGTGGGCTGAACGTGAAGAAGTTTTGTTTAAATTAAAAAAAAAATTTGAAATTAAATTAAAACATTTTACTTCGTTAAGAAACTAATTAGTTATTAATTATTAATTAATATGCTAGAACCAGTAGACAAGACTAATTAATTATTTATGCTATAGAGGCGATCCTTCCTGATATACATGTAAGAAATCTGTTTATTAAATAAACAATTTAAAGAAGCAATATTTGAATATGTTCATGAACACTCAATTACTGGATTTTCACTAACAAACACACTGTTATTAAACAAATAACAGATATCTTGTCTCTACAAGACATATTCTTCTTCTTCTTTTAAATAGGCAATCCACCGTTCAAGAGTGATTTGTGCCATTAATCAAGATAAAAACTTTGTTTTATAGAAAAAAGTACAATAATATTGTAGAATTGGAAATACTATATTACAAGTCAATACCATTGTCGTTCAAAAAACTTGCTATTATAGATTAAACATGACGAGACCACTGTAAAAAAAACCTGTGATCCGCAATGGACAGGCAAAAAAGACATGGTCAAGATTTCCTCCTCAGCAACATGTTCAAATATGAATAAATTGGTTTTCAACACTTGCTTTTAGTTTTAATTAAGAATTATTTATTTCTTTTACATATATACATTTATTTATATATATATTAGGTGTACCCATAAGTAATCAATTATTTTTAGTGTGGAATGTTTGCTTCAGTCTAGCTTTAGACCGTGAATGTGTAAAGACGTGTTTTATACGCAATATTACAATCCATGGTCTTGTTACTTGTGACAAGTAAATAAAAAAAAATTTATTACTCTATTGTAAAATAGCGGACAATCAACTAACTGAAGAACATTTACGTCATTGCATGCTGTTTCATTTTCGATCGGGTGTTAATGCAACGGTTGCAACACAGAAAATTGGTGATGTGTATGGAGACGTATTGAAAGTAAACAAGTGCCAACGTTGGTTTAGAAAATTTTCCGATGGTGATTTTGACTTGTCTGATAGCGATCGAAGTTGGCGCCCGGTAGGGTTTGATAATGACGCTTTAAAAATACTGGTGGAAACAAATCCTAAACTGAGTATCCAGGAAATAGCAAACTCTCTTCAGGCTACTTGGTTAATAGTTCAAAGACATCTTCACGAAATCGGGAAGGTTTGTAGACAGGGTATATGGGTCCCACATCTATTGTCGCAGATTAACGGCGGAAAAGATCAACGGCGTACAATTTGTACATCTCTTTTGTGCAGAGAAAGAAGTGATCCATTTTTACGAAGGATTGTTACTGGTGACGAGAAATGGGTCTTGTACAACATCAACAAACGCACTAAACAATAGCTTTCTCCAAATCAACTAGCCGTACAGCATGCAATGACGTAAATGTTCTTCAGTTAGTTGATTGTCCGCTATTTTACAACAGAGTAATAAAAAAAAATTAATTTACTTGTCACAAGTCACAAGACCATGGATTGTAATATTGCGTATAAAAAACGTCTTTACACGTTCACGCTCTGAGCTAGACTGAAGCAAACATTCCACACTAAAAATAATTGATTACTTATGGGTACATCTAACATATATATATATATATATGTATATATATACGTATATATATATATATATATATTTATATTTATATATATATATATATATATATATATATATGTAAAAGAAATAAATAATTCGTAATTAAAATTAAAAGCAAGTGTTGAAAACCAATTTATCATACTCATATTATTTATTGTACGCCGATGATGCAGTACTAATGGCGAATAATGAACAAGAACTACAGAATCTGGTGAGTAGAATGTACGATGTATGCAAGGAAAGCGACCTCATGATGAATGTTAACAAGTCGAAAGTGGTGGTATTCGAGAAGGAGGAAAGCAAGACACCGTGCTAAATACTTGTAGGTAATGAATGTTTGGAACAAGTAGATGAGTTTGTATATTTGGGAAGAATGTTTGATAGAAACGGAAAGGCTGAGAGTGATATCGAAAGGAGGGTGACCGCAGGAAATAAAGTAAACGGTGCTTTGAATGGAATTATATCTAACAGGAATATGTCAACCGAGGCAAGACTAGCGGTGCACAATGGAATCCTGGTACCGACACTAATGTATGGAAGTGAGGCCTGGAGCTGGCAGAAAAGGAACGAAAGTAGACTGAATGCAGTGGAAATGAGATCACTTAGGCGTATTTGTGGCAAATCTATTTATGACAGAGTAAAGAATGAAGAAATAAGAAAAGAATGTAAAGCTGATTTTAGTATAGTGAGTAAGATTAAGAAAGGATCACTTAGGTGGTTTGGTCATATGGAAAGGATGAATGAGGAGAGAATGGTAAGAAAGATATATGACGCAAGTGTTGATGGAACCAGAAATAGAGGACGTCCGCGGAAGACTTGGCACGACCAGGTAAACCAGATAATGGAGGATGGTTCTGTTAGAAGCCTCAACAATCGGCGAGCTTGTATGACAAGATGTATGAATGCGAGAATTGTATGTCAGGACAGAAGAGTGTAGCGCTCTATCCTCTCTGCCTACCCCCACGGGGAAACGGCGTGATGGTAAGTAAGTAGGTATTATATTCAATTAACAGTCATACTCTGTAAAGACTAACAAAAAAGAAAAACATTATTCTTCAGTTTCAAAAAATAAAATAATGTAAACTTTTCAACACAAATTTTAAACCATATTTTTGTGAAAATTAATATAAATTAAATGAATCACTCAGAAAGATTAACAGTAGAGAACTATACATCAGTGGTAACTACCTATATATTTTCCGGTACCTAGATTTTTCTGTTTATTTGCCGCAACTGAAAGTAATTGAGTTTTCTATAGTAACTAATATCGTATGTATTACAGGGTGAATATTTTGTTCCCGGCCGATTTTTTTTGGCCGCCATATTGGTTTGGCAGACATTTGTCAGTTCGCATACGGTAGTCGTAGAGAGTAGTTGATCACAATTTATTATGGAACATCTAACACCTCAACAACATGCAACGTGTTGTTGAGGCGCATGTTTTGCAGCTCAATATTGACGAAAAAATCATCATGAGCGACGAAGCTCATTTCGACTTGGCGGGTTTTGTTAATAAGCAAAATAGCCGTTATTGGGGCACCATATCACGCTATTGTCACATGTTGGAAATTGGAATACATCTTGGTTGCCGAATTTGGAGGATTGGGCCTGCAACACACGTGATTTCAACAGATCGGTGTCACCTCACACATAGCCCGAGCTACGCTTGTAATTTTGCGAGAAATTTTTCCAGGCCGCATAATGCCAAAAATTTGTGACATCGACAGGCCTTCTCGTTCAGCTGATTTGATGGCTCTCGAATATTTTCTGTGGAGGTACTTGAAAGGAAAGGTTTACGTCAATACGTCAAAAAAAATTCCGATGCTACAGGACAATAATCACAATGTTATGATAAATATGATTAAAAGAGCACGCATTTGTGCTGCTGCCAAAGGCGACTACTTGGCCAATATTATACTTTACACTTAATTGTAATAAGCCTAGTAATTAATAAATTAATACCAAATTAAAAAAATATGTTTTATTTTTTATTTATTCAAAAAACAATATCGGCCTGGAACATAATATTCGTTCTGTATATAAATACACTTATGGTTATAAAAGCCGTGATCGTTTTAATAACAATTCGATGACAAATGTTACATATTTTTAGTACATTATTTACTAAAAAGGTATCCCAGTTGGTGTTATCTTTTCAAAAATATTATTTACTTTAATCGTGAACGCAACTGCTCTGAACACTGGTAAAATTTACTTATTTATTTATGATTTTATTACACCTTTTTAATTATAATAATTATGCAAACTCTCCTCAGATGCTATTTGAACGACAAAATAGACGTTTTTATGAAAAACAAGATATACACAGAACCAATCATTAAAAAATTAGGATGGTGCCACATGTTCTTGTACATTTATCTTATGTTATAAACTTCTTAAACATTTTTAAAAATTGTAGTGAGTTAATGTTAAAAATCGTAACGTTTAGCTTTTCCAAGGCGAAAGTGCTCTGGAAAAATTTTTTAATGACAACATATCAACGTCAGATTAAGAAATATTTATATTTTTTATTTATTATCTTAGTTTTATTAACCACAATTGAGTTTAAAAAATATCTACCGGTTTCGGAAAACACCTTTTCCTTCTTCAGGATGTCATAACCATGATGTCATATGATGTTGATATTGTTTTAATTAATACATCTTGAATTTTTCAAAACATTATAAGTTAATCGTAAGCAATGCAAGAGAATTGTATATTATTGAGTAGTTTATATAAAAAATATTTTAAAAACTGGTGAGAATATATGCTACAACCCTGTACTTTATATAGTAGAGTTGAGACGGGCGTCTTTGTAGAGAAACTCTCGTGATTTCTCAAGAAATGTGTCTATATACCTTGTAATGAAAAAAGCGGCGAGTCCACAATTTTGAAAAAATGAGATATCGTTTGTATCAGACGCAGTATGGTTAATTCTATATTCTACCAAAAACAGGCAGACTGTTTTCATACAAAACTAACATTATCGCATTTTGAAAATTTTATTGGTCGCAAAAGCTCCATTTTTAAATCTAAACAATTCAAATTTGGTATTTATCACAAACTACCAAATATATAAACACGAAGTAACGCATATTCCTTGATTCAATATTTTCAATTTGCTATCACTCACGTGATCACTTTGGTACCACTTATCCAATCAAATAACTCCGCGGTTTTTTAAAAATATATTACTCAATTGGAACGAAAATTTAAACACTGACAATATAATATGCATTAATGTAAAAAATACATCTTGTTTACACAAAGATTTAATTTTCGAAGATTAACTACTTTTAGTGTTAGATAAATGTGTCATAAACTATCGGATTTATGTTTCCACCAAGAATGTGTGTAGAATGCCTCTCGTCCCGCGGCTAATGTTCCAAACCCCTCTCCTATATGTACACTTTTATATATTTTTAAGTCAATTCATTTATTGGTCTGTGGTATTTATATATCATGAATTACTTTAAAAGTTCACTTTAAGAGAGAACGTTCTAGTTGTTGTATAGATTTGATTACTCACTTTTCATAGCAATGCTTTTATCTCAGTTGAAGTTTTATATTGCTGGTCGTGCCCTGCATAACTAAATCCAATTATAAGACATTGTTGAAAGAAAGAGCTTATTTTAATGTTTTCAGCCGTTGATATTTAAAATACCTTTAATGATTTGTCGTCTCTCTCTTATAAATATCGCGCACAGGTAACCGACGTGCGTCCAACGGATGTTCGTCAGTCTGTCTGTCCCGTTTTTTGTCGTTTTTCTGACAATTTCAGTGGGATTTATTCCGAACAGTGCTAAGGTCAATGCTTTATTCGGTGTGCAAATTAACAAACTCTCTACTATTTTGGCGTATGTGTCAAATTCCTTAAACGTCAAATTAACAAACTCTCTACTATTTTGGCGTATGTGTCAAATTCCTTAAACGTCAAATTAACAAACTCTCTACTATTTTGGCGTATGTGTCAAATTCCTTAAACGTCAAATTAACAAACTCTTTACTATTTTGGCGTATGTGTAAAATTCGTAAAACGTCAAATTTTAATAAATCGCGAACCTTAATTGTCACGGTTTATTAATTATTCTATATCAGGATCAACTTACCAATGTGTATGCCTATTGTAAAAGCAATTTCATTATCGGAGATTAATATTTCGGATATTGAAATATTCTGAACCTACATTTACTGTTAGCTATGAGTTACAATTATAATGTATTATTCGTGTTTTGGAAAATTTAGATGCTAAAATTTGTAATTTCCATTGGATGTTCCACATTCCTAGAAATAGAACATTTTACACACAATACTCATTCACTTACCGTTCCCGCAAATACTATAATGAGATGTTTGACTAAAAGAGTTTTTTTTATGAACCGCTACATCAATTTTAACCAATCATTTTTACAACAATCACATCTTGCTCTCCCTATACCACAACAATAGTTTTATCCTCCCCACCCTCTCTTCCGTCAGTTTTTATCTTCTTCTACTAATATATATTACTAAGGAGAACATTCATGTTGTGAAGTTGTAATTATTCAGAACATGGGTCTGTAATGTTTTAAATACTAATTAAATATATTTATTATAAATACGTAGATGGGTTTCAAATAATGGAACGATATATGTATTACCTTTACCTTATATTGTTAAATGGTATATTACCTCATATTATGTACTTTATTACATCTTTGGCTGAACATATCTATGGATTTTTATAATTAGTTTCATCTGCTATATATTATCTTAGTTGTATTATGATTATGTGAACTGTTAAAATCCCCTTAATTAATTAATTAAATAAATAAATAAATGTTTATAAAATAAAATAAAGTAAAGGGTGGTCATAAAATAAAAACACATTTACATAATTTTTCCCCTAATATTTTACCCATCGTAAGACGTGTTGGTCAGAAAAATTATCATCACAATTTATTCACATTAAAAAACACGTAACAGAAGAATGTTACATAAATCGCGAAATACCCCCTTTAAGATGATTTACCCAGGTAGAGCGTCACATGACAGACACACATTTTTGGGCTTTTATTGTATTAATTAATTTCAATAACAATTATTCAATATTTGCATAATTACTTTGTTGTCACATTTTATATAAATAATAAGACAAAATACTTTTAACACTAATTAAATGTATTAATTAGAAAGATATACATATAAAATCATTTTCATCGAAAAATATTGTTGTTGCGCTACCGGGATTCTTTCTAATCCGGGGAAGATACATTAATCGACTATGCTACAGCACACAGCACTTTTGGAACCTATATGTTACACTTTTCTAATTAATACATAATATTTAAAGTATCACAGATCTATGTTCTGAATAATTACAACTCACATTAAGAATGTATTCTCCTTAATAACAAAATACTTTGTTTAAACTACTAGTTAGTTCCTACTTAGTTACTCACCAATTCATTGTTCTGTTTTCATCTATGCTTGTATTTTTAATTTAAGTATACATTGTTTCCTGAAGAAGATACCATAGATATCGAACCATATTGATATATCAATGAATAGTGGTTTAAACAAAGTACTTTGTCTTATTATTCAATAACAATTCTTGGAACTAAACGACCAGTAGGAAGAAGTTCGGATCCAAATTATTTGCCTTTTTGGATGGAGTGAAAATATAATAAATATGAAATATTAGCGTCCATATATCTATGAAGTTTTTATTATAACTAAATTACGTCGCTTACAGAACTTTCATTGCGATATATCTGAAAGAAATCATCAAATTGTATGATTACGGAAACCCAGCAATAAACTAAAATCTTAAATAAGACCGTTCGTTTGTGGACTGGTTGCAGATCGCAACGATATTTGTATACAAATTCAAAAATCTGTACTTGCCTGAAATTGAAAAATCTGTACTGTCCGTGCACGCATTCAGTTATTTTGAGGGAAACTTCGTGATATATTCTACATACGAGTATTTCGATACTCATTCGAAATTTTTATTTTCACTTAATTCCGCTGTTACAGTTTATGGCGACAGACGTCACAGTTAAAACTAGGTTGTACTATGATGTATAGTATTTATTTGTTTGATGATAAATAATGTTTTCTACATTGGAAAATACGTTTTACGGATTGTGGCCAATTGCGACCGCTTGCGGGGCCTAGCGACAAGCAATCGCTATCCGATAGTTATAAATGAATTTCATATTTTATTGTCTCAGCCGATTGTAATTAATATTTGAAATAACGGAAAGAAGAAATAATTTATGATGGTTTGGTGGATGGAGGGGATGTATGAACTATTGAAAAATAAAAGACCTGGTGCAGAACAGAAATCGACGGAAAGAGGAATATGTCATAAGATGATAAAGAATACCAAATTAGAAATGACTGAGTCACTCAGACAGACGACAATAGAAAAGTTCGTGATACCTATATATTAAAAATGTTTATTAAGCGATCTTCCATAATAATTAAAATCATGGACCCGTAGTGTCCACGGGCTAGCATAAATAAATAAAGTACGAATGGTGAGTTGGACATTATACTGAACGCACCTTGCGGAACAACACTAAAATCACCACTGTGTGACATCAGCAACACGCACTTCCGAACATTAAACTTCGACCTCTGTATTACCATTGCTCCATCGGACAAACACTACCCGCTAAATATTATTAACACAATCAATTCGGTACTTTTTACCGTAAGTTACGATGGTTTCATTGTGCTCATACTGCGATCATGTATATCTATCTCTTTTTATTAAGTAAACCAAGGTGGATACCGAAATATACGAACACGAATAATAGGCTGACTTGGGGGCGGATTGTCATCTCAGACTTAATCCTTTTGATACGATCTCAGCAACACATGTACATTCATACCTCCTAATGTGTATCTATATGACTAGATATTAGACTATTAGCGTTTTTCAATAATTAAAATAATTGTTATATTATTACATATACGTTAGTATCTGGTCAATGGAATGCGTCGCATGATAAAATTTGTATTGAAAAAATGACTGCGGGCGTTCAAGGAGTCACTTTGTGACTTTAATTTATTCCAGAGTGACATTGTCACGTTCAGTATTTCTTCGGGTGTCTCAGTCGGGTTCATTTACGACGCAGCCCGTCTACTCGTAAATAGATTTACGGTACCACGTGTGGGCCACTGTATTAGTATTTATGCTGGTGTGTTGATGTTTCACTTGCATACATTACAATCTATTCTGAATGCGGCAACAATTCACACACGATACATCAAAATTCTCACCCTTACATCTCTTTTCCATGAACTGCATTGGCTCAGATTGTGTCGGCTAAAATACAAAGTCACTCATAACATGGCGCCTCTGTATCATTGTGAGGTCTGTATCCCAGATAAGTGAATGGTAAGATCAGCCATTAGCAGAATAGATAGCTTGTTGTTCCTGGGTTTCTTATTTATAATTTGAAAATCAATACAAGCATAAATGTCATCGCTAACTTGATATTAAAGATGGTCGTTTTCTTGTTCGCCGTGTGTTATATTGTTCTTCTTCTGCTCCGATCTAGTCCGGATGCGCCGATTGCTAACTCCACTTATTGTTTCCGGCCGAAACAATTAACTCCCGTGGCGCAATTGTATGTCTGCGAATGATGTTCACAGAAACAGCGGCAACTTCACACTCGCATAGACAATCATCGGTACCAACATGCAAAATCCAGGGGTGTCAACCGAATGAATAAAAATGTAAGTAAACAACCATGTAGACAGGTGTTTACTGTGATGAACCCAAAAGCTCTCAATAATAAGAAACAGTGCATCAGAAACGTTATTTAAAAAAGATACAACTTTTCACAAAATCATAATCCCTCCCCACGATTTACTATATCCCATCCGTTCTAAATTTTGTTCAGCTGTACTGTAGGACCCTAAGGAAGAAGTCTCCCATCAAGAATACCTCACCGTCCTACTTCCAAAGTTTTGCATACTAAAAAGTTTTGCATATCTAATACGCAGAAGTGTAAAAAAGTGTACTTCAATCTGTTGGATTTTACGTCCGAAAAGTCGGACGATTCAAGCAGAGTGTAAGTATGAACGAGTCCCTGGAGTCACATGGTTCACAGACGTTCACTATGAACGAATTAACTAACCTTACCCGCTTTGGCACACAAAGGTAATATATTTTATTCGACTCATTAGAAAATGTTGGATTCCAAAATAATGCAAATAAATTAAAAGTATTTATGTACTCCCCCATCCCCCCCAAATTTGTAAATTCGAGTAACCTCAGAAAAATGAGTCGAAAATCAAACAAGTATATCATATTCGTTACCACCGTGACTACAAATTTTATTCAGTCTCATAAACGACGAGAATTTTTACATTTTTTTAGAAATTCACATCTCCGAAAATTAAAATGTGCATTACGTTCCGGTAGGTAGGTAAATAACTTATTTGTGAAATCAGTACCTACACGATGCCGCCCTTAATATTAGAGATAAAAAAATAAAAACATACCTAATAACTAGACCTACCTATACAAATATTACGGAACGTAACGTTTTAATGTTTTAAATATATATGTAATCAAATTAAATTTATTTCTTCTCTCTCGTGAACAGTACACAAAATGCACGCACGCTATGTTTACTGTTAGCAATGAGAGTACTACTGTTACTACTACAATTCTACTAACTACTACTCTTAATTGTACTCTTAGTATATTTTGGACGCTACATTGATTTGAGTGATCGAGTTCCTAACTAACTAAATAACCATCACGCCGTTTCCTCGCGGGGGTTGGCAGATAGGATAGAGCGCCGCACTGCTGTCCTGACACAATTCTCTCCTCATCCACATTCATACATCTCCTCATACAAGGTCGTCGATTATTGATACGACCATCCTCCAGTATAAGGTTTACCTGGTTGTACCAAGTCTTGCGTGGACGTCCTCTATTTCTGGTGCCATCAACATTTGCATCATATATCTTTTTTAGCATTCTCTCCTCATTCATCAGTTCTATATGAAGAACTTCAATGAAATACCACCTATATAATCTATATATATAAAGAAGAGTGTCTGTGGGTGGGTGGATGATGGATTTTTTAAATATAAATCTACAGTTTTATCCCGAGTTTGATGAAATTTTGCACACTTGACCTAAAAAACTACCCCTATCCCCGTAAATGAAGACTCTTCACTCTGCGTAAAGCCCAGACAACGTAGGGTACTTCAACGCAGGGTACAAAATGAAACTAAGCAAACATGTGCAAGATAAGTATGAGAAAAAATGAACATTTTAATATGATTTATATTAGAACATATGTATTATTTACATATGTGTGCACTATTAAGAAAAAATAAATAAAAATATAACCAAAACCACCTAAGTGATCCTTTCTTAATCTTATTCACTACACTAAGATCAGCTTTAAATTCTTACCTTATTTCTTCATTCTTTACTCTGATCGAATTCAATTCACCAAAAAATAAAATTCCAAAGCTCTGCGTGCTCAAATGGCAATAGGCTGGACGTATCTGTCGAAGATGGTAGGGAAAGACGGTCCTGTAGCGGAGGCCTCCCACTGGTAAAAGTATTTGCCGTACTCGAGCTCGTTGGAGCGACGACATCAGAAGAGTGGCGGCCAACAGTTGGATAAGAAGAGCTGAAAATAGAGATTTTGGTGATATTATTTTATATTTTATCTTATTTCATTTATATACGAGTAACAAACAGTAAAAATACATAATAACGTATGACATAATATTAAAATGAGACTAGTGAAGTTTCTTCTTAGCTAGATAAAATAATTCATTCTAATTAGTAAACAAAAAAATAATACATACTGATAAAAAGAAAAACGAAGAAGTTTTTTTAAAACAGATTAATGGAGCAAATAGAATGATATAATCAATTAATCCACTAGAAACTTTTCCTATCCGGGGAAACGCGCTGACCATTACACCCTATCAAACTAGTAAGTTTAAGACAAATTTTCGAACCTATATTTTGCAGTTTTTTTATCAAATTGATACATGTACAGTTGAAAATTATGTTCCAGGCCTATTTTATTTGTCCGTCATTTTGGTTTAGCAGACATTTATCAGTTCGAATTTGATAATCGTAGAGAGTACTTGATTACAATTTATTATGGAGCGTCTAATGTGTTGACGTCATTAAAATATTATATTTAAATAATAATGGCAATCCTGTAATCAATAAACAATGGATACAATAGATTATTTGAACGTGTTTGATGTTTGAGACAGTTTAAAGTTATATGTTCTAATAAATAAAGCGAGACAGCCAAGTTGTTCAAAATTTTTGTATCGGTAGCATAAATCCTGTAATCTTGTATCCAGCAGTGGAAAGGCAAAGGCTGATGATAACGATGATGATGGCTCCTTATTTTTATTTTTGGATTCTTTGAAGTTATACAAATAGACATCTATACTTACTGTCTGTGATCACTAAATTTTTTGAAATAAAGATTTGTCCATGTTTTCGATTTGACTGCAATATTTCTTTATTTATTCTTTCTAATACAATAATATGGGTACTTAATAGTAATGAGCAAAAAGTCACGAACTGTGTCTCAATCACTGATATCTTTGAGTCACACTCACTATCAGTGATTAAGTATTTGAAAACATCATGATTCGTAAATTAATTTTTTATCATTGTTATTTTTTTTTAACTTTCCGACATACGGAAATATATATTTTTTATACAAATTGATGAAATTAATGCGCAAAATCTGTGAAGGAATGACGCCATAATCATAACCAGGGCCGTCTAATAAATTCTGCTAAAAAATGTATGCCTGTCTGCTGGGATTTTGATTCGATCAATACATTTTTATTTTATAAAAAGATTTCATTCTCTTCATGGTATTTAAATAAGATGTTTATTTATTAATTATGCAAGAATATGTTTATAACACAATTGAGCTTTAATATGATACTCGGTCTTTTTTTTGTTTCTTTATTTATTTCATGTATTGTGATATCGTGCCACGCATGGACATTAGTAATGTAATAGTGATCACAGTCACAGTTTTCAATCATTGATATTATCGAATACCAATCACAATCACACCCGTGAGTCACTAGTACATCATGTACATGTTCACTGTTTCTGTGCTAAAGAAGACAAATTCATCCGCGGTGCATGAGGATTGGTTCTAATGATTTTATTTTTATTACAAAGCATGGATTTAATAAAAATGAACAATGCATATCAAAAAGGTTGCTAATATACTTTCAAGTATCGATATTTTCATGATTTAGTTTAGTTATTAGTGAAGAAATTAAAAAATAGTATTAGAGTGTTAATAGGATTTTTGATTGACAATCAGTTTCTATCGAAGCCACGTCAGACCCTAACTACAGCCATTGAAATGTGGTCCGAAACGTTGACTACGATAAAAATCGATCCAAATAATTCTGAAGAAGTTCCATTATTATTTGACCAAGACAGATATAAAAATATAAACCAAAATAAATAACAAATTTCACAAACCACCATTATTTTCAGCCATTATCGATCTATTTCTGAATGAAGACTTTCCCATGTCACTCCCACTGCTCCAATTATTTCGTATATCTATTGAAATTTTTGACTTTTTTTTTCTTCTCGTGAATAGCATTTACGAATATTTTTTGTTCGCCCATAACAATGACCCACGAGTTACTTTTCGTGTCTTTTCCAGTGATTCTCAGCATACTTCTGTATCGTATGGAGCTTCTGAGTTTGTCATGGTCCAGATCTCAACACTTGGACAACACACATTTTAGTTTTGCTGTTGTTGTATTGTTTGTGAACATTCAGCCGCTGGGAGCATCCTCGCAGCCTCCGCGAGCCGAGAGCGGCGCATGGAGCGGAGGGCAGACGGTGCACTTATAAAAATAGTATGCATTTATTTATAAAGCCAAGGTTAAAGCCAGCCCTGCCGTCCCTGTCCCCCGCGGCTTGCGCGACCGCGGCGGGAGCGAGTGAGACAGTTGCCGGCGGTCAAAGACTGTCGGGGTACTTCGCTCCTGCCTCCGTAGCAAACCAGTTATCCAGAACCGACGGCTTTGAGAGCTTTTTGAGCTTTTTATTGCAACAATCCTCTCTGGTCGCGAAAGCCGAAGCTGCGGAGGGTAATTCTCGAAACGTGTAGAAGAACATATGGATCGAATATTTCCTGTTGTCAGAGTTTTACCAAGTATTTAGCTACGTCATGCTTTGGAACAAGATATCATCTGACATTCATATCAAACTGAGATATTGAGCTTCAAAGTTTTCAATATTAATTTTGCGATTACTTCTGTCTATAACTTACGAGGCGAAATTTTTACATAAACGTCATTTTATTTTTTAAAGTAATTAGTGCATTAATTCCAGATTTCATTAAGTTATATAATAAAATTCATATATATTTTGTATTCAAATCAGCAATTGTTGTTTTCAAAAATTTTCAAGGGCTACTAAAATACACCACTGTTTTCACACACTCTTCTGTCCTGACACACAATTCTCCACTCTTCCACATTCATATATCTTCTCATAGAGGCTCACCGATTATGGAGGCTCCTAACAGGACCATCCTCCAGCATTTGGTTTACCTGATCGTGTCAAGTCTTCGGCGGACTTCCACTACTTCCATACCATCAACATTTACTTCATATATCTTTTTTACCATTCTTTCCTCATTCATCCGTTCCATATGACCAAACCACCTAAGTGATCCTTTCTTAAACTTATTTACTATACTAAAATCAGCTTTCCATTCTTTCCTCATTTATTCATTCTTTATTCAATCATAAATGTATCTGTCGCATATGCTCCTAAGCAATCTCATTTCCACTGCATTCAGTCTAATTTCGTGCCTCTTCTGCCAACTTCAGGCCTCACTTCCATACATCAGTGTCGGTACCAGAACTTCATTGTGAACCGCTAGTCTTGCCTCAGTTGACAAGTTTCCATTAGATATAATTCCATTCAATGCGCCGTTCACTTTATTCTCTGCAGTCACCCTCCTTTCGATATCACTCTCAGCCTTTCCGTTTCTATCAAACATACTTCCCAAATACATAAACTTATCTACTTGTTTCAAACATTCATTACCAACCTACAAGTATTTTACATGGTGTCTTGTTTCCTTCTTCTCGATTACCATCACATTTTGTTATATGATATCTCCTCTATAAATCTGTTAGTTGAGAGCTAACCCCTTTTCGAACTGCCGGTAATATATAATTACATATTTTTAAAATCTGCCATAAACCCTTCTACGACTATTTATGGCGCGGAAGACTTAAGATTGTAAAAATATTCTCGAATAGGTCAGATTCTTTTTGAAATCAAAAAGATTTCGAAGGTGCCTAGTTGATTGATTGATAGATGCCTATCACGCTCGTATGCCGAACCAGCGCTTCCTCGTTAAATTGTGGTGTTAAATTGTCGTAAAAGTATATAATGCTGAATTTTTTGCGTTAGAATTTATTGTAATTTTTTTACAAACCTAATTATTTATATAATCTTAACATCAAATTTATGTACTAATTAAAAAAGCAAACGCAATACAAAGGTCTATTTTTACGTCCCGTCGGCAGTGCAGCGGACAGTAGAAAGTGGAGACCGGGAATCTCTTCTTTAGTTTATTAATTTAAATGAATTTATGCGTAACAAACAATAAATTAACAAAAAAAAATACGATGTAGGGGTGGTTTTATACATATCTCTAAGACGTAACGCATTTAATTTCATTAGCTGACCGTATACTATTGATTTGGTTCTCGTACAGTTTTTATAGCTTTTATAATAATGCTCTCTGATTCTCTAATTCGATTGTTAAAGGGGGGAGAGATAAGGGTTGAGCCCTTTTGTCTCCAATATATGAGGTAACAACAATGGCGTAAGATTTTTTGGAAGATCCTATTCGGGGAACATGGTGAAATTGTTTTTTTTTTCAATATCAAGTAATTTTAACTTTGTTTATAATTGTATAAAGTAGTAGCAAAAATGAGTTAAGTTTTTTCATATAATACATTTATTTTTTTATATTTTGTTAATTCTTTTTTTATTTGATTTTGTTGAACTTTTTACAAATTTTTATATTTTTAGTGAAAATTTTTATAAATTTTGTTCAATAGGCTCAAGGACAGGGTAAAGAAATAAAATGGAACAAAGGTGATGGGGATCGGATGAGGGATCATACAGGCCGAGGGAGTTTATGGAAGGGTTTGGGATGGAAATTAATTTAGAATAAAATTTAGACGATAAATCGTTTATGTATCGTTTGAGTGAGGGTACGTTTAAGTCTGTGAATGATTGTGTTTCTAACAAAAACCAGGGTGAGTTTGTGATTCTCCTAAGGATGTAGTTTTGTTTGGATTCTAAAATTTTTGTGTTACTTGAACCCCAGATGGGGCTTGCATATGTGAGTATAGGACGGATGATTGCTTTGTACAGGGTGAGTGAATATAAGAGGCTCTCTCTTGAGAACAGCTCTCTTATTCCATAGTCCTTCCGTATAGTAAATAGTAATATCTGAGTATACCTTTGTACCATACTGTGATTATATATTGTAATTAAAAGTATTGCTACACGTATACCGAGTTTCACTGAACTTCACTCGCGAGTACCAAGTCAGGTTGAAACCCAAGGGAATATGTGGAATGACTTACACGAAGTTATTATAATTATTAGAATTGTAAGAATTTAGGAAAGGGTATAATCGGTTATAAATATCCGGCGATGCACAGAATTTTTTTTTTAACTTTCATGAACCTTTGAGAACCATCCAAAAAATTCTAGAATATATTTTTATAACCACTCTCTCTTCAAGAAACCGCACCGAAAATAATCATGCTGTATTCATTGTATTTAACGAACTAACTTACCATCACGCTGTTTTCTCGCAGCGGTAGACAAATAAGATAGAACGCCACAATCTTCTGTCCTGAAACAGAACTCTGGCGTAATCCACATTCACGCGTCATCTTGAGCATGCTCGTCGATTATAGAGGCATCTAGAAGGATCATACTGCAGTATCTGGTGCCATCAAATATATTTCTCGCGTCGAATATCCTTCATACCATCCATCTACCTAAGCGTAACTAAAACCTGTTCATGTTAATTATTTTCGACATTATATATTTTTTTCAGACGTTTCTTAAATTGTCGTAACACAATTCAAAAATACTTTAATGTAATCTCAAATATTAAATTTCAAATAATAAAATTTTAACAAGTTTTCTAAATATGGCGCAGAGGGCAAATGTTGAAGGATTTTTGAACAACGCAGAAATATATTCACATCGTCACGTAGACGTCTGACGTCAATACCTTATACATTTATAACTGTATAAAACTAGGTACTTAAATAAATTTGCGCTTTTATTGTCAGATGACAGATGTCAGATTTCGATAGAAATGCTACATATTGCAGGTCTCATATAACGCATCTTCCGATGAATTTAAATGCACTCACATCATGATTAGGAGATCTCAAAACCATCCTGCATTAAATATTTATTATAATAATTAAATACATCATTTAGAAAGCTGTACATAGATAAAATAAATTTATCTATAAAATATTTTAGCTGCCACCGCGATTTGAACCAGGAACTCCATAAATTAATTTTTATATTTTTCTGAAAAAAACTACAATTTCACAATAATAATAAGTTTTAATTGATTTAATGATTGGATTTGTATTGAGTATCGCACACTCGCCGATTAAACGATAAAAATGATGTCAGACAAATGCACATCTCGGCTTCGGTTGCAATACTTGGTTCATTTTACAATTTTTTTATAACAATTTCTACTCAATTTTATCGATAACACGTCGAATTTCGTCAACTAATAATAATAATATACATATTTTATATTGTGTATAGTGTTTTATATAGTGTGTTATATTGTTATAATAGGATAACATTGCAGCAAAGTAAGACATATATTTCGGTACCCTTTCTGGTATAGTAGTAAACAAAGTATAGTAAGGTACAAAAAAAAAATATATATATATGTATATACATAAAGAGTAAAGCAATATGCGATACGAAAACATAAAGTAGCCGTTAAAATATATATATATATATATATATATATATATATATATAAAGAGTAAACCAAGACACAATTAGATAACATATAAATACAACGTAAAACTCAAAATAAATGTAATGTTCAAAATAAATGTATCAAAAATAAAAAAGAGTAAGTACAGTAAGAGTAAATAAGTAAATAATATACAAATACTGCTGGCATTTACCTAAAATTTCAGATATAACCCCACAAAAAGAAATCACAAGATCTTGCCGGCCAATTGATGTCGGCATTCCGTAAAATTATGCAAACATGAAATTGTTGGTGCAGTAAATCAACAGTTGCTCAAGTCGTATGGCGGGTGGCGCCATCCTTCTAGAATTACATTTTTTCAAGGTCCATATCGTCTAGTTGGTGCCAAAAAACTCCGTTATCACGTTATAGTAACGATCGCCATTCACAGCTATCGCATTTCTAGCCGCACTTTCGTTCGGGGTGCATTTTCTTCACATAAATCACATTAGGATTTTCCAAGCCGATAATTTTGTTTGTTTATTAAACTGTCAAGTTGAAAATGTGCCTTATCGCTGATGACGATTCTTCGACCAAATTGAGAGTCCACTTCATGATGCTCTTCAAAACAACTGGCGAACTGTCAGCGATGGGAATGGTTAGTAAGCTAATCAAATTTTCTAATCGGATTAATCATCGTTTGTATAAGACTATTAAAATATCAGAGTTATCAACCGCAAAATAAAAAAATAGAGTGAAATTTAAATTACGCGTTTACGTTAATTAATATCTGCTTAACTCGATACGAACTCTGGTGTAGTGGGCAGGGGGAACAAATGCATGTATTAAATAAAATAAAATTATAAAATTCGCATATTTTATAATTTTCAATTCTCAATTCTCAAGCTCCTTGTTTTATTAATTTTAAAAATAACTAACTTTATTCAAACTACTTTGATTAATTTGATGTCGATTAAGCAAGAAATTAACTAACAGATAAAATGAAATAGAGTTGTGTAAGTATGAATACATGTATATCAATATTATTATTCTTTTCAAAATAAGTTGAACGCTGTGCTATGAAAATTAGACTAACTTATTGGTATTCTGGAACGAGGCTCGAATCCTCAATCACTAGGCGAATGTTTTAACCAATTGACCAACAAGCTTCTCAATGTGATGGTGGCTTGGCTGCGGTCAGTCAATGTGAAAGGGAGGGGGCGGGGGGAGATAAAGGTATTGAAATGAGAAATAAATTATTTTAAGTTCTTTTATATTTTTTATTTATTATCTTAGTTTAATAACCACAATTGAAACCACTTAAAGTATTATTTTAAGTTCATTCAATTCTTTATTTATTAATTATATTTGTTTTCCTTTTCCCCGATTCGTTGTGAATTTGTCATCGTTGTGAATATACGACTTATTTGAGTAATTCTCAGTATTCAGAATAGTTATTGACCATTTACTCGAAATGAAAATTAGTCCAGAATAAAATAAATGATTAGAGTAGCCGATTCCAGATGATTGGGCTAAGCAGAAGACAAACACGAAGACGTAGATTGTTAAAATTATAATGTCTCCGTTATTCGTTAAATCAATTTTGCCCACTTGGTGCATTGCACTTATCTACGTGAGCAATTCAAGAACTCGTCCAAAGTATATTATTAATTTTTTTTAATTTTAATTTTATTTATTATCTTAGTTTAATAACCACAATTGAGTTTAAAAAACATCTACCGGTTTCGGAAAACACCTTTTCCTTCTTCAGGATATGTCAAAACTAACTAAAAATATAGCATTGTTTTTCTATTTATCCAGAATCTATTTTTAAATTTTTTTAAAAAATTTTAAAAAAAAAACAACAATTATTTAAAAAGTAAATTTAGTACCTAACTCAAATTGCTGCTCAATACAAATTTAGTCGAATAATTTTTAGGAAAACATTTTAGAATAGGACTCGTAGTTAAATTTAGTTGGCTGTTTAGAATTTCCTGATTACTTTTACATGCTTTATTTATCTCCAACGATTCCAAATTATTTAATTTGTGACCTACACCGTTTATATGCAAAATTGACAATCCCAATTTTTTATCAAAACCATGACTATTTTCTATCAAATGATTAGCAAATTCTGAAAACCCACTATTGTTCAAACATCTCAAATGCTCCTTTACTCTTATATTAAAATTTCTACCCGTTTTACCAACATAAAATGCAGCACAATCCTTACAACTAAGTTTATAGACGCCAGAATTGTTAAATTTATCATCCTTGTCCTTAGAATTTATGAGTAAATTTCCTATACTATTATTTGTGTAAAATGCTGGTCTAATATCTCGTGGTAGGTGTTTAGATATTTGTTTCGAAAAGTTATTTATGTATAAAATCCTACGCCAATTATCATTATTATCATTATGTTTCATCTGTGATTTATATAAAAACTGATTATTATATTCTTTTAATTTATTTTTTAAAATAGTGTCTATCAAACATGTATTATACCCATTATTAACTGCTATTTTTTTAATTGTATTCAATTCAATATTAAAATTGGATGTTGACATAGGAATATTGACTAAACGATGTATCATGGAGTGGAACCCTGAATGTTTATGTGATAATGGATGATTAGATTCATTGTGTATGATAGTATCTGTAAAAGTTGGTTTTCTAAAAATTTTGAACTCAATTTTATTATTATTTCTAATCAATGTTAGATCCAAAAAATTTAGGGTAGAATTATTTTCCATTTCTAATGTAAATTGTATTTTATTATTAAACGAATTAATTAAATTTAGAAATGTAGTTAGTTGACGTTGTGAACCCGACCAAATACACAATACATCATCCGCATACCTTTTCCATAACAAAACATTATTTAACAAAGAAGAATCACAATCAAAAATTTTTTTTCTCCAAATCATCTACAAAAATATCTGCTATTAGTGGACCTGTGGGTGCTCCCATAGGAAGACCTTCTGTTTGATTATATATTATATTATTGAATTGGAAATAATTTTGGTTCATACAAAGATTTAATAAATCACATAGATCTTTTACCAAATTATTAGGTAAATTAGATGAATTTAGTAAATCAAAAATTAAAATTTTACTTTCATTAATAGGTACATTAGTAAACAAATTAACAATATCAAAAGAAACAAGTTTAACATTGTTGGGAAGATCCAAGTCCTTTAACATATCCACTAATTGCAACGAATTTTTTATAGTATATTTTGGATTAAAAATATTAAGTCTATTAATAGTTTTAGTAATAAAAGAACATAATTTAAACGTTGGAGCACTACAATACGAAACCACAGGTCTTATTGGAATATCACTCTTATGAATCTTTAATACGGAATACAGTTTTGGAGGCTTAGGATTCATTAAAATTAAATCTGATAATACAGTATTATCAGTAAATATATCACTTATGGAATTTTTTAATGCACTTTTAATATCCATTTGAAAATTTTGAGTCGGATCTTTTTTCATAATACTAAATTGGTCACTTTTGAGGAAATTTTCAGTTTTCGAAATATAATCAATTTTATTCATCACTATTAATGTATGACTTTTATCAGCTTTTGTTAAAATAAGATTTTCTTTTTTTAAAACTTCTCAGTTAATAATGGGTATAATACATGTTTGATAGACACTATTTTAAAAAATAAATTAAAAGAATATAATAATCAGTTTTTATATAAATCACAGATGAAACATAATGATAATAATGATAATTGGCGTAGGATTTTATACATAAATAACTTTTCGAAACAAATATCTAAACACCTACCACGAGATATTAGACCAGCATTTTACACAAATAATAGTATAGGAAATTTACTCATAAATTCTAAGGACAAGGATGATAAATTTAACAATTCTGGCGTCTATAAACTTAGTTGTAAGGATTGTGCTGCATTTTATGTTGGTAAAACGGGTAGAAATTTTAATATAAGAGTAAAGGAGCATTTGAGATGTTTGAACAATAGTGGGTTTTCAGAATTTGCTAATCATTTGATAGAAAATAGTCATGGTTTTGATAAAAAATTGGGATTGTCAATTTTGCATATAAACGGTGTAGGTCACAAATTAAATAATTTGGAATCGTTGGAGATAAATAAAGCATGTAAAAGTAATCAGGAAATTCTAAACAGCCAACTAAATTTAACTACGAGTCCTATTCTAAAATGTTTTCCTAAAAATTATTCGACTAAATTTGTATTGAGCAGCAATTTGAGTTAGGTACTAAATTTACTTTTTAAATAATTGTTGTTTTTTTTAAAAAAATTTTTAAAAAAATTTAAAAATAGATTCTGGATAAATAGAAAAGCAATGCTATATTTTTAGTTAGTTTTGACATATCCTGAAGAAGGAAAAGGTGTTTTCCGAAACCGGTAGATGTTTTTTAAACTCAATTGTGGTTATTAAACTAAGATAATAAATAAAAAAAAATATGAATCTTAACCACCAAGTTAATATTGCTAATTTTAAAAGTATATTTTTAACTTCAAAAATAAGAAAGTGGTTCATTGATTAAAAAAACTGTCTCCGAACACTCCCGCCATAATTAATTCTAATCTGCAAGCGACGGGAGAATTCTCTCGTTGAACCTGGAATTGGATCTCTGACGCAGCAGTTCAAAGAAGTGATGGTTGTTTTGTAAAACACTAAAAATCATGGAGCAAGATTTAGTGTTACAAATATTACTGGTCACAAAAGCTTTGAGTTGTTTTCGTGGTTTCAATAATATATTTTTCTTTATAAAATTATTTGTACGCTGTCCAGGCTGCTATAGAAATGTCTCTTGTGTCGTTCCATTAGAATTATATAGTCTGTCTCTCCCCAAATCACGATACGATCTGTTACATTCACTAAAATGTTAATTGGGGGAAAAAATAATAATTCTCATTTATCTCAAAAGAAAAAAAAGTTTTGTGGTTCACTCGGAACCTTAAAATAATATATAAAGAAGATTTTAAGTAGAACATATTCTTATTGTGAAGTTGCAATTTTTTAGAGCATAGGTTTGTGATATTTTTAATACAAATTAAATGTATCAATTAGAATGTTTTACATATGAAATCAATTTATCGAAAAAATATTGTTAATGATAATCGGTGAATGTGTTTCCCCGGATAGAAAGAGACTCAGGTTAGAATCCCGGTAGCGATAACAATATTTTTTCGATTTTATATGTATATCGTTCTAATGAATACATTTAATACGTATTAAACATAATTAAGTATTATAATGTTCATCTCGCGCTACACCTCAGGGCGAAATTTGGCTGCACTCCGCCGACTATTCTCGGCTTCTCTTCTCCAGTTTTCGGAACTTTCCATCCTGCTCTAGTCTTCTTCCGCGAAGCCAACTCTCTTCTTTTTTTGTCATGATCTTTGGCGTCCTGTCGTCTGGCATTCTTTCAACACGGCCAACCCATCACAGTCTTGAAATCTTGCAATTATTTCTTATTCATTTAAATTTTCGAGTTCATTATAACCTTTTAATCTGAATGTTTTCAAAAACTGATAATTTTTTTTTCTTCATTTTAGGTTAGGCACCGTGTCTTATACCAATAAGTGACCACTGGTTTAATCAGTATTTTTTATATTAGCAGGATCATCAACATTTTCGCCCCCAGCAGTCGCTTACTGGCGAGTATAGAAGCAGCTGCTTACAGCTTAGGGTATAATAATGATTGCATACATTAAACGTTCATCACTTATACCTCTAACGGCGGGAGTTGCCTACTGTAGGATATTATTACTAGGAAGGCACTGAAGGAAGAAAACACTCTTTTGTTGACCTTTATTTAGTATCACTGCTCTAGAGATAGATCATCCACGTCGGTCTCTCATGACTGAGTATTGTGATCTCCATGAACTCCCGCCCTCTTGTCTGTGCTCTTCCATTTTTCTAGACATCCTCTTCGTCTATCTCCCCTTCTCGCAAGATGTCCAAAAAAAAAAGGATTCATCTCAGTTGAGAGTTAGTCTTTAATGTTCAATGAATGCGGAATGAAGATATTCGTGCGTCTCGCCATCCATGGTATGCGCAAAATGTGTCTTTAGCACCACATTTCAGAGGCATTAAACTATCTTCCCTCCCTGACTTTCAGCGTCGATGATTCGATGATTCGATGATTGCGGTTTTGGAGCGATAGCAACACGACACCACTAAAAAAATTGATGTCTATGGATTTCCGGTAATGGACTGGGTAGACCTCTGTAGACGTCTCGTATAACGAACTCTGACAAAATGTGATTTCAAATTTAAAAAGAAAGGGTGAGAATAATTGTAAAATATTAGAGATCTGTGTTATGCTGTGCCATGTCATGTAAGTGTTTATGTGTTTATATTTGTTTTACAGGATGTAGAATCCCTTCCCCGATTGACCTTCATGTAAAGGAGGCGTTATTTTTTTGTACAACAGTCATCAATAGTCTGGATATGTGATGACACATAATATTATCATGAAGGATTGCTCATGAACCCGAGTACGATGGAAGAATACGATTTGGTTCCCATCTGCTCAACATGATCTTCACAATATGGTGAAGCAACGCTTCAATACCACCTCATCATGAACTATGCCAATACACACAAGTAACGGAGTTTTTATTGCATTTGACGTGGAACGAACTATCAAGTGGGATTCGACATGGTGACTTAACCTAACATAAAATTAATATAAATTGTGATTGCTCCTCGAATGCAATTGCACTAAAATTTATAATATTTCATTTACACTTCTGTATTTAAATAATTTAATGTTTTATTGTAGTTTTGATGAAGCTCCAATTTTCTAATTTTCTAATGAATGAATGAAGTTTTAATGTTCTAATTTTCTGTCGACGTTAACGTTATTATTTAATCTTTATATTGTGAAAACTGTACTAATTATAATGTTGTAAAATCTCAGACCTCATCTTGTATATTTTTCTTGAGAATTGACTGTCGGAAGTGGATGGGAGACCGAATTATTTACATTGCATTGGATCCACGTGTCTCAAGCTTTATCATGGGTGAACCGATGGACGTCCCGTTGGGCTCGTCACACCATATAAAAATATAGAGATAGATACTACAAGAGTTAAAGCAAATATCCCAGCAAGTTTGATTACTGAAATATGGCCTTACAACAGAAATGATAGGACATGGCTGGGTTACGTTGTGCGGACGCCTGCGGAAAGCCAGAACTAGAGGACATGTGGTTAATATGAAGAGACTGGCGGTAGATCATAGTTTTGTGACGGCCACATACTACAACTAAGAAGCGAAAATGAAAAAGAGGAAGATGTTACAACAGGACTATCTCGCTAATAATTCCGTTAAGTGTGCTGACGTCCCAGAAACGAAACCGCTCGTTATTTTAGCACAAACGATTTTAAGTCGTCATTGATATGTTGACAGATTGACTTCTTCTTGACATCTCCGATTGTCTTTATCCATAGAGAACCTGCTCACGACTACCTTCCAGGGAGGGCCGGTGATATCGGGCACAAGGTTGCGCGCCGGGGCGAAGGTTTCGCGCAGATGTGCGCCAGGTGAACGGTCTGCCCTCGGCCAGTGGCTTTGTTCCGAGATCGGCAGGAAGGAATGTGGCTAACAATCCTACACTATCGGCCTCTCGGGCCAATGCGCCAAACCTACCTGTAGGGTTCGCCGACCCACCTACACACGTAATGTGTCGGCGCAGGCAGGGATCGGCAATCTTCTATGAGGTCATCTTGACTTCTATATCTATAGAAAAAGAAGGAACATATTCTTGATTTAAATATTATTTAAACAAATATCAGATATCTCATAGATACAGAGCTATTTTTTATTACATTTAATGGAAAATATATACGGAGTATGGGGTAATTACAGGGCTTACGACCTGTCTTCGGCCGGCTTAAGTGATTACTTTATATAAATATAATGTTCACCAATTCTCACCCCTCCATCTTTACATTTTATCAAATTTTTGAAAGTTGTATGATAATGTGTGGACTCGCTTATATTAACATATATACGACATTCAATAATTTGATATATTGTGATATTTGTATAAAGTAATCACTTAAGCCAGCCAAAGACAGGTCGTAAGCCCTGTAATTACCCCATACTCCATATACATTTTCCATTAAATATAATAAAAAATAGCTTTGTCTCTATGAGATGTCAGATATTTGTTTAATAACAGTGCCTTTGTAGGTAAAAATCCAGTAATTGTGTGTTCTTGAACATATTAAAATACTGCTAAACATTATTTATTTATACTTTGATTAACCTTTAACTGCTGAGTTGATGTCTGGCAGACTTTTTCTTTAAAATAATAATATTGGATAATTTGTATAGCGCCATTTTCGTAAAAACTTTCACCTTAAGGGCGTTTTACACATAAACTGTTTATAGTTCTACAATTATCTTTGAATTTAAAATTAAAAATTGTTATTTTCGAATAATTTTTGAAAAGGTGCGTTTTTAGTGTCTTCTTAAATAAAATCTCTGATGCACTGTTTCTTATGACGGAGGGCAAAGAGTTCCACGCTTTTGGACCTGCCACCGCAAATGCCCGTTCACTAAATTTAGACTTCTGGAAACGGTTAGTCGGTTCTACAATTCTTCCTGCGGCTGTAATAGAAGCTGACCTGAGAGTTTGACGTCTACCGTTCAAATTGTCTGGGATACAAAGTTCTTGATATATTATGTGTCGCCTTGTACATCAAACAGCACAATTTAAATTCAACTCTTTCAGGGAGTCGAAACCAATGTAGTTAATATAAAAGGGATGTTTAAGGGGATGAGAGAATTTAGAAACTTAATATATTATCATGTATTTATAATGGATTGTAATTTATCCAGATGAAACATTGGTATGCCAGCATATATACTGTTACAATAGTCCATACGTGACACCACAAATGCATTTATAAGTAGACGGGCTGCCCCAAGAGGAAGATGTCTCCGAATACTTTTAATCTGTCTCAGTTGATAAAGCATGCATTGACAGTTTTGCTGATTTGTGTATTCATTGAAAGATTTGAATCAATGTGCACGCCCAGTAACTTAACAAGTACGAGTAAGTAGCTGACTAGATCATCATTTGAACAGAAAATATGTTTTATTACGAGATAAGCAGTTAGCTATATTCTATATATATATAAATATCAATAATAATTTTATATAATAATGTGAAGATAACGTCGACTTGAGTAACGGGATAGATCTTAATCTTCTTCTTCTTGTGCCCTATCCGTTCAACAGATGTTGGCTATCATGTCTTGATCTTAATCTAATTACTATTATTCTCGTCACGTTTTATTCTTAAAATTTTATAAATAATCTATGCGCTTGTGTTACTAAAATAGATCTCGCTGATTTACCGGGATGAGGCTCGAACCTTCGACCATCGAGTTCTCTTAGAGCTATCTGAACAAACAGAATATGATCTATAAAATAACTCATATTTTTTAAATATCGCTAATTAACGTAGTGATATAAAAATAACACCAATAAGCTTTAACGAATTTATTTAATAACTTTATATGTTCTCAAATTTATGCCAATTCTGAAATAATTAAGAGAAAATACAATGGCTTAGTTTTTTTAAATCATTTATTTTTTCAATATGTAAGATTCTTTTTAACATTAAAATATTTATGTATGAAAGTGAGGCCAGAAGCTGGCAGAAGAAGAACCACAGAAGACTGAATGTAATGGAAATGAGATCACTTAGACGTATATGTGGCAGATCCATTAATGACAGAGTAAAGAATGAAGAAATAAGGAAATAATGTAAAGTTGATTTTAGTGTAGTGAGTAAGATTAAGAAAGGATCACTAGGGTGGTTTGCTCATATGAAACAGATGAATGAGGAGAGAATGGTAAGAAACATATATGACGCAAGTGTTGAAGGCCCCAGAAATAGAGGATGTCAGCGGAAGACTTGGCACGACCAGGTAAACCAGATTCTGGAGGACGATCCTGTTAGAAGCCTCAATAATCGTCGAGCTTGTATGAGAAGATGTATGAATGTGGATGAGGCGAGAATTGTGTGGCGTTCTATCCTCTCTGCCTACCCCTGCAGAGAAACGGCGTGATGGTAAGTAAGTAAGTAAATAATGTAATGCTGATCTTAGCATAGTGAATACGATAAAAAAATCGCTTCGGTGGTTTGGTCGTATGGAACGGTTGAATAAGGAGAGAATGGTAAGAACGATATATGATGCAAGTGTTGATAACTTCAGAAATAGAGGACGTCCGCGGAAGACTTGGCACGACTAGGTAAACCGGATACTGGAAGACACTCCTATTAGAAGCGTCAGTTATCGACCTAATCGATGTATGAATGTGAATGAGGCGAGAATCGTGTCAGGACAGAGGAGTGTGGCGCTCCATCCTTTCGCTTACCCCCGTGAGGAAACGGCGTGGTGGTAAGTTAATTAGATATTTTTATGGAAGAACTAAGGTGTGCCTTGTCGTACAAGGTTACAAAAATAAAATCACCAAGCTTTATTAAAAAAATCTTTTTAAGATCATAAGAGTCCGAACCGGATTGAAGGTTCTATATAAAGCGATATTTGTGATTAGATCTTGCATAATGCATAAAGTTGTCAGTAACTCACAAGATATTATTATACGAGTATGAAAGGTGAATTGGATATTTTTTTAGGAGGGATAATATAATACACATTAACTACATTTATAAAACAAATCAGGAGATGATAAAACGATTTATTATTTATAACGTTTTTTTTTCGTTTTATCTTTTTTAGTCGTGTTTTGAAAATAATAATCGGCATGATAAAAAGCGCGATTTCAAAGCTGGATAAAATTTTAAATATTTGATCCGTAACCGTAATCACAAAAATGATTAAGTTAATTGTGCTGGCTGATGTGTTAGGCGACACGAAACATAAGAGATTTTCATTCCAGACAACTTGAATAGTAGACGTCGATCTTTCAGGTGGGCCTCTACTTCAGCCGTAGGAAGGGTTGTAGAACCGACCAACTGTTGCCAGAAGTTTGAGTTTAGTGAACGAGCATTTGCGGTGACATGCTTTGCCCTCCGTAAAATGCACATTTTCAAAAATTATTTCCATAAGTTCAAATAACAATTTTAAATATAAAGTATTAAACAGTTTGTGTCAAGCGCCCTTGAAGTGAATTTTTTTATGAATATAAGGGCTTAGAAATTATTCTATGTTACTATTATTTTTTTGTTTTTTAAGGAATTAAGGGGAGGATTTTATTTTGTTCACGAGGAAAAGAATCATGATAAGAAATGTTTAGAATGCCTTGGACAGTAACGCGTACGAATTTCTCAATTTCTTATTGTTCCAAATGAAACAAATAGTTTCAAATAAAACAATATATATTTTAACATTTTCATTGATCGAAAATATAAACAACGAGTCTTCTGAAGGAATGAATTTAGGAATTGAAATTTGAATACATTTAAATAATCCATTAAGCTCTTCCTGATCCGTACTGCGACATATTTGAAATAACATTACTTGTCTATTATTGTTTACCAAGGAAGCGATATAATAATGGCGCGGCCCAATATCCGCCCACGCACCATGAACAGGGTGAATATTATGTTCCAGGCTGATGTTGATTTTGAATAAATAAGAAATGAAACACATTTTTTTAATTTGGTTTTAACTGATCAATTATTTGGTTTATTATAATTATGTATAGAGTATAACATCGGCCAAGTGGCCGCCTCTGGCAGCAACACAAATGCGTGTTCTTTTAACCATATTTTTCATAACATTCTTGCACACTTCGCGTGTTATTTCAGCAATTTTATTTCGAATATTATCCTTTAGTATCGGAATTGTTATTGGAGTATTGGAGTTTTAAGTAGTTTCACAGAAAATAGTCGGAAACTGTTAAATGAGGTGATCGAGGAGACCAGTCGATATCATAATTTTTTGATATGATGCGGCTGTGAAAAATTTCTCGTGAAATTTCAGGCGTAGTTCGGGCTGTGTGTGAGGTAGCACCGTCCTGTTCAAAACGCATGGGTCACCATTAATGGTTACAGCATTGCCATTATTATTTAAAAAAAATGTTTTAATGATTTCAAGACGTTGTTGAGGCGTTAGATGCTTCATAATATATTGTAATCAACTACTCTGTACGATTACCAAATTAAAACTGATAAAAGTCTGCCAAATCAAAATGGCGTCCAAACAAAATCGGCTCGGAACATAATATTTACCGTGTACCATCAGACGACGAAGCTCAGCAATCGGTCTGATCAATATCTCGAAAGCCGCTATTTACATAGACTGCCACATTGCCGACTAATACGGTTATTTTGCATTATAATATTATTAGGGCTGCCAGCCTTGTTGACCTTCCCCTAACAGCGAGCTGATAATAGTAAGAGTATATATACTAAGGATTGAATTGTTGATTATTATTTAGAACTCCATTCTAATGTTTGTCTATAAAACAAAATACTGCTTTAATTAACATTTCAGGGAAGATAAACTACTGAAGATAAGTTTTACATAATGTGGGGTTACGAATGATGTATAACATATATGATGATAAGTATTTCTGCCGTGAGGTGGTGAAATTATGACTTATTTCCAATCTCTATCCATCAGTATGTTCGATGTTTAAATGTTCAACATGATTCGAACATAGATGAATGAAGTAATCGGACAAGGTGAGTAAAATATACTTACCCGTAAATCACATGATACATTTACAAAAGTTGCAAATGCGATATAAAACATTACTAAAATACATGCGACGTTATGAAACGGAGCTGTATGTTTCCCGGTCGGGAATGTACAGAATATACTGGTGGTAAAAGTTAGATGACTTCCCCAAAGATGTCGTTCTAAGTTCATCTCATCTGAGTCAAAAATATAATATTTATATTATGCCTGATTTAAAATTGCATATATTTATTTGTGCTTTATAATGCTCTGTGCTTTACCCCCCTTTTCTTCCCCGCCCGGCGGCGCTACCGAGCAGTCGATTGGCGACCTTGAACCAGTACGGTTACAACGTGTACGGAACAGTTAATACTGTTATACAATCTCGAGACTTCGCGTCTATACTTTGTGGGAACACTTGATGAAAATAGTGAGTGAAAAATATACAGTCCACATCTTTGGAGGTGGCAGCCGAATCCGGATTGTGGCGAGTGCCAAATTCCTTCCTGGCCTGAGATTCTTCCGGCATCTATATTTCTACGCAACAAAGAATAATAATATTTAAATACTATTTTACTAGTGTTAAACAAATATGTAAAAGAAATAAAATTAAATGTTATAGGTTTCATATTACGAGTAGGTTTTATTGCAGCTAAAATAAATATATATTTAGAACAGTAGACTTCAAAGAAAACATATTTTTATTTAAATACAAAATATAAGAAATGATTAGAGCTTCTCATGCGTATAACGATGGATGAGAAAGGACTATGGGAAATAATAATATGTATACAAAAATAATAATGTATGATAAAGCAATATTTTTATTTCTAGCCTTTTTCCATTTATTTATTTTTGTCCAATTTGAAGACATAAAATTTTTTTAATATTAATGGTTAATTACCGTATAAAACAAACTATATACATTTATTTCTTTTCAGATTATAGAATATAAATAATATGTTTTCGGCAGATTGGTATCTCTAAACTTGTACCCATGAACACTGTTAATTAATAATAGTGAAATACTAATTAAAAAGCTGAATTAAAAAAAACAATTTAATTAAGTCAATCCGTCGATAACACTTTTTTTGTCACAACCCCTTCCCTTTTATTTCAATTACAAAGGGCATTTTTTAAGTATCGGAATTTTTTTTTTAAAGAAACAATATCATTTTTATAACACTTTAATTTATTCGGACGCTACACACCTTAAACTACTTATCAACATAGTCGCCACTATTATTCAGGCCTTTGTCATAACGAGGCGCCAATTTTTGTACACCTTCGTCATGGAACGACGTCGTCTGGGATGAAAATTATGTCTGTACTCCGTCTTTGAGTTCTTCGGATGAAGGAAAATATTGAAATCACTCGGTGCCAAATCAGAGCAGAACAGGACACACTTGACAATAAATGTCAGCTGGTTTCATGTTTTGCGCATTCAAGAAACGAATCACAGACCGTATCTCAGTCGGTGGGTTGATTTATTGTCTTGAACCACACTATGTGAATATCTCTAACGTTGCATGTGGTGAGTCAACAGACGAAGGAAACCATTGCGCACACGTAACATCGCAACTGCAGTGCTACACCGGAAATATTTTATTCCTATTGCTTATTTATCAATCTTTGACCAATACACACAAAAGTAAGACAACTAATATATTTTTAATTAATCATTAACAGTTTTTCAAGTGTCCTCTACTGTATGTTAATATGTAAATATTTTAAGAATTCTATCTAATAAATATTCTTAAAAATACTTATGGGTGTTTAACATTCAGCCATTCAATAATTGATGATCACAGAGCATAACATCCACCCACGCTCGTTCCCTAAGCGGCGCGAACTCTCAATGTTAAAATTAAATATTTATACAGAAGTTCAGAAATGAGACTAACAAGGGTTACCCCTATATGCTAATTTTACGGTTACATATTGACCGTTTTGCAGCGAGGAGTGTACAGAAAAACAACACTATTGCTTTTCTACACCGAAAAGTTTTACAAAAACCTTACAAACAACCCGCTATTTAATATATTCTCTATTTCAATGCCCCCCTGTCAATTACCTTCCCACTCTTACCAATACTCCACCTACACCCTGTAATGGATGTCGTTTAAATTTTATGGAATAGTTTAGTTGTACGTCAGTACTGATGAAGATACGTTAGTATCGAAACCGGTTGACGTAAAATCAATATAGTAGTTAAATAATTTTTTAATTATGTTTAACTACAAAGCTTACGCTACAAACATGATTATTTATTAATTGAGTGAGCATTGTTGTCCTTTAGTCTGCTTCTAAACGCGAACTACTCGCCTCCACTTCGGGGCTGCCTCCGGCTCTGGTCATTTCTTGGATTTGATTTGTCCATGTTGTTAGAGAACGACTTCTCACTTCGATCAATGTCTAAAGTAGGTAAGAATTATACAACCTTTCACTACAGAATGTAATATAATAAAATTGAGACATTCATCTCGCAGTCCTTGTTGGTACTACGCCAACATCACAGCTTGTACGCGTCTAGCATGTTCTTTTACTTACTTCTCAGGGTTCATGTTTCAACATAATACAGAAACTATGGAGTTTAACTTAATTTACCGCTATCGAAGATATAATATAATTTACTGTTTCCGGGGTAAGTTTGTAGAACTCCATAACCACATGAGCGAAAATAGAACACTTATTTTTTAATTATACTAGTTTTAGTTTATTTGAGACGCGTTTCGACTTACAATGGCATTATTAACCTAACATTTTTAACTCAACTTGCAAGACGAAACGCGTCCCAAATAAATTAAACGAGTAGAATAAAAAAACAAGTGTTTTATTTTCACATATAAAATATAATGTACAAATCCATAATCAAATACACGGAAATCTCTATGAAATATCCTGACAAGCCTTTAACATTCTGTAATATTTCAGTGTAGCACTTATATGAAAAATTCTCTAGAACCTACATACAACGTACTGTTTGTATATTGTCTGCATATCTCATCATATTTGAACGGCTCTGAAGATTTCAATTTCAGTTTCTACGCCATAGAATGGCGTTCATTTTTTTTGATACCCATTTTTATAAATTTCACTAATCTTTTTGTTATCAATGAGTTTATTTCTAACAGTGACACAAAATTTTTATCGTCGCTTTAAGTCATATTTTTTAATGCTAATTATTTGAATAAAATCAATCAGTTACACAAGAGAATCAATTAGTAGGAATAATTCATTACTTTGAAATGTAAGAAATTATAGGGTAAATGGATTATAGAGTCATCTATTATGGGCTAACAGGTGTTTGACTGACATTTGAGAATGAGTGTTGATCAGAAGGTTGTATGAGTGGAATCTGGGGCCTTATTTTCCCAGCATTTCACTATGTTCATTTAAGGATCATATCGCGGAGTATGTGTGTGTGGATGTGTGCGTGAATGTGGTTAGAGCAGGATGGATAATAAAGACTACTGATGGATGTTTATTACCTACTAATGCACAAGTACAGATTAAATATATGCCGTTAAAACGTGAGGCGTCTACCGGAGAACTGATTGGGAAGTGAAGCTAAAATACCGGTATGCTGGACGGCTTCCCGTACATATCACTGTTGGCAATATCTGGTCGGTACCAGGGAAATTATGTGACTGATAAGTGCCTATGGCTTGCACCCAGGAATTTGCCGGGTGCGTTCAGGAACCTTCGGCGGAGTTGTCGGTAGCGGAGACGATAGACCTCCACAAAATATTTAAAATGCCTAAAATGTTTTTTTAATAAAACTAAGTTAATTAACCTTAGTAAAATGTCTAGATTTTACGAAGGTTTAAAATTTCAGTTGGCAGATAACGAAATCTAATCTATTGTTAAAAAATATTATACAACTCACCTTCATCATTGCAAATATTAAAGATTGATTAATATCACCTCTTCAACTTATTTTTGTACCATTTCCAGCAATAAAGTGGGTCATTATACAGTTTAAAAAAAGTCGCAATAAGTAGGGGGAACCTACTCTTACCCGGAACTATTTTAAGAGTGGTAACTTTCTTGCCAGTTTCACTCAACAAAGATAAAAATGCGGGTTTAATAATATAATGCGGAATATGAATGCGGTCTAATTTAATGCTTTAACTCGACGTTTATCATTTATTTACACCTCTATACTAACTTTCAGCGTCTTTTTTGGTGATATTTATTAGAAGAGAAATACAAAATACAACATAGCAAAAGGTATTATCAACAACATCGTTATTATAATGAGATAAAAGCGATTTAAAGCAGTAATGACATGTTATATCAATAATGTTAACTTATCTATATATAGACATAAAGGGTGTCCAGCGGAAAATTTTCAAGATTAAATTGTAATTGCTCGTAAACCATCAGGGTGAGTTAAGTGGGAGGGGTATTGTTCGACGCGCGTGATTTGCCGTTTTTCCAGTAGCAATGAGTCACTGGTTGGGAGCGCACCGCGCGTTCGCGGTTGGGCAAATTTAAAATGCGGTGATTCATTGGTTTGTGCGCGTCGCGCTTTTTGTACTCACTTTAATATTCGATGGGCTGAGCACGTAACTTATCTGGTGATGGGTTCAAAAGTTCGGTACATGTAGTATATTTCAGTTTTATGTTTGGGGCAGTCGTTCTACTCTACTCAGATCAAGTGGATTACAGGAAGTCGAAGAAGTAATGTGAAAACGCTGTAATGGAATTGTGCTTTAATGTTCTTACCTATATACATATTAGAAAATAATTATTTTATACTCCTAAAGGTTAAGGATAACACATACTTCCTAAGATTTGCTATTCTCTTATTATTAAGACTCGGAAACATCTTATCACTTACAAATCTGAAAATAATATATTACGCATTCGTACAGTCACATTTGCAATACGGTATTATTAGATGGGGAGGAGCATATAAAACTTCAATGTCACAATTATAAAACACTCTAAAAATGATAATAAAAATTATATAAAAAAAAGACTATCCAAGTATACAACTTTTCACAGATTTCAAAGTACCAAAAATAATAGACATGTACAAAAAAATTCAATAATCCAAATTTTCAGAATTAAAAATCAATTAAATATTGAAAGCGAATTCCGATCTTCAAGATTTAGAGACCAAATTTATATTCCAAAACTAAAATATACCGCAATCCAAAATCACTATACTATAAATATTATTTATCAATGAATCAAATTTTTTAACGATCTTTCCATCACGTTTAGAACAATTACAGACTTCTATCAATTTGTGTCTGAAGTAAAAAAATATATGCACAGACTAACTGAAACATTAATTATCTCGTATATACTCCTTTTCTATATACGAGTCCAACTCGCATAGAGAGGAAATAAATGTTAAATGAAATATATATTATATATATATCATATATACTATATACATATATACTATATATCATATATATTATATATACTGATAATTTTAAATTGTATTATATCTTCTAATATTATTTAAAAAAAATAAAAATAAACATCGCATCCACGTACGTGCGTGGATTTTTCTGTACATTTCACCGAGAAAGAAGAAAGGAATGAAAATTTACTACATTTATTTTTGGCATTTTAAAATTAAAATTTGTTTGCATTATAATTTGTGTATGTTTTATTTTTTTAATACAAATTTTAAAGTTGGTTCCGTGTAGGTACTGAATTCAAAAAAAAGTTTTTTACCTATCAGGAAGCGAAAGGAAATAAAAATTTTCGAACACGTGAATTTTTAAAAATTTTCAGAACATACGTTTGACGTTTATGGGTTTTCAATGAACTATGTAGTTACCATGGTAACGAATAAGATTTATTTCTTTGGTCTAGTAAGAATATATTTTTGAATAAAACAAAAATAGATAATCAATCTCCGCATATAGAGTAAGTAGGAAAAGTATAAAATTTCATCTATCACCATCTGCTAAATACTTTCCCAAATAGATAAAAGTACTGTACTGGCCGTTGACTGCTTTGACATCGAAGATAATTTAGTCTGATTTGTTGTGTTAATTTTTTTAAATATTTGAATACTGGCAGCCCTTGTGCGATGTATTAACACTGTCTCTACTCGTAATACGAACGAAGTTCTGTAAATTATATATGTTTATTAATGTTTAATCTAAAACAACGTGCATAAAATGACGTCGAAACTAAGTTTATTTTTGGTATTGAAATCAGTAACAGAAACAGAGTTACATTCAGAAATGACCGAATAACAAGCGAGGCGCAGGAATGTCCAGTTTACATTAACGGCGAGCGACGTCAGCTAATGAATCAGCCGACAATACGAGATGTTAGGCAATACGAATGCAAATATGAATATAGTTCTATGGCGATTGAAGGAATATGGATATGATGTGTAACGTGTGTAAATTATAATATACTAAGCAAAAGCGTGCCCTAATATTCATCCACCACTCTCGTGCCTATTTGAAAGTCGAGAGATGGGTTCAGTATCGTCAAGCAATGATGATAAGAGTGAAAAGAGAAACGCCATCATCACGCCACAGCCATCCATTATCACTTCTAATCAGTTCAATTCTGGTAAGTATTTTTTAAATAAAGTTAAATATATGTACATAAATTACACATTAAGAATGAATATAAAGAAAAGCATGCTGAGCGTCGTGGTCCTCTGAAATATCTGGAATATAATGTCATATACGAGTAAATCAATGCATTCAATTCTTACATAAAAAATCAGCATTATATTATTATATGACAATCTGACTCCATAGTCTACTAGGAGAGTGTCTAAGATGGCAGAGAACTGACCTAACACGTGAGGTGTAGGTTATAAAAACACCAAGCAATACTTTCGTTTGTAATATGAATAAAGAAAGGTAGTCAAAAGATTTATAACGTAATCTACCTAAGATTGCTTCCGTATAAATTGATTTTGGAACCTGTACTGAATACATATTATGTAAGCCAATGTATAATGGATCTTGGTTTAAAAATATAGTATCTTTAAAACCCAATGAATTTGTACCAACTTCCAATGAAACACTTTTCCAATGAAATTATTTTTCAAGCAAAATCTCTTCATTATTTAGGAGAACACATTCCTATTGTGAAGTTGCAGTTTTTTCAGAACATAGTTGTGTTATTTATTACAAATTAAATTAATCAACTAGAAAGATAAGTTGATTCATTAAATTTGTATAGTTATTTATTAGTTACCCGCATTCAGCCATAGCGATTGTGTTTTAAGATATATGCATTCTGGCTGACTTACCTACCACGCATATATAAAAAATAAGGTTTGACAGATATAGTTGATAAGATTAGGTTTATATCAGAGACGAAACGTATAACATTTTACAAACCCATAATACCTACATGGTTCCTTTGCACAGTTACTTTGAAAAATTCTTGAACGAAAATAATGTACTGTGCCTTCCCATCTCTTACCTCTCCTCATCCGTGCGGCATCGCCGAGCCGAACGGCGACCTTGAAGCGGTGCGGTAATTCGTGAATCGAAGAATATTATTCAATTGAGACGTCGCGTCTATACAGTATATCTAAAGGACCCTAGACGAAGATAGTGATACATTTACAGTCCACCTTGGAGATGTCTGAAGAACTGGATTGTGGTGAATGCAAACCTCTTTTCGTATATCCTGTTTTCTTCCGGCATTTATGACTTTACGCAACAATAAATGTGTACAAAAAAATCCTGTAATGGTTTTTAGGTCTTTAAAACAAAAAAAAATAATAATTATGTATTTGACACATTTCTCATTCCCAAGATCTAATTTTATCAATTTCTTAACATTTTTATAAAATATTATATTATTTTTTAATTTGATTTATTTATTTATACACGTATAATATTATACATTGTACAGCTAAAGAAAAAAAACAGTTACATATATTTAAAAAAATGCATTGCCTAACTAGGCAAGCCTGTTTTAGTGCAAATTGGCAAATAACCAAATAAACCAATATATCTTGATTTAAAAAAATATATAAATATAGATAGCCACCCCCATAATTCAGGATCTTTCCTATTTGTGGTGCAAAACTTTATTGGTATATATTGTTGTTGAAAAATGTATTAACTCATATATTTTATCTGTATTCAAATCAACAGTTGTTCTAAATGATAAATAAAATAATATTCTTGACATCTACGAAGAGGTCAGTGACTTAGTATACCTAGGGTCTCTCGTCACAAGAAATGGAAGGTGCGAAGGCGAGGTACGAATGCGAATTGATATGGGCAATAAATTTTACCTCAAGGGCGCTTTACACATTAACTGTTAAGTAACTGTAAGTCCTACAGTATCTTTGTATTTAAAATTAAAAATTGTTATTTAAACTTATGGAAATGATTTTTTGAAAAGGTGTGTTTTTAGTATCTTCTTAAATAAACTTTCTGATGCACTGTTTCTTATGACGGAGGGCAAAGAGTTCCACGTTTTTGGGCCTGCAATCGCGAATGCCCGTTCACTAAATTGCAATTGTCGGTCGGTTTCATAACCCTTCCTGCGGCTGAAGCAGAGGCTGACCTGAGAGTTTGACGTCTACCATTCAAATTATCTGGGATCTGTTATGTGTCGCTTTGTACGTCAACCAGAACAATTTATATTCAACTCTTTCAGGGAACCGGAGCCAATGTATTGTAGCTCATGTAAAAGGGATGTTATATAAGAGAATTTAGAAACTCCATATATTTTCCGTCCTGCCGCATTAAGAATTTTTTTTTTAATGAACAATTCTCGAACAATTCAGGCCCTACAAGAAAATATCCGCCTTGAAGTTGCTGCTGTTCGCAAATTTAAGAGTCCGATTACAAGAGTGTCTTGAGAGAAATGGACGGCATTTAAACGATATTGTTTGTAAAACATAAATCCGCATCGTTAAACTCAATTTTGTATAAATAAAATATGAGAATAACATTGTAGTTGTTTTATTTTATTTACTATTAAAATTGAAAATTTTCCACTGGACACCCTTTATTTATTATCAAAATGTATTTCTCTACATCTTTACACGTATTCGCTTTTTATACTTCTTCATGTAATTCAATTTATAGCGCCGTTTGCTCTCGCTAGAGCGCAGAACGCCAGCCACTGTAAATAAGATGAATAGGGTGTAATTAAACCTTCTCTCAATATAAAATGTGTCTTTATGTTCACAAAATTATAAATAATTTATTCTCTTTTAAAATATATAAATTTCATTCGATTACGTAAGTAAAAACTTGTACAATTTATTTTTTAGAATCAGTCATTTTTAGAATTCGTAAATATTTTAAATGATTTCCTTTTATACTTCGAAAACAGCTATAAGTAGATACTCGACAATTTATATTACACTTTTTATCTCGTTTACGTCTTTTATCGATTCTTTTTTTTTCTTCTTTAGCGACTTCACGGGACTCGAAAGTCCGTGACCAGAAACACTTACTTAAGTGCATCGTTGCTTTGGACATTGACAGTTTTACAAATATAAAAAAATTGTAAAATCACAAATGAAATGTAATATTTAAAAAAATATTTTTTGACTTGAAAATTGTTGAAACTTTGAGGTCCAAAAAGAATGTCATCTCGAGACTCTTAACGAGTATATACGCTCCACTGGACACCAGCTGTACTCCGCATTGGGTAAGCCTAGAGGAGGTAGTGGGAGGGGAGTGGGAGACGAAGTACTGCGCTGAGAATAAAATAGATTTTCCATACATTCCAATACCGTTGGCATTCGTGATTTGATTCAGAGTTTCTACTATATACAGCCGAACTCGGATATAACGTGAACCAGTAAAATTTCTTCGTTATAACAGTTACTCGCTGTATCTATTGATTGATTACATTGGATTACCGATACGTAGACATTTATATTTTTTCACAACATCGGCATTAATGATGAGGTTAAAAAAAATTCAATGCCATTTACGAATAATTTTGATTTTTTCGAATTAAAAGGCACTAACTACCTTTATCAAAATTATTGTCAGTTTGTTTCTAATTGACAATAATTTTACTTTAAAATAACTAGTCATCGTTTCATGAATGTTGGAAAATCTGGCTCTAAATTTAAGGTTTGGCGAATACAAGGCAATCTATTTAGCGGCCGCCAGAGCAATTTTAACGAGTTCGGTGCCGAAAGAAAGATATTTGACAAACCTCAGTTAGTCATTAATTGAGATGTAATTCGATGCAATCATAAACATGAAGTCGCTTTTTCATGTTTGATTATTGTTCTATTCTATTATAACTATTCAATTGAATTGTCATTTCACTAAATATTGTTCGGTATTGAGCCTAGCATTCTCGTAATAACCGTGAGCAACTCTACGGAAATATGCTGTTATGTACAAAATAAACACTGTATTTCCTTGTTTCCTTTTTTAAATCTTTGTAAGATTTCAACTGACTGATAGGTTAGGTTGCTATATGTTATATGTATTCCAAAGAACTGATCCTAAAATATTTATCGTATCTTTATATATGCAGATTCACGGTTTACGTGTTAATTACTTTTGTGGCGGACGTGACATAAATTTGCCGTTATACCGTGAAAACTGCATTCTGAGTATATAGAACTACAGCATGCACGTGTTTTTTTTAGCAGTTTAAATGATATACATACACACACACATACTGCACTGTGTAGTAATTATATTTTCTATTTTATTTTTATTTTTTTGTATATTCTTTATTTATTTGTTTTATTTTCGTAGAAAGTAATCACTTTGCGGTTTGACCTATTATATTAAATAAAATAACAATAACTTTGTATGAAACCACCAAGTTTATTAAACGTCAAGCTTCATCAGGACGTATTTAAAACTGATCATAACTAAAAAAAGAGTGCACTTATATATACATAAACAGAGAGATAGAATATAAAATTACACGTGAAAGAGAGACAGAATACATACATAGTTAAATAGAACATCAACAATATTCTATTTCATACAAAGTTATTATTATTTTATTTAATATGTAGTCATTCTTTCAATGTCATGTACATAAATTCTCGGATAGTTGTTATTGACATACGTATAATTTAAATTATTGGGACTTTTTGCTCGTTACAGACGTAATCTTGTTATAAGCGTACTCGTTGTAACCAAGATCAACTGTGTGTGTATATATATATATATATATATATATATATATATATATATATATATATATGTATGATACATTTTATGGTAGGCTTTCGTGTTGTGCAACCATCAGCGTAAAACAGTAACAATACAAAGCAACCAGACATATATAAATGATGAAAATATCCATGTTCATTGATTGAGTAGGAAATTTATTGGTCCTCTAGAACAAATATTGTAAAAATATTTCATCATTGATTTATTCTTATTGGGGTCGGGGAGGTAAACGAACAGTGCACGAAATGGTAAACATTGTAAAACGGAACGCTTATTCCGGCACAGGAATTGAACTCAAAATTAAACGGAATTTATTTTTACGCTTGCGGTGTACATGTTGTTTTTAATTACAAATAATCTATTGATTTTTATAATTTTTATAGAATCAATAAATTTAAATAGTATATATTTTTATTTAACTTACTATCACACCGTTTCTCAGAGTTCACATAGAGCGCGGCACTCTTCTTTTCTGACACACAATTCTCGCTTCATCCACATTCATACTCATACGAGCTCGTCGATTATTAAGGTTTCTAACAGGACCATCTGGTTCACCTGTTCGTGCCAAATCTTCCGCGAACGTCCTCTAATTCTGGAGCCGTCAACACTTGCGTCATTTATCTTTCTTACCATTCTCTTCTCATTCATTTGTTGCATAAGACCAACTTCTGTGCTAAGTTTTATATTTTTATTGGTATATTTTCGTCCAACGTAAACACAACAGATTGAACGCAATGTAAAGATGGTGCTAGCGACACGTGTTCCGCATATCACAGAAAACCCGCAGAATAAATACCTCGATGATAGATTAACTAAACACGGAACATAATTTATTCTCAATTATACGGTTCCGAATCTTCAGATTTTTTTGCCACTAGAAACATTACTAGCAGATAAGCAATCGACTGTCGCCGATTGCATGCTGCTTGGCCCTGCGGGCGGTTATTGTGGCCGATCTGCGGCCAATAGTGACGGCGCAGCCATCAAAACGAACAAAAATGGCATCTATGTACGAATCGCAGATAGACAATAATAAACACAAAAATGTAGGGGGGGGGGGAGAACTCTTTCCCGGAATAGTTGTAGAAGTTTATTATTGTTATTACAGAAACACGAAATGTACTATTAATAAACACAAAAGAAAGAAAATAAAAACAAAAACTTATGTAAGAGATTGCGAAAACGAACAGAAATATAAATTTTAACCTTCCTACACCCTTTCAAGTGATATCTTTATTTATTTTTAAAATACAGGTATATAACAACAATACAAACAAACAGATAATCATAACTAAGTAAAGAAGATGACAGATGCTCAATTCACTGGCAAATGGCGCTACATCCAAGACGTTCAGAAAGTCATAGAAACATTATAGATGGGGAAACATAATGCATCATAAGGATTGTCTGTAGCCATCCTCGTTTCGATATCATTCACATTCTTTCCGTTCCCGTCAAACATATGTACCTCCCAAACACAGAAACTCTTCTACTTGTTAAAAACATTCATTGCCTACCAACACTTCCCACGTTGTCTTACTTTCCTTTTTCTCGATTACTATAATATCACTTTCCTTGCGTACATCGTATATCCCACATGTAAAAATGTAAACATTTCACCGTCTACACTATCTATTTTCACTCCTTTACTTTGATAGATTACTGTTGGTACCAAGCCTCAACTGGTAAGTTTCCATTAGAGATTATTGATTAATTAGAAAGATATACATATAAAATCTATTTTATCGAAAAATATTGTTGATTCGCCACCAGGATTCAAACCTTAATATCTTTCCGAATCGGGGAAGGTGCATTATTTAACTATGCTACAGCGATATTATTTTTGACAACAAATTTTCGAACCTATATGTTACACTTTTTCAAATTAATACCTATATCGTTCCATTATTTGAAAGCCATCTACTTTATTTTTACGAAATCTCAAATACCTTCGAGTAAACCGATAGTAGACGCCAGAATTAACAATTCGTTTTTATAAAATTTTTGTAAAAACAATATTTTTCGATAAAATTGATTTTGTATGTGTATCTTTCTATATAATACATTTAATTATTATTTGAAATATCACATACCTATTTTTTGAATAATTACAACTTCACAATAGGAATGTGTTCTCTTAATCAGAAATTATTGCGTTTAAGCATAAATATTAAGAAGAGAATTAATATAACGTAGTAATAATTCGTACTACAATACCAATTTTCTATAGAATTATTAGGGACACTTGACATGCTAAAGCGTCAAATTATTAAAACATGTATATTGTTAGATTTATAAGACAATTCATGATAGTCTCGATTACGCGATACAAATATATGAATGTATTCGGAACAATGGTAACTAAAGTGTCAGTGACATTTGTAAGGTAAATCGTCTGTCTCTAAATGTTGATAAATAACTTGTAATTTGTATCTTGAGAAATCTTAGAGAAATTGTCCACGACTATTAGTTAGAAATACGAGACTAAAATGTCGTTTTATATTCAAATTGAGCGTATTACTTAGCCCTATTAAGAAGATTCATCTTAATAATGAGTCCGACGATTAACCACAGTTACAGCATCAAACCACTTGACAAATTAATTATCAGACATATTAATTTATTTGAATAAATTATGTATTACATTGCTCCGCAATAATTCAATGATAGTAAATATCCAATATGCTGTTAGAACTTATAATAAGATCTCAACCCGAAACCGGGACCCTAACATGATGGGATATAATTATCATATGCTAATGGCGACTATCAGCGAAAATCGAAAACTATTTATGAGAGATATATGTGTGGTACGGTATTGCATCGGACTGAAAACTAGTTTTTAGCATTTTGTGAGATACAATGTTTTTACCGCAGTCTCTCAAATACAACCATCTATCGTTTTAAATTGGAGTCTAAGACGTATATAGAAAGTAATATACTTAATAATTAACTAAAAAGGAAATCACTAGATGTCATCAGAATCCTTAGAACATGACAAGCTAGTTATAAAATTAAAAACTTACAAAATATTGAGTTTACGTGATGTAGTATAAGCCAGATCAGGACTCTGGCTGCTGGGATCAAGAGATGCTGAAGTCTGGCCAATAGAGAAGGATTGAAGTGATCCCTTCATGAGAGCTGGAGACAATCATAATTCATTTAAATAATTTATTTTTATATTTACGTATTCATTCATCTTTTCATTATATTATTGTCATTTAATTAAATTACATAATTGCAATAAAATTATTATTACATATAGTTAGAAGCTTGTGTGCACCCCGGTGTGCAAAGGTTTGGTATTAATAATAACATTGAATAATTTATATAGCACCATTTTATTAAAAACTTTATCTTAAGGAGGGTTTATATATTTTTTTTAGTTCTATTTAAAATTATTTTTTGAACTCTTGTGTGAGATCTTGGAAAAAAGTGCGTTTTCAAACTATATTTAAATGGAGGAAATACTACGTTTGGAGGTATTTCTACAAAAATCATAAATAAATTTTGTACGTAAATATTTCATAAGCCGAAAGGTTATTTTTAAATACAGGAAGAGGCAGAAGGGTAAATAGGAACAGCGTTCCGGACCATTGCGAGCACATTTATCAAGCTGTTTCCGGTTCAATAGAAACCCGACTTGTGTTTTCCAATATTTATTTCCTACATTAACATATTCCACGATTGGATTACATTTTTTAACAAGTTACAGATAAAAATATTAAAATATATATATATTGAATAAATACTTACTTAAATTATTGGTAAATGTTTTTCTCGAATTTGCGTGAATGTTATTATTTTAAAATCATTTGAGTTGCGAATATTAATTGATAGCTGAAGAATATTTTCGATTACAGCAAAAAATTGATACGGTGAATAATAATATTTACCTCATTTAAAGATATTGAGTCTTGTTTGATCCAATGGTTGATGTCATGGGACCACCGAATTAAGCTTAGTTTTTTTTGTCTGAAAATAATAAGAATATTGAAGTGACGTGTACTTACACTGTGAATTTCTATTCTACTTTTTAATTTTTTTTATTTAATACTAATTGTAAAAAAAATAATTATATCAAATAAAATACACATTAGTGTACAGGAGTTTCGAATTGATTTTAATTTTACGGGATGTCGATTATACCCAGTGGCGTAACTGTACCAACGGAACAAAGGCGGTGCGTTGAGACTCACGTTAGACAGAGGTCTAAATGGTCAGCGGCCTACAAAATTATTTTTTACTTTAACCATCATCGATATAAAGGCCTTTTAGTTACTTAAAAATATACAATTACGGTAAAGGTGAAAATAAAATACAAGGTAAAAATAAGAGTATATGAAAATGTTAACAAAAATTTCTAATATATCACATTTTATTGAGGTGCCTACAGAATAAGCATATTTTTATTATAAACTCTATATGAATTCCTGTATTTTAAAAATATTTTTTCGACCCCCATATCCGAATTGTTTTATTTACAGCTAATATACATTTAAAAGATAGCAGAGTTTTTAATTCATAGATAGAAATTATGGCTCATTTTAATCTAATATCAAATTTACTTTTTATCTAGTAAAGAATTTTAACGATGAAAGAATAAAGAGAAATCAAAACAAATTCACTTTTCTCTCTCCGCTGCTTCACAAATCCGTCGCTAGGGTTCAATTTAGTTATTACGTACTCTGCCGTACATATTGTCAGTGCAGCGCGGCACCTGCCGTCGCTGTGCACTCTTGCTAAAAGCCAATTACTTTCTACCGTTCCCCGGGCTTTATTCGACCCCTTCACCTCGCATCGTAATATTTCATGTTATTATTTTGTGTAAATATTTTTTTGCCCAAAAAGCAATCCCGGAAATATTTATAAAATGGTTCATGCACACAGAGTGTACGATACACTGAAAGTAGTCATACACATTGCTATTTATCGGATATTTCATTTTTCTCTTTAACCTTTTAACTGCCATTCATATTCGAAATGTGGGGTAAAGGATTTTGACTTAAAAGTATCTATCAAAAGCTGAGAATTGTCATTCAACATGGCAAAATGATTAAAAATATGACTTTAATTCTTGGAAAGGTCTTTAGAGTTTACAAGGTCAAAAAGTGCGTATTATCACGCTAATGGCTAGGCATGACATGCAAAGTTTGGCGTGTAAGCGCGCTAATGGTATTTATAAGATAAATAAATTGCAGTATTTTTTTATTTATTACACTTCATTAACATACATGTTTTTGTTGTAACAGAGGTGAATATAGTATAATAAAACATGATAAACATAAGATACAATTATATTGCAATTAAATGTATACTCGTAGTTTATTGTGTGATTGTATGTATATCTCTGATATATACAGCATTGTCCTGATTACTTTGCTTGACTGCCGTCTGTATTAAAGTAGCCAGTTTATTTCGTGCTGTTGTGGTGTTATTTAATTCAAGAAAGATAAAGATTCGACAGGAATAAAAATAAAAACAGAGAAAAAAAAATGTAGTGAGATTGTTGTAGAACCAGAGAATTATTATATTAGTATAGACACTGTATAATGATTAAGTTAGAATATTAGATTGCGGATAGCGATACTTCTGATTGATCTCTACCCAATTGGACCATATATTGGGTCCATATTTGTGTAATCTTATTGGAAGTGAACGATTTACAGTTGGTGCTGAGTGTGTTGTACAGTTTCGGAAACAAAAAACAAAACTGTCGCTTAATAATAAAATTAACTGATTCCTGATTTCTAGCATGCCATATAACTCAAATCAATATAATTGATAAGAAAAATAATACTACAATATAACTTTGTTTTTTCATTTTCTCTTAAACCACTGGGTAATTTGACATGTTTGAAAGACATTTTTATATCGAAAAATATTATAAGAATTTTGGCACAAAAAAGTTAATTTCGACTAAAATATCAGATGATTGATATTTTTTTGTTCCAAGGTCACGATATGTATGCCAGCCGACCAGAAATTCACTTACTTTAGTTAACAAACATAAATATTAATAAATAAGTCTAAATATCTTTTGAACTTCCAATAAAAATATAAAATTTGAAGCGAAGAGAACGAACCGTCGAGGCCGTCACGAGAGCTTGACCAATCATATAAAAGTTGATGAAACAGCTTCTAAATGCGGTTATACAAAGATAAATTTTTATTCAATGGTGTAGGGGAAAATGCTGTATAAAAATAATAAATATTTATTTGTGTAATGGCGGTAAAATAATACGGTATGTCCATTTTTTGACGAAATTTCTCAAAAAATTGATTTGATGAAAAACTCGATTTAATTTATCAACGAGAACACATTTTTATTGTGAAGTTGTAATTATTAGTTTAATTTGTATTTTTAAAAAAATATCACAGACCTATGTTCTGAATAATTACAACTTCACTATAGAATGTGTTCCCCATAATTATGTATCAATGTTTTCAAAATTTAATAAAAACGAATTATTAATTCTGGTATTTCCTATCGGATTACTCAAAGGTATTTGAAATTCCGTAAATATAAAGAAGATGACTTTCAAATAGATGTATCAATTTGAAATATAGGTTCGAAAATTTGTTGTCAATGCACTATGCACGTCGCATAATCGGTTAATGCATTTTCTTCGGATAGGAAGAGATTCAGGTTCGAATCCCGGTAGCAACAACAATATTTTTCGATAAAATCGATTTTATATGTACATCTTTCTAATTAATACATTTAATTTGTATTTAAAAATAAGAATTTAATTAAGTTCTTTATACCATTAGACTCGTCTCAATGAGATCTACGAGATGGCAAATCAGGAAGTTGATAAGTTTAGAGAAATAAAACCTAATGTCCATTGTTCGAATTTCTTAAGATGGCATATTATAATATGCCGTGTAACTTGTTATTATAGATACTTTAATAAAAGGAATAACCCTCTGTATACAATTATTTAATACACCTATAAATTAAAAACTAAAGCTTGTACATTAAAACCTATCAGGGTTAACAATTGCTATACTGTAAAATTTAAAAAAATATTACAGTTTCTCCATGGATAGATACGTATTATGTAGAATATATTTGGCGATTTATATTATCTGCCTACCCCTACAGATAGCAATGGAAAATAATTAGCCACTCAATATTTCAATATAAACGGTGTTGAACTCCGATGAGCGATGAATGTACCGGACACCGCTTCACTAGCGCCATCTGTGCAATAATGGAGAATGTAAGATTGATTTTTGTGTCGCGGGTTTTTGTGAAATTAAAATTGGAATGGAAAAATAACGATCGTAGTATAAACAGTGATGGTGTATTGGGAACTTTTTTGATTCTCGAATATAACATTTTTAACATCATTTTCTCTGAATGTAAAAAATGTACATGTTCTACTGTATTGGATCATATTATGAAAACAAAATAAAATTATATTAGATAGATTACAATAGAAATTTATGATTTATGACGCTATAATTTAAAAAAAATTTGTACATTCTGAATCATATAGACCACGTAAAGCACAATAGTGGCATGTCCACCATTTGACTTAAACGAGTTCTGAATACAAATTTGTTCATTTTTAATTACCTACTGATTCTTTCAGAATAAACAAATTTAATTTCTAAATTCCGTCTTTTTAACAATGCAAATACGAAAGTTACAAACCCTTCCTGCAAATGTATATAGAGCACAGGTAATGTGTCCGGACTCCCTGTGTATCAAATTTAATTTTTATGTACAGTTTCTGAGATTTATGGTAAGAATTTCAAACTTAAATATATTTCGTGCCATCTGATGACCATGATTTTGTGTGTATATCTTTCTAATTAATACGTTTTATTTGTATTGTTAACAGTTGGCTATTGGGGCTGTGGGGCACCCAAGGGTGGGGGGTGACTTTATTGTTTCTAGGAAATATTGATAATAGCGGCGAAGGTTTTGAAAATGTAATATTGTTCATACTACACCACGAAGTAACTGCCAAATCTAACTAACTAACTTACCCTCACGCCGTTTCTCCGCAGGGGTAGGCAGAGAGGATAGAGCGTCACATTATTCTGTCCTGACATATAGTTCTCGCCTCATTCACATTCATACGTCTTCTCATACAAGCTGGTCGTGCTAAGTATTTCTGGTGCCATCAACACTTGCGTCATATATCTTCTTTACCATTCTCTCTTCATTCATCCGTTCCATACGACCAAACAACCTTAGTGATCATTTCTTAATATTACTCACTATACCAAGAACAGTTTTACATTCTTTCATTATTTCTTCATTTTTTACTCTGCCAAATCAATCAATGATATTATAATACAACAATTAATTAATATTTTTAAGAAAAACACATTCTTATTGTGAAGATACAATTTTTCAGAACATAGGTCTGTGATATTTAATACTAATTAAATGTATCGATTACAAAGATATACATATAAAATCATTTTATTGAGAAAAAAATAAATTATTTCAACAAACATCTTCAACATTTAATTTGTATTAATTAATATTTTATAATATATAACTATTTATTAATTATAGTTATACATAAAACTAAATATCTGTTCTTTTTATAATCTTACACCCTTTGACTGATTTTAATCAAATTGCTTAGTTGTACTCTAGGACCCTGAGAAAAATACAGACACGTACTCTGTCGCCCTGCCAAGACTATAGGTTAATACTAAGGGCCTGTGCAAAACAAAGATACCCCGCTTCGTCATTTCCATGAAATTCTGGCATCTTGACTAAGCTCTTCCCTTTACTCAGCGTTTATCAAATATTAATGCTATCACCAGAAAAGTGAATGTTGCCTTTTCCACTTAGGTGCTCCAACGGTTGGGGGATCTTCCTCTTCCTTTTCGATCTTTGACGTGGCCCACCATAACACGCTTCTCCAAGCTATCTTCTCTTCTCGCAAAAGGTACAAAAAATTAAAGTATTCATCTAAAGTCTAAAGTAAATGGTTGAGAGTCTGTCCTTGATGTTTAATTCCAGCAGAATGGAGACCTTCGTGCATCTCGCCATCTATGGTATGCACATGTGTCTCTCGCACCACATCACAAAGTCATCAATCCGATTTATTTTCCGTACCTTCGTTAAAATAGGTTCAGCCATTTGCGAGTTAAGGGAACAGATAGAAAAACGTCGCTTTTATGTGAGGAGATTAACGGGGCACTACCACACAAATGAGATAAACCGAGCTGCAGCATGGATGTGGCATCTTCATCCCGATGGATATATTTATATGGACAAAGTTTGAAATCGTTACACCCTATCTTTATTCATTATACATGAGTGTGGGAGGAATCTTTACGAGGAAGCCGATAGATTTTATAGGCCACTAACCTTTATCCGATGTCCTCGTTGCAAGCATTTTATCGCTGCTACGGAGAAGAATTGCGTCACAGCACTGCACTCTACCCGAGCACCTAAACACCCTGGAATCATAAAAATTCCGCGATGGGATTGGAGACAGTTGAGATGAAATAAATAATAAACATAAAATGTAAAAAGAAGACCACGTGATATTTTGATCAAGGTTCAGAAGGTAGCAGATGCATGAAATAATATATTATACGACACAAAAATTTAAAAATGAATACTTAGATTCGCAATATTGGTAGATCTAGTATTGGTATACTTACCCACATATATTGATCAATTCTATAATATTTATAAATATATACCTTGCAAATTGCTTTACTTATATTTTGAGGTAACTATTGGGTCATACTTATATGTTATGTCATCATTAACTATTGTAAACTATGCCTGTAAACAATATTTTTCTACTGAGACAGGCACAGTCTAATCTCAACTGTATAAATATCTCATATAGATAAATATAATTATTCATTCTCTGCCTAGAATGTAAACATATTTCATTGAACAATCTTAACATATTTAGAAATATAACATGAATTTTTCTTCTTCTATGGCACTTCATTCCAGGTTGGGATTTGTTCTCTCTCATAAGTGCTCTTCACCGACTCCTATCCCTGGCTACTCTTGTCCAGTTTCCAGACCTTCCCATTCTGCTCCAGTCCTCTTCCACACAATCAGCCCATCTCTTCCTTGACCTGCCTCTAGGTTACTTCCACTGGGGTGTCCACTTGGTCATGATCTTTGGTGTCCTGTCAGCGGGCATTCTTTCAATATGACTAGCTTATCGCAATTTTTAGGACCTAAAGAATCTTACAATTGTTTCTTGCTCAATAAAATTTTTGAACTTGTTTATGCGCCTTATTACTTCGATTGGCACCACGGGGTTTCCTGGTTTATAATAATGTACATGTGTCTGTATGTGAGTATTGTCGCCCTTTTTTCGGAAAGCTAAGAAGACCGTAATCGACAGGCGTCATTCGACTACATCCCGTGCTTCAACCAGTCCAGGTCCAAAAAAACTACCAGTGCGCGTTTCGGTCGGTCGAAATCTAAAGAAGACAACCCAGCTAAAAGAACAACAACATCGGACCAGAAAGACAGAAAAATTGAAGAGGTTAGTGAAGTTCATATATCACACGTGTGCTTATTGTTACCTGGGAACCAGCTATCGAAGACATTTACATAAGCACCTACATAAACAGAACTCATGACTCATATTTATTCTAAAAGTTCAATTTTCTAGTGTAGATCTATAAAATTGTCTTAATATTTTGCACTAAAATACTGCTAATTTATTTTCTTCGATTTGTATTAGGCACCACGTTTCACAATCATTAGTGGCCACTGGTCTTATTATCGTTTTATACATTAGCAATTTGCTTCGTTGACTTAGTATTTTCGCGCCCGGTAGACTTTTTACAAACATGGAAGCTAATTATATAGATATAGCTATTTAATGTGTTCGTATCACAGGAATTATAAATACAAAATTATATTGTACTTGGTTGATATACTCGTGTGACTGTGTAATAAGTACAATGTCTTATTGTCAGATTCACACTGTTGCGCGGATAAAACACGACATCCGTGTGTGCCAATAACATTGCAAGCCTTGTTAATACTTGTCATGGAATAAATATTTAAAAAATACATTTTTCCTTCGCTATTGCTCAGTTACCTTTATAATTTACCCAATTGATTTTTATATACTCACTGTTTTTTTTTAATATAATAAATTACCCAAAACTCTCACGTAACTATGTACCTTCAAGAACTTGTAAGAAAAATTAATATAATTAGAAATTAAAACGCTGTCTCTCATCTAGTACCCGTCTTATCCGGCGTCCCTTTTTAATTTTTTTAAAATTACATTACAAATTATTATATTACATACAAGTTACATTATAATTTTTATTTTTTGCCAAAATGCAGAACAGTTTTACGGCAGGAAACAGTTGTTCTTCACATAGTAATTAAAGTAATTAAGTAATACGTAGTAAAAGTAAACTAAAATTTTACTAACAACAAAGTATTTTTTAAAATGAAATACAACATAAAAAAACAAATAATATACTGATTTTACTTTAAAATTAACAGTATTAACTTTGTGGTTAAAATTCATATTTTTTATTTTTTATCTTAGTTTTATTCGACGAAATTTGTATTGAGCAGCAATTTGAGTTAGGTACTAAATTTATTTTTTTAAATAATTGTTGTTTTTTTAAAAAATTTAAAAATAGATTCTGGTGAAGAAACAATGCTATATTTTTAGTTAGTTATGACATCCTGAAGAAGGAAAAGGTATTTTCCGAAACCGGTAGATGTTTTTAAACTCAATTAGTGGTTAATAAAACTAAGATAATAAATAAAAAATATACTGATTTTATTAACTATTCGTGGCACAACACTCTCTCTCTGCGGACCACAGTTTTTTTTTTACAGTAATCTCATTAATGGTAATTTTCAACTCCTTGTTAACTTGTATCATCTTCTCTCCCTTAACCCGACACATTTAACCTATACAATAGCAAATTTTTTGAACGATAATGGTATTAACTTGTAATATAATATTTCCAATTCTATAATATTATTAAACTTTTTTTCTGTAAAATGTAGTTTTAACTTGATTAATGGCACAAATTACTCTTGAAGGGTGGATTGCCTATTTAAAAAAAGAAGAAGAACACACTCTCTCATTCTCTCACCGTAGAATAGATGTGAAGGTCGGTATTCGTATTAACATTATTTATCATCTCTTCTAATATATTTATACTATATGATATTTTTTTGTCAACTGCTAAGATTTTGTACATTGTAAACAATTTGTAATAATCATGTTTGATTAAAAAAAAAATTCTTTACCTAAATGTGAAAATACCAAATGTATTCCAAAATTCAAATAAAGTGTTATTCGAATTAGTGAATTATTTTCAATAGAAATTGTAACAAGTTTGTTTTCACATAAAATAAACGTCTTTCGTAGCGTGCACTAGATGTTTGCTTAAAATTTATAGTTTTGTTGGTTTTTAGAGTAATTTCGTTTAATTTATTTAAAGTTTGCATTACGACCACCTATAAAACGAATTATTAAATTATTCTAAAGCTAACTTCGCAATGCACCAACGAACTTCATTCACTGTTGGATGATAATGACAATGCAGTAGAGATACTTACCAGTAGTACGATACGAAGTATTGGTGCCTTTGTGTGATAGTAATTAAGATAGATTATCTTCACTCATTGTGCTCCTATTTGGCGCTGTAAGCTGTAAGGGATGCACGGAGATGCGCTTTTACCCCGTTCTATACGTGGGAAATCTTTATCTTGATGGATTATTTAAAATGAGATAAATAGATTGTTCACAGTTAATCTTAGCGTTAAACACTACATGACTTTTATTTTCTCTCCAAACACTCCAAGAATTATCGGTATTAAATCTAAATAAGTTATAATAATAATATTATATATATTTTGTAGCACCTCATGGACGTTTTACTCACAAATTGTTTATAGTCCTACATTACGTTTGTTTTTAAAATTAAAAATTGTTATTTGAACTTGTGGAAACGATTTTTTGAAAAAAATACCACTGAAAAACCTCGTTCATTAAATTTAGACTTCTGGCAAAACCCTCCCTGCGGCTGAAGTAGAGGCTGACCTGAGAGTTTGACAAAGTTCTTGAAGATACAGAGGCGTCATGTTACGTATTGCCTTGTACATCAATCAGCACAATTTAAATACAACTTTTTCAGATAACTGAAGCCAATGTAGCTCGTGTAAAAGGGATATTATATGAGAGAATTTGGAAACTTCATATATAATATTATTCGTGCTGCTGCATTTAGAATGGATTGTAATATATCCAGCTAAAACATTGACAGGCCAGCATACATTCTGATACAATAATCCACAAGTGACACCACAATTGTATCTATAAGTAGACGGGCTGCCTCAAGAGGAAGATGTTTTAATCTGTAAGGCCATGCACTGACAGTTTTGCTGATTTGTGTTTTCATTGAAAGATCTGAATCAATGTGCGCGCCCAACAACTTAACTGCAGTTTTAGCAATCGCAGACATTAATTCCTGTATTAAGTTTTGCCTTCTAGGTATTGCTGTCCATAGTAGTAAATACTAACAAATACACGAAATATTAACAAAATCATTTTGCCATATATTTTTTCTTCAATAATTTATATGCGTGTAAAAAAACTACCCTACTGTTATTCCAATTTGATGATTCGTAATGTCTTTAAGAGGATCATATCCATAAAGCATCTATCGTGGATTCATAGTGCTTTTATGGGGCTCATTCTAAAAATACATCTACAAAACAAATTATCGTAATGTTCTTACAAGGCTTTCACGATTCTTTGTCGTATCACCTGTGCAAGGCTCATTGTCATATATTTGCAGGAGGTAACTTTATTACAAGGTTTATTTCTACGATGTTTCTAGATGTTGCATTTTCAGTTGGCACACTTCTTACCAGTTACACTACGCCAACCGAGTGAGTTGACGACGAATTTTCGAACTTATTTGCTGCAGATCTATCAAATCGATACATATGTTATTCTATTTTTTAAAAGCCATCACCATTATATTGCAATAGGAAAAGATCCAGGTTCAAATCCCGGAATTTACTAAAATATTTTTTCGATAAATTGTTTGTTTCTGTAGGTATATTATTCTAGTTGATACATTTAATTTGTATTAAAATACCACAGAACTACGTTCTGCAAAAAAAAAAAACTGCAACTTCACAATAATAATGTGTTTTCTTTAAAAATATATTATTTCACTAAAAAACTTCTGGGCTAGAAAACTGTTTCTGTGCTTCACTGTTTCTGGGCTACGAAATTTACTTTCTCCTAATCCAATAAATTATTCAGATATTTTTTACAGAAAATTTTATTCTCTGCGACAGCTTGCTCTACCGATTTCATGAAAATGTCCGCTTTATTTTTCTGCCTATGAAATAAACTGAACTTGAAGAAAAACTGAGAAGAAATGAACATGCCTGAATGTTATCTAAGTTAAAGCACTGATTTTTTAAACAACTTTATTAAACGACCATTACAAACGTCTTTACGCTGACCTCCTAATTTTCAGTCGCGAAATTAACCAGGAAATAGGGGAACTACGGCATCGCTACTTACCATCACACCGGCTGCTACAGAAATGTAGTCTTCGCATGCTACTGCTTCATTGTGGAGTTACAAGTCGTTTCACTTTAAGTAAACTCAACACAAATCAGTTGTATCTTGTATCCCCGAAACTAATTAAACGAATTCAATATTTTTAAATTAATTTTTTTAATAAGTACATTAAATTATTACAAATTGAATTAATCAATTAGAGAGACATGCAATATTTATATACACCGAATAAATAATTTTGGTTACTACTGGAATAGATTGGCAACCAAAATTTTTTTTTAACATGTCAATTAAAATTAATTAAAATTACCACAGATCTATGTTATGAAATTGCAACTTCACAACAAAAATAAATCAAACGAATGGAACGATTAAATCAATTAATTCAATCAAATTAAATAAAATAAAAATGGTAACATATATACTTATATATATATATATATATATATATATATCTTTCTAATTAATACATTTAATTAATATTTAAAAATAAATCGCTTTAAAAGACAGGCAGTAAAATCTATCTATCGAAAAAATAAAGTCGCCACCGGAATTCGAGTCCAAAACTTTCAATTTCCAGTAGATAGCTTCGCCAATTAATCTGTAATTACCCTATAAGGTTATCAAATTACATCTACAAATATTTTTAAGTGAGACATTTATTTTTCTACGTTGGAAGATTCAATCTTTTTAATAACCGATTTATTAGTTTGGCACAGATTTGCTTTATATATCGCTTGCATTAGCCCAGTATATGATTAAAAATATATATTATCATATTTATCATTCTCTAAAGTATGTTTTGTCGTGAAAGAGCGACGAAGAAATCGAGAATGGTGACCCTGCTGGAGAAGATGCTCAGTATCACGTAATCATCCTTCCAATCCCTTAGAACGCCAGTGTTCCGCGTTATCATCCTTGCGATCCAACCAAAGACAATTAATTCTATTGCAAAAAAGATTATATATTTTTAATGATAATCAAAATATATTTACACATTTTTTTTAAAGAAATGCTTTAAGTTTAAATTGATCTTTCACAATAAAATTAATTAAAAGCACGTATTACTGTAGTTTTTGCAAAAAAGATTCAAAAACTTTACACTAAATAGACTTTCCAAAAAATAAATAAGTGGATCGTGTACTAAGGTTTCTTAATATATGTTCTTCAAATATGCATTCTTACGGAAATAGCGATTTTAATCATCCAGACTGCCGAAATGACATCTTATGGAAGTTTCTGTAGTAATAGTGTAGGAACGAAGTGAAAGGGACACCCGATAAAGACCTTCGACATGAAGCCTCTACTTTTACGCATAGAAATCTTTTTCATGTGATTGAGGTGGTCTTGGGAGTATTAGAGAAAAGATTAGCAAGATGTGTTATATCTTCTTGGTCCGGAGGGAAAGTGCCATAAATAGCAAAAAAGAAATTACGAAAACAGATTGGATCTTGGATGGATATAAATAAAACAATGTTATAGCTCTACTTGAGTTTAATACTTACTTTACTTATGAGAGTTACTGTTTCTTTCGAAACTCGAGTAGTGCCAATAAACTCAAGTAGAGTTATAATATTGTTTCATTTATATCCATCCATTATGATGAAACTCTACAAAGTTAACGCCGATTCTTGGATGATGATTGGTTATCAAGTATTGAAACATCGCAAGATAGAGAAAATTGGAAGCGTCATGTTAAACCTCTCGGCCCACAATCCTTTTATGATAAAACGATGAAAATAGTGATATCGAACATAAAAAAAATTGATTTAATTTTAATATTTTTAAATAATAAAAATTGAAAACATACTCCCGTAGGAAAGTACAAGGTGAATATTAAGTCTCAGACCGATGTTGTTTCATTAGTCAAAATTTCAAGCGTAGCAAAATTTCAAGTGTGGCACCGTCCTGTTGAAACCACATGTGTTACAGGCCCAATTGATCCAAATCGTCCACCAAGAAGTTTATACAGTATTGTCTCTTGCATCCTGAAAGAAATCGGGCCCAATGATTCCGCTGACATACATAGCGCACTATACAGTAACTTTTCGTGGGTGCAAAGGTCGTTGATGGATCAATTGAGAATTTTCAGTGCCTCAATAATGGCTGTGTTGTTTATTAATAAAACCCGCCAAGTCAAAATGCGCATCGTCACTCATGATGATTTTTTTAGTTTGTTAGTTTTAATTACTTCAATATGTTGATGAAGTGTTAGACGATCCATAATAAATTGTTATCAACTACTAAATGCGTACTGATAAATATTTGCCAAACCAAAATGGCGGTCAAACAAAATCGGTCTGGAACATAATATTCACCCTGTAGAAGGGGGATATGTCGAGCAGCCCTCCCAGGAAGCTACGGGGCAGTGTGAACCGCATCCGACGCCGCCACATCCGATCTCTATATCGGTATCTGGTGCACGGATGGGAGCCTCCCTCTAAGAGTGAGGTGTTCCTGAAACAACGGAATACGTCGTGGATTAATCTACCCCTTCCCAGGGGACATCTCAGATATCAACAAGGAAATTACAGACATGATAAATTGAATACGAAGATTGCCTGTGACGCTTTTACATTTACTAATCACTAAATGAAGATCATTTTAAACGAAAGTAAGAAAGTACATCATATTATATTATATTACATATATAATATATGACAACAATTTTTAATTCATGAGAGAATAAAAATTTATCGACGAACAGATATATTTATATCATTAATTGACATGGCGGTTATTTTGTGATTATTTTAATTTTCCCAACTATAATTTGTACTAAAAACAAGTTGGGTTATTGTCAATACTATTGTTTCGAGAGGTGCAGTCCGTCGAAATGATAGACATTTCAGTATTGTTTCAGTGAGTGTTCACAATTCTACTCCATATAAAAGTTCAAAGTCACAGCATCGTAAATCGTAAATTTAAGTTTAGATCATGGCTGCCCAATACTTTCTTCATGCGGAAAAAAACACCTCGGGTTTGCTCTGTGGAGACCCTGATCGCGCTTCACAGACCTGGCTGTCAAACCAGACACTTTACAGCCATTCCTTGCCGCCTAGTACCGCCAGAAAATCTAGACAACGATACATCGGGACGCGACCGGCTCGAGAAGCCAGCTGAAACGATTACCTTTCCTTTGGCCACCTTCTTGGACGCATCTCTCGGAACCACTTCTAGTGAGCTTCGCTAGTCACGAACTTTAACTTACAATTTAACTTTTAAACAGTGTAAATTTATTTGTGCATCATTCGACAATAATCGCCGACCGATTGTAAGTCTCGATTAATATAATTTGCCCGTTTTTGTCACATACGCAAACACACATACATTCAGATGTACGGATCAGGATTAGGGCCTTCAGACCAACCTTAAACAAATCTTTCTAATATTCATAACCTACAAAAATCAGTCGCTCTATCAGAGTGGCTCTCACAATATACAATTAATACGATCCCTAAAGCTCTTACGACATTAAAGGGTTACCGGTTTACGCTTTCTGCATTTAACTGAAATTAATTTATATATTTTATTGAATAAATAACGAGCGAATGGCGGTAGTAGTACAATCCAGCCCTGAATCAAGTATCGGGTTATCTAATTATATTGACCTCACGCGCCATCTAGTGGACTTGCCCGCAACTAACATTAACCCTTTACGCAGCACGGATGGCTCGGAGGCAGTTATGACGTCGCGCGGAATGCTTAATTAAAGGGGTCGTGCAACGGTATCGATCCGACTACAGGTCGATTTTTTGTTCAAGAATGTGTTATGTACCAATACACGTTCATGTGTGTGTGAGCGCTATCTAAGCTAGAAAGAGACAAAGTCATATGACCGCTTTACGCTAGACAGCAACAACGCGCTTGACATCGGTTGACGCATAATATTGGTGGTGTACACCGCGCGCAGTGTGTTGCGCCTTTAATGTATACAGAATAAAATAATTATAATTAAATCATATTTAAAACATTCCGAAATTCCTTGGTGGTTATCCATTATATTAAAATAATAAAATATACTGTTCGCTTTTAACCAAAATTTATTTTCTTCTCCTTCTAGTTTCAACTGATGAAGGGCATCGACAGTTATTATTATTAAGATGTGATTACTATTATTTTATCCCCTATACATAACATAATTAAACATTAAACAAATCTATGTAATAATAAAAACATATATACCAGCAACAGATTCGTCAGTGATGTGTTGTACAGTGTCATGAGTAAAAAAACGACATATAGTTGTACATATGTTGTAGTGAGGTAGGTAAATCCGTTGTTTATGAATATTAATCATAAAGGTTTTCATTAATAGAAAAACAAATATTATTAACCATCATTTATAAAACTGCTTTTGAGAGATAACTAAAATATTTGTACCATACACATACGCACCTACTGGACAAGTAACATTATTCTCTAGCGATACATTCCAAAGGTGTTTATTTTTCGCTTGTCTTTATTGCGAACTGTCCAAGTTTCCGCTGCATACATGAAAATTGTAAAGATAAGAGTGTAAATCGACATTAATTTACTTCTTCAATATTTATTAAATTACTCTGTGGCGACATATTATATATACAATAAGAAAAACACTTTATTTAAAATCACTATTTATTGATACATCAACATGTTTCGATACCTATGGTATCTTCATCAGGAAATAACGTATTCTAAAATTTAAAATACAATCATAGATAAAAACAAAACTATAAAAGTATTAATAAATAATTGTTTTAAACAATGTGTTTTTCTTATTCTTATTTCACTGCGTTTCTACCGATGCAGTAAGGAGGTGAAGAGGATCCTGTTTAAATCATTCTTCACCACCATGTATAGCTGTGAGCTCTGGTCGAAATACAAGCAAATGACGTACGACCGTCTCCGAATTCAGCATAACAACTTATACAGAATACTGTTTGGGTTGGCGCATTATTGTAGCGCTTCTGCAATGTTTGTCGAAGACCGTGTACATGGATTCGTTCCACTCTGAGACTTCGAGTTGGTGGCGTAAAGCTGCGGCTGGAGCTCAGCACCAACTTTCTAGTGCAAGCGGTGTTCTCATGGAAAGCTGGCTCCCTGACCAGAGAATAGTAACGACTACAAAATAGCTACAGATACAATAATAGCCGTGACTGAATTGCGGTTTTTTGTTTTTTACTTACTATATATATATATATATATATATATATATATATATATATATATATATATATATATATATATATGGTATGTGTAACTTAAATGTATTCAATGATCATCATAAAAATAAACCTAATAACGCTGAAATGATTATTGTAAACATTATTTTAGTTGCTTGCTTGGTGTTACTGTTTTTATATTCTCTTAAGTTAGTTCATAGCAATTTAGCTAGTTATGTGTGTCTGCGAATTTCTTGCCCATTGTCACCAGTGTTCATGATCAGCGCGCCCAGATAAATTGTCTCTTGATTACCTCACTGCGTGACATTTGGGAAGTTTGTTGTGATGCATTAGTTGAGTGCATGTAAAAGTATAAAATATTTTTTTTTCATGAAAATATGAAAACAAAAGATTCATTTTGTCCTTACGATTTAACAGATATAGCCACGGAGTATTCAACGCACAGCTTCTTGATACAGGTGTCATTATTCGCGTATCCGGTCAATCTGTACCAGTTCTAAACTGCGCCTGACAGCGTCGTGATAATATTTCAAAAGTGTAATAAAAATAATATGTTCATAATAATGTCTTTCTCTTAAATAAACAACTTTTTCCGACCAAAAACAAATTTGGCGACAACACAATCACAAAGCACAAGCCGTAATCCTGATAAATGATAATAATTCCGTATTCCTATAACGTGCGTAATAATTTAAATTGACTACGACCTACGTCGTCAGGTGAAGTTAAATATTAACATTGAAATCACGTAGTTTTCTCATTACAACGTTGAGCCCTTAGAGCGAGGGCGAAGCCTTATTCACCTCGGCAAAACCCGCGTCGGCGGGGCCAATCCGCGGTGCTACGGATAAAACAGTAACCCGACCCTTTTCGGTGTCACCAAATCGTCGCAAAATATTCCTATTTAAAAAAAAATGGCTTCATTGGCTTTGCAGTCCGGAGACGGGAGTTTAAAATTTGGTTTGATGGGTTTTAATGCATTACATGCTTTATTACTTCCGTGCATTTCACTGTTCGTAATGGTGTACTCGTTAAAGCCAATTTTTGTTACCAAAACACTAAAATTGTAATATTGTATTGATATTGTATATACTGACACTAATTAAAACCTAATTTCAAAATATTCTCTCTGTAAAGTTTAATGTTCTGTAATACAATATTCTCTATTCTAGATTATCCACTCGACTCAACGTCTGACATTTTGGACGAAATTAAGTTTTTTTGTTTCAAATTCTGACAATAATTATATAGACCTTTAAAACTGTATTAAAGACATGTCAAATTCCGAAGTAGTTTAGGAGACAACAAGAAAATAAAGTTAAATTTTAGTAGTACTTGTAATATTTTTAGTACTACATCTGACGAATACAAATAAAACGAACTAGTTATATTGCCCTGAAGCAGGTGTTTACCTAAAAGGTTGGAATATCTCAGTCGGACGAAAATGTCAGATGGTATCTTGTTGTTCCGAGAGAACGATATGTTGATCATTACAGGATGATGTGTAAATAATTGTACTCTTAGGTAGATTTAAAAAATATGTCTATAGCAAAAGTTCTTGACCGATTTCTGGAAAATATCAATACACTTTTTTCGATCAAGACCACGAGACGTCGAAATAACCCACCGTTAAAATTTATCCATATAGGGGTTATAACAGATTTTGTGGACAAGATAACATTTGTCGTCCTTATTAGATTTTGATCAAAGGCTGATCTTGTTTCAAAATAGTTATTTAAAAATTTAAAAAAAATCCTAACAGTATTGATATTTGTGCCTACAGGGTACTGGCTATAAATATACTGAGGATGTTGATAAATTAAACATATGAAATTAATAATAAAAATATTAGCATTTTTATACCATTATATAATACATATAAATTATGAATACCTTTCATTATTAATTAAAAAGAACACAGTTTTGCTATGAAGTTGCATTTTCAGAACATAGTTCTGTGGTATTTTGGTGAAAACGCGCTTCCCTGGATAGGAATAGGTTTGGTTCGAATCCCGGTAGCAATTAAATATTTTTTCGATAGATAGATTTTTTCTGAATATCTTTCTGGTTGATTGATTAATTATTATTAATGCGGTATTTTTATACTTCTTTTATTATTCAAAATTAGGATAAACAAAGTACTTTTGTTAATCTATTATATACTCTCCTTCATTTTCTAGAATGCTTTCCTAACTTTCTGGTAGTCTTACAAGGCCCCTCTTCTAAAATTCACTTGTACGTGACGAAAAATTTTCCTTCAGTGCTACTATGAAATCGTCTACAGAATTCATATTTTTTCCGTCTGAATGATTTTGAAGCCTGCGGAATAAATGATAATCAGACAGAGAAATGTCCGGCAAATATGGTGGGTGGGGCATCGTTTCCAATAAAGGTTTATTCTTGAGACATGATAGCAAAGAAAAACACATATTTACTCTCTGCTCGCGAATAGACTCAGAATGTTTTCGAGGAACCCATTGACTCAATTTGCTGATTTTTCCAATGGCATGCGGGTATCGGATGAATGGTTGAATAACCAAATCCAAGTTTTTCTGCTAGTTACAATGGGATTTTGTTCCACCAGGGTTTACAGAACATTTTCGTCGGGCTTTATAGATTTTCTAGGACGAAACTCGTTTCCTTGGCTGCAGTTTCCTGGTCATAATTTATGGAACCATCTTTAACACGGACTTGCGCTTCTCCTCCCTTAAACCTTCAAATCTAATCAATGTCTTTTGCTTCAACTTCATACTTTGCTCGTAATAATTGTAAACCGCTATGCTACAAATTCAGTGAATTCAAGTACCATGTTTCTCTACCTCCATCATTATGGCCGGAATACATATTCCTAACTGTCAAACCAAGGTGAATATTAAAGTAACTTGAACACGAATAATAGGCCGACAATATAGAAGCGGTTCGTCATTTCTCATATGATATGTAATATTAATACTTTTATAATAATTAACAAAAAATAAAAATATATAAGTATGCCTGTATAGATAAAAGTATCAATATCATATCTACATTCATTAATCAATCACGAAGACGATATAGTATAATTTTTAATTAAATTTCTCCTGTACTGAAATGAAAAGAACCACGGAATACCTGAAAGGGATGCAAAAAAATCATTCCGCTAAGCACCGACACTGATTCCATCTTCAGATGAGGGTGTAATTAAAGGATGTACGAGGGATGTCGATTAGGAGCCCTCTCCTCTTAATGAGAGAAAGAGGAGAAAATGTATGTTGGTAGAAAGGGACAGAAAACAACAGGAAGAAGCAAAACGGCAAAGGAAACCGTTTTAAAAAGGAAACGCGCAAAGCGGAAGTGCTTTTTAGGGCCGTTAATTATTTAAATTTCAGAAGAATTTCATTTTTCCTCTTAATACTTAAGGCGATCATTTTAAATTGCACGGGAAATTCAAGGTTTGTAGCAATTTTTCATAACATTTTTATATATAAATATATAATGTAGATCTAAAAATAACATTTTCCAAAATATATCGTAATCGACCTAGAAAGAGTACTGAACATTTAGATAAATTTTCAAGTACAACAGTAATATAATATCATATATTATTTAAACAAATTTGATTAGTTACACAGAAAATAACCATATATCGAAAAAATATAGTCACCACCAGGACACGAACCCGAAACTTCTACTGTAGGTATACTGCTTTACCAATTATGATATAGTCTAGATTTCGATAGATCTTTTCTACATATCCATCGATATAATTTATATAACATGTTTATTTATTATCAATCTACCCTTCTATATATCCATCGATATGATTTACATAACATACTTATTTATTAACAAGCTACCCTTCTATATATCTATCGATATGATTTATATAACATACTTATTTATTAACAAGCTACCCTTCTATATATCCATCGATATGATTTATATAACATACTTATTTATTAACAAGCTACCCTTCTATATATCCATCGATATGATTTATATAACATACTTATTTATTAACAAGCTACCCTTCTATATATCCATCGATATGATTTATATAACATACTTATTTATTAACAAGCTACCCTTCTATATATCCATCGATATGATTTATATAACATACTTATTTATTAACAAGCTACCCTTCCATATATCCATCGATATGATTTATATAACATACTTATTTATTAACAAGCTACCCTTCTATATATCCATCGATATGATTTATATAACATACTTATTTATTAACAAGCTACCCTTCTATATATCCATCGATATGATTTATATAACATACTTATTTATTAACAAGCTACCCTTCTATATATCCATCGATATGATTTATATAACATACTTATTTATTAACAAGCTACCCTTCCATATATCCATCGATATGATTTATATAACATACTTATTTATTAACAAGCTACCCTTCTATATATCCATCGATATGATTTATATAACATACTTATTTATTAACAAGCTACCCTTCCATATATCCATCGATATGATTTATATAACATACTTATTTATTAACAAGCTACCCTTCTATATATCCATCGATATGATTTATATAACATGTTTATTTATTTTCAAGCTACTCTGTTCTGTAAAATCGTTACTTCACAAATATAATGTGAAGTTGTTAAACATTTATATTTTGTTCGCTTTAAAATATACAACATAAAATAAAATCTACATACACAATCAACTTTGTATTTAAACACAAAAGTTAAATTTTATCATCAACCAGTTTCGGAAAAATCTTTTTCTTTCATCATGGTAATAAAAAATAATAATTATTTTTATTACTCTGGTGAGGGGAAATGATTTTTTCGAAATCGGTTAATTTAGTAATAAACTCGCAAGTTAATTGTTTACATTTTATAAAAATGTATAGAATAGAGGATTCCTGCGGAAGACTTGGGACGACCAGATAAACCAGATACTAGAGGATGGTCCTGTTAGAAGTCTCAATAATCGGCGAGCTCCTATGAGAAGATGTATGAATGTGGATGAGGTGAGAATTGTGTCAGGACAGAAGAGTATGGCTTTCTTTTCTCTGTCGACTATCCCCCGCGGGGAAACAGCGTGATGGTAAGTTAGTTAGTTAGTTATAAAAATATCAAACTGCAAAAATATGATAATAAATGTTTTTGCATTAAATGTTAAAAATATGAATAATAATAATAATATGTTAATTAATTAATAATTAATTAAGTAATAATTAATTAGCTAATTTCGACCAAAGCTCGCGGGTATACATGCTGGTGAAGAACGATTTAAACAGGATGCTCTTTACCTCCTTACTGTATCGGTAGATACGTCGTAACAGCATATTTGCACGAACGCTCAACTGTCTTTTCTGCCGTTTTATAGCATCGTCGTCTTGTCCATCTTCATTGAATATGGACTATGAATATGGAATATGAATGGCCAAGGTATTTGACTTTATTTTGAACACTCAATTTCGTCCAGCCACACGGGAGGGATATTATTTTCCATATTTGAACGCCACTATGACCGATTTGCTGGTATTGTATGAAATATTGTGTACACTTGCATATGTTACACATATCTGTAAAAGCTTTCTTAATGAAAATACCAATTAAACGATTTGTAATATACATATATTATAAAAAATAATATTACGAAAAAGCTGAATGAGGGATATTAAAATAAAATCGACATTACTCTTCTTCTTTAACATTTCGGGGTAGGATTTGGCTTCCTCCACAAGTGCTCTTCACCGATTTTTATCCCTGGCCATTCTTGTCCAGTTCCCAGACCCTCCCATCCTTTTCCAGTCCTCTTTCACACAGTCAGCCCACCTCTAAGTCGCTTCCTCTGGGGTATTCACTTGGCCATGATCTTTGTTGTCCTGTCACCTGGCATTATTTCAACATGGCCAGCCCATCGCATTCTTGGGACCTACAGAATTTCACAATCGTTTCTTACCTAACTAAATTTTCGAACTCATGGTTAATTTTTATTCTGTATGTTAAGGAAAATGGTTTATATTGTTGGTCCATATATTTTTTCTTGGTATTTTGCGTTTAAAAATTACTGGTTTATTTTCTTCGATTTGGGCTATGTACCACTGAATGTAAATCCAGATAGACAGGATCAAAATGAATTGCGAAAACTTCGGGTCGCGCATCCCGTTGAATAAAACACAACAATTCCGGTCGTAAATCGAAATCCCCGCAAGGTGGAAGAGGGAAGTAGGGAAACGTGGTACAGGATGAGGTCGGTGATAGGATAAGGGTTCTAGTTAAAGGACCGGGATTCGGAAGGACTGCTCGCCTTACCTTGTATATGATGCCTCCATAATCCTTGCAGTCGCCGCCGAGATCACACAAAATGGCACGCGGATGAGCCGATAAAAACATAATATCACAAAATACAGAGCTGGTGTACTGGAGCTGAAAGGTTCAAACCGCGAATGCTATAATAAATATCGGTCAATTTGACGTCTGCTGGCGTCAAGGTCACATTTCACACTGAAAAGACTAGCATGAGGAAATGTATGGATGGGAATTTGGATGCAGAAATGTGTCAATAACATGGGTCGCGGTCGATTAGAAGAGACTCGCCAAAAGCGTGTTTACGATAATTCCTAATGGAATAACCACGTATAGCAACCACAAGTAACCATTGATCTTATTATTGTTTTATATATTTGCAGTTTGCTTCGTTGATGGATGACGTTTGCCATGGTTCACGATTGTGACTCCAAGTGTGGCTGAGGAGTCCTATTCTCGAAACGCATACCCACGCTGGGCAGGGCGGACCTGAGCGACGGATGTTCCTCCATAATTTTTGTGACCACATAGGAGTGATCATTCTGAGTACATTGCCGCTCAGCTTATTGGGTTTGCCATGGCAGAACCCTGTGCGTGGAATTGTTTAAGGTTTAGGTGGTATTCCACATTATCACCCACATGCACTCTTGGAATAATGGAGCGCTTGTTGAATGACTTCTGTTACTAAAATTTTAATTATGTAATTTAAGTTGTAATTTAGCTTATATTGCAGAAATAAAAATAAATTGTTGAATAGATGAATAAATAATTGCACTCGTTAATATTGAATTCGTCAATTTCTGCGGATGTTTTCAGTGGTCACTAGAGGGGTGGAATGTCACGATAATACCTCCTAAGGAAAATTTTATTAAAATAATATTTAAAAAAGGTCAATAAAAGTATTGGATATCGATAACATGAATACGGGGTATTTTGTTAACTTCGGAGACTTCATAAAAAATCTTCAACTTTAGGGAGATAAGATGTTCCACAATGGCACAGTATTCCCGACTCTCGTCAAGAAAAACTTAACTGTAGTCAGTATTTTTTAAAGTCTAAGCCAGACTTAATTAATAACTTGAGATTGTCCTTTAGAAAAGGGAGAATCCCCTTTCTCCCTCATTATCATATTTTTCTCTGTAAAACAAAGCTAACAAACAGTGCATTACTGTTTACTGATATAACTGTTTGTATTCTCAGAATGAAATGCGGTGAGATAAATCTCAGAGATCTAGTTGTCATAAATATCAGTACCGCGGGCACATGTTAAGATTTTGATTTGGAGATAAACTCAGAGATCAACTTTAGATTTGTAGAAAGAGAAAAAAAACTCAAACCCGTGTATATATAAACGTCCGATTCGATAGCAAGAATCGCATAAATGTTATTTAGAACCATAGATATTTACAACTATTTGTTTTAGTCATTAAATATCAAATACATATATTAAATAAAATAATAATCACTTTGTATGAAACCACGAAATTTATTATATGTCAACCGGTTACGCTTATCTCAAGCTTCATCAGGACGTATTTGAAACTAATCATAAATATAAAAATAGTGCACTTATATATATATATATATATATATATATATATAAAGAGGGAGATGGAATATAAAATTACATGTGAAAGAGAGAGACAGAATATATATGTAGTTAAATAGAACATTTCTTGGCACTCACCACAATCCGGATTCTGCTGGCACCTCCAAAATGTGGACTGTATGTTTTAATCGCTATTTCGTCAAAGGTTCTTTTAGATGACGACGAGTTCCGACACTGTATAGACGAAAAGTCTCAAATTAGTATAATATTGTATTGTATTGTATAGCCGAACTGGTTCAATGTCACCAATCGACTAGTTCGGCAGCATGGCCGGGAAGGGAATGGAAAGGGTAGGGAGGGGATTATTTTCGTTCAAGATGTTATTGTCACCCTTTTCACCGTTAACAAATACCTTTTTCCACACAACGTCAACACTCCTTTTCACTGATTCTTGCCGCGTCATCCATAGATGATGTCGCACCATCGACAATCCTTTGCCATGGATCATCACAAACCACACGCCCTCCTGATGTCCTCATCACCAATCAACACTCATAATCATTGAGCCACTGCGGGGGCCGCCGAACCCTGGTTCCCCGTCTTTGTCCTTCGGATTTGTTTGGCACATCATCTTCTGCTGCTATGCCTTCATCCAGCTCCACAGCCTCACTGAGCTCCTCATCGTCTGCATCTTCTGATTCGCTTTCTTCACTGTCGTCAAACAGTCGTCTAATGTCCAGCACATGCCTTGGCACACCGTCTATCTCTACGTTGTTGTCACTCACAACCCGAGTGACAATACCAGGCTGCCACCTTGTGGTACACCTTGCATTGGGCGGCTTCAAAACTACAACATCGCCTGGGCGGTACGAGGATTCCTTGGTTTCTTCTAGTTCAGCAGGTGGTACGAGTGGGTGCCGCCACATGTAAGCATGCACAATGTTGGCAGGCGACGTCTCTTCTTGACCCGGGTGGGCAGATGCTAAGTTGTACCAGAATACAGCTTGCAGGGGATCGATCTTGCTCCGTGCCGCAGTCCTCTTTATCGTGCGGTGATGCCTTTCGACTATTCCATTCCCTGACGGACGATAAGCGGCTCTGAACCTCTGGCGAACACCCCACTCCCTACACAATTCTCGTAGCGCCAGAGAACGGAATGCTCTACTATTATCGAGTAAAATTTCGTCCGGGGGACCTCTTTCTCTAAAGACTTCCTTTAAATTACGGACCACATCTTCACTGCTCTCGGCTCTAATTTCTTTCCACAAGGCAAACCTACTCGGCCCACAATCGATGACAGTGAGGTAGCACTTACTCCCAAAGTGTGTCGCATCAACTGCGATCCTACTCCAATTGCGCTCCACGTTCAACACTCCAGAGTTGTGCCTATCAGGCGCTGGATCTATGGTCCGGCACTGTATACAGTTTCTTACGCATTCCACCACTTCCTCTCTCCGAACGTCCGGGTTCACCAGTCGGTTCAGATGAAGAGTCCTGTCTACACCAAAATGATGTTGCTCATGCAAGCGTTTCACATCAGAGTTTTCAACCACTCCCACAGCCGCCACATCACTTCTGTGCCAGCTGCGATCAACTCTTGTCAAAGGATCTGCCTTGTTTTCTATTGACTTAACAAGAGTGATGGTCAACTCGAGACCATATTCGTCCACCAGTTCTTTTATCAGTCCAAGCCTCCTTTTGACTAACATTTCAGACATACCAGAAACTCTGATCCGGTGATCCTCCGTCAAAACAGACGTGACCCATCCCACCACTGTTGCGGAATCTGACATCAACTCCATAGCTCTTAGTCCCCATTTCAATGCCAGCGTTATTCCCTTAACAACAGAGTCAAGTTCTGCCACATTGATATGACCAACGTCCGTGGTCTTTCTTAACCATGACATATCTTCTACAACTTTCCCATCAATTTCCACCATAGCTCCGAACGCTAATGAACTTGCGTCGCACCACACTCTTCCCGTCGTAAGATCTGCAGGAACATTCCAAAAACCCTTTACGGGATCATCGCATTTTACTTTTTGGATCACCTCACTGAGAATTCTCTGGGCATTTTCTCCTACATGTGAGTCCCATGTATCCCCAGAACATGCTCTTTTCACAAAACTACAAGCAACCCGTAGCCACCCACACACCGGGTAATGGCCAAACAACTGCCCACAGACAGAAAACAATTGCCTCTTCGTGAGCTTTGTAGCTGATTCCAGTTCAGGAATAGTATTCCCACGCCTGAACACCAGAACTCCATTTTCTCGCTCAATTCGAAGCCCGAGAACGCGTCCGCCCTCCAGATCTAATGGTGGCTTTGCTTCCAATCCATACCTCCTTAGGTGAGCCGCTACCTCCTCAGCTGAAACCACTGTCTCGTCCACTATGATGTCGTCAATGTAGCTGTCAGTGCCTCGCTTAACTCTCTCGTTTCTTGACAAGACCTCTCTAACTATTCTTGTCATGATTTTGGGAGCGCTGTTTAACCCGAAACCCAATCTCGTCAAGCAATACACTCTGTCTTCAAATTTCACAAGTTGATATTTCCACAGATCTTCGTCAACGCGGATTTGAAGGTACGCCGACCTTAAATCCAGGAGTTTAAGTAGCTCACCATGTCTTCTCCATCTCCTGAGAGTTTCATCACATACTGCAACCTCTTCCCCCGTGTGACTTTGCACATGGTTGTTTAGCTCTCTATAATCAAGCACTGGCCTGACCTTTCCCTTGTTCTTCTGAATGACTCCCAGTAGTGGTACAACACCCGTGCACTCCCCGGTCCACGGCTTTAACCAGCCTTCCTTCATCCACCTCTCCAGTTCGTCCTTGATCGCATCCTTCACATCGTGCTTGTGAAGACTGGAATATGATGCAATGTCATTCATTAAAGCTACCGGTCCTTCTTTCCACGCCCATCTAACCCACCACTTCTGACCATCAAACCGTGCTTGAAAGTCCTGATCTTCGATACAGATAGTTTCAGGTTCAGCTGCCGCATTTATAACATGGCAATCAAGATTTGTTTGTACACTCGAAAAAATCACTTGGTCATCATTCACCGTTACTCCTCCACACATTTTTATGAAATCCATCCCGATAATCGCATCCACGCCATCAAACAACTTGTTCACCACCACACAACTAACCCACACTCCACTGGATTGGGCCCTTCGCTCACCATTTTTCACCCCACACATCACGTCAATGCTGACTACAGCTTCGCCCACACACGGCACTTGACTCCCATCAACACTAATCAACCTGCATCGGTTCCCGCCACTGCGAACGTCACACCTAATGGAACTAGACAGCACTGTTCTCGAACACCCCGTATCCACCAATGCTCGCACCAACTTTCCTCCCACACAAATCTTCACAATCGGTAGCGCCGTTAATGTTGACGAGGAAGAACTACCGGCGCACCAGCTCTTCCTTTCCCGTTTCCCTCCTTCGTGGGGCATTCACGTGACACGTGCCCTGTTTCACCACATATCCAACACGACAGAGCTTTTTGAGTACAATATCTCATAAGGTGTGGCCCACCACACTTGAAACATTGCCTCGGTGTCCCACTCGATTGTCTAACGACCGCAGCCGCGACGCCCGGATCGTGCAGTTCAGCCATCAACGCCCGCGCCCGTTCGAGCAGGGATGACAGCGCAATCGTCTCCACGCCTGGCAACGCCCTGAGCTCACGTGATATCGTGGCCGGCAATCCCACAACAAATGCTCGTCTGAGCAACTGGTCCGTCACCACACCCGCCAATTTGGCCAACTTTCTCAGCTCAGTGAGATACACGTCGACAGGCTCATCTTTCCACCTTCGCTGGGCCAACTGCTCGTACGCCTGAAACGGGTTCATTGCGAATGAATCGCGCAGGGCTTTTTTGATGCACTCAGCATCTTTCTTGTCCTCGTCTCTCAATTCGCTGTAGACGGCAAACGCGGACCCTTCCAAGAATAGCGGTATGACGGTTGCGAGATCTCCGATATCCTTCAATCTCGCCACCAATTCCAATTTCTCCAACCACTGAATGACGTCTCCTTCACCGTCAAAACATCTCACCAAATCACCAATTTTTACTGTCGCCATCGTTAACAGGCCGAAATAGCTTGTTATTGTCACCTTTTTCACCGTTAACAAATACCTTTTTCCACACAACGTCAACACTCCTTCGCGCGCGCTTTTTCACTGATTCTTGCCGCGTCATCCATAGATGATGTCGCACCATCGACAATCCTTTGCCATGGATCATCACAAACCACACAAGAATAAACCATAATGGATACCACATAATCCACAGTGGATTATTTTCGTTCAAGAATAAACATATACACAAGTAAATATGTCCCAAACAAACGTCTCACTAAAAATGAACATGCATACCTAGATAAAATCAGACGATAATTTGTATGGTTTATTTGGTAAAACAGTTTACCGGCAATAGAAAGTTCCAGGTTAATATTCCGGTGGTAACTATAATACATTTTTCGATAAACAGGTGTATTCTGTGTATCTGTCCAAGTAATTTATCGTATTTGTTTTAAATCTATTTGGGAATAAATGTCAGATTTGTTGTTAAATATATCGTTCTTTGGGTTAAATTGAAGCGAATGATTTTTTTGTTTTATTTTTTTAACCCCTGTCCACAGACACAAAAACCTTATCTTATTTTACAAACAGTTTAGATATTAGAAATTATTATATTAATGAAAACACATTTTCATCTCGCGAAGTTAAAAGTTTAGAACATACTTTATAATGTAATTAATAATATAATAAAAATCCATAGATTTTCATCGCTATCATATAATAATATAATTATTTCGCTGTGAACCAGTTTTCATCGTTTTAAACCCCATTTGAATGACCATCATCTGAATTGAAATTAGCCCTGATGGTAGTCTATATTATACAAGCTTATATTAATTATTTAAATTTATCGTGTATGTATTTAAAATGTACTTTTCTGTATTTATACTTACATTGTATTATATTACTTATTCTGAAAGTAAGACTTTAATATTATCACGTGACAAAACTGTTACTGTGGACTCTACTTTTATAATTTCAAACTGAACTGCGCACGGTAGTCGTGTGGATGTTGCATATGGTAACATCTGCGCCAATCTGGACGCGAGTAGCAGGGCAGCGCCGTCTTGAAAAAGGCACTTTGGACACGGTGAATTGGGATATTCTTCTTCTTCTTTTAAACAGGCAATCCACCCTTCAAGAGTGATTTGTGAAATCGGGAGATTATAGAGCCTCGATTCACCCGCGATATTGAGGTATCACCTGCCTGGAATAGTAAAAAGATTCCTGGTTGGCAGTAAAGTGGAGCAGTCTAGGTCTCCGTTTCGGATTTGGTTCAAAATGACGAGTCCGCCGCATTATTGGGGGCTAGGGATAGAATACTTGCCCGAATGCGACCGTCGGGAGGACGGCCTTCGCCACCACAACATTAAAAGAGAAAGTAATGTAATTGTGTAAATTAGAATCATGTCGAATGACACCGTGTCGAACTGTGAAGGTCGCAAACCTTTTTGGAAGGATTTCAGTTCTAATTCTCTTTGTTCGCTATTTAATCAGTTTGAATTTATTGGTCCACTCCCACCCGTCCGACAACAGTCGGCGCCACACCTAGACTGAGCCTAGTCGGTGACAGTACTTTCTGGCGTTCGATCCGCCAAAGCTGGAAAGCACCGTGACAATATTTATTTATATCTTATTACGGTAAATAAATCCGGTTTAAATATGAATGTAATACGTGATATCTAATTAGAATATCGGTAACGATGTTTGCGGCTACGCTTACCGTGCGATCCGACGTTAAATGGTTAGTATTTCATTTTAAAATTTACTTTAGTTAATTTGAAAAGTTTAAAATTATTTTGATTTTTCGTTAGTCTCTCGGGAGCCTGATATCTGAGGAGATTCGCTTGGAAACGTTTCAAACGTCCCTTTAATTCACGAAAAACTCGACATTATTTTGATCTGATCCGACCCGTCCGCCCCCTTGTGAAGATCAAACTCCAATCAACCCTTTTACATAAATGTTTAAACGCCATGACCGGAAGAAAAATAAAATGGGGTAGATTGATTGAAATAGTAATTTGGTTGAAAAAGCTCTGATTGATAATTTGGAGAGCTTAGGGGTGAAAAAGGTGAAGTATTTTCTCACAAAAATGTGTCTGAGCTTTTGTTTAATTTATTTCCGTTCAGTTGTCCAATGAGCAATAGAAAGGGCTATGATTAAAATATCAATAAGAAATCGAGTATCTAACGTAAAAATTTGCGAGAGAACTAAGGTACCAAAAGCTACCTAAAAAATCTATTAATTCAAGTTGTAAAAAGCTGATCACATCTGTCAAAATGGTGATAGACGGTAGAAATGAAATGCACTGGATGAATCGTCAAGCTCGACGGAGTGACGACATCAGAAGAGTGGTGGTAAAGAGTTAAAGACAGAGAGAGATATTCGACGATCGTACATTCAGCAGTGAGTGATGATGATGATGACGATGATCATCTGTCGCCAGGCGTTGTCGGATTAGTAATGCGCATGCGTGACACATTATATTATTCTGTGGAAAACTGTTTATCCTTTTATTGTTATATTATAATCACAACATTGAGAAGAGATATATGATATGCTCACAACAGATACGAGTAGATTTTAGTAGTGTCAGCAATTACACCAGCCACCTTAGCACAACTCCTGTGTGCGTGTTTTAAATGAAAACACCGTAGAACGCAATTCTTTGATATCTAAAACAAATTAGATGAATCACTTAGACGGATAATCAAAAAAATCTACCTATCGAAAAATAAATAGTTATACTGTAATTTTTTCTTGAATACATTGGGTACTCAAAAGTTTTGAGATTCATTGCAAATAAAAAGAAGTTGATTTTTATTAGAAATAATTAATGTCTCACTATAATGTAAGAAATATCATACATACTTTTAAAATTAGCAATATTAACTTTGAAGTTAAAATTCATATTTTTTATTTATTATCTTTGTTTTATTAACCACTGAATTGAGTTTAAATACATCTACCGCTTTCTGAAAATACCATTTTCTTCTTCAGGATGTCATAACTAACTAAAAATATATATTATTGTTTCTTCACCAGAATATATATTTAAAAAAACAACAATTAACTATTGTATTAATTAACAATTTGAGTTAGGTACTAAATTTATTTTTTAAATAATTGTTGTTCTTTTAAAAATAGATTCTGGTGAAAAAACAATAATACATGTTTTTAGTTAGTTATGACATCCTGAAGAAGAAAATGGTATTTTTCGAAACCGGTAGATATATTTAAACTCAATTTAGTGGTTAATAAAACAAAGATAATAAATAATAAATATAAATATCATACAATTCTAAAATGGCTACCGTGGTGATTCATTCTCTCGGGTTCGGGTCGCGATGTTAAAACTATACATTATATTTCAATATTGTTTCAGATTTGTAATTTAAAATAAAATGCACCCACTTTAAAACTTCAGCTGCTTATATCAAACCAGTTTATGGGACTTGCAATTGCAATATTTTAAACATGTTACATTTTTGCAACAAATTATTCCTTAGATTAGTCTTCTATTCACACAACCGAACGAGGATTCATATTCTCACGAACACCGTCACTCGTTCTAGTTTCTAGTTACTGAATATACCTTCGAACCCTTTTCAAAAAATCCTTTTATTTACAAGATTTGGAAGGGATATGAGTGTCATTTTATAGTCTATTCAGAATACACGGACCTGCTTATCTTTGTAATAGTTTTATCCTTGCTGACATATCTTGACAATACTTCTGACGAAGGTCGTAATCAGATATATTATTAAACTGGGTATTTTTATTTCTAGGAAATCAAAAGAGTTATTCATTCATTTCCGTGAATCTTTTATCCTTTTTCTGATAGGAGCTAGGTCCTTAAATTGTTAACACATAAAATTCTTTATTGAGCCTCTCATCCCAAATACTTAAACGTCCAGAGTAGGACGTTTCGTACTTACATTCGTTCAACATCATCTTCATTACGATCTTAGGCATTTTTGAGACAGGTCTCAATTGTACAAGATAGCATGTATTACTCACAGACTAGTAAATAAAAAGACACGAAATAAAGTGTACGTATAGGACAGGGGTTTGCAACGTTAGTTGCGGAACGAGGAGCATTCTATATACATTTTTAGTGGAAACATAACTCCTGTAGTTTATGACACATTAATGCAACGGTAAAAATATTTACTCTCTGAAAGTTAAATCTTTGTATAAATAAGACGTATTTTTTACATTCATGCATATTATATTGACAGCGCTAAAATTTTCGTTCCAATCGAGTCATATATTTAAAAAAGTCGCTGAGCTATTTCTGTTGGTTCATGTCTATATATTTGGCAGTTTGTGGTATTACTGTAGTAAATGTATAATATTTTACTTTCAACTATTAACTGTAAAAGCGTCATGAGACCCAATTACTGTAGCGAAATACATTACGAAAACACTCAGGCTTAAAAAAATCACATAGATGTATTGTGACTTCACCGGGAATAGAACTCGGAACATCCACCTTGACCACTGGACTACGAAGCTGCGCCAACTACTACTATCTGCCGTGATACCGCAACACCGGTGTAAAATAAACAGCATACAATCAAGTCACCTATTTTTGCTCCTACGTTCCAGTTCTTTTAATACTTTCGGCATAATATATAGAACAGTACGTATATTACGAAGTGAGAGGATTGTTTTGAGGCATTTGTTTGTGTGACGCATTTTTGACAGTTTGGCTTGAATACTTGAAGCCGAATTATTGAATATCCTTCAATTATCTATATAATTAATCATTTAAATAAAAAATGAATGCAGAAAATAACATTGATACTTCACTAAAGCGTTCTAACGCTGTAAATGAAAATAGTGTATATTTGATAGTAAGTACAAACTATATCCAGTATACCTTCTATAAAAAGTCACCAATCGCCACTGATGTATACATATTAATTTTTATGTAAATTTTGACCTAATTTTATTGAAATGGATGTGAGCAAGTCGTATAGCCAGATTAATGGACGATCGTTGGACGTATCAAGTACTCCAGTGGTAACCACGTGATAGAAAGAGACCATGAGCCAGAACAAAGTTATGCTGACTAAATTTGATACCATTCCAGAATGGCCAAGCAGTTGAGCATATGGGACAGACACTTGTGGAAATGGCATGGGGATACCATCATATATATAACAGAGTCAATTATGATTTAAAAAAAAAATATATATATATAATGATAGTATACGTAAGATAAGTTTTAAGTGTTTTTTAGGGTGTTAGGGATCTGCTGCTGGTGAATTATTGAAAATGGGTATCAGAAGACTGAGAATCGTAGAGGTGGAAGATTGAGGAGGCAAATTGAAGAAAAGGCTAAAATAAGCGATTAGCTTTTTCTTCTTCCTCAATACAAGTACAGCCAAAAAATTCAATCTTACTTTACCGTAGCCGTAATCAAAAATTTTGTAGTATGATATAGCTTATGTGGTAGCTACATTACCACAACATACGCGTGTCAAATTTCATTATGATTGATTAAGTATTTATAGGACAGCACTCGTTTTTATAAATACAGGTTGAAATTTTCTCGTAAACCTCAAAATTTCGAATTATAACTTCTAAATCGTTAAATTTCGGACCCTATTTGAAACGCAATAAAACATAGGTTCCATTTGGACTACTTTCTCTGGAACATCTTGCAGCATGAGTTTTTTAATATAGTATTCTATGTTTCAAAAGATTATCAAATAAATTGAAATAAAAAATCAGTTATTTATTTTTTAGGTACATACCTCTTTCTTTTTCGAATTAGGAAATCCACCAAGGTTTTGGAGCTATCATCCCAGAATACGAATTGTTTTATCTATCAGACATTCATTGTTTCCAGTCTTTGCTTTAGTAGATATCTGTAGATATAAAAATACACAATACATTTTAAAGACATATTAATCAAGGTAAATATGTAATTGAAAATATAAAAATGACAACTTTTTTTGAGAAAACTGACTTTCAAACCAGGAACTGTCTATTTCCGGTAGATTAATCTTCCATCTTAGTTACATAAACTCAAAAAAAAAAAGATTTATTATTTGGATCATCGTTCAATGACGTGTCTTTTTTTCCCCAATTACCAACTACCAACTTTACGCAAATGTAATTTTGACCGAAATTTACCAGATGACGTCAGGATTCTTAGTCCATTTTTAGATAAGGTACTATCTTATCTGATGAAGAAAATACGAAAAATCCCTTCCAGTTCTGGTCGCAGGAATCACTTAGATTTGGTATGATGCAATATTTTTTAAAATTTTTTTTCTCTAGGATAAAAGATATTTATATGAAATTAATTTCAGAATTAGAGAATTCGTAAATTATAGTGTCAATTTAGAAAAAAAACATTTCTAAATCAAATTTAAGCTGAATATATTAGTTTGTTTTATGTTGCTCCTTAACACGGACGGACACATTTGGAAAATAACGTATTAATAATATTGCAGGATACAATAGCATTATCGCATCAGTGTACGAGATAGGGTAGGATATAGTACCAGGCTAAATCACAGGTTTACCATTCGGATCTTCGGATCGAAGCGCACTGTCCGGTGGCGATGTTGTGTTCAGCATCGCACCACGAAGTATGGAGAATGCTGGGGATTGAGTTTAGTATGGGCTCGGGTGATGGCTCAATAACCAGGTCCCGCCTGCAGTACCCTTTCACCTGGTCTTGCATAGCGAGTATCCACGCCCACAGTAGCGTACTGAGCACTTTGTGGCCCAAATACACTTACTACAAGTGTCCCTGGCATAGTACAAATAGACATACTTCTCTGTAATATTGTAATTAATTTTATGAACACATAATTCATAAATATTTCTATGCGCGTAAAAAATATTATTGCTTAAATGTGATAGTAGGTATTATTGTCACCGTTTTTTGTTTGTACTGTGGTCCTCTCCTATATTCAGTGCCGAAAATGAATACCAAATTCGGTCAACGAACTTTATTGTTTTGTGCACCGCGTATATTTAACAAATTGTCACTGGACCTTAAAGGGTCTAAATTGATTAACGATTTTAAACCAAAAATAACAAAGTGGTCGCTTGATGTGGGTAGAAAACAAAATGAAACTAATTTGTCATTTGTGTTAAACTAACTACCTACACATTTTTGTCTCCAACAATATTACAGACACAAATATTTTTATAACTTTTTTACAATAACACTTTTTAACTTCTAATTGTACTTTTTTACATAACTTACTTACTTACCTTACTTTATAATGAATGCATAACATTATACTTACTTACCTTACTTTATAATGAATGCACCTTAACAATTACAACTTTTAAAAACTATACAGGTAATTGCTTTAGAACAGACCACGTCTAGTAAAATATTATATTTACATTTATTTTCATATGTACTATTTATGCTACAAAAAAAAAAATACCTTGTCCGCTCTCTCTCAGTATACATTGTTCCTTTGGCTCGACTGGTGTGTTTTTGATTTCGTCAAATTCGTCGAAGTCTCGTACCGCTGTGAGTTTTATGTTTTGTGGACGGTGATGTTCAGTTTGATTTTCAGCAGAAATATGGGATCCTTGAGATGGAAAATAAAGTACCTCATGATGTAGCCACGAGCTAAATCTTATGTTACGAATGCGAATGGTCAGGTGCTAGGTGTTCTCGGTAACACCTTATTTAATGGAAGTATGGACACTGCGAAAAAACGAAATGGCGTCCTGAATGATTTGAGGTGTGCGTAGAAAAATGATAAAAATTAGCTGGATGGAAATAATTTCGAATGAACAAAGAACACGTGTATTTAAAACTTCAACACCTCAAATATATTTCGAGACATCCAGAGATGAATCAGATTCTGAATCTCACAATGCAGCGAAAAATTTCTGAATATCGGAACCATGGAAGAAGGAGAATATCAACAAATCTGATAACTTCAATATCTGTACAGTACTGTAATGAAATATTCTATAATGCAGGAAATCAGGGCGCTGGCAGAGATCATCACAATTGAAGAACTTAAAGCAATTCCAGCAGTATGAGCCACAGTTTTTCGGGTCACAGTAAACAAAGTAATGGTATCAAAGGTCCGTTAAACGAGAAGAATAAAAATAATAAGAAGAAACTGCTGATTGCTTTTGAAAGGTCGAAAGTTCCAACTGCATCAGTTATTTATTTCAATTTATGAATCACTATTGTTAATTTACAATTTTTTTCTTTATTTTTAATTTCCCTCATCTCACAGTGGTCATCGATAATACTGAAAATAAGTTAAGACTTTAAAACTGATCATATTTGCACACTCAAAACAAAATATACATGAATATATGTTGAATTCGTGTATTTAAAAACAAAATACTTTTACACCTGTCAAAATGAACGTTCTACGTCTCCGTTTATTAAGTTTACGACACTGATCGCTTTTTTAAATACCGGAAATATGCGCCCCCCTATTTTTCAGCGTAACATCCGTCTTATTAATATAAAAAAATGTCGCTCTTCTATAATAGCGCTCTAGGCTACAGTCGACTTATCAGCCGCAAGAGGAAATCCGGCGCTGCGTATTGCAACGTAAAGTACTTTCACTTCCGTCCGGGCATTACACTAATATGCAGTGGGAAAAAACTGTGCAATGAGAACTAAATAATTGTGCAGTCGAATTTAAAAGTAATGTGAATACATTCACACACAATTAATTTATACGGAAAGAAAGATTTTTTGGTGCCGGCGTGATTAATTTGTCTGTTCGTGCTAATTTATTGCTCATTGTAATAATGGTGTGCTCATTTTTATAGGTAGCACAAAAACCAGTTCAAAAATAATTAACTATAAGTAGATTATATCCGCGACTTGGTCGCATAGCAATGTCAAAAAGTATAACAGTTTAACGGCACGCTTTGACACTTGTATACATAATAATAAATTAAAAAATGTAATAGGTTATTTATTATTTTTGATATCGCTAGCATTAACTTTGCGGGTATACTCGTATATTTTAATAATAGATATAAAATAATTATAAATATTTTTTATTGGGAAGTTGAAATTTTAGAACATAGTTCTACGAAATAAGATGAATAAATTAGGCAGATACATAGTTTCAAAATAAAAAAAATGGAATAATAGAAATATTATTTATTAAAGATTAAATACATAATGTATGTCCTAAATTTGCCGTATACTTAAATAATTAGTGTAACGAAATCGTAACTCACTTCATCAAATTTTTCGGGTTCATGTCCCATGAGTAACCAAATATTTTGTCTATAAATAATCAGATAAAATACTCATTTAAACCAATATTTATTGATTATTCAACATGTTTCGATACCTATGGTATCTTCTTTAAGAAATAATGTACACTGAAATTAAAACTACAAACATAGATAAAAACAAAACTATAAAGTAGTGAATAAGTAAGAACTAACATGAAAACAAATTAAAATTTTAAATAAATAGCAAATAGTCACCTTTTAAATTTGTTTTCATATTAGTTCTTACTTATTCACCATTTTATAGTTTTGTTTTTATCTATGCTGTATTTTTAATTTCAGTGTACATTCCTGAAGAAGATACCATAGGTTTCGAAACATGTTGAATGATCAATAAATAGTGGTTTAAACAAAGTATTTTGTCTAACTATTTACATAAATTAATTTTGCTAATATTGAAGAAATACTTTGTCGATTGATAGATCTTTGTAATCGATTTATTTAATTTGTTTTAATATAAAAAAATATTTGTATGCCCGCAGTGAACAAAGTGAAAATAGCTAACATAAGAAAGAGTATAAATTACCAGCCTATAGTAAATATTACCTATTCAAAGGACAGCAGTATTACAGTGTTTCAATTTTTAAAATTCTATTAATTGAATATGTTCATAACAAAAAGACCATACATCCTCTAAATTTGTATATTTCAAAGAAAATTGACACTTTACTCCGATGTCCAAATTTCCGTGGCGAGATTCTTTCAAAGTTAAATATAAAAATAAAAATAATAACGGTAAGCAAATCAATGTACAAAAAATGTATATATATATAAGAAGTTAATCAAGAGATGCAATTAGGAATTTCAATATACTGTCGTAGCAGTTTTATTCTCAGGTTTAGACCTTTAAAAGTTCTTGGGCGTAATTTCTCCCCATTTCTTGGAGCCAGAACTGTACTTTTTGTGAAAAATATACAATACTATGGTTGCAATCTTTCATTTTTGCATTTAGACCGTTTTATATTTTTGGAACAAATGTAATCTTTGTGCAAAAGTTTTGTTTAGTTTTGGCACAATATAGTGACAGTTAGCCTGTGTCCTTGTTAAGTGCGGATGCGTAATTTGCTGGTAATATTGCTTATGTCAGTAAAAGTGTTATAGTGTACCAAGAATATACATTTGACGGATATAAAAGAGATTAGAAAAAATTAAATGAACACTTCAAAAGCACATAATTAGAAAATAAATAATATTATAGAATACTTCAGGAGCACACATATAGAGAGTAAATAATTACAGACTACAAATGTATAACTCTCTATATAAAATTATTATAGTGTAACTCACTCTCCAAAAGAAAAATAAATGTAAATTTTAGTAATGTAAGAAATTAATGTTATAAAAAAATTGTAAAAATGTCAAGTAAATAAAATAAAATTATTCAACTCCTATTTAGATTTCCAAATTTCCACAATATACCCTACAACATCGAAGAAACGTGTTCTATACCTAAAAATTTCTGTAGATTTTCATAAATAGTATCAAGTGTTAAATATTTATTATGTTAGTTAGTGTCAAAATCCCTCTATAAAGTAAAATATAATGTTTAATTTGAAACCACTTAATTATGTACGCACACTAAGTGAACTAGTTTCAGTTGGACCTATAGACTATACTGTATTGTCGCAAAGAAGGTTGGGTCCAAGCGAAACTAGTTGAGTGAATGTACATAATAAAGTGGTTTAAAACTAAACATTATATTATTATTTGATTACAATACCGAGCCACAACGTGTTTGCTTTCATTGAAAATTTAACATAAGATAGTTCATTGTATCGATGTAAATGTTCGATTTCGCCCAACAATTGTTAAGAATAAGCAAGAAGGGTAGAATTTTCTATTCAAATGGTTTACGTAAAGAGATTTCTGTGTGCAGAGAAGTTAAGCAGAAGAAAAAACAAACGCGAGACATCTCAATGCCGCCTCGGGCGAAGCTTTATCTAAAGGGTTGGCGAGGGGGGACAGGGATAAACCACCCCTGGACGCCGTCGGTTTGACAGAGACGGCCGAATCAATAGAAAGCGGTTTGATTCTGATAACGCAACACATTCACACTACTGCAAATATTATAATAAGTTCCGGCACTTGTGACAAAAGTGTCTTTCCGATGGCCACCTGAAAAGGTAGAGGGAATGTTTGTTTAGGATTTTTTGTAAAACTTGTCTATTTGCAGAGTTTTTATAGCTTTTATTATTTATTTGGATGTTGTGTAATAGAAAGCTGCGCTCAAAATAAGAGCGAAATGGTTTATAATATGTGTTTATATAGTTCAAATTCGTTTGCATACTTAGAAGTGTCACTTTTCGGGGCAGGATGACAAATAAAACCAGGGAAGGTATTATAGGAAGTATATATTTTTTTCTAAAATTTGTTAGCAAAATTTCAAAAATATGTTTTTTTTTATATAAACCTTTTACTTGTAAGTGATCCTTTCTTAATCTTACTCATTATAATAATATCAGCTTTACATTCTTTCCTTATTTCTTCATTCTTTACACTATCATAAATAGATTTGCCACATATACGCCTAAGTGATCCCTCTTCTGCCAGGTCCAGGCCTCACTTCCATATATTAGTGTCGATACCAGGACTCCATTGTGCACCGCTAGTCTTGCCTCGGTTGACAAATTCCTGTTTGATATAATTCCATTCAAAGCGCTGCTCACTTTATTCTCTGCAATCACCCTCATTTCGATATCATTCTCAGCCTTTCTGTTTCTATCAAACATACTTCCCAAATACACAAACTCATCTACTTGTTCCAAACATTCATTACCTACAAGTATTTTGTACGGTATCTTGCTTTCCTCCTCGAATACCATCACTTTGGACTTGTTAACATTCATAATAAGGTCGCTTTCCTTGCATACATCGTACATTCTACTCACTAGATTCTGTAGTTCTTGTTCATCATTCACCATTAGTACTGCATCACCGGCGTACAATAAACAGCATACAATCAAATCGCCCATTTTTGCTCCTACATTCATATATTCTAGTTCTTTCACACAATTGTCCATATACAAGTTGAACAACCATGGAGATATTACATAATCCTGGTTGACAACCTTTGCAATGTCAAACCATGGTGTGATTATTCCATTGATTCTTACACACGAAATTACAATGGCCCGTGATCACAGCACTGCAAGGTCATGGGATGAAGAGATTGAAAAATAGCATTGTAATATTATATTTTATTCCCCGTGTCTTAGCATTGGTGCACATTTTAAAGCGACAGTCTGACAGTCACACTTCACAAACATGACGACAGTCTGACAGTCAAAAAACCCCGTGAAATATCCCTTTTCTTTTTTCCCTTCATCTCGCTGAAGAGTTTGATTTTACGAATATCCTTATCTTTCATGTTTATTTCAGTTTTGCCCTTTGATATGAGGATAACGCGTTGAATATGAAATCGCGCACTTTTCTTGAAGGGAAAACATCTTCATTGATATTCAAATAAGGACACTTTAGGATAGTCTCTGAGCGTCCTTTAGAGATGAATTTTATTGAAAATATAATAATATCAATAAAAAATATTTTTTTTATTTTTGAAAACGAAAAATAATATTGATTATTCAAATTCAAAGCAGTTTGGAGGTGAAATAATATTAGAAAACTAAATTCTACGATAAATACTTGATCCAGTAAATAATGACCATCGACCATCCGCACTGAGTTTGTCGAGGTCTTAAAACAACCAAATACTGGAGGCGAATATACTAGAATAGTCAGGGTTGGTCTCCATACGGTAATGGTCTTTAGTGACTGTGTGAATGATTATGTAGGCAGTGGCTAGCAGTAGATATCGATTTAGATTATTATGCTATTACTAATGATATTATATAATATATGTATTACAATATACGTTGTACGTAGGATTATGAAATGAATGAAAATGAATCCGTCGTTTATGCGACCCTATCATGTATTTATTTGTAATTTTTGAGTACTATTAGTAGTGTTTTTAAAGTTTAAGTTTTAAAGTAAAATAATTCTTACAAATACCCATATAAAAATCAATATAATAAATGTGTAGACGTTTTTAAGAACACTTCAAACTTTTATTGTTTGAAAGTCCTTCATGTAATAACAAAACGAAATAATTATTTTTATTAAAGGTTCTACCAATTTCTTTTTGTTTTTCCCAAATTATAAACAAATTCATGCACCTCGAACGCAAAGAACGATCATGAAACCAACGAATTAAAAACAGTAAGATAGTAAAGTAATAGAGGTAGTAGACAATTCAATGATTTGCACGCAATTGTAAGCCTTTCTAATGTTCTAATGCAGCGGTGGATTGTCGTGTTCGTTTTTAGAACTTAGCAATTCAAGTTTCTACTAGAACACAGGTGGCGCTAATTGTAATAAATCAGTAAATAATGTATCTGCTCTTGTCCATATTATAGATTATTTCATCTGTATTTGTTTCCCAGAATTTTTAGTAATGCACAGGTTTTTACTTGTATGCACTGCACGCTCCTGCTAATAGGGCTTATTTGTGATGTATCAGAAGGATATGTACGAAGAGAATTGAGAGCCCTATACCTCTTCGCTTCTCCCGTATGTATATGAAATGTTATCAATATAGAGGTTGGTATTTATGTGAGCGTTTGTGGCTAGGGTAAACGTATTAGGAATGAAACAGTACTTACGAAAATTTATTTACACATTAAATTTACACTTGTTTATTACATTATTATTAATTCATTGAAGGCGGTGCCGAGGTGCGTGCGAGATGTGTCCAAGGAGCTGGCTAGGAGAAGAGTGATCAGTTCTAAGGCTTCTCGGATTGGTTCGATCGCGGAGTATTGTTGTCTAAAATTTGGCGGATATCAGTCGGACTGTGTGGATGCTGAGTGTATGCTTACGCGGCCATGTCTGTGGGGCGCGAGCAGGGCCACCACAGATCCATGAGGAAACATCAATGGGAACTCGCCTCTGGGATGTCCAAAAATGAGACGGACGGACGATTTTTGAGAGTAGCGTTATAATGACATCATAATGATGATATTTTTGATGATTTTATTTATTATTATTATTCTTTGGAGACATCACTCGGCTTTCGAGGTCCACCGTGAATTCACCAAGTCTCAGAGATTCTAGCACCGCCATTTATCATGCGCCTCACTTCATGCTCGCTGTCAAACGTCAGATGTCATTGGCTATTAATGTTCCGTTCATCCATTGAACGAACTTTTTAAAATAGATCGTTGTAGGTATCTATGGTTTTAGGTGATGTTTGTGCGCACGTGTGGAATTTAGCTATCAAATCAAACGCCGTATACACGGATCGGTACCACCAATCCTAAGCGGTGATCAAAATCCAGGTCAAAATCTCAACACGAGTCCTGAGATTTATCTCAACTAAATCTCTTACACTTATCTCATCGTGTCTTATTCCATGTACATGGGGTTAAGAACCAACAATAATAACAACAAAAAAATAAATTTAAAGTCATATTTTACTTATCTAGTTGTTTCTTTACAAGTGTACGTCACTCTTAAGAATCATTTATGTAATAATTGTATAACTTTTACTTTCTTCAATTAATTTTTGGTATTAATCTGCATTCTAGTGAAAGTGATTATGTTTATAGTGGAAAAATTTAAAAGACCATATCGCTCAATCCAGCTGACGCTCGGCTTTAGAATTCTAAATGAAATGGATGGCTACGTGACGCCATTACTGATTAATATGTACATTTACAGTATTTTGAACCCAGTCAAATTATCCTTCTGTTTACTTATTGGAAACGTTTTTAAATGTTTATTTATTTTTTCGATGATAACATTTAAAATATAATCACGTTATTTATATTTATATTTATATATAAAAATTTAATATGTATTAATATTCATATTCTAATGTTACGTGTAGATAAAAGTATTCAAAACTACGGTGAACTTCATATATGTATATAATAGAAACATGTTAACATACAAAAATAAATTTATAATTAATTGTCATAATAGACCATAAGATTTGTCTCGAGTGCAGCTGAATAATATAACAGAATCTAGCGTAAAGCGATCCATGAATCATCACTCCGTCTGATTTGTTAACGGATTATAATGACGCTTCCAGTACACACGTACCTTTACAGACTCTAGCGGATCAAAGTCTCATTGAAAGATCATCGTAGATACGGGCCATGAGAATTAAATGTTTTACATTAAATCATCTTAAAAAACATTTTTAACATACTTGTGTTTTAGAATACAGTTCGATTTCACAATGGTTAGATAAAATAATTGGTAGAAATGTATTCTATGCCGAAACAAAACAAATTTTGGAAGGACTGTTTTATCTCAACAGATGTTGACTTGTTAGAACCGCGGTGTTCTCTGTAGTATCTGTACGGAGTTGAGTGTGGTGAGTAACTACCACTTAACGATGACAGATGGCACCATCGCTCGCGAAACACTCGAGCTGCAGACTCGGAATAGTTGAGACGCCGCTCAGGATTGGCCGACGGTCCGCAATTTCAATATACTTCGTTTCGTTCTAACTTACTATAATAACCATCTTGAGTTTTAAATATTAAAATGTGATATATTTCTACATTGTAACGTATTAAATAAATTGTGTTAACCTGAAAAAATATCATTTATAGGTTAGATAGTGTCGTCGAGGAAACCTTGGCCGACATTTTGACCCAGTAACGCGTGCCATTGCCAAGGCTTTGCCTCAAAAGTAACGGTATAATAGTGCTAATGCACACATACAAGTATGTATATATAATACATATTTAAAAATAATAGAATGTAATTTAACACTCGCACATAAATGGATTTATATAAATGAAAATAAATACACAACGTATTATATATCATCTACTACAGGGCTACAACCACAAATTCATACTTTTATGTATTAATTATTATAAATTTGTTTGAAAAATTAATTTAATTTTTTTATTCTTTATTATAACTTTAATTAAGCGCACATATTTCACAAAATAAAAGACACGCGACTAAAAAGATTACTAAAAAATATCTCATTTCGGGGAAGGATCAGAAGATTTATTAGTACCGCTACTTACTTACCATCACGCCGTTACACTTGATTACAGACATACACTCTTCTGTCCTGACACATAATTCTCGTCTCATCCACATTCATACATCTTCTCATACAAGCTCGCCGGTTATTGCGACTTCCATGAATGAAGAAGTTACAAAATAACGCTTTAAGAATAATATTAGATGGAAAAAATAGATATACTCGGATCAGCACAGTACTGAAAGATCTGAATATGATGACCCTTAAGCAGAAGATACATTTCAATGTTATGGTATTATTTAAAATCCGTACTTAGAAAATATCAGCAGAATTTATAAGAAAAATTGATGCAAATCAACATGAGCACGAACATCACACAAGAGTACAAGATAAAATGAAACTGCCATTCAGGAAGAAGGTTAAATCTCAGAAATCGGCGATGTACAGTGCGATGAAGATCTTTAATTAAATGCCAGAAGGTATAAGAAAGGAGGAAGAACTACATAGATTCAAAATTAAACTAAGCAAATATGTGTAAGATAAGTTGTAGTAAAAGGGAACATTTTGATCTTTTTTATATTATGTATGCACTATATTAAGAAATAAATATATCGCTTACAAGAATAATTTTCATGGGACTAAAAACAAGACGTTATCGCGCACCCTTAACACAAACAACCACCGTGAAAACCTCAAACCCCTATCGAAAATGTGGCAACAAAACCTTTTCTTGTATTTTTACTTGATTACTGCATTTAAACACTTACTGGCAGATAGCATCTGGGAACTCCGATATGGAAATTTTCCATTTCCCTCCCCGGAAACCAGCGCCATTAATGTTCCGCCGCGCTCACCCCAACCCCCTTCGCCACCCAGCCGGGTAGTTGCCGCCCCCGAGCACCCTTAAAATGGTAGTGCTAAATATCAAATGACATCCGGAAGGATTAATTTGTTTATGTCAAAAGCGAGCAGTGTTCACGTGCGGTGCGCCAAGTTGTTTTTCAGTTTGCGGGTCGTCATTTCTAGGGAGAAATTTAATTCTATATTTATTCCCTTTTATATCATTTTAAACAAATGCTCGAAGGTCTGCGACACTCTTGAATAAAAATATTTTCTAGAATTGATTGATCTGATACTATTCTATAAAAACCCTAAAACTGTTAAAATGTTGGGATTTGTTTTGCGGACTGCAAAAAACTTTTCAGACCTGCACACTTATAAAGTCCTCTACACTTCTCTGGTCAGACCCTAGGTAGAATATAATTCAGTCATATGGTCTCCACACTTCATTGTACACTAGGCGGCGATTGAAAGAATCCAGAGAAAGTTTCTAGGATTTATTAATTTTAAATTAAATATACGCTCTGAGGATATCAATTATGATTATCTCCTTAGCTGTCTGAAATTATTAAACTTATCAGTGAGACGTACGATGACCGACTTTATATTTCGATACAGGATCATCAATGATACGATAGACTGCCCCCAGATTGTTGCTCTGCTTGACTTTCACGCACCATTGAGGTCATCGAGAGACAATTCATTGTTTTATTACAGTGGTGATGTCAGAACTCATGCACCAGCTAACTCCGCAGTCCCCAGTTTGCGTTCTTTGGGGAATGAATATGCGGAGGTAATCGAAATTTTTGCTGTCAATTTAATTCTTTATAGGACTACACTATTACAATTTTTTGTGTTTCAACTCAATGGTGACGGATAAATTGCTACTTCACATTTTACATTTATTATTTATTTTTAATTTATGTAATAACACGATGACACCTTGCAATTTTTTTTCTTTGTGTATTGCACTTCTGTTGTAATTTTCTCTTATTTTACAAATTATGTTAGTGCCTGAATAATAAATAAATAAATAAAAACTACACTGCTTGAGATTGATGACAAGATTCTATAAAAGTCGTAAGTTTTAGCTACTGTCTGTCAAGAAAACTGCCTTAGAAATGACGAGTCAGAAAATTTCATAACAATTCTATATACTCTTGCTTTTGTTTCGTATTCTGTTTTCAACTTTACCAGTGTAGGAGTTCGATATCAGGCGCCTTCGAAACCTTTTTGTAATATGATTTTGTAGGCGCTGAATATCGATCCCGATACCTCTCACACGCTAAGTAGGTATGCTATCTTGCTATCTTGCTATCCCTCTATTTTGCTTATAAAACGATCCTCGGTTAGCGGTAGGTCCCTCTCTCATTATTAATCTCTTTGATAGGCGTCAAATTTTCATTCAAATATATAATGCTGTTTTGTTAGATTTTATATACACAATTTACATAAAATTTTAGTGAAATTTGTAGAAAGCTAGTATTGATAGTTTATAATTGCAATTTTTGCATCTTTCTCAGGATTAATTTCAATTAAATATATGTAACTAAATTTATGAATGTTTTTTTTAAATCAGATGAACATCTACTATGTAAGAATGCTAGAATATGTTTGACACATATCACGCGTTTTTTTTTTAATATCATATGGTGGTACGTGGTCCTTTTTAATTTGAATCTATTGCTGAAAAAATAAAAGATGGCATATAAAAATGGTATGAACGTGTGATGTGAAGGGAGGGAGGGATTATGCAATTAATAAGATCATAAATATTGAGACTGATAGAAGAAGACTATGAAAATGGACTGGACAGCATTAGTCGCAATCTTAATGTGATTAAAGAAGCAGAATATAACAGCGAGTTATGGAGAGGATAGAAATGAGGTACAATTAAAAAAAAATTGTAAGTCTCTATTATAAACTATTTTTAATAGTTATCATATTTTGCTATCTTTTAAGAAGATTCATATCACCAAATTTTCTTCTCTTCATAAAAATTCTTTCATGAGTGTGGATTGAGTGATCTTCCACCGACCAAAAACACCGGAGAGCATGAATGTGAGTACGTGAACCAGAAGCTACTTTCTTTAAAATAAATCTTTACTAAAATCAGCAAAATATGAAAGGTGATATTTTAGAATAAAAGAGTGTAAACAAATTTTACGTTAAATTTTACTTTAAAACATGAGGCAGAAAGTTGTGGAGAATGATGTTTGGTTTAATTAATTAAAATGAAATAAAAGTTATAAATACGGAGCTACAGTAGGCGACGACAACAATAATAAAGTCACAATAAAAAAATGCGTCGACCTTGGACGAATCCTCCATGATCATCTTCTTGCATCTTTCCTTTTTTCCTGGGAACAGCATCCACCGCCGTTTTTGAGTGCCTGGCAATTGGCCAAGACACTTCTTCAACCGGCAGTCCATGCACGCATCCTCTTTTCCCAGGTAGATAATGATAAGTTTATCCAGGCGTAAGTTAAGGACGTTGATGCAAGTCGATAGTTTGTTATAAGCTAGAAGTTGAAGTAAAGAAATAATAGGAATCAGAAAAGAAGTAAGTAGGCAAAGAAAAGGAGTAATAAAAATAATGGAAATTCAATTATTTCCCTTCATTTATCTCCATCGCGTAATCTCCGAATGCCGGTCACTGGCGTTGGCTCTTCGTCTAGAAATTTTAGTAGATTTGAGGGCTCCATCCTCACCGTATTTCCAAATACGCGGATTAACGGGACGGCACCAATTTAGCATGAAGCCGCGAGTAGAATGAATGTACCTAGCCTGCGATGGCTCTCCGATACGAAACGACGGTTGCGAACCCCGCGGCCAACATTGAAATTAATATTCAGCGATTCTAGTCGAACATAAAAATATGAAACCAGGGTGTTTACTTTTGAAATTAGATACTCACGTCACATTATTCTTCTGCCTAAAATTCGAAACATGACAATAAATTATCAACATCACAACCCATTGTCGATCCACTGCCGGATGAAGATTGTAAAAGACGAACCGCAAATTTATGAAACTATTTTTTAAATGAATATTTAAAGAAACAAAATAATAAACATTTCGTTCACGAACGAACGAATTAGCACCAATTTACGGCGATTTTTCAGTGGTGTTTTACATTTTTATTTGTTTACGCGCTAAATGAATTGTCAAATTAATATGGAGATTCGATAGAAATTTACAAAAATATTAAAAATAGCAAATAAAATGAAGTAAAAGGAGTAAATAATAATATGATATGTAGGTATTAAACTTAAATGGTGCATATTTATAAAACGTGTATAACATTTCTAATAAATTATACTATTACAGGTGAACTATGAACTAATCAGTTTCGAAAAAATCTTCAACGTGATAAAAAAAAAAACAAATATCAAATTATTGTCTTTAAAATATTAGATATTTATAAAGTAATTGTATAATTATATTAAAAATGAACAAACACAATGTATTCGCAGTGAATTAAAAATATATTCCTTTTGGTAGTTTAAATTGACCATGAAACAATCCAATTGAAAGTTGATTTTTCCGAGTAAAAAGGTTTGTTTAAGGTTTAAAAAATACGGTACATAATGGTATGGTAATAAGTAATAAACACGCAAGTACAACACCAGCCACGGCCACTAATCAATGTCGCCTGACAAAGTAATTATGACATATTCATTAATACCCGCCAAATATGAAACACTGAAAATTAAATGGCTTCATATCCGACAGGAAATACATTTTGAACTCGTGTGTGTGTTCGTGGGGTTGGGCCCAATTTCCGGTTAATAAAGGTTGATTAATTTGCAAATTGTCCTGTACATCAAGGTAAACTGGGACTGTCCGTTGACCACCAATCATCTGTTCAATCAATTTTGACTAACGGTATACTAAGTATTACTAATTATATTTATTTTTTAATAGCAAAAGCTAATGGTTTGTGTAGATAGTGGGCGCTTCTCGGTCAATGTTGGAATCTGCGCGATCACGGCGTATTTTCGAAATTCACGGAAACAAAAATATTATTTAATAAACTGCGATTTCAGCAAGTTTGATGTCTCACTGTCGGGCTTTTATCGGCATCAGTAATAAAACGAATTGCGCCTTCTAATTCTAACTAAATTGTTATGACTGTTGATCTGGTATTAAGACATTTGTCAAGTTATCAAGATAACGGAGGTTTGAACATCGTCCCAATTTCGATCACCAATTTTCACAACACAAACGTTTTGCTCTATTTATTATATTAGGTTGACGCATAATTATCTGTCGTTTTTTAAACAATTATATTGTATCTTAAATTATATTGTAATTCATATTGAAACATAACCAAAAATTTATCATTCGGGGGCGTAGTCACCGTAATCGTCGTAATCGATGTTGAAGTTCTCAGCCAGTGTCCTAATAGTGCAACTTTCGCCAGAAAAAGCCTGGTCATCAACATTCGAAGATCGACCCTTTCCTGACTTGTCATTAAAGGTGGTTTTTAAACACCAGCTTTGAAGCGAACAAACCACTCTCGGCATGCCCTTTCGCTAATCGTTCCTTCGCCGAACAGATCGCGAAATGATTCAGCAGCTTTCCGTCCTTTCTAGAAGTGCTACAACATGATGGTATGTATACGTGTATAGTTTTAGATGTGTATTTTAATTTTGTAACCTTATAAAATAATAATATCACGTCGTCCTCGGACGTTCTATACTTCTGGTGCCACCAAAACATACATCATGTATCTTTCTTACCATTCCCTCCTCATTAATTCGTTCAATTTAATTATACCACCATAACGACTCTTTAATCAGCTTTACATTTACTCCTAATTTATGCATTCTTTTCTCTATCATATAATATATTAATTTTTCACGTGTACGCCTAAGTGATATTATTTCCGCTGCATTTATTCGACATTAATTCCTCTTCTATTAACTCCAGGTTTCATTTCCATACATCAGTGTTGATAACAGGACTCCCCTGTATCGTTAGTCTAAAAACGTTTTATTATTTGTGATGAGATCTCCAAATCAATATTTATTATTTTTATTACACGGTGTCCACGGGTTAGCCTAGCAGTTAAATAAAATAAAAATACCGCGTCACGACATAAGAAGTGTTGGTTAAAATAAAACAAATAAAGTTACAGGTATCAATAATTCATAGCGGCAGAAGAGCTCAGAAAACCCTTCGGAAGATTCTGATCGACCGTGAACTTATTTAACAAAAAATCGATAAGGATATAGTTTCACATCTGTCTTTGCCTCCTTAAGCAGTGGCGGCTTGCGCATAAAACATATGCTGGGTCACGAGAATTAAAAATATTAATAAAGAATATCTCTCAGTTCATTTTTTCTGACTTAACATACCAAAACGGCATTCCAGCACATATTTTTGACAATTTATTGAAAAAATTCTCGCGTGTACATAATAGCAATCGATTTGTATAATTAAATATTAAAATAAAAATTAAAATTAAGTGTAAACCAATGCCAAACAAAACTCATTTTTCTACCGAGCTCCCCTTTATTTCAATTCACACTTGAACGAACTAGACATGTACAATACTTCAGTTACCCCAATTAAATCTAAATTCAATACTTAAACTTTAAAAGGCTTTATTTTTATCACTCAATTTTTATTCCCTATCTCATTTTTTTTTCCTTTTCCCTTGAATATTTTCTTTTTTATAACTTTTTTCTGCATTAAATTTAATTTTTTTAAATTGTACTCACTATATAAAGTATTTTGTATCTTTTGAGAAGACATGTAACTGGTTTAATTATTGCTCAGCTTTTATAATGATTTTCATATTTACTGATAAACTATATGTTTTTCGAATAAAATAAAATAAATGTATCAATTTTTGGTGTCAACAAAAGTATTTTTTAGATAAATTGATTTCATCTGTTTATCTTTTTAATTGATATATTTGATTTGTATTAAAATATCACAGAACTATGTACTAAAGAACAACAACTTAATAATATTAATGAGATTTTCTTAAAAATAAATATTGAAAATTGAAAAACATGTGTTATTAGGAACGGGCATGTATTGAATTGAATCGATCCTAGTAGGTCCAGAAATCGTGTGAGTAACATAAGCATGTCAGAAATGTGCAATACTTTCGGAAATATTGCCATTCAAAGTTGGGCTTGTTGAAGAACGCTCGGATTACCGTGTGACGTCACATCTCTCATACGTACGAGAAATGTGGCGTCACTACGTCAATACTCGCCCGCTAGTGTCGAGTGCCGGCTTGTTGACTCGGAAGAAGTGACGTCACACAATAAAACGGTATAAACTTATCGTTTTTCAAACACGCAACTTTGAACATCTGTAACTCAGCCATATTTTGAGATATCGAAAAAAATCTTTCAGTTTTGCAAATGAGATTTTACGAATAATATAAAAAAAGAGTACTTAATTGGAGTTGAATCTCTTTCGTTAACCTTCAATATTCCAGTGTGGAACAACATAAGCCTTTTCTTTTTCTCTCCACTCATACTTATTTCAGGCGTCTGAATATGTAGCTTTGAGACAACCTACGCTTTTGTGTCCAGTTCTCGGTTACCACTTCAATACTCGGTTTCGTATAGCTACCATCCTCACATCTCATCAGGTGATCCGCCCAGTTCCACTTTAGATGGGCTACTCACTTTGTCATATCCGTTATTTGTGTGTATTCCTTTATGTATTTGTTTATATAATGGTCCTTTAAAGTATATTTTTTACATTACTCTCTGCGTTATTTTAAATTTCTGTATATACCTTTAGTTAAGTGATATTGTTTATACGTAAGAAATAAAATTAATTCACCTATTACGTATCAGCATTTTTTTTGCGTGTTAAATTAAATAAAATAAACAATAGACTTTTTAGGTGTATAACCTTTAAAATATATTCAAATCTTAAAAATATAGATGCATTATCGCAAAAAGCCAAGATTTTTTTTAAAATTAAATTTAATATGTTCATTTTTTGTGGTGTCGTTAATTCTTCGAAAATACGTGATATCGAATAACAATGGATAGATAAATGTGGAAGAAACTTGGGTAGACCTTCATTCAGTAGTATAAAAAATAGCTGATGATGAGAATGTTACTGGTGGTGATATGTGGTGACTGATATGTTATTACTTGCTTTTATTATTCTTCCTTATTAATAATTAAAAATGAAATGCAAACAATTATTCTCTGATGCAAATTAAATGTATCAATTAAAAATATATACAGGAAAATTAAATTTATCGAAAAAATATTTTTGTTACTACCGGGATTCGAACCTGGATCCTTTCCTATCTGGGGAGATGCGTTAACCGTTACACCACACCAACATTGTAAGTTGACGACAAATTTTAGAACTTGTATGCTGTAGTTCTTTTAAATAGATACATCTGTTATTACAAATTTGAATTTCGGCACCAACACAAATATTTCTTAGATAAATTGAATTGTCCTGTATATCTTGTTCCGAAAAACTGCAACTTCACAATAATAATGTGTTCTCTTTAATTAATATAATTATTCTCTGCATTTTATAATTATTCGACTGGTTTAGTAAAGCTGTGTAGTGTTAGTAGAAGAGCCGCCCCTGGACGTTAATACATGCAAAAGAATCGGAGGGTCGGAAGGTTTATGTCCTCGCTGACCTCTTTGGGCGGGTCCATCGTTTTTGCGCTCCTGGGATTAAAATTTTACGAACTGTTTGGTTATTCGGCTTTCGTCGGCAGGACGAAGACATTCTCCCGCATCACTTGACCCCGCACAACCGGAGCCGTGGCGAACTCTCAACCGTTTGGAAGACTCCTGAATAAATTAACATGCCGACGTCCCCGCAGGTCCTTTGCTACGGTCTTTGGATAATATTTAGGTTTTCTGTTTGTGAACATCATCGCGGTGAATAATTTACAATACATTCTTTTTGCATATTAACCAATTTTTTCCGAAGTATGTCAAATTCCGTCAGAACTCATGTTGGACAGAACACAGAGGCGTGTACTTTAAATAATAAACGAAAAAAATATAATATTTATTTGATACTTATAAAGTACGAAGAATTTAGAAATAACATAAATGCGCACGTGCTTCGCATATTTTTTTTACTAAATGTAGTCTAAATTGTACCAACTAAATGCAATACGTTTGCGCGGTTTTCTGAATGTTATTACAAAATGCAGCGGATTTGAACGTACAAGATCCAATATAGTGTAAAAGTGGTTTTATTTTATAATATTAATTATATTATATTAGAAAAACAATGTAATATACTTTCAGAAAAACATGCTTCCGTGAAGTGTATTTCTTTCAGATGAATACATCTTGTGATTATATAGATTAATTGTACAGCATATATATTAGCATCATAACCTAAGTTCATGCCTAGTGCAAGCCATTAAGAGAAAATATTTGTATTTTGGAATTTTCTTACTCTGAAATATGATGCAAGATATTACTAATGTTTAACATGCGTGTAGTTTGAAAAATGTTTGATACAGAAAGAGTAGATTAAATAATGGATAAATACATATTTTTTTGAATGTACAAACACGAATTCTTTTGTTATGCATTTTAAAAACTACTTACGTTATATTGTTTCGAATTATCCGTTTAACACTTAAACCGATTAGTAATGTTTGTGTTAAAGAATTTAAATAAATTTATTACAGAACACACTTATTCGCTATCTAGCTCCCTCACAGACCACCAAATATATAGACATGAACTAACGCAAATTTCTTATCCCGATATTTTCATCACTTTGGTATCACTTACACAATCAAATAGCTCCGTAATTTTTTTTAAAAATATGATTCGATTGCAACGAAAATTTAAATGCTGACTATATGATATGCATTAATGTAGAAAACACGTCTTGTTTATATAAATAATTAATTTCCTAAAACTGAACACTTTTACTGTTGCATAAATATGTTATAAATTATCGGATTTTTGTTTCCACCAAGAATGTGTGTAGAATGCCCCTCGTACCGCTACTAATGTTCCAAACCCCTCTTCTTTATGTACACTTTATTTCATGTCTATTCATTTACTGGTCTGTGAGCTCCCTTCAAAGTAGCCCCCTACTTTGCTCATTTGAAGCATTGCTCTCGATACAACGCTATTTCTTTTGCAGCGAGCAGTATTAAAAGTCATTACTGTGAATCTATTTAAAGCACGCGTCGTAACACGTTTCACTTCCACTCGTGACCCCCAATGGTAATCATTCACGACTTTATTGATTTTGGGGAATAAAAAGGGGGCACAAATGCTATTTAAAAATTGAATAAGTCGTCTTAAAAATTTAGAAGCATTAAAAAGAAATAAATCAATCAATAATAATATCCAGATAATAAATAACCAAATAAATCTATCCAATAGTTCGATATTAAAGTTCTACCCGTGTGATCCCTACCCTTCTCTCCCACCCCCTACCTAATACTCTGTCCCATTCTGATATACTGTCGCTCTGTCTTCTTTACCTCATATTTAAATATCTGTACTTAGGTGAGTCTATATACTATATTGTCCTGAAGAAGGTTGGGTCCAACTAAAACTAGTTGACTTTAGTATATGCGCATAATAAAGTGGTTTTAAACTAAAACATTGTATTATTTAATTGAATATAAAAAAGTTAGAGGGGATGGAAAAAGTTCTTCATGAGTTTTAATATAATGTCCTTCGAGAACACATGCTTTGTCATGGTGTTATTCGGTAGCCAGCTCATTTCCAATGTGTTGAAAAGCAAAACATAATAGCACATAATACGCACGAAAGTCTACGAACTTATTTGTCAGTCCTCGTATATGTGCAGTAGATAAAGCTAACATTGGTTAAGGTATGTTAGCTATTAAAATAATCCTATATTATTATTAGAGACAAGATGACGTGTTTATAATACGTAACACGGGCGCTTTGCGGTCGAACTAAAAAGCCTCTTACAAATGTTCCTGCTTAAAATGTGTAAGTGTACACTTTTCCTTTGACTTCCATTATAAAGTTTTCGTTTGTCATTTCTGTAAAACCGCAATATTTATTGCAGAAGGGTAAGACATACATGTGAGCAATAACGTGTCCCGGAGGAGGCCAGAAAAAGTTACAAAACTTTTTTATGATTGTTCTTCCCTAACATGGAACCACAGATTCTTCATTTTGTCGCCCAGACCGTTCATATATTTATTTTATTAGTTTGAACCGCTAACAATGTAAGTCTTGTTTTCTGGTTTATTCTGAATATAAAAATATTGTTAATGATGTATTGGCAGAGGCGTGCACTCTATGCAATAAAAAAAACCGTGCATAACTGTTACATTTTCGAAATAAATGTAAATTAAATATTTATTTGATACATTATGTTAATCCACGCAAAAATAATTCAGTTCTCATGTTAACTAAAACAGTATAACTAGCGGAAGAATTTAGAATTGATCTGTCCCAGACCTATGCGAACTAAACGCAAATCTCACACCGCGCGATGTTCTGAATACATGTCTTCGTTCGGGCAGACGTGTTGCAAAACGCCGCATGTATATCTTTGAAGCGAACTTGACTGTATGCATTCTAATACGCTTTAAACGTAGTATTATTTAATTTTTTGGTCAGTTGGAATTGAACTTTTGAAATGACAGTTATCGTTTACCAATGGGAAAGTAGGCTGTGACAGTGCGTGAATTATCTTCTTGCCATGTGGGTATGATAAATTCACGGACAGTGTGCTTGTGTGTGTTCGGTTTTCTCGCTACCGTGCGTGCCGAATCCTATACATCTTGCTATTGTGCATGGTGCTTGTTGTGCGACACTTCGCGTAATCACCGAAGTGTATGAACAAGAGTACTTCTTACGAAACAGCAGACTACATATGATTGCCGGAGAAAAGATTATCATGGTGTATCTTCTTAGCAACTCTGGAAGAAAGGCAGTTGGAGGAACTCCCTAGACTAAGCTGAGTATACAGCATCAAAGACTGTACGAATTAATATTATATCTTGATTGGTCAAAGAGTAACATAGCGGCATAAGACGGGAAAAGATTGAAACGTCTTCTCGAGACTTTTAGCCCCTGACTCTCCTGACATAAAGGGATATATTACTATTATGATCAAATTTTATTCTTCTTTAGCGGCTTCATTGGACTCAGAAAATCATGAGCACTATTCATCCCTTGACATCGCCATTGCGTTTTTGTCTTGCAGATCTGTCTTAAAATTTTCCGCGATACATGTCTCCGTTTTGCCATTGGTATAGATATGTTGGCTCGTGTGGAAGGGTATAACTAGGTATTATGGAAGTGTACAACTGATGAAAGTTTACAAGTATGGCGAAACGGACACTGGGCGGTACCTAATGACAGCAGCACGAGTCACGTCGGTAGGAACAGGCGGGGTACACGGCCGCCAGCGTTTTGTATCTATTATAACCTTTGGTCAATAAATTTAGTAAGCCTATGTAAGTACTGTATTTGTTCACGTACCTTCCCTGTCCAAATACATATTCAAATCAGAGAATATTAAAGCAACTTTAACACGAATGAACCGATTATGGAGGCGATTCGTAATCTTTTATAAAATCCTCTGATTTACACATATTTCTCAGCAGTTTTCCTAGATCAGGCCTACCTAAGTGAAAAATTGCCATAATAATATTCATATTGTAATTGAACAAGTCAAGCTGAACGTACTCTAAAAAATAAAACATAGACGAGAAAACAGACAAAGATATACTGCTGGGAATGGTGGTACCGGAAGAGAATGATGAATACTAGTTGGACGATGAAAGGAAACGAAATGATGGCATTTTAGACGAAATAGAGGAAAATATATGTATCCTGAAGACGCTGGCAAACAAGTGATAGAAAGAAGGACAAGAAATGGACGGTCGAGGAAAACATTGATTCATCAAGCCATTTTCTGGTGTCGCCGTAATTATCCTTCGATAGCTAGGTCCTGGTTTTCTATTGGATTTAGTTTGAATATGCCCATCCAAATAATGTAAGTAAAAACACTAACTTGCGTAACTGGGAAGCAAATCGCTGGTCTGCTCCGATAGTCTTCTTGAACTTCCGAAACTCGGCTGGCTAGCCTCCGAAATTTATTAAATTTCGGAGGCAAGCCAAATACAAAATACAAAATACAAAATTTATATTTCGTGTACACAGCCTAAAAATACGCGTCTACACAGAAAACAGCCCGCTTTTGTTTTCCGTATTTAAATTTACAAAAATGGAATGCACATATTTAAGCTTTAAATAGCAGTCCTACCTACCAAAGTATAAATAGTCTAAACATAATTATTAACCTATGTATACGTAACGTATGAAAAAAACATTTTATAAATTGTCCAGTAATTTTATTTAACACCAGGAAAGCATCCTGCAATGTCAAATTGAATGGTAAATTGTATTTTATATTTATATAGCGTACAACCTTTCGCCCCCATCTATCCCCGTACTAGTTTAATTTGATGGAAAAGTATTCTCGTCGACTAAGAAATTTCAGTTCCGTCAGTCTAAAGGCGAAGGTTTTTGTCAGTGCACGTGTCAAACAAAATATGAATCAACGAAATATTAATATTGTGAAAAATATTTCGTGTAAACGCCCGAAACATCACCAATACAACCAAAAGTCGGTTAAAAAGTTTTTTGTTTTTATCCATTCGAAAATAATAAATTTGACGTCTTTGAAATATGGTACTGAAGGTGAATCTTATTGTATCATCTTCCAATTTTTCGGACAAATCTCCCGCAGAGAGAATGACAATCTGGATAAACTGGTTGTGAAAGGCAGGAGATGGGTGTGTTTTCCAACATGATGGACCGATCAGATTAAGAACGGCTACTGACTCAACGACTTTTCGAACTATAGGCTACAAATAATGGCGCAAGAGAATCGTCAGGTACATTAGAAGGTCGCAAACAGGTGGTTGCGAATCTCAGTAATGAGGTAATCGGTAGGATCCAAATTTAGATAATTTTAATAATAACCAAGGACGTGCTTTTATGAAATGAAGTTGGACTTACTCGACGAGCAAACCAGGAATGTGGCGTTCAAGAATGCCACGCGTTTCTCATTCAAATTGGATCTTCGGTTGGCATATGAAACATCAAGAACACGGAGACTAGGATATTTCATGATGAGACATCACACATCATCACATCAGTCGAAGGACTGCCAATGATAATACAAAAAAAAAATTATATAGATTTGTAATTTAATTACAAAGTATATATTTTTTTATATATCATGATACATAATGCCTGGGATAACGTAGTACAATTTTTATTTATTATTAATTTGAACAATAATTTTCAAGTAAAAAGTTAGTGTGAAAATATTTTTATTAATTTGATATTAGTAACTGGTTAACGATATGAGTGTATATTTATAATAAATAAAAAAAAAAGTTAGATTTTTTAAGTATTTATTTTTCAGTCTCCTTATTATTGTGCCCTAAAACCCGCTGGACTGTCGAAATCATCAAATTCTTGGCAGCGAATGACAATGGCAGATAGAAGTGGAAGATAGATGGCTAGAAAACGACGGTAAATGATAATGATATAATGCCATCACTATATAAGTCTCCCTATTCTATAAATAATAAAAAAATAAATTTGTTGTCATTAAATTTTTTGTGGAACCGCTGCGAAAAAAAACTTCCAATTCTTGAAACAACTCTCTCAGATTGTAATAGAACAACTACCACATCATTTAAACTTACCCCATTTCCAAGTTAAAGCTCCGAAAACAAAGTATGGAACTCGGATGAAATAGGTCTGGAGTCTAGAAGAAAATTTTATACACCTGTACATATATATATATATATACAATACGTTCCTTCTTTGTTTTTGTTTAATTTATTTTTGAATTCATTCCCTTCGCTCCCTTTCCTCCGAGCTGCTCCACTCAGCTGGGCTGTTTCAATACTAAACTTTTATCATTCTGTCTGACGATCTCGGAGAACTCGGTGCTTTGAAAGGAAATTTTGGTTTGAAGTCTATCAAAGAGCTCCCTAAAAGTGTTTGCAAATCATGAATATCTTTTGAAAGATATTTATTTAAAATTATTTATAAAATTTGGCAAAGAAAAATCATTTTTTGAATCTATGACGTCATAAAAACGGGTCGAGTGTCGAGCACGTGCGCTCTTAGTGAAACTTCTTTTTCGTTTTGAATTATGTTTTTTCAACTCAAATTGTATAAATATTTGGATTGAACGAAATACTTTTTATAAACAGTAATATATATTTTTTCGACAATTCAGCAATAAGTAGGTATTTAGGATGATTTCTCTTCCCAAAAATTTGTGACGTCTAACATACGTTTTGACACTTTAAAATAGTCACATCCTAAAAGTCTCCTTTCGGTAGGTAGGCAGGTAAGAAACTTATTTGTGAATTAACTATCTACACATCATCTACGTTAGTTCCTCATGTTTGAGGATCGTGATCTCCATGAACTCCCACCCTCTTGACTCCTCTGCTCCTCCACTTTTCTCAGCATCCTGCTGATCTCAGGGCTGTCACCAGAGAAGTGCTGGTTGTCTTTTCTAATCGGTTAGTCTTAATCTTAGACAAATTGTTAAGAGTCTGCCTTCGATATTTAGCTCCTGTAAATTGAGATATTCGTGCATCTTACCATCTCTGATATGCACAAATGTGTCTCCAGCACCACATATCAAAGGCATCAATCCGTCTTCTCTCCCTTGGCTTCGGGGTCCATGATTCCACATCATATAAAAATACGTAATGCACCAGAGATTGTATTGTATATACTCGGTAAATACCTAAAAATTTGAAATACAAAATAATATAAAGCTAATATCTGCCTACACAAATTACGAAGCTAGACAAGCGTTTTCGATAAATTTATTTTTAAAATGTCAAAAATAAATGGAATATAATTATATTTTTTATTTATTATCTTTGTTTTATTAACCACTTAATTGAGTTTAAATACATCTACCGGTTTCGAAAAATACCATTTTCTTCTTCAGGATGTCATAACTAACTAAAAACATATATTATTGTTTCTTTACCAAAATCTTTTTTTAAAAACACAACAATTATTTAAAAAATAAATTTAGTACCTAACTCAAATTGTTACTTAATACAAATTTAGTGGAATAATTTTTAGGAAAAAATTTTAGAATGGGACTCGTAGTTAAAAGTATAGGAATATAATTAATACAAATTAAATGTATCAATTAGAAAGATATATATATAAAATAATTTTATCGAAAAATATTTTTGTTGCTACCGGGATTCGAACCCGGATCTTTTCCCATCCAGGGAAATGCATTAACTGGCTACACTACACCAACACAGTAAGTTGACGACAAATTTTTGAACTTATATATTGCACTTTCAAATTGATACATCTGTTGAATATTCGGTATTTATGACAGGACCAGATCGCCGATTGCCGTGCGCGTGTGAATGCTCTATTAGGTTTACTATACCTATCTCTTCCCCCTTCCGTCACCCTTACCACAGAGCACGACTTTTTCTGCGTGTGATCTATGAACTTTGAACTGTCAAGAAGTGTCAATGTTCCGCTATGTGCTCGTTATACTGGTCTGATTGTACAGTTAGAGTTATTATTGTGTGTTTCGGTTTTCTCGCGGCGCGCGCCAAAACTACTATTGTATTCAGAATGATTCGTGCGAATCGGGATGTTGTTTTTAAAGTTCAGGAGAGCTGCGAGTACAGCAGAGAAAATCCGGGTAGGCCGTGCTTCCTGGTTGGTCTTTGAACCCTTATTGTTCTGTCCCTATACCAAATTCCTATCACCCTTCCAACATCCCGTTGTGCAAACGATAATTTTATTTTTTCCTTCATCCGACTGAACTGTACACATATGAGAGTACTAATTCTACGATTTGTATATATTCTTGCTTATATTATTTTTTGATAGATTTCGTACCTGTTGTACAAGGTTTCATGACGCAATATCCACAACATGGATTTTGCTGACGCAATAACCCTCGCAGTTCGTTAATATTTTAATGAAGCTTTCCTGAAAAAGTTCGTTAATCAGCATGATCAACGAACTTTTGATGTTGTAACGCACTTGAAATATGGATCCTCAAACGACTTCTAAAAAAGGCTGGATTGATAGAGACAACGTGGTGAACCAAATTGTTAAAACAATAAGAACATGTAAATTTAAATATTTTCACCTATCATGAAACATTCGGAAATATACATGATCCAATATCTCATCTTTCGAGACAAAATAGAAGATGGAGAACATTCTAACGTTATAAGAAGTAGAAATGTCAATTGTTTTTGAAATGTGAATATATAACATTTTGTTCTGAAGATACATTTATTAGATGTGTTGTGAGAAATATGAAAATTGGACCACTGTAATACTGTAAGTAGCTAATTATTTAAATTGACAGTAATATTTCTGATGCCAATATAATGTAGGTATATAGGTAATGATTCAACGGTTTTACAAAGTTAAAACTACAAACAATTATTTCTTAAAATTTTAAGACGAACACGTGATATATTCTTAGTAAAATACTGAGTCAAAGAAGCAAACTGGTAATATATAAAACTATAATAAGACCAGTGGTCACCAATGGTTGTGAAACATGGTGCCTTACCCAAATCGAAGAAAATAAATTAGCAAATTTGAACGCAAAATGTTAAGAAAAATTTATGGACCTACACTAGACAATTGAATTTAGAGAATAAAAATTAATCATGATCTCGAGAATTTAATTGAGCAATGAACAATTGTAAGATTTTGTAGACCCCAAAGACTGCAATAGGCTGGCCATGTTGAAAGAATGCTAGATAATAGGACACCAAGTGAATACCACAGTGGTAGCGACCTATATGGGTGGGCTTACTATATGTAAAAAGACTAGAGCAGGATGGAAGAGTCCGGAAACTGGAGAAGAATAGCCAGAGATAGGAGTCGACGTAGAGCACTTATGGAGGAGGTAAAATCCCATCTTGGAATGTAGTGTCGTGGAAGAAGAAGAAGATTTATGATGTATAATAAATATGAAAGAAGATCCGGTTCAGAAAAAAATGACGCTCTAACGCTAAAGAGATTTTAAACGCTAGTTGAACATAAAATGCTTTATTCAGAATTGACATTTTTGACAGGCTTTCATAATGATCACTTAAATTACAAAGATTAATATTTAACAAAGCTTATAATGTTATCTTTCATTACAAAAATCTGTAAAGCGAAATTCTTCAAAATTATTAATAATCTTCTTTCGTTAATCTCTTTACACGAAATCCGTTAATAATAATTAAATTTTACATTACTAATATACATTCAGTAGCTTTCAAAATAAACAAATCTTCAGCGAAATATTCGATATAATAATAACAAATTTCAAGAATTATTTTAAGATCCCGTCGCTTTGTTCAGGAATAAAAAACGTAAATTATACCTACAATTTAATCCTTTTTAAATATGTACATTGTTTTATGTTTTTTGCTCAAAAGGCTCCGAGCATCATAATCCAAATAAGATGCTGGTTTTAAATTATTACAGTAGGAAATATTTTCCTTTTCCATCTGGTGTAAGAACGGAACGATTAAAGAACGGGGCGGCTTCGGAGGGTGGGCGAGGCTCTAGTGAGGGGCGGGATTACACCCCATTTAATTTATCGTCTGATTAATGCGTTTATTTAACGGGCGAAAGGCTTTAAAGGTGGCAATCTTGAATAAGAGCTTAACCAATTACAGTTAAGCTACCTTCAAACTAGGATTGGTTCTGGACAAAAAAATATACGTTAGTGAAAAATATTTTTTATTTTAGATTTAGTGTTCTTTGTACGTATGAGTATTTAGAGATCAGTTTGAAATATATGTTACATTGATCGCGTTCTAACATCGGGGTCATCAGTTTGGACCGATAACTTATGTGTTCTAAGTTGCAGGTCACCAGTTTAGGGATATGTATTAATTGTATATTGTGAGAGTCACTCTGATGGAGCGACTCATGTTTGTAGGTTATAAATATCAAAAGGATTTGTCTAAAGTGAGTCTGAGGGCCCTAACTCTCAGATTCTCACGCGTGTATATTAATTTTACAGAGCGTGCGTGTGAATATAAGCGTGTTTGCGTATGCGGCTACAGCGGGTGGATTATATTAAACATGACTTACTGTTTAAATGTTAAATTGCTAGTAAATGTTCGTGACTAGTGAAGCTCACTGGAAGTGGTTCCGAGAGATGTATCCGAGAAGGTAGCCATGGAAAAAGTGATCGCTTCAGTTTGCTTCTCGAACTGGTTGCGTTGCGATGTATTGTTGTTTATATTTTCGGGAGGTACTAGGTGGCAAATAATGGCTCTAAAGTGTCTGGTTTGATAGTCAGATCCGTGACGCACAAGCAGGGGCTCCACACTAGTATGTATAATTTAAGATCGGATAATGTACATTTCTTATATGTTCTCCATGTACTAATGAGTGCATGCGAAGTATATAATAAGGCAAATAACACAAAATACATTATATCTGACGTGATGAATGGATAATGGCTGTCTATATACAGTCGGAATAAGACGTCTGTGTGGAATGATGAGTAAATTAAAATCTTATGTAAATAAACGTCATATTAAACAAGCTTAGCTGCGTGCAAAATATTGTTCAGCTACGATCTAAACATAAATTTTCGAATGAGAGTGATACGGTGTTATGTGTTCGTTTTACTTTCAATCATGGACACTCACTGAAACAATGCGAAAGCAGTTGAGATGTTGATTTATAAACGGTATTTAAAAATAAGATGGATGATAGGTTCACTAATGACAATGTGATCATCCGGATGCGAAAGAAAAAAATATGTTCTTAGAACAATAAAAAACATCAAATTATGAAGTATCCAAACAAAGTTAAACTAACTGTTGAATTCGGTTGGTGTCAAGTTTTAAAACTTAACACTCTAGTTGTGTATAAAGATATTTCATATACGTATAATTTATTTATGTTCTTCCACCCGTGTCGCATAGCAATATAACACAGTGTAGCAATATAACACGCGTCGCATAGCAATATATTGACAGCTGTAAGTGTCACATGGCATCATACAATAAACAAGATGTGCTACCAATGATATCACGTGAATGTGTGAAGTTATCGCGTTAAACAATGCAGATTATTTTGCTATTGCGTTTTCGTTGATTTTTAAATAAATAAATTATGCCTAATAGAATTAATTATTATTTATTTTAATTATTACATCTTTTTCTTTGAATTATTTCGTTTTATTATATTACTAGTTTTTTTTTAAATAAGCTGAGCGGTGTTTTGCACATGCAAAAGATAGAGCGCCAATCTGCTTATATCACATTAAAAATATATATTTAAGATCAAAGAACACGTACGAAGGTCGTCTTCAACATCCTACCACCCGCTCTTAAACTCAGTTGCCTACTTTTTAACCATTACACATGGAGCAAATTCTGACAATGTGTTCCACATTTGTTTTAAGATTTATTTCGTTGAATATAAAATGTCAAACATACTAAATTCATACAACTGTTAAAAGTGGATAAAAATTCCGATTAACGTCCGGTGTTGCCAGTAGCAATAAAAAGGTTTCAATAATAATTTGAGACCGGCTAATACTTATTTTTTCGAAGTTGCAACTTTTTCAGACTATTTCATAGAGCTTTTGTCTTGTACAACCGTGGAAAGTCACGTCACAGGAAACAATGAAGGGAGAGTAGTTTGACAAATGAAAGAGATATACGATACTGAATGAAGATTGGAAATAAGAAAATGAAATGGAAAATTGAAACCGGTATACTTTACTCAAAAGTGCTCAATCTTGGGGAGGACGTGGGAGGAATTACGAATCCACCGAATAACTCTCTGTATTTGAATGGGGTCTTCCCGTTTAAATTATATATCCATGTTAACCCGCAAACTGCACAGCAATGCAAGAATACCGTATTCAAATACCGAAAATTTTATTTTAAAATACTAAAAAGCTCGGTGTGCGGTTCGAGAATATAACTTGTCACGTTGCGATCTGGCTAGGCTCAGTCTGCGGGTGTACGTGTGTATGATGTCGGATTGGCTGGCTCGGATGGATGGAAATGGTCTCAAACAATATTAACGCTTATAACTTCTATTACAAAACATAATTCTGGTTCTGCAATAAAATGCCCGAAAAGAGTTCCATCTTATATTTTGATCAAAAGCACTCCTCAGACTGACTGGGAGACTTACCTGGGAGAATACCTTACTCATCCGAAGAGTTGTGGTGGCGGCCGTAATTTCATCTCGCCTCTGATTGACATCAAAGGCACGCCATCTTGCACGAGGTCAAGTTGGAAGGCTTCGACTCGTTCACACGGCTGTCAGCCGGGAATCTCCTCATAGATCCCACCAGGTGATCCTTCCTTGACGCGGGTGAATCGGACTCTAGAAATCACCCAGATTTATCGCATCTAATAATCCTTGTTGTTAATCTTTCTCCATTTCACAGCCCGCGCGAAAGTCCGTCTCCAGCTATCAATGCTCACTCGCCATCTCATTCGTCCAGTCTTCTGGCCAATCACTGACTACCTCTGCTCGAAATTGGCACAGCAGATCGCTGTCGGCGCTGCCACGCGAATTCAAACGTGACAATCTACTGAGCCACACTTGGACTCACGATCAATAAACCATGGCAGATGTCATCTTTGTGCCACCACCAAATTACAAATGTCAAATGTCAAACATGACACTTAACGATAACAATTTTTTTTTATTGTTTTTGAAAATATATTCCAAATTAGAAATATCAAACCAGACATTAAGATGTTTTCTGGTAGTTAATTACAAAGTTTAAACAAGTTTATTTCTATTTTTTTTATTTATTATCTTAGTTTAATAACCACAATTGAGTTTAAAAAACATCTACCGGTTTCGGAAAAAATAAAAAAAATATGAATCTTAACCACCAAGTTAATATTGCTAATTTTAAAAGTAAGTTTATTTCTATTGAAAATATATATCTAAAAATAGACTTATATAAAAAATAACCCATCTTGCTTCTGCATGATGGTTCATGACCTCGTTGGTCAGTATTGAGATGCTACGTTAAAAAGGGTTGAAAATCGCTGAAGGAAAGTGACCCTTATTTGCGTAATTCTATCACATTTGCTAATAAGCCATGCCGTCGCAGAGTAAGGTGGAACCGTGCTCCAATATTAAGGAAATAATTCTTGTGAAGTAAATTTAAAAAAAAACTTACTTCCAAAAAGCGCGGTGGTATCTGTAAGCACTTATACGCACTTTGTTTATCTAATTAGATACATTTCATACAATTCCTTATCCCTCCAAAACGAATGCTTGTTTAGATTAACCAGTGACGTCAAGAAACGTATTATTTACATCTAGTCCCAAATAAAGTCAACGCTCTTTAAATGAAGACAAAGATTAAAATACTAACGTTAGTCCTACAGGTTAATGAATGTATATTTTGAATTTTATTTGAGTAAGTTTATCTCAAACAAATAAATAAATTCTCTTACAAAGTGTTTAAATCGGCACCACGTTTATGCGAGAATTATAATTCGTATCAACAGAAGAAGATTTTTGTCTAGAGACAATCTCTGAGATTGTTTACAGACTACTCTTGATTTTCATCACATGTAAGCACTTATGGAAGCAGGGAATACGGCACCTCTATCTATTTCTTTTTAAATATTTGAAGTGTGCCACCACTGTGTAAAATTATTTACACGAACTTTACACATTATTTTAATTTGTGATATTTTCACTAATTAATGTTTAAAACATCATTTGAAAACACAGCATAATAATATTTCTGATTCAGCACGACGTTAAAAGGGTCCCAAGTCACGGGACCGAATCCGCCGTTCTGGACCGTAAATAATAAGAGAAAATTCCCGACTTATCAAGAATCGTGTACACGTATGTGTGTGTGCTCCAGAATCCTCCAGGGTCCCAAGAGCGCAAATAATACGGTTATTGGGACTCCGTCTAATGGAAGCAATCAAGAAAATAGAAAATTTCGTTAAAAATCAATTTAGACTTCATTTAACCCCCGGCTCCCGGAGGGTTGGAGGGGAGGGAGCGGATTTATGGGCCCTTCGTTGCCGGCAAATTGGTTGAGAATCGCTATTTTACGGTGACGGGTTAAAATAGATTTCACACGAAAAGTCAATTATCTTTCCGAGCCCTCCCGCCCTGGTGCGGTTAATAGGGCGAGATAATTTCCCCTTACGACGTCACCTGTACCTGATTCGACTCCCAGCTGCGTCATTATTTAAAAATAAACATTTTAGTTAATAATTATCAATATAATTATTATTATCTCTTCATATTATGAGTCAGGGGATCGAGTCTTTCCATGTCTTGCTAAGTTCCAGTACATGATATCCAATCAAGACCAGGAGCGTAACTTAAAAAATCGGACAAAATGGAAAAATGCCCCGCTATTAAAAACGACGACCAAGAATTTTTAATATGTACAGAGGTGCACTGTTCATTCGTGTGCACTCAAGTGGAAAAAAAACCTTTTTTGCTACACGACGATTTTCGCTTAGCGGCTGTTTGAACAAAGGGTTTGGGAAACGGGATGTAGGAGAGGTGAAAAGAATTTAGAAGAGGGACAGGAATAGGGAACGGGGGCGCTGAAGGATCAACCAGAACCAGAAAGAAACACGATCCACCTGAGAGTTGCTTCTTTAGGTATCTAAAATTTCTTCATCACTGGAGCCACATGTCTTCTGGCATCAGAACACATACTCCGTTGTTGTGCATGAAGTACTCTTGAATATACACTTCGATGATGGTACAAAGTATCATACAAGCACCATGCACAATAGTAAGATACACAGGTTTCGGCACGCACAGCGAGAAACCGAACACACAAACAGTACACTATCAGCCCCACACAACAGGACGACGATTCACACAGTTTTCACAGCCTAACGTACCGAATGGTAAACGATAACAATCGGTTATAAAGATCGAACAGCGCCGTTGGTCTGGTCCCCACTCGACATAATAGTATACCGATAACATTTTCATGTGTTACCATAATATACACGAGAAACGAGTTTTTACATTTCACAATCTTACTGTGGCATAATGTAAAAATCCATATTAAAGTAGCAAACGTATCCTTAAGTATAACTATACAAATATATAATTCACTTTTAGTATAAAAAAATTAATCTACTTTATAACGTTTGTTTGTTCTTTGTTTGTTCTTATGTGCAATGTATTTAGTAAATTTTTTTTTTTACATTTTTACAATATTTTTATGACACGAATTAAGTATTTTACATTATTAAAATTACACGGTTTTTTTTTGCTTACCTCTCCAAAAAAGAGACTAGCTCTTGTGCTTGGAGAGGGAGTTACACTATAATAATTTTATATAATATTTTATATATTGTCTATTTGTGTGTTTCTGAAGTGTTCTATGATATTGTTTATTTCTAATTATGTGTTTCTGAAGTGTTCATTTAATTTCTTATTAAACTCTTTTATATCTTTTATTTCTTTTTTGTCCCTAAGTTCATAAAATTTTGCTGATAGTGTTTGGTCAATGTTGAAATATATATTTTTGCACGTTTTACGATAGAATTGAATTTAATTCCAATTGGTTAGTTCGGTTTGGTTAAGTTAGGTTAGGTTAGTTAATTTAATTTTACAATCCGATAATGACTACACATATTGGACGACGATGTGCGTTTTTTTGATTTTTTCTTGACTTGTCTATGATTTGAGTGAATTCGTCATACCCACAGATAGAGCGTTTCATATGTAAAAATATGTGATGAAATTTTGAAACATTAAGGTTTTAAATACTTTCGACCGGATAATTTATTTTTGAAATCAGGCACTCAATTCTACATGAAAATTCGAGAAAAGCCTATAATATTTATATCAATTCATTATATCTCAAATCCCTGACCACTAGATCACTAGACCAGCGTCTTGACCACTAGACCAACAAACTACTGAACTATTGGGGAACTTGTCAACTCATTTTTCACGCCATATATTCTAGTACAATTTTGTCCAGGGTTAAATGTAACGTTAAAAATTGGTGTAATATTCAGTTAATAAATAGTGAGAGTGTGGAATATTAAAAAAAAAACATTTTTAATAACTGCGTCATAAAGTATAGTCTCGGAAAGAAAAAGTTTCAGTATTTTCCACACGAAGAAACACGACAACAGCCTTCGCAAAAATAGACCTTCAGGCAGTTACTTTTTACGAGAGTGAACCTTTGTATATGTGAACTTAAATGTCATCGGAGTAAATCAAGTGTACCCTTAAACAGGGGTGCACACCCTCGGGGACCTCAAAGACACGAAACTTGTCCGCGTTCTGTCAACCTTTGCAAAAGATGAAGTCTTAAATAAAAGTGGGTAGGGACTTGAAATGTGGTTCCGTGTATGGGGGTCTCTCGGAGACTGAAGATATAATATTTCTTTTATGTTATTTTTATGTAGCGGAAAGAAAATTCATTTCGTGTACGGGGAGTAATATTTTCTTAAGAAAATATTACTCTCTTTGATGTTTAAATGGCGTAACGAAGCTTGAAAATCCCTAACAAGTTAATTAACAAAACCTATAAAGTAGATCGTTTGCTCGATGTACTGAATTAAGTTGAGAAAAATATGTATTTATTTATATACAAGAATATGTAAAGGCAGTGGATATACAACTAAAATAATGTTGCAACTAACAACTAAAATAATGTTGGTTCACACTCCTATCTTTCCAATCTTTATGTATGTAGCCGAGACCTGAACAGTCTGTAATAGCAACAAGCGTAAAATAGATGCCTTCGAAATATATTGCTGGAGAACGCATTCCGTGGACAGCACGACGCACGCATGCCTAAATCCTGGAACCACATTAATCCTTATCCACAACTATGAACAAAATATTATTCCATATAATACACTAATGATTCAATTTACATCTACAACACATTAATTACACCTTTATTACCTATATTTTTTTAAATATATATCTCTATCAAATCTTTTTAATTCCTTTTAATTTTAATTAAGTAACACCGCAACAATATAGAAAAACTGTCTAACACAGACGGTAGTCTAGTAAAGTAGCCAGGACAATGCTTTATATATCAGAGGTGGACACCTGCTGCTGCTACATCCCACACAGTATATTATATCATTGTGTGTTCTTATGTATAAAAAATTTATGTCAAATAAATAAATACATATCTTTGGACACATTAGGAGTTATCTGTATTATTTTAATAATGAATTGATCTTCGGTGGTCCGTCTGCTATGGTTTATTGAGTGTGGTTAATAGTGTGGCTGAAGAGCTACATTCTGGAACCGCAGATACTTCCGCGTGTTGTGTATGCGCATCCGCTGGACAGGAGAGACAGATCTTCCTCCTTTTCTATCCTCTCTCTCCAGTTCTCGGTAATTACATCACCTTTTTTTCCGTTTGCATATTTCCACGGCGCGGTGTACTTTTCGACGCCATTGTCCTCGATCACGAGTCGAGGTTTCCCAGTATTCAGGATCTAAGCCACATCTGCTCAGATTCGAGTTTAGGGCGTCTTTGAAACTTTTCCTCGGTCCACCCTGTCGTCTTTTGCCGTGAGATAGCTGCGTAAACACAACTTGTTTGGGAAGCTGTGTATCATCCATACGCACCCAATGACCTACTCATTGTAGTATGTAACTATGTTTTGAATAGTATGTTTATAAATAAAAAAACAAATTAAATTAAATATCTTATAAAAAAACACACAATAATGTATAATTACTACCAAGACTCAACTTTCTCTTGCTGGGATAATGAATTACTAATTACACTGTTGACCAAGTACTTATGCGAATTTTCGATTTTATAATTATTCTTTCTATTTTAGTGAAACATCTATAATTTAATTATAACTTGTTTTAATCACCAAAGAACTGTATTCTAAAATTGCAACTTTACAATAAATATGTCATTTAATTAAAAATATCATAAATAAATAAATGATATAAAATGTTGTATCAATGTGTTCAAAATTTAATAAAAATGAATTGATAATACTGGCGTCTGCAGTCGGTTTACTCAAAGGTATTTAAGATTCTGTAAAAATAATGTAGATGACTTTCAAATAATGGAACGACAGGTGTATTAATTTGAAAAATGTAACAAATAGGTTCGAAAATTTGCCATGAAAAATACTGGCGTTATAACACAGTTGGTAGTGTACTTCCCCGGATTGGAAATAGAGATCCAAGTTCGAATCCCGGTGACGCAAAAACAATATTTTTCGATAAAATTGATTTTATTTGTATATATTTATAATTAATACATTAATTTAGTATTTAATATAAATTGCAATTTTTGAGCAGAACAAAAGTAATATTTATGTTTCTTAATACTTACATATTTCTATAAGAGAGTAATTTTTCTTCCTATACCTATGTATTCATTTGTATTCTACATTTAAGGTTCCCTAGCTGGGGTGTATGGTGGCTAACGTTGATTAAACTGTTAGTGTGCCTAAAATTACGTTCGATTGTAATAATGATTGTTAACTGATTCTTCGTAATTCTTCCAGCAATCACTATCAATCTCACATCCCGTGCCTTAGCCGAGTATAGTCTGTGTATAGTCATTGCGGGTTTGTTCGGGATGCTGGGTTTCTATTGTTTTTAAGAGAGGCTTAAACCCACGGTTTCGGCTTCCAGCAGACATCCGTAAAAATGTTGTAGGCGTGTAAATCGCCTTTTCTTGAGTAGTAATCGGGGGGCTGACTATTCCCGTCCCGTAGATTCCTATATACTGTGTCAATTATAAATACAAACTATCTTTTACCACCGATATTAGATAATTAATGAAATATGCTATACGTACTCGTATTTAAGAGTATTTTGTAGATAATGTCTATTTTACTTTACGAAGCTTTGTTAGACACGGCCATCTGTTCTTTCTAATACAATAAACAATACTAGAATTCGTGCGCTAAGTTTCAAAGTTGAATGGCGACTGCCGACATAGATGGACAGTTCATCAACCACACATTTTCGACTGTTTCTCCCGATCGTCATCCTCATTAAAATAACCGTTTCTAAATTATATTTGGCCAATAGTTTGAACCGCACTCATTTTACATAAATCAGAGAAAGCTTTTCAATGTAAATTCGGCAATCAAACACACGGAATCACTACTCGGTTTGTATAATTTGAAGCACTCGGAATTTCCCACAAATTTCCTGGGAAATCATCCCCCGGCCCCTCCAGTGCCGCCGCCCCCGCCGCCCACCTGGCTCGAGCGAATAAATTTACATACATTTTATGTTAATTTTCATCTTATCTCGTAACCTTTAATTAATGTTTGTCTTGTAGTTTGTGTCGCGCAATTAATTCATATTTTAATGGCTATATTTGGCAAATATAAAATTGCCCTGGGGAAATTGAGGGAATTACGAAATTAATTATGAATAAAAGTAATTGAGGTGTTCTGGAGCTCGCTGAGGATCAGGCCAATCTTAAGATGCGGGTACACGGATGAGACCTTGGTCTAAGGTCTCAGAGATAAGTAAAAGTCGGTATGTGTTAGTTACGTTATTCTATTCTGCGTAAATTTAGACTTACAATAGATGTAAAAAAAATAATAATTATTAAATACTGCCTATATAGCTATAACAGACAGTATCAAAAATTAAAAATAGAACGATACGGACATCAAACAAATACCAAAATTATGTCGGCTCACACTCTTGTATTTCCAATCTTCATGTTTTTGACATGCTTATGGTCTAGTGGTTACGATACTAGCCTAGTGATCTAGTGGTCGAGGGTTCAAGCCTTGTTACAGAAGGCCGTCAAGTTAGTCCTATTTTCAAACGTTTAGTTTAGTTTGAAAATAGTAAGAATATTGATGTAACACGTATTCCGTTTACGCAGCTCTATTTTATTTGTTCAATATCTACAAAATTACTTTTTGACCTCATTTTATATTCATAATTAGACAAAATACTTTGTTTAAACCACTATTTATTGATTATTCTACGTGTTTCGATACTTATGTGTATATATTTTCTTCAGGAAACAATGTATACAAGCGTAGATAAAAATAAAACTTAAAAGCGGTGAATAAGTAAGAACTAATAATTTTATTAATTTTAAAAAAATACGTGCAGCAGAATCTTGGATAGTTTACAATAGCGACAAGCATAAAGTAGACGCCTTCGAAATGTATTGTTTGTGAAGGATGTTAAGTGTCTGTGGACAGCCTTACCCAAGAAAGCCTTAATCCTGTAACAAATCCAGGTACGAAAAGCTCGATGCAGTAAACAAAAGATTCATACAATTTTTTGACCTAATTGTGCTAGAAAAAAATTTATTCTGGGCATAATTTTTGAATGAAGAAGACATTATAGACTTCCATAACGGTGGATGGATGTTCATCTGACTTAAGAGACCCAGGAATAGAGTGACGCAGGACCGAGACTTAAAAAAGTAAATTACGAGCCCTGTTTCATCTGATAGAGGTATATCTTAAGAAAGAGAGAAGAGGATCAAAAATTGTGGAAAAGGAAAAAAACACGACCACCGATCCTGTGCGACTCTCCTCCAACACAACCTAGAGGTCCTCTTAACATCGTCAGTCTAGCTCATCTGTGGGCATCCTCTACTTGTTCTGCTTGTCACCTTTCCATCAGTCAGTCTGGTTAGCATAAACCCACTTCATATTGGCGACAGTCCGCACAATGTCGAATATTTAAATATTTCATAAAAATATATTTGTTTTATATCCACTGACACTGAAAATTAAATTTTTGAAATAAAAGATAAAATTTTTATATTTTTATTTAGTTTTTATATGACACTAATGAAAGATTTTTTGTCTGAAATTGATTGTTTTATAATAATAACGTTCATACATCGTTGTTTATCATTTAATTAAATATTTATCTGACGGAATATTACGATACATGGTTTCGTATAAAGTATCAACTCAAACGAGACGACATGAAATGTTCGTTGTAGGTACACATATAAATAATTATGCTATTAACTCTCCAATATCGTGGATACATCTTCTTGATAACAGGTTGAATTTCCTTGATATTTTTCGTTGCAAGAGCATGCATACCTAAACATTTGTTAATAAATATTAGTATGTAAATTATACTTAGTTTTTTATTTCTTATTTTTTTATGTTATATTTAAACTGTTATGTTGAAATGTTAATTAAAAATGTACTGTTATATTTCAATTAAATACATTTTTATTCTTATGTAAAAGCCTACAAGGGCGTTGATGAAAATAAATAAATAAATATATTAAAATCTAATAAACGAAATTTTACGCGATACATATTTGATATGGATTTATTTCGCAATAATTATAGTTAGGCATAGCTTATTTCAAAGTACTTGGCTCACGTCACGTATATATGATGAATTATTAAATATATTGTATTATTTTTATTGTACCCCATGTGCTTAATATGTTTAAATTCTTGTAAGTTACAATAACCTGAAGTTGATTTCAAGTCCTGAACAACTTTCACCGTGTAACAACATACAGCACAGCGTACATGTTTATAAATATTGGAACACAACATTGTTTGGTTTGTAAAAATATAATAAGCAACCTTTAAAACAGGCTTTACAAGTAATAATATCCATCATATAAGTGAGTGCGATTATATTAAGATTATTTTTCTAACATAATAATGAAATATGAAATGGATATACGGAATACACGTCACAACATTAATTCTTACATTTTTAAGGTTTATTATCTTCAAAGGGTGTATACCCGTTGAACAAATTAATTATAATTCTTAATTTAAGTAACTTGTCGTGCAGAAGAACTTCGAGTGATTTATTATTTTAATTTAACATAGTAAATGGCAAACTGGACACCTTTAATTTAACTAATTGATTTTGTATCATGTTCCCGCGCGTCAGGTCACGCACAAGTAATGCACCCACACAAAGACTTCACAGACTTGTGAACGATTTTGGTCTTGTAGCTGCATTACTATATTCAATGCTTAAATAATATGTTAGAGTGATGTTTTTTAAGCTGTATTGATACAAAGGTATAATTGTTTGAGGTATGAGGTAAGGCCGTTCTGTGTTTATTTATTTAAATTCTTAATATAGTGCATACATAAGCACTCCTACATATGCTCTAATACAAACAAGATTAAAGTATTTTCTTACACTAAAACTTATCTTTTACATATTTAGTCAGTTTCATTTTAAATCAATTTAATATCTCCTCCTTATGTTTTCTGGCATTTCATTAAAAATCTTCATCGCACTAAACATCATCGATTTCAGAGATTTAGCCTTCTTCCTGAATGGCAGTCTCAGTCTATCCCCCCCTTTTGTTCGATGCTCGTGCTCATGTTGATTTACATCAATTTTTCGTGTAAATTTTGCTGATATTTTCTTATTACGAATTTTATAAATAAATACCATTATATTAAAATATATTTTCTGCTTAAGGGTCATCATATTCATATCTTCCAGCGTTGTACTGTATATCTATTTTTTCTAAATGTAATAATATTCAGAAAAAGAATACTCAAAGATTTATTTTGCATCTCTGATAATTGTTGCATTTCCTCTTCGTTAGCCAAAAACAAAATGCTGCTGCAATAGTCGATGCGGGGAATAATAACAGAGCTGTATACTATTTTACAAAACTCAGAACTCACGAATCTTCTGATCCTTCCCAGAAGTGAGATTTTCTTAACAATCTTTTTAGTCACGTATCTTGTATTTTGCTATAAATTCAATTAAATTTAACCTAAATACTTATTTTTTGCTTAATTTAAATTAAAAAAAATATTTTTATTTTCTCTTTTTATGTTATTCATATTCACATATATTCTTCTACTTAAGTTTGTCCATTCTTTAAGTTATTTTATTATTTTCTTTTTTATATATGTATATTTCTATGTTACTTGTGTATTTCTACTGTATTGTACTTCCTATCGTGTATTATTTTGCACGAGCTGCACATGTTTATATAAATAATTTTGTAAAAGCTCAAAAGGGCAGGGCGTAAATATAATATAAATAAAATAAACAAATATTTACCAGCTAATGTAATGATAGGTGGATTAACTTGGGTCGACGCTCAAACCTCCGAGTGATCCTAGCTCACCAGGCGAATGTCTTCGCCGCTAGACCAAACAAGTTACAAAACTAAATTACCTACTAAGAGCGATATTATAGTGTGACAATTTACAAATTTCTGACAATAGAAATGGAATATTATAACGGTTACACCATTCGTACTATGCGGTTCTCTGTAGCTCATCATTTCCACTTCCACCGGGCCACAAACAAGCTTCATAATATCACATTTTTTCCAACAATTTCCAAAATGTGTTCTCCTTGAAAACATAAACTTAATGTACTTCTGTCCCCAAAAATTGATGCAATTTACCATTTAAGAGTGACTCGTGCCATTAATCAAGTTAAAACTTTATTTCATAGAATAAAGTACAATATTATACAATAGGAAATATTACATTACAAGTCTATACCATTGTTTTATTTTTTATTTATTATCTTTGTTTTATTAACCACTGAATTGAGTTTAAATACATCTACCGGTTTCGAAAAACACCATTTTCTTCTTCAGGATGTCATAACTAACTCAAAACATATATTATTGTTTCTTCACCAAAATGTATTTTTTAAAGAACAACAATTATTAAAAAAATAAATTTAGTACCTAACTCAAATTGTTAATTAATACAATAATTTTTTAAAAAAAGATTCTGGTGAAGAAACAATAATATATGTTTTTAGTTAGTTATAACATCTTGAAGAAGAAAATGGTATTTTTCGAAACGGGTAGATGTATTTAAACTCAATTCAGTGGTTAATAAAACAAAAATAATAAATAAAAAATATGATTTTTAACCACAAAGTTAATATTGCTAATTTTAAATGTATTAAACCATTTTCGTTCAAAAAATTTGCTATTATGTAGATTAAATGTGGTGAGTTAAGAGAAAGAAGATGACACAAGTTAACCGTGAGTTGAAAATGACCATTGACGAGATTACTATAAAAAAACCTGTGATCCGCAATGAACAGGCAAAAAAGATATGGTCAAGGGTTTCCTCCTCGGCACCACGCTCACACATTGGGGAATCTATTAAGTTCAATCTGGATAAATGTGAGGCTACCTGGCAGTGCCCAATTCTCATTCTAAAAATATTTAATATTGTTCTTTTGGAGACTTTCCTTTTGGAGAACCAGGGGGTGCGGAGAATAGATCTTTGAATTATTTTAAGCCCATTACCCTTATGATCCATCCATTGTGCTGTTCAGATAAAAAAATTTTACCATATTAAATCTGTCATACATCGGGATATGGAAATCATGAAGGAAAACTCCGGAAAGAGTGCCCCCCTTGGCCAGTTTATCAGCACATTCAAAATCAGTGTTCTTACGAGGGTTCAATTCAATCTGATGTATTATTAATAACTACGTGTGATTATAATTCTACTATTGCAAATAATGTACATTGCAAATATCAACAAGTTTAAATTCACATAAACTAAACGTATTTGCATAGCGTTAACAAATACAAGCAATTATCTGGAAGTATACTGAATACTTTTGTACGAGGTAGACTACACACACTTCATGGTTCCTTGAGATGTACAATTCTAACCCAGGCGTCTCTATCCTGAGCCTATATACTCCATTCTGAGACAGAAACATGGAGAGTTTTCAGATCTCTTCTTATATCGTCACTCCATGTAATCTGAGTCTGTCAAGAGATCGCTGTCCATTTAGGATCCTTCGTCTTAGGTCTTGAGATCGGTGTTTTGTTTCAGCCTGTTGAACACTCGCTGATATCTTGCAGATCTGTTTTTATTACATACATACACATATCCGCGCACACGACTACACTCACTTCGCGATAACATATCATATACAACAAACAATTCGAGAAGAAGGAAAGCAAGACATTCAAGCATACAAGCGAAAAAGCTGTGCATTACAAAAGAATCTGGGAAACTAATATAAATAAAAAATCCATATTTTATAATTACGCTGGCGCCCACCGCGTATCAGTAGAACCATTAGTTGCGAAGTTCTGGATGCTACCGCGCGACGTCACTGGAGCGCTATGGTTTTGCATTATTAATTTATTGTTATTACAATCGCTAGCCACTGTTTTAATCTGTTGTTCTATTCAAGCCAAACAATTGCTACCTACTGAATTGAAAATTCCACTCGGCAGAGTCAGAAATGAATCAGCTGATCCATGCTGCACAGAGTCCTTACTTATGCTGTTTCCTAACAGGATGACATTTGAAAGGTTTTGAACATGGCTTAAACTTAAACATCTACTTCCTAATTTACTAATTTGCAAATTTTACTATTTTACTAAACGTGTTATTTCATGATTGTTCTTTGCGTTCGAGAATAATGCATTTTTATTATAATGGATTCATTTTGCTTAAAGACTTCGGTTAAACGAAAGTTCATAAACCTTAGTACAATGTAGCATATAGTATATCATACAATATCGTGGTAACAGCTTAACCTAAGTCTATAGCTACTGCACGCCACTGCCTGTAGGTAATGAATGTTTGGAATAAATAGATGAGTTTGTGTATTTGGGAAGTATGTTTCATAGAAACGGATAAGCTGGCAAAGGTTTGTGTCGCTTGGCTTGAGTGGCGCTTTGAATGGAATTATATCTAACGGAAACTTATCAACCGAGACAAGATTAGCGATACGCAATGGAATCCTTGTACCAAAACTGATGTTCTAATGTATAGAAGTGAGGCCTGGAGCTGGCAGAAGAGGAACGGAAGTAGACTGATTTCAGTGGAAATGAATTCACTTAGGCGCATATGTGGTAGATCTATTTATGACAGAGTCAAGAATAAATAAATAAGGAAAGAATGTAAACCTGATCTTAATATAGTGAGTAATATTAAGAAATGATCACTTAGATGGTTTGGTCATATGGAACGGATGAACGAGGAGAGAATTGTAAGAAAGATATATGACGCAAGTATTGATGGCATCAGAAGTAGGGGACGTTCGCGGAAGACTTGGAATGAGCAGGTAAAGCAGATACTGGAGGATGGTCCTGTTAGAAGCCTTAATAATCCACGAGCTTGTATAAGAGCGTGCATGGATGTACATGAGACGAAAATTGTGTGTCAGGACAGTATAGTGTGGCGTTCAATCTTCTCTGCCTATCCCCGCGACGAAACGGCATGATGGCAAGTTAATTAGTTACAACGAACATAGTGAGCGCTGGGGAGATTGGGGCCCCAACCTCACATTCAAACAAATCCATCTGATTCATATGCTAAGCACGCATAAATGCACCTGTACAAGTAAACACACATATACAAGGAACAAGCTTTAAACACTAACCCCAAAGATAGTTTAATGTTCCACGTATACATAGACTTCTAGACCTTTCCAATGATCATTTACCATTGTCCAGTTGGCTATTTCACTATTGTGAATGTTTCAAGGACGTATTCACCTTTTTATATTGAGCCCTTCACATAACCCTTATGACCCGTGTCCACGAATAAGATTTATCTCGGAGATTTGTCTCAAAAGAGATCGGCACACGACGCGAAATGTTCTATGTGTCATATTCGCATGTGTTTCACTCCCGGATTAGAATAAGGCATCCAGTACGTACGTACCTTTACTAACTCATCAGAGATAAATCACTGTGGGTACGGGCCAATAAACTTATTAAACTATAATTGGCACTGATGTCAGTATTGGATAATTTTTTTCATAATCAATTAATTAATTTTCTTAAAAAAATGTGTATTTTCGTAGAAAGCAATCACTTTGTGGTTTGACATATTACATTAAATAAAACATAATAATCAAATAAATTTATCCATTAGCCCCATATTAGGTATGCTTCATTTGAAATCAATTTAATATTCATCAACACTGTATTTTCCCCTCCCTTAATTTTCCGTCTATTTGTATATGTGTTCTGTCTCTCTCTTTCACGTATAATTTTACACATATTCTGTCTCCCTTATATATATATATATATATACCTTATATATATATATATATATATATAAGGTATAGGTATAGTACACTCTTTTTGTATTTATGATTAGTTTTAAACACGTCGTGATGAAGCTTGAGATAATCGAAACCGGTTTACGTATAATAAATTTGGTGGTTTCATACAAAATGATTGCATTTTATTTAATCTAAAAAATGTGTTTTAAACAATATATCTAATATCTTCTAGGCGATATTGTTGCCTACTTGTACCTATGACCGAGTTCTTGTATATCTTCAAATGTCACTCAGTATGCTGACTAGGCTTTGTATTACCCGAAATAACCTCGTTAGCTCGACATACAAGAAAATTCGATTAATTCCCAGCAGAATAACCTTCGGGACACAAGTAGATCTAAATTGTTTATATGACGCACCAGCCCCGAAATATCTCAAAGGTAAACAGCACAATTTATTAACAGGATCGTGTATATAATACATATACATAAAAAAATTATAAATATTAAAAATATATAATAAAAATATAATCTTTCCATAAATACGCCGGCATCATCCGAGTTATAAATACAACTTTCCGGATACGGCCGACATATTTAAATTCCAAATAAGGGTAGTTATTTTTCCATAATACCTTCCGGGGTTTGCTTCGCATGCAGAGGTGACTGCGTACATTTGAATATGTCGCAGAGGGAGCACGATAAGAATGTCAACACGGCACGTGGTAGGCATGATGACTCGACAATACTGAAAAAAGCTGTTAAAATTTATTTACTGCGGGTTGTTATATTGTATTTATTCGATGAATAATTTACATTTATAGCTGTTAGAACATATTGAACATAATATAAAGAATTTAATATACCCACATATAATAATAATTCAAAAAGTAAATAATAATAATATGATGATGATGATCTAAAACCAAAACAAATATTTAAAATATATACGAGTATAACTATATAACAAAATAATAATATATTAAATAAAATGACAATAACTTTGTATGAAATCACGAAATTCATTATACGTCAACCGATTTCGGTTATCTCAAGGTTCAGCAGGACGTATTTAAAACTGATTATAAATACAAAAAGAGTGCACTTATATATACATAAAGAGAGAGATAGAATATAAAATTACTTGTGAAAGAGAGAGACAGAATTCGTAAACAGATAAACGGAACATTAAGAGATGGGAAAATACATCCATACGAATTCTGTCTCTCTCATTCATATGTAATTTTATACTCTATCTTCCTCTATATGTATATATAAGTGCACTCTTTTTGTATTTATGATCAGTTTTAAATACGTTCTGATGAAGCTTGAAATAAGCGAAACAAATTGATGTATAATAAATTTTGTGGTTTCATACAAAGTTATTGTTATTTTATTTAATATAATACGTTAAACCACAAAGCGATTGCTATCTACGAAAATAATGAAAAATAAAATAATAATATAATATTTTAATCTCCTGTGATAGAGACATTACTACGCCGAGCTGGCCATGTCTTAATATATAAAACTAGTATTTAACTACACTAAATGTCATACTGAACAAGGCCCAAGATTGCGAAGAGTGGAGGCAAACAGTTCGCGATGTGGAAACAGAACAGAAAACCGCCGTGCTCAGTCATGAGCACTTCACTGAGAGAGATTTAAGTGTTTAAAACCCGCCCTAGGACGGAAATAATATAAAAAAAATACAGTGCATTAGTGCTCCAATTTGTGACAACTTCTTCTATTTTAAAAATATACAACTTGAACAAAAAATTCACTTATCCATCTAATTCGTGTTGACACATTCAATTTCTCTACGGGTGATACACAAAAGGATATTCGAATATTATATTTATTGTATTAAGAGAAGTTCACTACAAAAAGTTATTATTAATATGACACTTGATAATTTGTTACATGTTTATAATACTACATACTTAATAATAGAAATGCACCTAACTACTATCACGTTAAAATATTATTTTGTGGTGATTTACGTATACAAACTAGTTATGAGAACAAATGCTACTCTTGATGCACTGGTGTGATTTTGATTGATATTCGATAATATCAGTGATTGAAAACTGTGAGTGTGATCACAGTTTCTTTACTAAACGCATGTGCCGTGCACATATGCACAATATCAGAATAGACAAAAGAACATTATTTTTAGCGTATTTACTTATATTATTCAAACTTCATTTGCGTAAAAAACAAATTCTACCTTATGTAATTAGTATATATCTAATTTAATATCATGACAAATATAATGATAACCCGTATAAAAAAAGTGATTTTATTTTTCAGGTCAAATTTTCAATATTTCGGGTCAAAGGCGCTGATCACGTATTATAACGTCATTCGTTTTCATTTCATATGCACATGCGCCGAATTACGATTCACAATTAAATATAAATCAAATAAAAAAATGAATCACGAAATATGATATTTTCCGATATTCAATCACTGATGGTGATTGTGACTCAAAGACATCAGTGATTGACTCACGGTTCGTGATTTTGAGCTCATCACTAATACAAACTTATCTATACACGCAAGCATAGATGAATTTCAGTTTTAATTAGATACATTTTTAATCAATGCAACTATATATTCCATATATATTAAAAAAACTAATTTACAAGCAATTTTGCACATATGTACTCAGTGAAAAAATAATCCAACGTTAAAAAAGTTCTAGAAGATTCTGAAACACCTAATTATACCAATAAATGATTTTTTCACATACAGAAATTGAACGGATGAATGAGGAGAGAATGGTAAGAAAGATATATGACGCAAGTATTGATGGCACCAAAAATAGAGGACGTTCACGGAAGACTTGGTACGATTAGGTAAATCAGATACTGGAGGATGGTTCTGTTAGAAGCCTCAACAATCGGCAAACTTGTATGATAAGATGTATGAATGTAGATGAGGCGAGAATTGAGTGCCAGAACAGAAGAGTATGGCGCTCTGTCCTATGTGCCTACCCCCTCGGGGAAACGACTTGATAGTAAGTTAGTTAGTTAGAAATTTCTAGATCGCCTCAATGTACTGCATATTTTGACAGCTAGCATTCAGTGACCGTCGACAATAATTACCGAAAGTTCTAGATTCTGAAACAATTGTGTAGCCAACCAAATAGTTCGAGACTTGGTCAAGTTTCGACAATGAATCGAGCGAACAATCCTGCGGGGCGGATCTACCAACAAAATTAACTAGCGTTTTAAGTGACTTTGACTGTAATATTGACTTACCAACACGACGCTTTCTCGTAGTGGTAGGCAGAGAGGATAGAAAGCCACATTATTCTGTCATTACACAGTATTTCTACACATTTTTTGGTCTCGGGTCTCGGGCAATGTTTCCTCTAATTAGTCTAAAAAAAATCTTTTGTGCAATTTTAAGGACCGATGTAATTATTTGTGCGCTAAGGGAGAAAATAATAAAGACGTTATCTATCATTAGGTAGGCCCTAGGTTGCCTATATTACTAAAGATGATGTATTAAGACGGATGAATAAGTCAAGAGAACTAATAACAATTATCAAAAAAAGCTGCAAAATGTATATGAAAAATGTGCCAACTCATTAGGCAGAAGAAGATAGAAGGCAGCAGTGGCGTACATAGAAAGCGATTATTCTGTGTAATCTTAGAAAAGGGTTCAACATGTTGGTGATCTTATACAGTATAAATCAACATTCTGCAACATGGTCGCCAATCTTTGATAGAAGGCGACACATGAAGAAGAAATCCCAATAACAATTGCGTACACGCTATATTTTTTTGTGTGCGCTATGACGTTAAACCGTATACGAACATTGGCTATGAGGAGAAGCCCGTGAGCCGTATCAAACTGTGACTAGGTGCATCAGATAATGAAGCACATGCTATGGATGTGTGAGATTATTGGAGATGCGAGAGAAGATATATTAAGAGTCATGGAAGGAAGGCTGCGGAACAATGAGTTTATTATCCCGTTGGGAGATACTGGGAAGTGCTGAGATCCAACTGGGAAACCAGTCTGGGAAAGTCTGCCAGACTGAGGTTTTAGAACTGCGAATAGCTTTTCTGTTTATATCCTTTCTCTTTATGAGGGAGGGTACTAGTTGTAATCTCAGTAACTTCCGTATTTTTTTATTTAGAGAAAAACGAAAAACTACTTATCATGAATATATATAATCTAGTTTAAATCATAAAATAAATGGCACACCTTTTTTCAAATCCAAGCTAATTTCAGTGTAACGAAGACGGCTTTTGGTCGAATCTAGATGTAAATGGACAAAAACAGCCGACTTTCCAGCTGACCGATTTTAAATGCACGAGATTTTATCTCCTGTAGAGAGGTAGCACGTTTTAAAAAAATAATTGTTTATTAAGGAGAACACAATCTTATTGTTAAGTTGTAATTATTCAGAACAGACGGTCTGTGATATTTTAAATACTAATTTAATGTATTAATTATAAATATATACATATAAATCAATTTTGCCGAAAAATATTGTTTTTGCGCTATCGGGATTCGAACTTGGATCTCTATTTCTATTATCTATTATCTTAAATAATGTAGATGGCTTTCAAAATAATGGAACGACTGATGTCTTAATTTGAAAAAGTGAAACATTCGAACGGTTCGAAAATTTGTCATGAAAAATACTGGCGCTATAACACAATTGGTAGTATATCCAGCTTTGAATCCCGGTAGCGCAAAAATAATATTTTTCGACAAAATTAATTTTATATGTATATATTTATAATTAATACATTAAATTAGTATTTAATAATTGTTTAATAAATATACGCATTTGTATACAATTATGTAAACAATATTATATTATTAGGAGAACACATTCTTATTGTGAAGTTGTAATTATTCAGAACGTAGGTCTGTGATATTTTATACTAATTAATTAATTAGAAAGATGTACATATAAAATCAATTTTATCGAAATATATTGTTGTTAAGCTACCGGGATTCGAACCTGGATCTCTTTCCAAACCGGGGAAGGTGCATTATCCAACTATACTACAGCGACATATTGACGACAAATTTTCCAGAGATTCTGTAAAAACAAAGTAGATGGCTTTCAAATAATGGAACGATAGATGTATTAATTTGGAAAAATGTAACATATGGATTCGAAAATTTGTCGTTGAAAATAATGTCGCTGTAGCATAGTTGGATTATGCACCTTCCCCGGTTTGGAAAGAGATCCAGGTTCGAATTCCGGTAGCGCAACAACAATATTTTTCGATAAAATTGATTTTATATACATATCTTTCTAATTAATAAATTTAATTAGTTTTTAATATTATATTAATTTATAAATAAAATTAAATTATTGGACAGTGAATTTTTGGCATACATATAGTTTACGGATACGAGGGCACCGGGGAGATCACAGGAGAAGAAGTAGAAGTTAAAATTTGTGGAGTATTCAAGAAAAAGCAATCATCACACGTCCGAGCGGTCACACATGTGAAAGCCACGGAGAAATGACTCATTGTTATGCGACCGGTGCCGATGCGCGAGGATGCTAGGCACGTTCCCCTGACATAAACCGGAACAGAAGGCACCAATGACGCAAGTCATTATCGAGGTTAGGAGTTTGGAAATATCCTGACAAGTGATGTATTTATCACATTCTGTGTATTGTACTAATCGGAGAGCCTGTGGACGCGGGCTTAGTTCAAATTATCTTGACAATCGTTATCCAGGTTTCACAATCATCTCTTCTCACTTCTTTTCTCTAGGCCAAGTCTCGTTAAGTAGGCAAAAATATCGAAGCAGTGGTAGGGATATGGCGAAAGATTGAAGAGATTGGCAGAATCACGGATAGGTCTTCATCTAGTAGTAGATTCATAATGGCTGATGATCACGATAAATTAAATGAAAACATACTTTTTAAATAAATTATTTTATTATGAATACATTTTAGCACATTTTTGGAAAAAGATTTGTCACCCCTGCACTGCATTGCTTTTAATGGCATTAATGGTATTTTTTAAATTGTATTGTATAAATAAATAAATCAATTTCTCTACATATATATCTCTCTTCTCGCTCTAGTCGTTGAACTCTTTGAGCATAGTCGTCTTCTGATCGCCTGTTACCGAACTAACTTGTTATTGAACACTATTAATAGCAACATGTTGGTCGTAAGACTAAGGTCATTTCTTGAACTTGCTCGATACGACTTATTGACGATTGACCTCTTGCTATTCATCCGTTCATATTCTCAGTAACCACCACCTTATAGATTAGCTGTCTCTCCTTACAATGCGCTCCTAGAATTATTCTTATGTGCACAGTGGATATTGAAAAAACAATTATACACCTTCAAAGCAAAAAAAAACCACAATCTTTAAAGACTGAAGAAACTACAAAACTATCATGGATCTTATAATAAAGAGAATTGGTAATACTTTGAGAAGGTCCATATCCAGTAGAAAGACATATTGCTGATGACGGTGGATAGGTTTTCTTATATGGTTCTTCAAAGGTTGTAGAACCGATCAGCTGTTTTTTTTTTAAAGGGGCGCTAGAAGGGGGGGAACCCACTCTTTCCCGGAACTGTTGTAGAATTTTCAACTTCTTTTATCGGTTCCACACACAATACTACAGAAACGCGAAATGTGCAATTAGAAGGAAGAAAGGAAACACAAAAGAAAGGAGATAAAAAAAAACAATAGCTAATGTAAGAGATTGCGAAAACGATCAGAGATTTTAATTTAAACCTTCCTGCGCCCTTTTATGTGATATCTTTATTTATTTTAAAATACAGGTATATAAGAACATTACAAACAAACATATAATCAACTGTTATGTACGGAAGTAAAGAGACCAGTGGGTACAAGATAGCCATTAAAGGACTAACTATCAAGTACACTCTCCCATGAAGGGACTTGGACGAAACACAATGATTTATGAGTCACGTCACGCACGGTACAACCAACGGAGTTACGCACGATTTTGTTTGTTTTAAGAATTTGATTTATTCTAAGTGAAGTGTCCGCGTTCTCGCTGACACGATCTTGTCATCGTCTGCTTAATATATCCCGTCTCGTAGTCCACGTTTTGATGAAATCCCTATACAGCTTGAGATTCCTTACATTACTGATTAGGCCGACCATTGAACCCAGTTAAGCCTCCAAAGATGCGATCACGAACATCCCTTATTATCCCGCAATGCCACAAGATGTGTTCCGGAGTTTGATTCACTCGTTCACATACACACCACGGGGCATCCACGAGTCTATAATCAAACAGTTTACTTCGGGTTTACCGACCAAAAATCTAAATTTAGTGAACGGGCATTTGCGGTGGCAGGCCCAAAAGCGTGCAACTCTTTGCCCTCCGTCATAAAAGACAGTACATCAAAGACTTTATTTAACAAGAGACTAAAAATGAATTTTTTCAAAATATCATTTCCATAAGTTCAAATAACATTTTTTTTTAATAAACAAAGACTTTAAACTGTTTATGTGTAAAATTCCCTTGAGGTGAAATCTTTTTCGAAAATGTTGCTATTAAACTATCCAATACAATTATTAATGTTATTTGTATTAGAAAGGGTGCGTTCGTCTCACTGTTCAAGGAATGAGCATCGTTTGATGGTAACACCACATCTCGAAAGCATAGACCAACACAGACCAATTTGTTAGAAATTATCAATTATTTAATTCAATCGTATTATTTAAATAAACACATGTCACGAAATTACGTTTTTAATATATATGTTCATTATACATTACCGGTGGTAAGGTGCGGAATCATCAATTGGTAATTCAGCTTAATATTAAAAGAAAATACGACAGACAACGAATGACAGCTCGCGCTCTTTTAAAATATATTTAATACTTGTATATAGTTAGTGATTTTGGTCATTATGAATCAGTCAGTCTAATATAGTCTGCCTACAATGTATGATAAACAACGAATGACAAATTACAACGCTCGACACTCAGTCAGTACTGAGCTTTACGAGTTTTGAGAGCAAAATTTCATCCCTGAACATGCACCCTTAAAATTATATATGTGTACACAATACATCAAACACGATTTTTTGATCCTATATTTAATTTTGTCAAATAATTGGATGATCGTTTCAGCTGTCTAGGCCATTATCAACTGAAATAGCAGAAACGATCGTTCAATTATTTAGGAAAATTAAATATAGAACCAAGAAAATCGTGTTCGATTTATTGTGTTGGTTAACAATGGGTTCTATAAAATGAACACCGTCTGTATTAAAAAAAAGTATAAGAATTATATTTTGAACAATTTTTTTACACTTACTTAATTTTTATTATTTACAACGTCCACGTCAATGCAGACCTTGATCTAGTGAGGTGAGCACGGATCTAGACAAAATGCAATTGTAGTAATTATACACAAATAAATAAAATCAAATAATATTTGGATTTTTTCAGAACTTGATCTGTATTTTTTTGCAGTGTAATTAGCATCAACTGGTAATTAACATCAATGTATAATTTGTATCCACTAGGAGAATAGCTAGACAACGGTGGGCGGTAAAATTATGATTCGCGTATTTGGTCAACAACTGTAAGCGGTTTAATAACTACATTTTTGCCGTCACATATCATAAATTCTGTACGTTTTGTTCGATTCTAAACAGTACAAAAAAAACTGGCTACTTTAAAACATGTGAAAGTTTAGTAAAGTGGCCAGAACAAGGCTGAATAATTATTTATTAGAAGTGATACTTACCGTATCAGTGGCGCAGCTATCGCCTAAGCGGCCTCCCGGGGACCTGATTTCCAGGAGTGGCTGAAATCACTGAACTAGTTCAACAATTATAGGATTGAAATCTCAGTTACGAGAAGGTATTTCTTATTTTTAAATATTAATAATATTGTGGTACCATCTACCATTGAACGTCCAAACTCGTTTTAGAACAGCTGTAGTAGAAATAACTATTTATACACATTTTGATTAGTGAAATAGAAGGAAGGAAGGAGGGAAGTAGGAGTAAGGGCCTGGCAGTGGCGTAGCTAAAGAGGTTTAGAGAGGGGCGGGGGGGGGGGGGGGGGCTCTCCAGGTCGCCAGACTAGGGGTAGGGGCACCAAAGTGAAACATTTAATGGGTCAATCACGAAGTATTAAATATTCTTCTCATATCTTTATTAAAAGTGGTGGGGGTGAGGGACACCAGAGACTAGCTACGCCTCTGGGGACAGGTATATGTTTTGCTTGGGGCCCCGATTATATGTTGCTTTGACAAAAATTGTATTTTTTAAATGAAATATATGTTATTCATGGTATACCATACCTCTTTCAAAGTACCATAAAAATGTGACAATAAATAGGCAGGTTAAAAATTTACTTTAATATTACATTAATAATTTTTCAACACTAATTATATTCCAGTAAATAGCGACCCACGTTTCTGATTGGTTTTGTATAAGTAATTAATCGATTAATTGAAATGTGCTTAATCACAGCACGATCACCAGAACGAAGATTTACAGCCGAGATGGCGCAACCAGGTTAACACAGCAATGGTGGAAAAAAACGCTAGCAGAGTCAGAGGCCATGAGCAATAATTTTTGAAGAACTAGACAATATGAAAAACGAAACCTTTCTCCATTCAATCTCAATAATAACCATCTGTTAATACTGTTAAAAATACAAACATTTATTAAAAATATAACCGATAGATCATTACGGCATCATCATGATGCAGTCTCTTTTAAGTGTGTCTAGGATATCTGATTAGAATGGATACAGTGGCGTACTATATCAATGCAACTAATGCGGTGCAGTGGGGCCCGTGCTATATAAGAACCTAAAATGTTTGAGGGAAAATATTATGTACATGTCGCTAGAATATTGGGTTAAGGACCAGACCATCGTCGTAAAATTAAAATCGCCTTAAAGTGACGCAAGTGCATGGAAATAAATACCTTGAAATGTATGAATATTCTTACATCTAACATATATATGTTTAATTTGAAGTTTCTGTGATCACTGGTGTATGTAACTGGTGTCTCTTCTGGGTTAGATCGCGTTCTTTGTCTCAATAAAGAAGCCAGGTTGAGATGATATGGTTACGTAATAAGGATACTAGATGATAATATTGTCAAAACTGGCAGAAGACAACGAGAAAGAACTCAACCTGCTGATCAAATATCGGGTAGGAAATGAAGGACGCCGTCATAAGCCAGAAGACCATCTAAGACAGAATGTCCTGGCGCTTTCTAACAAAGAAAGATGACCCCAAGGGAAAGTCAAAACTGGAAACCTCTTATTGTTAATGTATGTAAGAAGCTGAGATCCATATTAAGTGCATTTTATATGTTAAGTTTATGCACCTCTCGGACCACATTGTGATGGTCGACTCGGTTATCAGTTATGGATTGAGTAGCTACGGACTAACATATAAAATTAAACAGTTACAATTATGATTTTTAAAACTTATAGTAAATAACAAAACAAAGTGTTTGTACAAGAATGATCATTACAGATTTTTTACAATATGCAAAATATTACCAGTTGACGAAAAAGTAATATATAATATAATTTTAGAAGAAATGATAAATATAAATATTAATACTTACCCTCGTCATAGCTATTCTAGCAGATCCTCGGGATGAACCATGAGAGTACCGATCGCGAACAATGTGTACGGTGAGAAAACGAGGGAAAGTGTTGTGCCAAGAATTTTTAATAAAAGCAGTAAAGAATTATTAAACATTATGGAAAATAAGGAGACGTCAGTGAACACACATTCTTATCTAATTATTTGATTTCTCTGTTGTATTACATTTAAAAAAACAAATTGTTGCTGATAAAATTTTAGTTTGTTTTAATTTACTATGTTAATTACTTTAATGCAGTTTGGTAAAAAAATTTATTAGGTATGTAATATATATGAAAAAAGTTTTTTTTTATTATATATATATATATTACTGGTAGGACATGGGTGGACATAAGACACCAGAACTAAAAACAACTATAAAGGAAAGCTGTATACTCCTGAATACTGTCGCATTCTCCACAAAAATGTGATATTTTACAACTCATAATGCAGCAGAGGTGTAGGTAGAAAGAGATGATCTCTGCTGTGTTATCTTAAAAAGTGGTTCAATGTCCAAAATGTCGGTGATCTTATACAGAATAAAGTAACATAATCGGATAAAGCACATAAAGAAGTCTTAATACAAATTTTGTGCGCACTATATTTTTTTGTGTGCGCTATGATGACAAACCGTGTGTCCGCACACTCCCGCACACCTAAGAAGGAACATTGCTCCCAAACATAGTCCGTTTTGTGGCTCACTGCGCTTACCTTGACATTATGGATGATGCCCGCTCTAAATGTCCAAGTTTAGGTGGATTGTGAAATTTAATTTTAAGTTTAAATCAAGGTTTTAAACCCAAGTTAACACTAATTTAGTATTATTTCTCGTGCCATAACATTATTCTTTAATTCTAAAAAACGTAAAAATTCGTTCGAATGAAACTATCGAAAAAATATATTGATTTCTAAATACATTAATATGAAACATAAAAAAAAACAATAAATTAATCTCCGTACATGAAGTAAGCGAAGAGACTGAAAGCGATGCAAATTTTCAATAACTTACCGGAATATTTTAAAGATGATAACATGTTTTTTTAAAGAAAAGATATAGAAATTATATAAGAGTGATAATTTTTTTATATTAATGTTCTTATGATGCACATACTTCTCCAGGCAAACCCTGTCTCGAGACCGATCTCTCCAGTCTGAAACCTGCAATCTATTTGCATATTCTCTGTATCCTTAGTCGACGATGTTCCCAAGAAGACCTTTCAGAGAGTCTTAGAGTTCTCGCTCCTCACAATGTGATCATCCTGTTTCAGAACTGTCACTAGTGTGAATTTTATTTTGAAGAGATTTCATTGAAACGGTCGAGACCCATACCGAACGATTATGACATGATGATAATTAAAAAAATATTTCATTTGTGAATTATTTTAGTATGTCAGTAATCAAAAAGAGAAGATTCACACGGCTGGGTGCTTAAACATAGCGTACCTCTCATACACAGTAGAAACACGGCGTCCCGTAACGGATATACACAGGTTGTACTTGGCGGAACTACGGAATATGGATGGAAGTGGAAAGACTGGCAGGGAAGCCAGTTTGGCGACAGCCACAAAATAGCGACGCCGAAAATTGCAGAAGAAAAAGAAAAATACAGCACTAGTGTGAAGTTAAATAAATATATACAGATTAGGTTCAGCAGTTAATACAACATTGTCCATAATGCACGCACCGGACACTGAACTGACAAGTGCGGACCGACCCGCGCTCGAGACAACAAGTGACTTCGTGGAGGGGCTCCTTAATGTTTTGTAATGAGCAATTACGCTCTCGAGTAGGTACTCCGCTCACGCTTACGCCGTCTAATGATACCTACCTCTCCAAGTAGTGCACCGGCGCCATCAACTATGACCTTTTTACAAACAACTTTCTAGCTACTAACATCCCATGTATCTGTTTGTACATTGATAAATTGGAAGGGTAAAAAATCGTAGCAAAAAAATTGATTTCATTGTGCGCTGTAAAATTATCTCTTCACCGAGTTCTCAACGAAGCCGTTCATTTTTACATTCCCCAATATTCATTTATACCAGATGTTTTAATGCAGCGTTGCCACAGATCATCTTCTCTCTTTCTAATCCTTTCCTTTGCAACCGAGTATGGTGATTAGGCGATAGTCAGCACTGTCCCCGTATCGGTTCGCGCTTATCCGTTGTTAAAATTGGCAACCTTACCATTTCAAATTTTAAATAGAATCAACGATTGATTGTTGCGGACGTCATTTTTTTTCAGAATCCAATGGCTCGTTATACCCATAAAGGCGTTTAATTTATAACCTTCAACTTTCTTTGTGTAAATATTCAATTGAATTTAATTGCAAAATAATCTAGCTACGTTTAAACCAATTAAAGCACACATGCTTCTATCACATTAATTAATGACGGACGTAGTGTATAAGGTGAACTAATTGACACAGAAGGGTTTGAAAAAAATATATATATAACTCATGTTTTTAATTATTTTAATATTATATTTTTTGTGGGTTTTAGAACATTATTTAAAGATTTATTATGGCTACTTATAATATGCAGCAACCGGTCAAAATGATTGTTTTTATTTATTTTAATCAATAATCTATTATTTCAACAACAAACAATACAAAGATTTTAATGTCAGAACGGCAATGAATAGTGAAAATATAATTAAGAACTTAGTTTAGAAGTAATTAGTCGTAAAACTTCCAGGATGAGATGCATCATTTTTAAATACGTATTGAAAAAGCAACTTCTCGCCATTGCTTTAATTTGACTCATTTAAAAAAAATCATTTGGTCTCCCCGTTCATCTGATTTGACAGCCCCTGACTATTTTGTGGGACTACTTGAAGAGCAGGATACATGTAACAAACCTCAAACAATTCAGGAATTTCTCAACAATATACGTGACGAAATTTGGAACGCGAAACCTTGTTTTTAGTACAAGATAGACAGAATTTAGTACAAGAAGATTATTTCTGTCAGAATAAAAATATGGAGCATTTGAAGCATGTGATATTTTTAATACAGCTCTTAAAAATAAACTACGTGTATTTAAAAAAAAAGTTGTGTGTGTTTTATTTTATTTTCGTTTGGATCACCTGATACTGTAGCATATTTGTAGATATGTGGTATTGAAATTTGAAAAAAAAATCTTTATTTTGATATCTGAATAAGCTTAAGTAAAAAATGAACGACTCAGCAAAACGTGTGATGGCCTTATCAAAAATATAATTATAATAATTGTTTCAATGATGACTCTGTGACTTATGTGGTAAACCTAGATAATAATTTAAAGTTTCTGATTATTATTATTGACGCAAAGGTCAACCTTTAATAGCAGCATTTGATTAAATCGTCGAACATGGAAGTATGTAGTAACCCCATAGTGTGAGCCAATAAACCAATGTGTAAGTTATGCTTACTCAGTAAATACGACTGTTTATTTTATTATTATTATTTGTTTTTATTTCAACTTTATTACATAAATATTACATTAAATTTTTATTTTTGCCAAACTGCAGAAACAGTTTTACGGGAAGGATTGTCCTTAACATAGTAATTAAAGTAGGTAATTAACATAGTAAATTAAAGTTAATGTAATATCTACAAATATAGATCGCATAAATATATACAGGTCGAGTTTTTGGTCATACACGTCAATGTGTCCGTGAGCGCTATCTCAGAAAGAAAGAGACAGAGTTATATGACCGCTTCACGCTAGATAGTAATGCAACAACGTACTTGACGTTAGTCGACGCATAGTATCGGTTGTGTACATCGCGCGCAGTGTGTCGTTGTTTTATACCGTTCTTCAATTGATTTTATTTTTCGCTTCGACAGTCATTATTATTATTATTAAGATGTGATTAATATTATTTCATTGCTTATCCATAAAATAATTAAACTTTTAACAAATCTATGTATTATTATGTTGTAATAATAAAAAAAATTGTACTACCAACCGATTCGTCAGTGGCCGACTGTACAGAATCTTGAGTAAATAATCGACTTGTATTAAAAACAATTAGACCGCCCGTAGAAAAAATATGATATAAATTACAAATGACAACAATGACGAACGCAGCCAAACCCGACACAGCATTTCTGCGTTTTAGAATAGAAAGTATAAAGGGCAAATCTTTAGTACTTTTTTGTTCAATTTCCGGACATTTTTAACAACGTCCCATAAAGCTATAGAGCTGTGTGCACAGTTTGCCTTGAAAGGTCTAAGTCATATCTAAACAGACAGGTTTATCGAAAGATTAATGACGTGATACAAAATTAATGACCGATACTAAATGATAAATATCTAATTTTTATGTGAGTAATTTATAAATGTACATATGTATTTCAAAACTACATCAAATAAAAATGATTCATGTCACGAATTCGACTTTTTCATCATTGTATTTATAAAAAAATAGAAGCAATAAACATAAATAATGAAAAGAAATGTTAAAATAAGAACGTAAAATTTTTTTCGAGTTTTAGAAAATAATAAGAAAGAAAAAGTAAAGAGAAATTATTATTCTACAATATAAATGAGTTTATGTATAATATGTACTGTATATGATACTGTAATATCCACGATCTTGTTAGATGATGTGATGGTGTACACCCTGTATTGCCAGCAATACAACAAAAGAAAAAAACACTAAGTATAACGACAAGGATCCATATAATCTATCGCCAGGCGGCGTCGAACGGCAAGACGGGAACACAACAGTCGCCATTTAGATATGAAACTTAAAAGACATGTGTCACCGTTAGAACGGTACATAACGTATTACAATAATTTTGAAGAATATATCTGATTAGGAAGTAAATCAGTTGTACAGCGATTTTCTTATTTTTATAATAAATTAAATTATATTTTTAGTTCGGTTTAGAAAACGAATTTTGACGTAAGCGCTATAATGAGCTTTGTGTATTGTTAAATGAGCTGAGCGTTTTTGATTTTTTGTAAAAAATGAAGACTTCTGTAGTTGAGTCATGTGGAAGGGAAGACACTGATGAACATCAGACCAAAAAGAGACAAATCGTTGTATTTAACAGATGAAATAAGTCAGAATCAATAAACATCAAATTAGCCATTAAATGCGATAAACATTATCACAATTAATTTTCAATACATAAGTCCCCAAAGATGGCCACTAAAATGTGGCGAAACGTCAACTAAGATAAAAATCTACCCTTAAGTACTTACCGTCACACTGGATAGATAGAGAATAAACGTTTGTCACACAGCATTCGTCTCGCTCATATTTATGCATCTCTTGCATGTTTGTAGAATATTCATGCTTCTAACTGGACCATCTTTTAGTATCCAGTTTACTTATTCTTTATCCTCTATTTCTGTCGCCATCAATACTTACGTCGAATATCATTCTCTTCGCATTATTTCGTTCCACGAGACCAAATCACTTAAAGCCTTTCTGAATCCTATTAACTATCAAGACGAGCGTGCAGAAGAAGATGTACGAATGTGGACAAGGCGAGTCTTAGTACAGAAAAGTACTCTATCATCTCTACCTACCCTGTTGTAAGACGGGATGATAGTAAATGAAAAAAAAATGTTGTTATTAAAAGTAAAATAAGGGTATCTGGGAGAACAACAGATGGGATAAAAATGTGACGACCTCGAAACAGAAGGCGAATTGCGGACAGGCCAATGTTGGACAGTGTCCATTAGCAATACTAGTAACAGAGAGACATGGAAAAAGATGGGGGAGGTAGAATAGAGTGTCGATTTACGTCGACTCGGTATGGGTTGTTTCAATTTGCGTTACAAAAAACATAAGACTATAAATCTGGTATACATCGATATGCATCTTCACAGATTAAATAAATCTGGAATTTGAAGAAAATTATGGCTATCTTATGAGATTACCGAAGTATCAGATATTGATGACACCGAATGTCCGCTAATGATCTGGCAAATCATACACATGACATACCTTTTAAAAGAATGGACTTAATGACATATGAAATTCTAAATATAGATGAAGAAGATACGATGCACACATAATAAGCTAAAGAAGAAATTACTAATCAGAAATTAGCGAAAGACATTCGCTAAAGATGTCCGATGTTATTAAGATTTTTTCGCGACGCGTAAACTGAATGCAAGCCACGAAATTTGAGACATTTAAAAAAAATGTTGTTTCGACATGCGTCGCACTTTCCTAGAGCATAAAACCGAAGTAAATAGGATCCTAGTATAGTAGGCCTATACTGGATGAAAAATCATTAAGGATGATTATATTTTTTCTTAATTCATCGTCCATCTTTCAAAAAGGCGTATCTCGTTTTTTGTATCTGATTTTTATTCCAATGAAGTAATATTACTTAACCACTCTTATTTCTTTTAAAATTAGCAATATTAACTTTGTGGTTAAAATTCATATTTTTTATTTATTATCTATGTTTTATTGACCACTGAATTGAGTTTAAATACATCTACCGGTTTCGAAAAATACCATTTTCTTTTTCAGGATGTCATAACTAACTAAAAACATATATTAGATAATATTAGATATATTAGATAATATCAGATAATATTATTAGATAATATATGTTTTTAGTTAGTTATGACATCCTGAAGAAGAAAATGGTATTTTTACAAACCGGGAGATGTATTTAAACTCAATTCAGTGGTTAATAAAACAAAGATAATAAATGAAAAATACACTCTTATTTCGGTGTATCATTCTAGTAAATATATATACAGTAATAATATATATTTATGGAGTAAAATACTCATCAAAAATATCCATAGAAATCAGTAAGATTTTTTTTTATCATTCAAAAGTGAAAAATTCCAAATAATTTGTTAATATGTCAATAATACAAATTAAATGAATCAAATAGATAGATATTCAGAAAAATATTTAGTTGCTACAGGGATTCGATCCTGGACCGCTTCCAATCTGGGAAAGCGCGTTCAACGTTTTCGCTATAGTAATCGAATATATTACCGATAAATTTTGAACTTATATTCTGTAATCTTTCCAATGATACATCTATTATTACATTTTTATAATACCACAGAGCTGTGTTCTGAAAATGCAACATCATAACAAAAATTTGTTCTCATTAAATGTTAATATATCGTCAGCTGTAAAATTAATAATTTCGAGGTAATCCTCTTTTGAAAGATGGACGACGAATTGTGCTCAATTTCATGGTTAATTAATTAAATCGTAATTGCTATTTAAATTTTCCATGGTTAAATAACTAAACAAAAGTTAATGGGGCATTATAAATCTGAATTACAACACGTCTCAAATAAATTAAACGAGTACAATAAAAAAACAAGTGTTTCGCGTATGTGAAAAATTCGAGTGTCATCCGGTGGCCCTAAAAACGCACGATTGTACTTAGCTACCTATACAAAATACCTTAAAATGAGGTCACATCACAGTGTATACCGACACTGATACCTCCAGGATACTTGGCACTAGAATCTTTAACAGATCCAACAATCTAAACGTTCACTGTTCACTGTCCACGAATGGAGTGTACCCTGACTGGAATGCGAGTTCTTCGAAAAACCTCCACGATCCCAAGAAGTGTCTCGTGTTGGCCGGTCGCGCTCGGTAGCCTTCGTAAATGGAATGAAAATTGAGGTAATTACTTAATACGCTTATATACATTTGCGGGCAGGTGAAAAAGACTCGAATAAACTACAAAAAATGTGAGATAATCATGTCAATGATACAAAATGACTTTCAGTTGGAGATGACGCGATATCTCATTTTTTGCGGATTAGGCAAGCCGTCTTCTGACCCGGTCGTGTAATTACGATTAAATTTAAACACTTTAGTAGTCCCCCAAGCAGTGAGGAGCTTCGGCGGTCATCACATTCTAATTAAGTATGTTGGGTCTTCTTTCGCTGAGCTGCGCCGACGCCTGCGACCGCATACATTATTTACATTTTTTTGATTAAAAAGTTCTGCTCACCATTTCACTGCGCTCTCTTGACTCTCACTTTCTCCCTCTTTGCATTCTGCTTTTCTCCTCAGCTCCATCGTAAGCACCTTCTCGAAATGCTTTGATCTCACAGTCGGATTGCCGCCACCATTTTGTTTTAAATATTTATTTATTTTGTAATTATTTTAATGTGTATATTATACAGAATATTAACAAATAACCCACATAAATAGTCCTATAAGGACGATTGAAAAAGATACGATGTATTGTATACCTGGGTTGCAATATAAATGAAAGATGGGATCGTTCTGTTGAAATCAAATGTCGCATTGAGCAAGCTCGTGCAACCTTTATCCGCATGTTCTGCAGTCATGATCTCAACCTTAGATTATGAATGAGAATGGTCAGATGCTATATGTTCTCTATTTTATTTTATGGAATGGAAGCTTGGGCACTTACCGAACAAATGATAAGGCGACTTGAAGCATTTGAGATGTGGATCAACACAGGAATGCTAAAAAATAAGCTGGACGGATAGTTACGAATGAAGATGTTATGGTTTGGGTGAATAAAGAAAAATAAGTATTTAAAACAGTAAAAATCCGTAAACCTCAATATCTCGGACATGTAATGAGACATCCTGATAAGTGCGAGATCTTGCTCCTATATATGTATTGTCAGGATAATAAAATTACCGTATAAGCACGTGTATTATGGGTTTACAATATTGAATCTATATTTATTTATATATCTACCTGTTCTCTCCACCTACAATTCTACCCCTTTTGATTAAGTTTTGCATAGTTATTCTTCAAGATCCTGCGCAAAACATAGATACATAGTTTCACAAACAAAACATAGTTTCATACCTTGACCACTTCACTTCCAATACCCAATTTAAATATGTATTATATCGAATGCCATCCTTTCCAAATTTAGCTTTAAAAAATTACCAAATTTTGCACACAAAAGATTAATTTTATTTTGATTTTTTTTTTTGTAAATTTTCTGATACAGTAATATGTACATAATTTGAGAGATGTTCACTGTTTCCGTAACTAGACCGATGTCTGTAATAAAGGAGACATGCGAATTCGTTATATCTAATAATAAAGTGATTAAAACTTTATGTAGGTACCTAGGTAAAAATTAGAATTATTTCATTACTTTTAGTTTTTTAAATTAAAACGTCAAGTTGGAGTTTTTTTCGCTTCATTTGTCGTTGGATACAAAAATCATTTTTGGTGTTTATTATATGATATTTCATTAGTGTGAAGGTCGATCCAGTCCAGAAAAAGTAATGCTTAGAAAAAGAAAGTACAAGACTGCATAAGGAAACTGTTAATAGAATAGTTAATCGTCACGCCCAAGAAATATGGCGAACTAAATGTGCAGCCGATGTTTTCTACTGAGAGGACCGTCCTATGTACGTTTATGATACCTGACGAAGTTTAAACATTAAACACTAGTAATATTATAATAATTATATAAGTATTTTAGTATAATAGGACTCATGAGTAATTAATTATCGTATTTATAAAGAGCGGCATTATCATTACAACACTCGAATGCATTCATATAGTAACGTTAGATATAAAAATAAAGAAGAGTTGTTGATATAAAGTTGTATGTAGACTACAGACTAGTAAATTAATAGAGGAGGGTTTGGAACATTAGTTGCGGGACGAGGGGCGTTCTACACACATTCTTTGTGGAAACATAAATTTGATAAATTATGACACATTTATACGATAGTAAAAGTATTTAACTCTTCGAAAATTAAATTTTCGTATAAACTTGGCGTATTTCTTACATTAATGCATATTATATTGTGAGCGTTTAAATTTTCGTTCCAATCGAATCATACATTTAAAAAAAGTCGCGGAGCTGTTTGATTGCTTAAGTGGTATTAAGTGATCACGTAAGTGACACCAACATGAAAACATTAAAAAAAGGAATTTGTTTTAGTTTTGTCGACGATACGATTGTCCAAAAGACACGGCCATTGACAGTTCGACAATCAATAGGAAACAATTGAAGAATCGACAGTAGATGGAATGGAAGTTAATATTAAAATAGGAAAATAGAGTGACCGGAAAGATTAATAAACCACGTGAAATTTCAATTTTTTAAATAAACTAAACCTTGTACAACACGTGACTATGATTAATTTTGCGCAACTGCAGTTTTAAGAGGTGCAGTCTCTCTCATCTTATCTAAACTCGACAAGAGATTTTTAAGTACCTACGATTTTTAAACATTTTAGGCTATAGTTTTTTTGATATCAGTAAATATCACCGTACAACGTTTCAAAACTGAATAACGTATATCAATCTTGCAAACCTTTACGAAAATTCGCGTTCTATTGTAAGTATGATTCGCAACCTTCGTGTTATGTTTGGTGGCAATCGTGTGCCAAGTGACACCGTATTTCGCAACCTCAACAGTAAATTGAGGCGTATTGTTCGGTACCTGTACACCAGTTTAGTTCAAATGAAAGTATTACCAAATTTAGTGAAAATGTCGCCGGAAAACCGAGGACCTCAATTCTTCAGATATTTAATATTAATATTTTGGTCTATACAAAATTCAGTTTATTTAAGATCTTAAGACTGCGGATCATACCGTACCGTTTGTTGATTCTTATTGTTATTCTTATTTGTCTTCTGGTGTCTTCTGCGCTGAACGGACGTTGGCTACGATGTTAGCTGTCGTCACTCTGTATACTGCGACCTAATGAAGTTATACTGTAAACTGGCCAAACCATTTCCATAAGTTCTTCAGTCGTGATGTTCTCCTTACAGGGCTCCGATTTTTATTATGATTTGCAAGATCTCATATTTCTTTGGATTTCTCTGAGATTTTTATTTAATTATTTGAAATAAGTAACTAAAAAAATCTTTATTAATCTGAACATTGCTTCTTTTCATAGGCATTTGCGACTCTTAAATTCCAACTCCTATTTTCATATCCAATCATATTTGATACATGGAATACCTTCCTGCACGTGCAACATATGATACAATAAAAGAACTAGCATTTACCATTCTCACAATAAATTTATGCGAACAAACATTATCTTTCATGAATAAAATAAAAACTAAGTTAAGAAGCAAATTAACTGACGATAATTTACAATCTTGCCTAACATTGAGTTACATTCAAGACAGCAAATCTTTCAAAGGCGATGCAAGGTCACCGTTCTAACTAGTAAACCTTACGTAGCCCAAAAAGTGTTTGATTATTTAGGTTTTTTTATTATATAAGTAGACCACTGAGCTACTGAAGCTTAAAACTCCCATATACTATATTCTTCTAAGTAACCCACGACTGAATAGTGAATTTGAGTTTTTAATAGAAATCTTGATTTTACCTCATTTTATTTACAGTGAATATTTATGTTGCGGCTCTGTGAAAATGTTGAGATTCTGTTTACTTAATATTTGGCTCTTCTCATTGGAAAGTCTGCCGACTCCTGCCCTAGCACATTACAGATATGAAAATGACTGTCGCTGAAGATGATTTTCTTACAATTTCACCTACAATGGATACCATAGCAAAATGTAGGTGAAATTGTAACTAAACTTTGTAACAAAATCTTCAACGACTAATCCCAATTTCTTATTAGCCCATACACTAATCAGAAAAATTGTCCCGTTAGGGATATGTAAACCATCAAGTGTATGAAGAACAACCAGTACATCCACATAGACTTACAGCATGTTATTGTTTTTGGGTTGGATGTGCCGCTGGCCCGCTTTTTTTTAAAATCACACCTTTAAAATAGGTCACCCTTTGATGTGTGTTCAATACATCATTCCTATAGATCTGGTTGACAGCATTTTCACATATGATAATTCATCCCCTTTAAACCCTTAGAAAAACGTTTTAAAAAAATATTAACTTTTAAAAGGAGAAAAGATGATGGAATGAACTCGTCATGATTATTAATAAACAAAATAATAATTATTATTCATGAATAAATAATGAAGACATTGAAGAGGCGAATGAAATAAAATATTTAGGAGTTATAATTGACAAACTAAAATACAACAAATATTTTTTAATGATTACAAACCCATAATGTTGGTTTTTTAGGTAGAATAAAAAAGGAACATAAATTAAAAAAATCTCAATTTTATTGTACATTATAATTATAATACAAATTAAATACATCAATTAGAAAGATATTAAAATATTTTTTCGATAAATTGAGTTTATCTGTATGTATATCTTTATAATTTGTATTAAAATACTATAGAACTATGTTCTGAAATAATTATAACTTCACTAATAATAATGTGTTCACTTTAAAGTATACAATTTCATTGTTATAAATTTTTATTCAATAAAACTATTATGTTTTTGGCAAATGGAAAAATGAAAAGAGAGCAAATAATTTAAAATAGAACAATTTCAGGACTATTTTAAGATGTAATAGATATAAACAGTTAAAATTAATGACGGTTAAGTAAATATTATACAAAATGTTCTAATCGGAATTAAAAATCGATTAATGCCATTATAGATGAATAAAAAAATAAAATATAATTTTGAGGTCGATACATATCCCACGAGAAGTCAATGGGATTTTAGACTTCCACAAACAAATCTGGATGGATCACAAAATAGTTTATACTATAAAGGTAATTATTCAATGAACTGCCGGCAAATGTGAAGGAAGCAACTAGTTTTGCTACTTTTACATACATAATAAAGCACGGACCGAGCTGCCCCATTCATTGTCCATTGTATTTTGAACACAGATAAAAGAAAGTAGTAGAAAAAAATACTAATCTACCCCATACCTACTAACTTTTTTATTTAATCTTGGTAATGAATCTATTACCTATATTGCTTTTAGCTTAGTTTGAAATTAGTAAGAATATTCGTATATATTTCATCCTTTTAATTTTAGAAATATGCTTATACAAGTGCCTTGTTTTCACATTATGTTAAAAAAAGTTTTACCTACTTATAATTAAGACTAAACAATGAAATTATTATACATTATTACAAGGCTTGGCAGCGGGAGACTGAAGGTTCTAAAGAATATTGGATTATAACTTTGTTAGACAAGTGCCAGGCAAAATTATAATCCAGTGCCAAGTCTCTGAGTGACCTATTTATTCATAATGCTAGTTACTTTCGTAACAGTCTCTATAATATATTCTTCTATGTTTTTAAAGTATCATCACGTCATCAGAAATTATTCCAAGAGTGAATACAAATTAGCATGAGCACGATAATTGTACAAGACGAAGGCATAGACCAAAACCAATGTTCTCTCTATGTTTGAAAAAATAAAATCTTTTTTGCAATTTTAAAGACCAAGGCTATTATTTGTGCGCTGGAGGAGAAAATAAGAAAAATGTTAGCAAACCAATATAAAGCTACTGGTAGGACCTGTTACCATATCACTGATGAAGATGCAGTAAGACGCACAAATAAGTCAAGAGAACTAATAACAACTGCAATAGAAAGCTGCATACCAAGGTCATGTCTTTTGTTATTTACAGTTTTTATTTCCCTTCTTTTTTTAATTATTTAAAAAAAGTATTTGCTGAATCAACTATGTATAATATGATTATTGATTAACAATGTCAAATGTTTGTCTCAGCACGGGCGAAGCCCAGTGAGGCAGATATTAAAGTACTAAATGTACACAAGACGTATGAAATAAATATAAATATATTTTACAACTCATTATGCAAGGGAAGATAGAGGGTAGCAGTGGCGTAGGTAAAGATTATCTTTGTGTGACTTCAGAAAGTGGTTTAACGTCCAAAATGTCGATGACCTCAACATACCGTATTCTGGTATTCAACCTTCGATAGAAGGCGGCACATGAAAAATAAGTATTGTTAAAAATTATGTGTTCGCTATGTGATGTCAAATTGTGTGCGCGCTCACGCCCACACACCTTAGAGAGAACATTGATCAAGACTACTATTCAGGAATAAGACTAAATCACGAAATTCAATGATTGCAGAGCAATGAAGGTGTCTACAGAAATCGTCATTAAGTTACCACCTTTGTAAATAAACAATCTGTGAGGATGGACCCGCCGCTTATTCAGGACCGTTTAGAACCAAAAGCTCCTATACGGTACTACTCATTCGCCGCCTGGTTAAATTAAGCAATTTAGCAGAAATTACGACGAGCTAAAATCCGTTTTCCAGCTAGAAACGGAATACTATTCAAAATAGTAAGAGAAATGTACGAACCTAAGCTAGATAATGGAACTTATGGAACACAAATGAGGTTAGAATTTTAACTGAGCAAGAAACAATTGTAAGATTCTGTAGGTCTCAAAGGCGATGGGCTGACCTTGTTTAAAGAATGCCAGATGACAGAACATCAAAAATTATGTGAATACCATCGGAAGCGATCTAGAGGTAGACCAAGAAAGAGATGTAGATGGTGCAGTCCTGAAGTAGGAGAACAATAAATACAACTGTATATTCTAAAAACAGAGAAGTTGATAAAGTGCCCAATCTTAAAGCTTAAATCACCCGAGAATATAAATATTATAATTTAGATTAGGTTTGAGTCGAAGCCTAGAAACGTACAATGAATCTTGGAAAAACATCAAACTTTGAAGATTCTTACAGTCGGTTGTAAGATCAGTAATAAATTGTTACTATAGTAATTTTATACCTACCATCGCCCGTGGTAAAAAAATGTTTGCGGGTTGTTCGAACATCAAAGATAATCTCGCCTAATAGTATGGTAAGGCGAATAATCATAAAATATCTTAGAATTTGACTTACTTTAAATATTCACTGTGAAATCTGTCACTTTGCTGGCGAAATATCTTCGATCTATGTGATTATATAAATTCAACAGCGAGATTATTATTGGACGAACTCTCATCACTAAAATAGCATGATATTGAATGATTCATTGTTGTATACTACAAGTTTAAAAGTATCAATGTGACAGATGACTTTTGAAACAGCTGTGAAGAGTCCGCCATTTTTTAACTAACGATTTTTACCATCCAATACTGGAGAACAAACTTAATTAACCATTGAATATATTTTCGATGAGTAAATATTTTTTACCAATGAGAAAAATACCGTTTTTACAACTTTTTTTAGTTTTTTAGTTAAAATTTATCATTGATCAAATAACCGGCCTTTAGTTAGAACATGCATCACAAAATTGCTGGTCTAGGGTTCCTATATAAAATTGTACATAATCTAGTCGACACTACACTAGTTCCCAAGTAAAGCTTCGTCCAAGCGTCAGATCTCCACGAAACCACCAGTATCCAGCCTTGATACCACAGCAATATTAGAGTCAGCAAAAAGAGCACAAAAAAAAATTCTTAAGGTAATAAATGGTCATCCCTTTAGATATCCATCAGATTTTATATTTAAAAAGTACAATGCCCTAGACATAAGACAAATCTTTATGTTGAGACTCGTCCAATTTTCCTATGCTAATAACAACCCACTCCAAGCAATAAATCATGGACACAACACAAGACAAACAACAAACATCTACACGCCAGTTCTGAGAGCAACAACGACATTTTATCAAAGATTCCACATGTTCTTAGCTCCGAAATTGTACAACACACTCAGTATCAACTGGAAATCGTTCAACTCCAATAACACCCCCACTACATATTTAATAATTTTTTTTTTTTATCTATTTTTATTTCTGTTAAATCTTTATTAAATAACACCACAACAGTACGAAAAAAACTGGCAACTTTAACACAGACTTCAATAGCCAGGACAACGCTGTATATATCAGAGGTGGAATCTACTCCATCCCACACAATAAACTACGTGTATTTAATTAATGTTTATCATGTTATATTATAATATATTCACCTCTGTTACAACAAAAATATGTGTGTTAATAAAATCTAAATAAATAAATAAAATATTATACACCATAATCCCCTTTCACGAATGTGTAGGTTGTGTAATGTAAATAGCACGAAAAATTAGTTGTACTTATATATTTGTCTTTCAATAGATTATTTAGATACAAAAAACTTTTACGTGACATTTTTTCATAAATTCTATAGTATTCTGCGTGTTTTTATTGACCATTTAAATCTAAATTAAAATTTTATATATGTACAATAATTAACACCATCACGTGCTGTTTGTACCCGTTGTAGGAGAGTTTTGGTGGGGCGGATAATTGTGATTCACGCTATGAGAATGCGGTGAAGGCATTAGAGATTTATGGTTTATGCGGTGAAGGTATTAAAGTTGATACTCACCGTATTATCATCGGAGGTTTGATGATCGTATTATTATTGTGACATTATATAAGCTTTGCACGTTTTATTAACAAATAGTAAATGTTTAAACAAATAAATAGAAACCGCCCCATTATGTTATATAAAAAAATATGATAAAATCCTTTGTTTAAACGGCTATTTTTTGATAAATCAACACGTTTCTATACCTACGGTATCTACTTCAGGGTACAATGTATATATACTAAAATTAAAAATGCAAGCATAGATAAAAACAAAATTATAAAAGTGTTTGTTACCCACCCACTCATACTTTTTTAGTTTTGTTTTATCTTCTTTATATGATATCTGGCCACAAAGTAATTTTGCTTATATTGAAGACGTCATTATGCTTTACTTAGTATGTTAAGAAAACAAACAATTTTATTGTGAGTCAATAAAGTTTTATTTTACCATATAAAAATCTTTACGTCTATCGGTCGAGCGAGCTGAACAACGACCTACTTTTCAGCTTCTAGTAGGTACGGAGCCTCTACTCTACTGCTACTACTACTTGACCACAATGGTTGTCATTCCTTCACAGTTAAACTACCCGGCCCGTTGCCATTTTACCTTTCAGCAGAATAAATCTTCAACTTGTATTTAAAATATGATACTGTCTTCATTGTTTTATTTATTCATCATCATCAGCCGTTTTCTGTCCATTACTGGATGAGGGCCTTCCCGAGTGTTTCTTACTTTTATCTATCCATTGTTATTCCCTGCCACGCATTTCTGCAGAGTTTAATAATTTCATCGGTTCACCGGGTTTTAAGACGGCCTGTCGGCGTCTTTATTTCTCCCTTGTACTGCTGGATAACTGAGTTCGTCCAACGATTGATCGTGAAGCGAGGTGGCACACCTATTGGCATTTTATTTTCTTGGCGTTCTATTATTTCGACTACCAATACCATACGTGATTAGTTTGTATAGTGTTAAATATTAACTCATATTGTTTTTATATTTACTTGCATCAAACTTATCGCTAAATTATCTTTAAATATTATTTGTTCCACTTTCGTCTTAATTATTTAATTTAAATATTTGCTTGCTGCAATCACTACGGTTATTACGACGACCATATGATAAGCACCCGTGTTTAACGACTGATGGCGCCACTTACCCAAAACCTGTATTGCTTAACGCTTTGTTTCGCGTTTTACAAACAGATTATTTTGATAGCTGTTAAGAGTGGGCAAGTTTGTGTTTGTTCGCGACCATGGAAATAGAGCAACATCGGTCAGTGATTCGATTATTTTTTTGGATGGGAAGACGTACGAGGAAATCAAAGTGAAGTTGTATGCCGTTTATAAGGACCGTACTTTTTTTAATCATCCCCACTACAAATTATATAAAATAATCGATACATCTGTTTGCAATTTGGGTTAAAATGAAATGTAAGCAAATATATACAAAATATTATAAAAATTGTGTAAATTTTTTCATTGAACTATTTATATCAAACATCCACAGTCAGACATGAGAACACGCTCTCTCGATATTATATTCGACAAGTCCAACAGTAGTTTAGTCAGATTGTATCGAGCGGCGAAACCCTGTAGGAAGTGTTACGCGTACGGTCCGCGGAGCTGATGGAATGGAGATCCATAAGGCGAGCGCGATGCGCCGGCACAATTCTCTCGTGACGTAAGTCATTATCTCGTGATGTAAGATGAGTCCGGAGGCTGCGCGGCTCGCCGGCCGGGCGACCGTTCGCCGAAAACTCGGCTCGACTTTCACCGCCGCACTTTCACTCCTGACCCGCCGGAGCAGACGACTCCGGGAATCCACCTTCTCACGCCCCCTCCAAGGCCGGGGATGGCCGACCGGTACTTAAGCCCCCGCAGACTCTTCGGTGGCATCAGTCGTCCAGCTCTCGTAGGCAGAGCGACAAGCAGCGGTGCTCCACAGCAATTATCAGGAATCATGAGGGTCTTTGTGGTAAGACTGTCGTGTCCTGCCTGATCATTGTCGCTACTCTCGCGCTCCATCTCAGTGTTTCATCCGTGCTTCGGTATCGTCAAACTGATCCGTCTAATCAGTGACAATCGTGCAAACTGGAATTATAATTACTCATTCTAATTACTGCAGCGTGATCAAAATTGTGGCAAATTTAAATATTCCCACGAAGCAATAACTTTATAAATTCACAGTGTACTTAGTTGATCAATTTAAAAATGTTCTAAATACACTTTCTACAATTATTTAATGCAATTTTGTGTTAATGGACTAAAAATAAAATAAAACTAATCAGTTTTTGGATAAAGTCCAATTTTTTACTACTTTACTAATCATTTGTTGTATGTTCTAGGTGTTGGCAATGATAGTGATGGCGCAGGCGAAGCCCGAAGCGGGGTATAGCTACAGCCAGCCCAAGCCGTCCGGCAGCTACGGAGCTCCCGGAGGTGGCGGCGGACACGGCGGCGGTGGCGGCATCGGCGGCGGCAGCTTCGGCGGCGGCAGCTTCGGGGGGGGTAGCTTCGGCGGCGGCAGCATCGGCGGGGGCAGCTTCGGCGGCGGTCACGGAGGCAGCATCGGCGGAGGCGGCTTCAGCGGTGGCAGCATCGGAGGAGGACTGGGCGGCGGTCACGGAGGCGGCGGCGGCGGTGGCGGATTCGGAGGCGGCAGCGGTATCGGCGGAGGATTCGGCGGCGGCAGCGGCATCGGCGGAGGATTCGGCGGCGGTAGCGGCATCGGTGGAGGATTCGGCGGCGGCGGCGGCGGCGGATTCGGAGGAGGTGCCGGAGGCGGCGGCGGCTTCGGAGGCGGATTCCAAGCCCCGATAGTTCAGAAGCACATCTACGTCCACGTATCACCCCCGGAACAGGAAGAGCAATCGTTCCGCCCCATCCCTCAGCCCGGCCCACCCCAGAAACACTACAAGATCATCTTTATTAAGGCCCCCGCACCACCCACCCCAGTCGCGCCAATCATTCCCCTGCAGGCTCAAAACGAAGAGAAGACCCTCGTATACGTTCTGGTCAAGAAACCCGAAGAACAGCCAGAAATCAACATTCCCACAGCCATTCCGACACAACCCTCAAAACCAGAAGTATACTTCATCCGTTACAAGACCCAGAAGGAAGCCGGCGGTATCGGTGGTGGAATCGGAGGAGGAATCGGAGGCGGAATCGGAGGAGGAATCGGAGGTGGAATCGGTGGAGGAATCGGAGGTGGTATCGGAGGCAGCGGCATCGGCGGCACCGGAATCGGAGGAGGCTTGGGAGATGGCGGCCATGGAGGAATCGGCGGTGGTATCGGCGGTGGTATCGGCGGTGGTATCGGCGGTGGTATCGGCGGTGGAATCGGCGGTGGTATCGGAGGAGGTATCGGAGGAGGGCACGGTGGAAGCATCGGAGGCGGTATCGGTGGAGGAATCGGAGGTGGTCACGGTGGAAGCTCCGGCCCGAGCGCTCCATCCGCCCAATACGGAACCCCGGGACAGTCCGGCCCCTACTAAGCCGGGTCCAGGCTCACTACGGGTAGCGATCCTGATGGCTCTAGCCGTGCGGATCGTGGGGACCCCTGACTATCGAGGGATCTGTCTAAATTGAAAACTTCGCCTTGACTACATACTCTTGTACATATTCTTCACTATTAAGTGTGAACTAAGTATTATTATTATAAATTATTGTTAATAATTAGTGTTTATGTTATTTTTTACGTATTTTGCAAGAAAACGGTGGCAATAAATACATTTCTGAAAAATAATGTTTTTAATTTACAATGGCATAAATTACACATTTCTAAAAGGTACAAAATAATCCAAGTATTGTATTTCATGACTGGCACAATATTCTAAGGTAACTATTACAGATAAATAATATTATTCTGGGATTTACTCTGAGGTTCATACACCACTCTCAGTCCATAATATCAGTTGATGGTCTTTTGATTTATGTAAGACTCGAGTCTTGCATCAATACAAAGACAGAAGAAAGTAACACTACGCCATCTTCACGCAATTATTTTTTAATGACTGCAAAAAATCTTGGCCACTCGCGTGATGTTGAAAAGAAATCTAATTGCTATAATCTTTTGCTTAGATACGGTGTGTTTCAATTATATCACCAGTGGTACATTTTATCCATTATTTACTTAAACATGGAACAATTTTTCCAACGTTTATTTAAAATATTTTATTAATGTTTTGGCACATATAATGATATAAAATTAATACTAAATTAATGTATTAATTATAAATATATACATATGAAATCAATTTTGTCGAAAAATATTGTTTTTGCGTCACTGGGATTCGAACCTGGATCTCTATTTCCAATCCGGGGAAGTTCACTACCTTTGTGCTATAACGCCAGTATTTTTCTTGACAAATTTTCGAACCTATATGTTACATTTTTCAAATTAATACATTATTTTTACAGAATCTCAAATACCTTTGAGTAAACCGACTGCAGACGCCAGAATTATCAATTCATTTTTATTAAATTTTGATACAACATATATTATTAATGAAAACACATTCTTATTGTGAAGTTGTAATTATTCTGAATAATTATAACTTCACAATAAGAATGTGTTTTCCTTAATAAAATTAATAGATTATTGATAATAACTGGACCGATTTTGATCCGATATTTTTTTTAAACCTATTGCACATTTTATATTATTTATCATCAGGCTGTAACACCAGGATGAGCAAATATGCTTTGCCAGTCGAATAATAAATGTACGTGTTAAGTTAAATTAAATTCGACTTAATAGTTTACTTCATTTCAATCTATTGCAGTTCTACAATGAGCTTCGAAAGTATATTATCTATATATAGTCCACAATATTCTATAGGAAGATGTTCAATGAGTATGTATAAATTCTGTTCCGTTACGAAAAATATTATCATACGAAAGTTTTACAAAATAATGTTGAGCTTTAAGTCTACGTACTACGAAATAAATTTCTACGAAAATTATCTAATCATCGAATAAAAAACAGTCTGTGCGCTTAAAGTTCGGTGACCTTTAATTTGATGTATTCAATATATAATTTGGATTTTTTTAAATGAGCTTATATATATATATATATATTTAGCCCTAGCAGAATCGATTAAAGCAATTTTGAGAAAAAATATATAAAATAATAAAAAAACAGGGAAAAATTTAATTCTGTTCACCAATGTTATAAATGAATTTTTTTGGAAATATTGCATTTAATACAATATATTTTCTATTATTATGTATTTTTTAAATGTATATTAAAAATAAATAAATTTAAAATAACTGTCGCTGGTTTTTAGTAACCGGAATGCATAAATAATACTTAATTAATATTTACTATTTCAACTCAACTCTTGGATACTTTATCGAAACTGGATATGATATATTATCTAAGTTTTTTTTACTTTACAGTAAACCCTGTTTACTTATTTAAAAAAATAAATAAATATATTCATATATAAATACTTGCCCAGACCACACTTGATTGATTAATTGAGAAGTATGTAAGTAAAAGTTGTGTAATTTTAGGTAAATATTTTTTATGGTAATATTTATAAGGTAATAATTTTGTATATTATATTCCAATGTCCTTTAGTACCACATGAAAAGAAATTTCAAAAGTACATTGGTGTAATGTGTAAATATTCCTTGAAATGTACAAATTAGACGGATACTAGACCACTTGGTTCTAAATGTGCATTTTTTTAAATATAAAACGAATCTCATTTCTGTAGTCGGAAACTTTAAAATTGGAGTTCTTTATTGAAAATATAGATAATTATTTCATTTATTACATTTATTGGACATCATTCGGTGTACGTCTTTGGTTGTTTACCTTCTTTTATTAATTTAAAAAAAACTAACGAACTTTGTTTACACCACTTTGATTTATTTAACATCGACCGATTTCGATACCGCTGTATCTTCGTCAAGGCGGACGCATAGGTACTGATTGAACAATTAAATGCAAAAAAAATCAATTACCGGACGGGGGACGCGAGGCGCGGCTTTAGTCGTGCTTGAATTGGGTTCAAATTTAGCATCACGGGTTTTGTTTCATTATTTCTCAGCATATCTTATTACATGGATCAGTTAGTACGCGTCAGTTTTAATGAATGTATAGTGTAATCGAAATCGGTCGACGTTAAATGAATCAAAGTGGTTTTCAGAAATTTTGTTACTTTCTTAAGATCAACAATTAATAAGCATAAAAAATGTTTATTTTATTTTAATTTTTTTATTTATATAACACATATAACAAATAAGCTTGTACAGCCACAAAAAAAGATAGTTTGTTACATATATTTTACACAGATTTTAAAATGAATTGCCTAACTAGCCTTGTTGCCCCAAATTGCCTCTTAGGGAAATTGATAACAAGTTATATTTCACAAAACCAAATAACTCATTGAAGGCAAAACGCAATAAAATAGAATACGTAAAATACAAGGCAAGTGATAATATTAAAAAATATAAAAAAGAGAGAAAAAAATACCGATGTGTACAGTATGTAAAAGTATTACTTTTATTTATATTTTTTTCCCACTGTTTACTGTCTCCTTAGTATTATGTGTATTTCTATGAAATACTGGGTATCTCTAAATTCTGATAAAATAAAAAATTTAATATTATTATAATTAACTTCTTCAAGAAGTTATGAATCACGAATTAAGCTATTACAAATGGATATGTAAATATCGTACTTAAACATGGTTTAAAGCGGGGCTTCGAACCGTTATTTTTTTCATTTCGGTTTTCATTCCGGTTCAATTAAAAAATATATATCCGTTCTGTTCCGATTTTTGTTTCGGTAAAAATAACGGTTTTTTCGGTTTTCGTTTAAGCTCCTAGTGATTAATTTTTAAAAATTTATTTTATTATTTTATTTCTTTTTTTTTTAATAAGCATACTACATGAATTGATACAATAATATAATATATATAATAATAATTAATTAAAGGTATAAGAATTAGAAGTATATAATGTATGATAATAATATAATTTATATAACGAAACATATGTAAATTAAGGAAATTCGTACTTTCACGGTTGCATATACAGAATACAGTTGCGACTACGACAACTGATCTGGTTTAAAGGAGTCGCTCCTGTGTCAGTTCGGATGTTCTAATAATACATCTTAAAAATAATAATGAAAATGCTCAAAGCTGTGCCGCATACGAAGATCAATTGCCAAGAGTCGCGCTCACCGGCCTTTCACGATGACGTGGATTTCTATTAGTTTGTCTTTTCTGTAAACGTGAGTTGGTTGATCACAGAGCACATTACCTGGAGAGGTTTGGTGGACATATGCTCCTTGCGTACAAAGCAGCAGACGAACGCGGAAGACGTGCATGGCGCGCGCAGATTGCATCGTTTGATTCGTTCCCACCAGATCGCACTTCTGCAGTAAGTTACCATCACGTCTCCTATAGACATCTACACATCTTGCAATAAGAAAGTTCCTCGTATTCAATACAAATTAAATGAATGAATTAGAAAGATATACAGAAAAAACATTTCGTTGCTACCGGGATTCGAATTTGGACCGTTTAAAATGCGAACTTATATTCTGTATATTTTTAAACTGATCCATCTATTATTTAATTTTGAAAAGTAATCAACCAAATACTTTTTCGAAAAAAGATTCTTTCTAATCGATTAATTTAATTTCTATTAAAAATACTACAGAATTATGTTCTGAAATTGTAACTTCATAACAAAAATATGTTTACATTAAAAATTGATTATATGTAATCTCATTCATTTATTCAGGGTCGATTTTAGTATGTTTAACCACGATCAAATAAGTATTATGTGTGTCGCCAGATATGGGGTCATCAGATTTAGGTGTTTTATTTGCGTTGTGGAGAAAGAAAGTGTGGATTATGTCTCGGTATGTGTATTGATCAGAACTGGGGCCCCTATATCTCTCAGTTCTCCACTATGTTCGAGTGGTCGCAGAATCTGAGGAATATGTATGATTAATGAACTAGAATAGATCACTAGAGTTATTTGACAATGTTTTATAAAGTTGCATGCGAGTAGTTACCGAAGGGTGATCTAAAACTTATGGTCGGGAAGACGGCAGGTAGGCGAGTGATACTAGCTCACGAATCGGTCTTGATATTATTGTAGCATATCGCCTGACGTCGGTTTCAGGAGTATTTATGGCTGTTGAGAGTCTGGCTTAATAGCCAGGTAACTGTGAGGCGCATTCAGGGCCTCCACACATTTTTATTGAATATTGGTGCATTACAGTAAATGCATACATACAATGATTCAGTTTTATCGTGCTCTTAGAATAACAAGGTATCATAAAATTAAGAAACTTTCAAATGCTAATTATTTGATTTTTTCGGGGGAGTTTGGTTCATCGTCGATCGCTGGTAATAAATGATTTTTAATTTTGAGCACGTTAAATACAATGAGTCATGTATTTGTTTCGTATTCAACAAATCAACACTTGATGTTATTAAACATATTATAAATCCTACTGAAATCTAACATTTATTTTCTTATCATTATCTCCTAAACTATAAGGAAATTTATCATGTCAATAATTATTATACAAAAAAGTACATTTTAACCGAAATGAAAGATGATACCTTTCTATTCCAAGGTCACGATGAGTATAGGTATTTATATTGTCGTGTATTTATAATATGCATTACAATATAATAATATCCAACATTCATAATAGCCTTAGTTCAGCGTCCGTAATTCCGCGCTTACCATCGCGTACAACGAAATTATACTACAATAACTATGTTAATAAATAAGTTCTAACAGAAGCAGACATTACTCTTATTTATAAAATGTTCACTATTGATGAAATTGTAATTATACATATTGATACCTTAACTTGTAAAGCAGCTAACTCCAACCTTGGTCAAAAAACCGTTTTTGATGCCATTATTTTCCTCTTTTATTATTCTATGGTACACTAAAAGTCAAATAATCCCATCAATTTTAAACACGTGAAATCACGAGTTTAATAAAAATAATAAATAAGTACTAGGTGCTGAAAAACCTTATATTGATTCTTGCAAAAACCTTAAATGTTTACCTGACACAAGTGTTGATGGCACCAGAAATAGAGGACCTCCGCGGAAATCATAATCACTACATTACCATGGAAAATCAGCAAAACTCCTAATTTTGGTAAAGAAATTCACAAAACCTCCAAATATTTCCTATAAGTACGAGATAAATTAAAATACCAATAAAATTTCTCAGCCACCCTATCTCTGTATAAACAATCTACCAAAATATGTTTTGGAATTTTCATAATACGTTTAATTACAAAATACAAATTACAACAGTTTTTTTGTTGCTCCTAAACATTTTAGAAAAATGGAGTTAGCTGCATTGGAAATTAAGGTATCAGTATGTAATATAAAATACTTGGTATGTGTGTAATTATGTTATGTGAAATCATGTGTACCTATGTACAGTGGCGAGAAGTAGGTATTGATTTAGGTTATGCTGTTACCAATAACATTATACATTATATATAATATATGTAATACAATATATGTACTTTCGTTTAATCAACCAACGTCAAAATAAATCCGTCGTTTTTACGACCCTACCACGTATTTATTTGTAATTTTAAAGTACTTTGAATAGTGTTTTTAAAGATTAAGTTTTAACGTAAAATAATACTTTCTTACCCATATGTACGGACGTCAATAAGAACACTTTCTATGACTGAACATGATTAATTTATTGTTTGAAAATCCTCAACATAATTACTAAAGGAAATAATTATTTATATTAAAGTTTAAAGCAGGAAATAGTCCTGCCAATTGCCAATCCAAATACATGCACCAAATTTAAAGAAAAATCATGAAATCAACACATTAAAAAACGTAACGTAAAATTCGCGAATAAGTAAAAGAGGAAGTAGACACTTCAATGATTTACACGCAGTTGTAACCCTTTCTAGTGTTATTTTGTTAAAAAAATAACTTTAGGTAACGACTCCATACAAAATTGGATCAACCGAAAAAATTTTTCAATTCAGTAAATAGTCGTTTATATGACTTGAGTAATTCACTAGCTTAAAAACAGAACTGAGTTAGGTAAATAGCACGATGCGGCGAATAAAAAAAGAGCGCCGTGAGAACAGGGCTGAATTGCGGTGAGTTTTTAGAACTAAACAATTAAAATCTCTACTAGTACACAAATGCCACTAATTTTGCAAAATAATGTTTTCGTTATGTTAATAAAAATTTTAAATTTATATTTGTTTCCCAGAAATTTTGGTTATGCACAGCTTTTTTGCTTGTATGCACTGCACGCCCCTGACTATGTAATATGTGTGAGATGAAATTGTAGAAAAAATAAATGGAAACAAATAAATGGAACATTTTATTTATGAACTTGTAAAAAATTGTCATAAAAATATCTAAATCTATATTATTTTCACATTTCATAAAGCTGCTCATGACACGAGTTAATCGCGAATTCATGACGGGACTGGTTTCATAAGTTTTTATTTTTAAAAGTGGCACGTGTCTTGAACAACGAACGAGAATATGTATTAAATATAGATTTGTGTATATTGTATAGAAAAAATAAATCGGTAGTGAGATAACGTTTGTGACGAGTTGGAAGAACGCTCGTTATACTTTTGTTGTACCATAATAATTTATTGTAAGTGTTATTACGATGTTCTCCATATACCTATGTGTTTAATACTACTCCATATGTCCCGATAAAAAATGTTATCATCAAAAATCCACGAGAACCATCTAGAAAATTTCCCCCGTAACTCCCTCAATACCCATCGTGCTGCAACATTTTTCAAATGTGGGATAACGGTTCTGACGAAGGTTGGAAAATCTTATCAGGCAGAAAAGAACCGGAAAAATGATTATTTATCATAACTTAAAATATTTTAAATTAAATAAATTATTGACAATAACATACTCTTTTATATGTGAAACATACGCCAGTGAACACAATATTTCATACAATGCCAGCAAATCGGTCATAGTGGCGTTCAAATGTGGAAAAGGGCCAGGTAATATCCCTCCCGTGTGGCTGGACGGGACGAAATTGAGCGTTCAAAATAAGGTCAAATACCTTGGCCTTATATTCAATGAAGATGGACAAAACGATGATGACATATAACGGCAGAGGAGACAGTTGAGCGTTCGAGCAAATATGCTGTCACGGCGTTTCTACCGATGCAGTAAGGAGGTAAAGAACATCCTGTTTAAATCGTTCTTCACCAGCATGTATACCTGCGAGCTCTGGTCGAAATACAAGCAAGTGACGTATAACCGTCTCCGAATTCAGTACAACAACTCATACAGAATACTGTTCGGATTGGCGCGTTATTGTAGCGCATCTACAATGTTTACCGAAGGCTGTATACATGGATTCGTTCCGTTTCTAAGACATCGAGTTGCTGGCATAAAGCGGCGGCTGGAGCTCAGCACCAACTCTCTGGTGCAAGCGGCGCTCTCATGGAAAGCTGGTTCCCTGACCAGAGAATGGCAGCGCTTACAAAATAGCTACATATACAATATTGGCCGTGACTGAAGTAGTTATATATGTAATATTTATATTTTGTGTGTATATATGTGTGAACTTTTAACTTTTTATTAACTTTTTAATTTTTTTTTTTGTATTAATTAATATTTTCCTTGGTTTTCTTTTTCACAGCATATTTATTTAATAACCTTTAATGTATAACTTAATACGTATTATCTTTATGACGAATCAGGTTTAACAAAAAAAATCTGATCACGCTGGAATAAACACATTATTATTATTATTATTATTATTATATAAGATACGTAAAATTAGCCTTCCAAAATGGACTCTATTTATGTTTCCTACCTACTACCAATACGCTCTTTCATCTCTTCGATTTTTTTCTTATGTAAAGGTGTCCAGCGGATTAAACATAGAAGTTCGAAAATGTATCGTTAACTTACAATGTTGACGTAGTGTGGTGAAGTGGGTCAGCGCACTTCCCCGGATGGAAGGGTTCCTGATTCGAGTCCGAGTGGCAACAAAAATATTTTTTTGAAAAACTGATTTCATCTGTGCTCTTATTGATATAATTAGTGTGTATTAATATATCAATTTGTTAATAAGAAGTAAAAAAATAATTTTTAAATAAAATTCAGCAAAAAGTAAAGTAAAGAACGGTTTACAAATCTTAATAAATTATATCATCGTCTCAATGCAGCATCAAAAATATTACACTATATTTAATTAAGCATTATATAATTTAATATGTAGTATTCTTCAATATAACATAATATATTATATAAAAGAAAATTTTTTGTCACATGCAAATGTATCAAACACATGCAAAATAGTAATTGAAAACCGTTAATGTAATCGTGTTTGAGTTTGATTGTAACGAGGATTTGACTGTTGGGAAGTTTAATTTCTAGTGTTACCAACCATGTCCCAATAGAACGCAATCATAGTAACGGTTTAAATAACAGTTTAACCATTAATGCGAAATACTAGAACGACTAAAAATTACCTATTAGTTAGTTGTATACTTTTCGTATGAGTCGAATGTATGTGGGTACCACAGACATTTTATAATATACATGGAGGATTTTTTTATTAAAAAAATTAACCCTTTTAATTCGTGTATCAATAAAATCACTTAATAAGATAGTAATAAAGCGAATCGCGCTGACGGATTTGCTGTAGTCGAATAAGCAATTTAGTCTTTATGTCGTATTTAATTTATATATATGTATGTATAATTTAGACTATATGTCGTATTGTAATCTCGAAGGAATTGAAAAAAATATAATGTACATAATATACGATTATATGATACGTACACACACATATATATATATATATATATATATTTTAAATTTATTTTTATTTTTTATTAATACATATAATACAATTTCAATAATCAGTGGATATATTTTAACATTTATTTCTTCTCTATGAGAGTAAGACTCGTGTATAGAGAAGGAGTATATTCGAGTTAATTTATGTTTCAGTTAGTCTGTGTACATATTTTTTTACTTCAGTTACAAATTTATGATAGTCCGTAATTTTTCTAATTGTGATGGGGAGATTGTTAAAAAATTTGATACCTTGATAAATATATTGATTTTGAGTTGCGGTATGTTTTAGTTTTGGGATATCAATTTGATCTCTATATCTTGTAGATCGGAATTCGCTTCTAAAATTTAATTGATTTTTAATTTTTAAAATTTGAATTATTGAATTTTTTTTCGTATATGTCTACTATTTTTGGTACTTTAAAATCTGTGAATAGTATCATCTAAGTTAAAATAAATAATAATGCTCAATTCTTAAAGAAATCACCGCTATACGGTAGTACACATCTGCGACATGAGAAATCCGTTTTAGGGCGTTAATCTCGATTAGAAAATAGAGGTAAATATTTAGAGCACAGTTGATTGGCGTGAAAGATGCAATATACATTATAGACCGTCTCGCGAGAGGCTGCGAACATTCTAGAATGTTGTTGCCGTCAGTTTGAATAACAAAGGTCATTACTTATACTCTCACCCGCTTTGTGTAACATCGTGTCTGTACCTGAATTTGTATGACGTTTAAAGAATGGATATTTTTTACGTTTTAACTGTCGGATAAGGAATATTTTTTTATTACCTCAAATCATTGAGGAGACTTTTGAAAATAGTTATTTTAGAAAATAATAATGTTGCTTGTCGGTCCTGGGTTCGAGCCTCGTTCAGGGAGGCCATCAAAGCATTTAGCTTAGTTTGAAAATAGTAAGAATTTTGATGTGATACGCACTCCATGTACGCAACTCTACTTAAAAAATATTTACATTTTTTGTTTTTTATGTATTGATGTGTAGATTGGATTATATATTTTAAGATCAACGTCTAATTTTTGTAAAATCCATGTATATTGTGACGTCACCGTGCGTTGAAAGTCAAAATGAGACGTGCGATGTTGTGACTAGGGATCCCAATACCGGTAATACCGAAACCGATATTACCGGTATTGGATATTACAGTATTACGGTTTTGGCGAAAACTACATCTTCGGTATTACCGATATTACAAAATAAAAAACCGGTAAATACCGAATTATATATTAATTTCATTAAAAATGATATATTTTAATTATATTTTCAGTCGTATTTCCTTGGTGACTGGCATTTCATGGTCTACATCAACACAAAACAAATGCGTACACATTTCTAAGAGCCTTCTATACTTTATGAACCCCGATATATCTAATTTATCTGGACGGATTGGAATCGGCGAGTGGCCGTCGGAAGTAATTCTGATACATTTGGCGGCTCGTTTGAATAGCAGGTCAAAAAAGGTTGACCGGAATGGAAAAAATCCTATTTGAATACAAAAAAATATTGTGAATAAATGCATTCTATTTTTTTTTCTGTTAATTGTTATATAATATTTTGATTTAATAAATGTAATAATTAGAATGTACTGTAATTATTTGTATTGTAATAATGTAATAATTTTAATTTAGTCTAATAATTTGCAGTGTAATAATTAAATTTAATAAATTGTTTGATCTTCTTATTGCTATTCAATTTTATCGATTAAAAAAACATTTTCAAAAAAATTTGTATGGTGTATTTTTTATGCGCTCGTTCTCGTCCGTTACCGGAAACTGCCATAGACAAAATTCCTTTCAGCGGTGCAGTGTTGCCATTGTTCGAAACGTCAACACAAACCAACCTAGTCGCGGATAGGTACTATAACATAATGTTATAATGTATATATATATATATATATATATATATATATATATAATAATACAAAAATATATATTTTTAGATAAAAATTTATTAAGACGCAAAAATATAGACATTTATACTATTTAGTTTTAACGATTTTGGAAAGGAAAGAATAAGGTCCCATGATAAAGTGGATACTTTACATGATAATAAAATGATAAAAATGATTTTAAATGATATTACTGTATGAACACACAATATTTACATATTTATTAACTATAAATATAGACATCTACTAATTAAATGTAAATTTGATATTTAATTACGTTATTAAAATTATTATCCACTTAATTTCTTTTAGAACACAGGCATTCGCCTAGTTCGTCAATAATTAGTTCTTATGTGTACAAATAAAATATAAAACATTTTACGACAAAATAAATGCTTGAATTTGAATGAAATAATTGTATTAAATGTATTTTAAAAATTTACAAAACTATCTGTTTTTTTTTAAATTAAGTTTTTTCCCATTAATTTCATGCCTTAATATTTTTATTTAAAATAAAATAGAATTGCGCGTGTGTAACACACGTCACATATTTTTCAATATAAGCTAAAAACTTATTTTATGAAAACTATTAACGCGGCAGTTTCTCTTGACGATGCTTGTACTCCCGATTACTTGGTCTCATAATGCAACAAATTTTATTTTTAATTTAATGTTTTTCGCTTTGTCGTCAATATATATTCTTTAATTTAATATAATTTTTCGAATGGTACACAAAATAATTAAAAGTTAATATAACATATGCGTCAAGTGAGGAAAAAATAACTATATTAAAAAAAATATTCAGTTTTTTTTATTATTGGTCTTATACCATAGACACCATATTACGATAATAATTTGAAAAACGTTTTTCATTAACAAAATTTTCATCTCAAATATCAGATCAATATGTTAATTTAGAAAATAATTACGTACGTGAACATTTCTTTCATTGTAACTATCTTGACTATTGGCGTACGAACTAAAAAAAAAAAAAATTAAAATAACCAATTTTAATCAATAACACGGAAGAATTCTTAACACGGAAGAGGATGGTTCTGTTAGAAGCCTCAACAATCGTCGAGCTTGTATGAGAAGATGTATGAATGTGGATGAGGCGAGCATCGTGTCAGGACAGAGGAGTGTGGCGCTCTATCCTCTCTGCCTACCCCCGCGGCGAAACGGCGCGATGGTAAGTTAATTAGTTAGTTGTCGACGTTTGTATGGTTCAGTGATAACACATTCAGCGAGCACAGATGTTTATTATAATATATTTAAAAAAAGACAAATATATTAGTTTCAAAGACGTTCTCACAAACAATAAAACTTCTATCTAAAATCTGAGATGTATTAAGTATTATGTAGAATTAAGGAGAACACATTCTTGTTGTGAAGTTGTAATTATTCAGAACAGACGGTCTGTGATATTTTAAATACTAATTAAATGTATTAATTACAAAGATGCACATATAAATTTTTTTTTATCGAAAAATATTGTTGTCGCTGTCACGATTTAGAACCTGGATCTCTTTCCAATCCGGGAAAGGTGTATTAACCGACTAAAGTAGATGGCTTTCAAGTAATGAAACAATAGACGTATTAATTTGAAAAGTGTAACACATACAGGTTCGAAAATTTGTCGTCAAAAGTACTGTGTGCTATAGCATAGTCGGTTAATGCACATTCTCCGGATTTGAAAGACATCCAGGTTCGAATCCCGGTAGCAACAACAATATATCTTTTTCAATTGATTTTATATGTATATCTTTCTAATTTTTTCAAGGTGTGCAAATTTATAAAGAACGCGTACGAATTCTTCTATTTTTGTTAATGTGTCGACATTTCCACGGTTCAGTGATGACACAGTCGGTACGGATGTGCATTATTAACGTTGATGCAAGAAAATAAAAACAAATATCAAATATTTAAATTCTAATCTCCAATACCCTTCACCGACGATTTGAATATCGTAAATGTCATTATATATATCAGCATTGCAAGTAGGCACAACAGGTTCACGGAGAATGGCGAATAGATTCACTGAGACCCGATGATAAAAGTTCAAAATAAAATTGGGGAGATGATTGATTAAGATGAAGACAACTCTTCGATGAACAAATTGTCGACGACGTCACAAAGAAACAACATTCTTGGTTATATTATTTAAAAATAAATTGTATTAATAAGTTCTGTAAATAGATAATATTGACAGCTGCATTAAGATAACACGACAATGTTATTTTTAATAATACGTTTTTTCAAAGGTAAACATTTATTTATTTGAAATGATAAATTAATTTTTTTTTTCTTTAAATGACTTACATATAATAAATTATTTCGTTCTTAAATAATAATCTAGGCAAAATATATAGTTTCATTTCTTCAATAAATGTAAATTTACTTTGTTGCAACATTTTATATTAATAATGAAAACACACTTTGTTTATACTACTGTTTATTGATTACTCAACACGTTTCGAGACCAATAGTCCCTTCTTCAGGATAAAATGTGTACTAAAATTAAAATTGCAAGTATGGACATAAACAAAACTATAAATGTAAATGGTGCGAAAGGATAAGAAAGAAAGGAGAGACGAGAGATAGGAAGGGTGAATAACTAATTAGGAAGTACACTAATTACTATTATCACAGTAGTTCCAAATTAGTTACCCACCCTTTTCCCCTCCCATTAACATTGGTCCCGAAGCATGCATTGAGTAATAAATAAACAGTGGTATAAACAAAGTGTGTTTTAATTAATAATATGAAATGATATTTTGCAGCTTTTTCGGCTAGCTTTAAATATTACTGGAAACCACCAGATACCACACAAAATAAAACAAGATGAGACAAATGTCAGAGATTTCTTCAGAGATCTTAGTAATGCATATAAGTGATGAGATTTTGATCTGAAAACAAACTCAGAGATTGGATTGAGACTGTAAGACACAAAAACTCTAACCCGTATACATGACATTTGCCTAGAACCATATACATCTACAAATATATATTTTTTGAAAAGTTAAACAAACAGAAGGCATTAAATAACAAATATTTATTTCAATACAAATTAAATGTTTCAATAAGAAAGATATACAGATAAAATAAATTTATCAAAAAAATATTTTTGTTGACATATAAGTTCGACAATTTGTCATTAACTTACAATATTGGCGTGTTACAAGGTTAACGCACTCCCCATACAGGAAGTAGTGACGGTAGAATCGTTACTTAAACCATTATTGTAACTGTGATTGTGTTGTGATTGTAACGATGATTGATAATTGATTATCGTAATTCTTCAAGAAACGACTGGTACACTAGATAGTAAACTTCAGATAGTTAAATATTATTAGGAGAACACATTCTTATTGTGAAGTTGTAATTATTCAGAACACACGGTCTGTGATATTTTAAATATAAATTAAATACATTAATTAGAATTATGAATTGATAACTCTGGCGTCTGCTCTCAGATTACTCAAAGGTATTTTAGATTCTGTTAAAAATAAGATAGATGGCTCTTTCAAATAATAGAACGATTAAATGTATTAATATCAAAATGGTAACATATAGGTTCGAAAATTTGTCGCTGTAGCATAGTTGGATAATGCACCTTTCCCGGTTAGGAAAAAAATTCAGGTTCATCAATCCTGGTGGCGCAACAACAATATTTTTCAATAAAATTGATTTTATATGTATATCTTTCTAATTAATATATTTAATTCATAATTAAATCTTAGTTACCAATCATCATTAGATCTCAGTTATCAATCAGTGACACAATTACATTCCCGTAACGGTTTACCATCACTAATATAAAGGGTTCTTGGTTCGAATTCAGGTGGCAACAAAAATAATTTTTTCGTTAAATTGATTTTACCTGTCTTTCTTATTTATACATTTACTTTGTAATAAAATATCACTGAACTAAATTCTGAAAAACTGCAACTTCCAAATAATAATGTGTTAACAATATTTATTCCGTTTAAATTGCCGCTGCGGAGATTCAAATTCACCCAAATGACGAACGGACTGACGTTTAACGTTTGACGTACGATACGCATGAAGTGATGCGAAAAATAGCGAGTCCTTAAGACTTTTCTATACACGATGAAATATGAAAGTTGAAATATTACGGGCGCATTATTTCTGTTTCAGAAAAAATCTCATAAAAATCTCACTCGGCCATATAGCTGTTGCTAGAGAGAAAAACGCTTCTTAACGTATTATTAGTAAAACGACGTTCGATTTGAATACATCTGACGAAAAAGACTATAAATCCTTTAAGTAATTCTCCATAGCTGCATATGCTCTGGTACGTTATACTGAAGGAAGGACCATTATATTCATATCACGAGGAAAATTGGAATATTCTGTCGGAAGCTGGAAATTTGTTCGCTGGGATTCTGGGCTAATAAGATACTTGACTGCTTCTGAAAAGGTAATTTCAATCGCTGTCCAGACAAGCGACATCTTGCATGACGTCACTAGATAAAATATTTGTATTTAATGTTAATAATGATCCTGGGATGTTAACCACATCAGATAGATATTTATTTATTTTTAAAAATAACACACATATAAGTATTGGACGTAGAAAAAAAATGGTGATAATACTTACATCCCAACATGTTTCACATGGACAAGAAAACGATATGAAAAAACATAGTACTGACAAACTAACATACCTAAACCGCTATTGTGACTGATTGTGTAAATGCTATTCGACTGTAACGGTGATTAGTAACTGTGATTTAACTGTTAGAGATTTAATTTCTAGTGCACCGGTGATTGCATGCCAAATTATGAATAATCAGTTACCAGTTATCGTTACAATCGAACACAAAACTCAGAATCACAGTAACAATCACGGTTATTTGAACGGTTTAGCTCATCACTAATACCATCATACCGATTTCCCGCGGAGGTAGGCAGAGAAGATATAGAACGCCACACTCTTCTATCCTGACATACCATTATCACCTCATCCACATTCATACATCTTCTCATACGAGTTCGCCAATTATTAAGACTTCTAACAGGACCAAAAAAGTCATAAATACAAAAACAAGAGCAAGGAAAGGCCACTTATATATGTGGCTACAATTTTGGAAGCGGTCTAAGTCAAAAAACTGAAAAAATTAATTTATCATATATTTCGTGTCACATTATTTTAATTTAATATAATATGATGTAAATTGTAACAATTGTGATAAATATGAACGGTATTATTGAGTGTATTGTTACGACGTTCAACAGTATTCTGCTAGTGTTCATTTAGATAATAAAACAAGTCATTTTAACCTTAATTTTTTTTATTTCTTTATAAGCTACATGCAAAATTTATATGTCGAAATAAATTATAAATCTACTTAGACTAAAATAAATATTTTCTAACCAATTCAAACGCAAACCTTTAAATATCTCGAAACGAAGGAAACACGACTTGACCACTTTCATAATAATGGGCACATACTACATCAAAGAATATTATTAACTAGGTTTTTAAATAATGATAATGAAACAGAAAAGAAAGGGTGAAAATAAAACCTTAGCGAGAACGATGTTGGAAAGTTTTGGAACAGCACGAATGTTTGGAAAAATATTGTTTACTGATGAAGCACATTTTCGTATCGATGGCTACGTTAATAAACAGAATATGAGATACTGGTGCCCCGACAATCCAAGGGAGCGCCGTCAAAAACGTTTGCATTGTCCAAAAACGACAGCGTGGTATGCGATTTCTGCCCGAAGGATAATCGGTCCTTATTTTTTTAACCAACGCGAGTCAGTCACTGCTGACGTGTATTGCCGAATCACCGACGAGATTTTGGTGTCGCAACTGCAGCTGTTTCTCGGGTTCAATAACAAAACACAATAACCACACACAGCTAGAGTTTCAATGGAGAAGCTGAGGGGAACTTTTCCCAATAAACTAATCAGCAAGTACGGATGCATACCCTGGGCACCTCGGTCACCGGACCTTACACCGTGCGACTTTTTTTTGTGGGGATACCCTTAAGTCGAGAGTTTACAGCAACAATCCTCGAACAATTCAGGCCCTACAAGAAAATATCCCCCGTAAAGTTTTTGACATTGTAAGAGTCCGATTGCAAGAGTGTCTTGAGAGAAATGAACGGCATTTAGACGATATCGTTTATAAAACGTAAAATCAGCATCGTTAAACTCTATTCTTTATAAATAAAATATGAGAATAACATTGTAGTTTTTTATTTTTAAACTTGAAATTTTTCCGATAGACACCTTTACATCAATGTCGGTAAACAGATTATTGTACGCTCGTCACATTATCACTATAAGAGAACGTAATCCAGAATTGGTTCGACTTGTAGAAATTGTTGCCATTGAAATTTATTAATGACGAAGTTGTGGACAATTAAACTGCTGCAATATTTTGTTAGAGTTAGAAGTGTAGGGGCTGTGGTTGTTAAATATGATTGATTGTGATTTATCCGAAGGATTTGTAGATGGTAAGACTGAGGCTCCTAACTATCTCCTAGTCTCACACATGTTAGTGTATGTCGCAGTGCATAGGGCGTATGTGATTATTATGTTTTGACCAAAGCAAGGCATTAAAATGAAAGAGCACTTACGAAAGTTGGCGTTTATTTATGGATTATTTACGAATTATACAGGGGCGGTATACAGTTAAATGCTCGTATGTGGTTGAATACTGGAGTGGCTCGCTCGAGAAACCGATGAAAGGAAGGCCTGCTGAAAAGTGGTCGCTTGATCCCAGGGCAGTGTTTGTCACGACATATGGTGTCTGCTGATTGGTTGGTCGGGCCCTATGTGGTTGTTAAGCGAGTTCCTACACGGACATGTCTGTGGGCGCGTGCAGGGTCACCACAAAAGTATCAATATAGATAAAATAACTATCTATTACTTTGATCACGACAAGGATGTCCCGAAACTACTCTCCGTTAATTTTTTTTTATCTACATAGGAGATTAGATACCTACATGGAATACAACGAATTTTATGGACACGATGACTCCATTAGATCATATCAGATTTCAATTTAAAAAATCTGAAAAATTTAACTTAATTATCTCGGCTAAGTTCGTTAATCTGCCTGACCCGCCGTCTTGATTTAAATTGGCAGCTCTTCAAAAATTAAAAATAATCGTAACATCATTAATATTGGTTGAAGAGAAAAAGTAAAAGACGGGATATAAACGGGAAATCTCCCCTAAAGAGATTTTTATTTTGAAACTGATATAATCTCAGAAGTTTTTTCTTTCATCAAATAACATTTTATTTAAGTATATTATACACCCTTAGGACCCTTAACGAATGTTAAATACGCTATAATTCCACTCATAAAATATTAAACATCTAAATTTAAATAACGTAATAACGTTATATACATTTTAAAAATAACATTATATACAAGATATAATTTTATAAATTATGTCCCATACACAGAAAAGAAAAAAGGCAGAAAGGTTATTTTTATTTTAAAGCGGTGTATTTTTTATTTTTAAGCTGGTTTTTAACATTTTATTTGGTGAACAGAACACATTTTTGTCGTGAAGTTACAATGCAATATATACAAACTAAATGAATCAACTAGATATACTGAAAACATACTCGTATTTTAGCTGCTACCTGGATTCGAACCTCAACTATTTCCTATCAGAGGAAATGCGAAGCTTTCTTGATGTTTCCATTTTTTATATATTTAAAATATTTATTTTCCTACGACGTGTACGAGGTTAGATGGAACGAATGCGGTAGTTAATAGTAGGTACTACTGGCAGCAAAGAGGTGGGGCTTGGGAATGGGGGGGAGGTTCCTGTCCCTAATGAGAATATGGACAGTAAAGGTGAAGTGTTAGAAAATGTGATTATAAGATTCCATTAATATTTTTACATTCCAGCCCTACCGTCTACTACCCGAACAAGTTACCAAACTGAATTTAGTTTAGTTATCACCTGATGATGAGAGAGACTGCACTTCTAGTGACAGTATACTTCTTCTTCGGCAGTCAGACAGTTCATGTGTCGCTGAGGAGTCTTTATTCTCGAATAGCATACCCGTCCACACGTAGTGCGCGTGCAGCCGACGGGCAGGGTGGTTCTGAGCATAGGATTTTCCTCCATCATCTTTATGACCGCATAGGAGTGACCCTGCTGAATAGATTACGGCTCGGCTTCCTTGTCGGTCCCACTCATCAAAGCTAATAAAAAAACGCGACTTTAATTCAATTACATATTTATGTATAAGCAAAACGAAAAAAGATAAGAAATTTAATGTGGTTATTAGCAATTAAGATTTAAAATTTAGATCCTCCAGCGTCCCTTAAGCTCTGTCTTTATTCATTAAAAATCATATAACATAACATGGAACATACTTTACATACAGATAGAAATTTAAGATGCAGTACCTCAAGGCAGACACTCAGGGTCCAGTAATCAAAAACACTCCTAAAAGAAGGACAGTGGACAAGATACAAAATGGATTGAGTCACACTTACACGAACAGACTAACGGAGTTGCAAAACACGAGGTATGGAGAGTGAGAGATAGGTGCAAAGATAGAGTCCCACCAACGCAGACCGGTCTAATTACCCACCTAAGGAGCTCCAACGAGTTACCCATACCCGAATAAATACCTTATATAAAACAAGATTCGTCCCATTAGTAATCAGGTCTACATTTCTGGGCGGGCGGTGTCTTAAGTCCAGTCAAACCACCAATCATACGTTCACGACCATCTCTAAGTATCTCACAATTCCACATAATATGGTTAGGCGTCTGTTCCACTCTCCCACATGTACAAATCTAAACTCAAACATGACAGAGGCCTGTGCGTGGAATTGTTTAAGATGTAGGTGATATTGTACAGTACCATCCACATACTCTCTTGGAATAATGAACGACTCGGTCCAGTGGCAAGGGTGGTCCGAGACGATTGGAGCTCTTGCTTTGAAGCCTTTTCCGGTCTATGCATAGGACTTTGTACAGACCTCGATATAGTAGGTTACCAGATGCGTACAGAGGTACAGGGCGGTACCGCGGCCGGGTGACATATGCGGGTAATGCATAAATTCAGCCAATTATAGCTATAGTATAATTCAACGTATGTATCGTACACAGTTTGATTTAGTAAAAATTTAAATAAAAACTTTATATTTCCATATCGTAATCGGTTTTCGAGGCCATTATCTTCGATTTTTCCTTTCAAGTGTTATTCACTCCATACGGCGTCCATGTTCCACTCTTTTCTACCTACATATCACTGTGAAGAGAAATTGGATTAAATCGACGTTTTTTATAACAAATTCGCATCAGTAACTGTTATTTGAATATGATCGAATCGCTCTGGCTGTAGGAAATAGTAAAAAAAAACACGTGGCAACAGTTGTCAAATAAAGGTATATATTTCAATTCAAAAACACGTAGTAAGGAGTTACAATACCAGTAAAATATGAATATTTTTTTATAAATTATTATAATGTGGTTACCATTATTTATTATTATTTCATAGATAAGTGTATATAAAAACCCAAGAGAGTTCTAAAAATAAAATTTTCGTAACACAATGGTAATATAGATCTCTACGGATATAGTCAAGGATCCGGGCTGCCGAAATGATTTAGAAATATCATTATTGGACCTAGTAAGCAGTACCGATATAAATAATATTAAAATATACGAGGCGAGTGTTAACGTTATGGAACAGAAAATATCTGTAAAAGAACTGGCTCAGAAAGATCATACATACTAGATGTTGGAGAACGGCCCTGTTAAAACTTCAACAATCGAAAAACAAGATGTATGAAAGTGGACGAAGCATGAAGAGGCAAAAAAATAAGAATGTGACGTTCTACACCTGTGGGAAAACGGCATAAGTTAGCTAAGGCGGTCTTGGCATTTTAATTAATTAAATGCCCAAAGAAATTCGAATTTACATTTACATGTATAATATTATGCATGAATAATAATAATATTATTATTATTATTTTTTTTTAATAGAGATGCATACACGGAATACATGTCACATAAATATTCTTATTATTTTCAAACTAAGCTAGAAAATTATATTGCATTGTTATAATCAGATAATATTGCAGCAAAGTAAAAATATAATATATAAAGAGTAAAACAAGATGCAATTAATAGCATGTAAATATAATGTAAAACTTAAAGTAAATGTAGTGTTCCATTTATAAAAAATTAATGAACTAAGTAAAGTAAGAGTAAATAAGTAAATAACATACAAGTATGAAGTAAACTTATGTAAAATTGTAATGCTCAATATATAACGATTGAAAAAAGTTCAGTTAAATAACACCTCTACAGAGAAGAGTAAAAAATGCAATTATTAATATATAGATACTGTTGTAGCAGTTTTAACCTCAAGTTTAGACTTTTAAAGTTCTTGGGCATAATTTCTTCCCATTTCGTGAAGCCAAAACTGCACTTTAAAGACTGTGGTTACAATTTTTCACGTCTGCATTTAAACTGTACTTAATACATAGGATGTTGCCTTGAAGCGATGGTACATGCAGGTAACAATTATTCTAGCTTTACATAGCGATCAATCATTGCAACCCTTTAATAATCTTAGCTTATCTCGCCCTTGCATACTCTCCATACATCTTCGTTTCTTTCTCGCTAATACATCACCCCTTCCTACTGAACTGTTGATCGAGCATATTTTCACAGTATTTTGATAGAATATTCACATTGTGCAATAATTCATTTTCAATTTAAGCCGTCACGATTCTCGATAACAAAGTAACCTTAAGGTGTATGTTTTCGGATCTCTCGTTTCAGAGATTTGTCGGTAAAGATCGTTATGTATCACTTACTTCATCCACGAAAACAACATGCGGCAATAGATCATAGCTCGTTCGACGAGTCTTCGAGAGAAATCTCATCCGAGCAACGTGGTTCTTTATTCCGTCTTGCCTCCAATCTTCGCTTGATTAGATCGTGTCAGGCCGCAGGGTAGGTAGATAATTATTACAGATCATAGATAGACAGGTTAGAATGAAACACTCGTGTCTTGCTTTCATACATCATCAGCAGTAGCCGTTTTCTAACTACTGCTGTATGAACACTTCTCCTGGTGTTTCTCGTCATTTAAATACGTGGAAGCGAATAACAATGTTTAAGAAATATTTAAGATACTTGAGGAAGCCTTCATCCTGCATAAAAAAACGGCTAATATTGATTATCGCCTCTTCTAATTTTCTTGCCATATCCGACGGGCGTCACTTTGTTCTACAGTATCATCACTTTGTTCTACAGTAGACTGGCCAAACCATTGGCTTAAGTTTTTTAGCCTTGACATTCTCCTTTCTTCCAAGGCGTCAACTTCCAGCAATATTTCACTACATTATAAGGTGCGACATCTCATATTTATCTGGATATCTCATCACATTTTGTCTCAGATGACAAATTCCTATTAGCGATAACAGTGTTCAAAGTACCATCGACTGCACCCCCTTTTAAATATTTTTTCAAATTTACCATCCTCTGAAAACATCAAGAACACTGCAAATGTCAAGTTTCAGCGTACTAGGACCCTAAAAATTTAAAACCATAAAAACCATACAAAAGCCATTTTTGTGCCGTTTCTGTGCATATTTTGATGTTTTCCCTTTCTGATTTAATATATTCAGAAGCACGTACCTCTAAACGTCAGTCACCTCTTCAGCAACCCTCCCCCGTGCCGGAGCCTGTACCCGTACACCGTAATATCGCACATACCACCATCTATTTAAGCCACCCTCGAGCACAAATATAGGCCAACCCCTCCAAAGTTGACTTCCAGCGCTCGGTAAACAAAACTTTGTTTGAATATTTTATATCTCAAACAAATTATAATTAAAAAAAATCGATTGATCTTCTGTGAGTCAAAAATAAAACCTATACCGGGATATTGTGCACATCTAGTTCTTAGAAATATACCGAAGTCAAAAAATGATTAACGAAATCAAATCTTTCTGATAACATATCATTATTAAATTAATTAAACATGATAATATATAAAATAAAAAAAACAAATTAGATAAATCAATTAGAAAGATACACTGAAAAAATCTATCTATCGAAAAAATTCATGGATATCACCGGGATACGTACCCGGAAATTTTTATTGTCGGGAGTTTGTTTTAAATATCATAGAATTATGTTTTAAAATTGCAACTTTACAATAAAAATGTGTTTTCATTAAAAATAATAATATATAGTAAAATCAAATTTTTTAGTACTTGACTATGTAAAAGCCCGTAAATAATGATAAGTAAAAAATCATATTTTAAAATATCCAAAGAATAGTTAATACCTACCTTCTGCTTTCTGGTGTGGAATTTAATTATTATTGAACACATGGGAAGTAAATACCAAGAACCTATCTACATACGTAATGTCGATTTTTTTTTTCACATCCAGTTAAGTGATAAAATGCCAGGCGATTATATTGCAGAATAATTTTGTTCGAAATGTGCGTGCACAAGTGTCATAATATATTCTTAAAATGCTACCGACTTACAAACGGTGAGGATTATTCTAATGTTGATATTGTATGATATTGTTTCTTGTTACATTCGTTTCCAGTTATTTAAGTTGTTCAAATGAATTAAAATCAAGGTCTGAGTTGAGTGGACAATGATGGTGGGGTCTGTTTTCTATTCATTCTGACGTAATTTTTTGATTTTACAATGTAATGATTTTTCAAATTATATTTTCTTATAAATTTTTTATTCTTTGATCATTTAAAGCCAGATCGTGCACCCACACGGATCCTAGACGGGGACACTTGCCGTCGATGTCATACACAAAGTAAACATTTATAAACAATAATGTTTCTGAGATGTCGATTATTAGACGTACAAATTCGCAAAAGAACCGATAGGGGATTGTCCAAAATATTTGCATGCTCAAATAGCAAAGGGTTATTGGGTCGTCTGTTAAGAGATGGTGAACTATATGGAAAAAAAATGAAGTGTAGATCTCGTCCTGGTTGAAAAATTGTTGGGTATTCTCGAGTTCGATGGAGTAACTATATCAGAAGGGTGGCTGGCAAGAATCCATAAGACTAAAAACGAATATAATTGGCGATCCTTGAGAAAGGCCTATGTATATTCAGTAAAGAATATAGGTTCGAAAATTTGTCGTCAATCTACGTGTGTAGCATATTCCCCGGATTGGAAAATATCCAGGTTCGAATCCCAGTAGCAACAACAATATTTTTTGATAAAATTGATTTTATATGTTTATCTTTCTAATTAATTTGTATTTAAAATTGTTTTTAATAATATATTGTCGTGCAAATAACAAATTAGAAAATGTAGTCTAACCATCCTCTAGCATTTTTATAGGATGTTCGTTTTGAGGTTCTAGAATAATTTATCTTTTATTTATAGGGTTGAGGTTGATATATTGAAGTAAATGAGATTTTGACGACGTTCGTCGGAAGTTGTGTTGAAAATTTTAAACTTTCAGTATTGGAAAATGAAATAGTTCAGCCACTTAAAAACTTTTTAGGGTTCTTTATTCAATACTAGAGATTATAGCTTGCGTGCGATGAGAAATTTAAAAAACTATATCTTTATTCACGTTCAATGTCCATCTCTCTCTGTCTGTTATATTAAACCCGAAAATAAATGAACTGATGACGTATTAGTCATATTCCTGGGAAAGTTTTATTTTAGTTTTATTCGTTAATCCAAAAAGTATTCATCTACGTGGTAGATTAAGGGTAGATTACGCAGTAGATCGAATGTTTTAATGTCTCACTCTTTTTCCCGTATAGATTTGGATAACTATTGGAGCGCTTATGAAAGCGCACTGACCACTGATATTAACTCAATTCATACTTATCGATAGTGGTAAGCTTAATTGTACTTCAAATACATAGATAATTCAAATATACACGTGTTGTATATATATATAAATATATAAGTATTTTATTATGATTGTGTAAAGCGTCGTGGACATGGATTCACAGTTCTATTTTGACTAAAATCAGCATCTTAGCTTTGACTCTAGTATTTCTAAAATCTCAAATAATATCCTACAAAGTCCCATCATTTCCTTCCCTACCCTGATATTTTTGAAATAGACTGCGCTGTATCGTAATGCATGTATTTTGCAATCGTAAATATAAACACAATTATTTTAAGTCATAATGGTAGTTCTTTAAGCGTTAGTTGTTTGAAGGATTCCGCACTCGCGTAAGGGTGGATCCTTTAGATCCTGTCTTGTGTATCAAATAGCCCATCGGCTTTGGCAGCTTTGGGTGCGATTTATACCACCCTGTAGCTTTCTGGGGAGGATAAGACTGCACTGCTTTGACGACGATTTAACGATTTGTTAAATCGTCTTCGATGCAGCCTGGTATTCTCATCTTTATCAATAGGTGATCGATATTAATTTATGTATTTTAATACTAAGAAAAAAAAATGATTATACGTATTCTTATATGTTTAAACTTTGCATGTGATGGTTCTATTTATTTAATTAAGCGCTTAATATCTTATGTAAGAAAAAAAAAATGTTTAACTTAAGTGGGACTATGCTGTATAATGGTATTAAAGGCAGAGATCAGCTATAAATGCTGATGAAAAATAGTGGTCTTGCATGGATGAGAGGTGCATAATGTAGGCACAGGTTTCAATGTTTTAGGGACCCTATATTCAAAGATGGGTGAAAAATAGGAGATAAAGAAGAAGAAGACATGTGTAATCAGTAAACATTATCTCATCGTTAGGGATGATCATTCTATAATATCCCCCTTGTATGCAAGCATCCTAAACCCCAAATTGGTGACCCCGTCTTGGGAGTTAGGACGGTGGTTAAATGAAAGATATGTGATTTGGCGTGTGGCGGTTTATTGTGACATTAAGATAAAACAATGAAGACATAGAACTAAAGAATGAATGAAGATGTAGAAGGTGCGTGTTGATTATGAAATGAAATGAAACGAATTAGCGGTCTTGCTCGGCGCGTAGGCCGGCAAGTCCGCCGTTGTGAAACGATGAAACTCGAGAAACTGCCTAGCGGTGAATCCTCGAGCCAGGCTTGTAGCAGCAGCCGGCAGCGCTGTCGCTAGTGTGACTGAGATGGCGGTGGATTTAAATTCCGGTCGCTACAGTTGTATTTATTCTTCTTGAAGAATATACGTAGGTTGGAGCAGTGACGTGAATCATACGCGGTAGATCTGCTTATAACTGAGTGTTTATTCTGATCACATTAGTCTTAATTACAATGTGTTCTTAGATCTATCTGCGTTGGAAGAAGCAAAAAAGAACTTTTTCCCGCGCTTCATCATATTTAAACATTCTCCCTGACGTACTTCTCCATTCTCACACACGTACGCTGACCCATTCGTCCCGTACGCGCGTGCGTCTGTCATTCGTTCTCATTCCATAGACATCGCATTTATGACATTTTAACAATTGTCGATTTAGATTATATTTGTTATCACATGTACCACATATATGAGACATTTGAGTAACTTATAACCTGAGTTAAATTCATGAATGACATATAATGACTAATTAGCTGCATTAAATGATGCATTATTTCGCGTATGATATCGGCGATGATGCTGCCATGTGGTCGCATCTAGATACCTACTGTACTGAGGTATGTAAATCATTTTTCAAGAGTGGACTGCCTTAGTAAAAGAAGAAGAGCTATGTACAAAGCCCTGTGCATAGACCGGAAAAGGCTGCAAAGTGACCGAGAGCTCCAGTTGTTGGACCAAGATCTCCATTATTCCAAGAGTGCGTGTGGGTGGTATCGTTCAATCAGCGGCAAAAAGTTGTACATTACTAAAAATTTTGGGAAACAAATATAAATTAAATAATTAAATTAACATAAACGAAAACATTATTTTACAAGTTAGTTCTAAAAACTACCATAACAACTCACCGCTGTACCCATGGCATTCTTGTGTATTTGCCGCATCGAGCTATTCATATTACTCTGTTCTGCTTTTAATATGGTGAATTACTCAAGTTGTGTAATTGACTATTTACCGAAAAGAAAATTCCCTTCGGTTGATACGTTTTGTATGGAGTCGTTACTTATGCTGTTTTTTAACAGAATAACATTAGAAAGGCTCACAACTGGGTGCAAATCATTGAAGTGCCTACTCTATTTTTTACTAATTCGCGATTTTACTAACTTACTGTTTTTAACGTGTTGATTTAATGATTGTTCTTTAAATTAGGTGCATGGATTGGTTTTTGGTTTGGGGAAAAAAAGCAATTGGCAGAACTATTTCCTACGTTCACCTTTAATAAAAATAATTATTTCCTTTAGTTATTACGCGAAGGATTTTCAAATAATAAATTAATCATGTTCAGTCATAGAAAGTGTTCTTAAAAATGTTCATTTAAAAATACTGTTAATAGTACTCTAAAATTACAAATAAATACATGGTAGGGTCGTATAAACGACGGATTTGTTTTGTCTGAAGACGTTGGTTAAACGAAAGTACATATATTGTATTACATATGTTTACGCGCTTTATACTTCGATAGGTAGGCCTGATATAAAATTTTGAATATGTGTGTTCTATTTGTGTAGATTTGAATTTACAGAAAACAAAAGCGATGCTGCTTCTGGGAAAAGAGTCATTGTGATTCGGACGGACTTTTTACGGCGGCAATAATAAAACTTTTAGTGTATATAATTTCGGATTAGCGGTTGTGTGAAGGTGTGAACGTGGCTGACCAGCATATTTGCGGACCATCAAGCTACAAGGATAGCGACGTCGGCCTCAACCAGCACAGGTTCGCAAAGGTTTGTGTAATTTGAATTTACATAGATTGAATAACTGTATTCATCATTACCAATAGAAAACCCAGAACTAGCTATCGAAGTATTTACGGAAACAACATATATTATATATGATTGTATAATTTCATTGGTAAATCTAAGCGTACTGCACGCCACTGCGTGCAATATCATATACCCTAAACAATTCCACGCACAGGCCTCCGACGTACGATCCACCCCTCAGAACATCCTTGCCCAGCGGATGCACGTGCACGACACGTGGAAGTATGTACGGTACGAGAATTGAGCTCCTCAACTACATTCGATAAATCATGGCAGACATCATCCTCGTAACAGGGGATCGCCAAAGAATAAGTACTTGGGTTTAATTGTCAAAGGATGACATTTTCTCAAGAATCTCAACCTTACAAATAAAAAATGCATTCGGTTTTCATTAATATAATAGGAATGATATCATAAATTGACAATTAAATCTGTAGAATAAATTCGAATTTTAAATGAACATCTCTATTTTTAAGGCATCCCATCGGTTTGAAGTTTTTCTCCCAAAATAGATAATGTAGAAAAAGTTATAAATTAAGTTAGTAGATTTGAATGACCTTCTTAAGCAGGGCGACAAACATAACAATTTGTTAAAGGCTTCATATCAAATTAAATTGGCGTATGATTGTGTTGGTACACCCGAATGGTATTATTATCTACAATTTTAAGCGCTTAGAAGTTAAAAGTAAAGTAAAGATAAGATAAGACATAGCAACACCAATGCATAATAACAATTTTTTTTTATCGAGCACCCCTTTATTTCAATTCACACCTAAACGAACTAGACACGTTTAGTACTTCAGTTACCTCAATTAAATCTAAATTCAATACTTAAACGTTTTTTAAATTTTTATCACTCAGATTTTATTCGCTATTCTATTTTCCTTTTCCTTTCCTCTCGAATATTTTCTTATTTTCTTTCTTATTTCTCTATGTTAAAATTTTTATTTTCACATTTTTCTGCTTTTTAGTCCTTCTTAAATTTTAAATTGTACTCACCATATAAAATATTTTGTGTCGTCTGAGAAAACATGTAACTGGTAAAATGATTGTTTAGTGTTTATTGTAATTCTCGTATTTACTGATAGTGATTTCTCCCTTAGAAGTATCATAAAACGCGAGTGAAATTGAAATTTGAGCTGGGATTTCGACTGTGATTGGACTCACATTTTCATAAAATGAATATGAAGATTCAATTGCATTTTCGTAGCTGTATAGTCTGAGATGGACCTTAGAAATATTTCTCCACTTCTCTTTCTTCTGCGACCTATTCTGCCAATTTTGGATTTGGAGTTTTGAGGTCCTACTTTTCTTTATCCAGGATTCCTTTTTCCTTTTCCAGAATTATCAACATGCTCAATAACCATCGCGTCTTAAGAGGTGTGAAAAGCCAGTGCATGGTCATCATCCAAAGGACCTCATCCTTTGCCGATTTGATTGAGTTTTAACAAAAACAAGAATCGTATAACTCGCGAGTTACACTTTTAAGTTAGAAATACAGTATAGCATAATTACAGTTGATAGTTTATTAATACAATGTTTGTGATGTCTTTAACAGTAATAACGTAAGTTAAGTTTCAGTGGTATATAGTGCTGAAATTTGTTAACACAATATTAATGATTTATTTTATATTATAACAAAAGTACAATTTAGTAAATTAAAATAGTGATAGATTGAAAATGTGAACAGAGTCGGGATACAAACGCAAATAGCCGTATCCGTCCCAGCCCAAACGTGTTTATCACTACCATACAAGTTTCGCACGGTAACAAACGTCATCATCATCATCATCATCACCCATTTCCGATCCACTGCTGGATGAAGGCCTCCCAGGTATCGTCCAATTTTTGCCACGCGTTTTCGCAGATTTAATGATTTACTCAGTTTTGCGGGATTTACCTGTAGGTCTCTTGATTCGCCTCGGGCGCCACTGGATGACTGCACTCCATTGACTGATCTTATTCACACATTTATTCTTACACATATTTCCATGCCGCATTGTGTTACTTATATTTTTGGACCTCTCTTTTGATGCCTTAGAGATGTGGTGCTGGAAACACATGTTGGGCATACCATGGTCGAAAAAATGCACGAATGTCTCCATTCTACAAGAACTGAACACACTCGTATAGGACTGACCCTCAACTATTTGCTTGAGACGAATCCTTAAATTTTTGGGCATCTTTTGTGCGAAAAGGGAAGATATTTTGGAGAAGCTTGTTATGGTAGGCCACGTCAAAGGACCTAGAAGAAGAGGAAGATCCCGTTAGATCGACCAAATGGAAAAGGCAACAAGCACTTTCTGGTGACAGCCTAAAGATCTGCAGGATGTCGAGAAAAGTAGAAGTGCATATGAGAGACTAACATGCATATAACAGCTATACGTGAACACTGATTGATACTTGCCATTTGAAAATCACATTCTAACGTACATAAATCACATCCTAGTGGTAAATAATAATAAAATTAAGTTTTCGGTAAAAACTCGATATTTTCTGAAATCTCCTGCGCAGGCGCGTGAATAATAAGCAATTAAATAACATCACAAAGTTTACTTACAGATTTTCTTCCAACCCTTTCGTACATTTTAGACAATATTTTCATCAAGATAAAATATAATTAAACTGTCAGATACGCATTTAGAATTCTAGGAAAAAAAATCAAAAGCTTTTAATGGTGTGTACTCGGTGAGCACCACTTAGGCATTCGAGAAAACAAGCTCGGCCAAGAATTAAGGGTCCCGGGAACCTTCACCGCCGCAGCGCCGTTCTCAGGCCGCACTGAGATTTTTTAAAAATAAAATTAGGTAGTCGTGAAATGAAAATATATATTTGCAGGTTTAACTTATCAGTATTAAATAAAATAAAAGCTTAGAAATGTGTCTGTCATGCGACGCTGTAGCTGGGTAAAATTTTAAATATATTGCGATACATTATTCTCGTCACACCTGATGTTTATGATTTACAACATGTGATAGACAAATTTCACCGCATTTTCTACTTCTTCTTCTCACACAATATTTTGTATATGCCAGAACCAAAAACTTGCTTGTAAAATGTTAGTAATTTGTATCATAAATTATCACTAGTATTCAATAGTTAAATCATTGTTTTAAATACTGTCAGATGTAAGAGTATATTAAGGAAGCCATATTCCAATAATGTCTTCTTTAAATAACCTCTAATAGTTGAACCTTAGTTACTAATAACTAAATATAGAACACAATCATAGTCGCAATAATGTTTAAAGTAATACGATCACTGGGTAAGTAGCGCATAATATTAAATTGTGGTCCTAGTTGATTTGAAATGTTTAATGCACTTCATATTATATTTCATTTTTTTTGTTTTTAACTTTTTTTATTAACCATTTATTGAGTAAAAATACATCTTTCGGTTTCGAAAAATATCATTTTCTTCTTCAGGATGTCAATAACAAATCAAAAACATATGTTATTGACATTTAGAATATGTTATATGAACATATGACATCCTGAAGAAGAAAATGATATTTTTCGAAACCGGAAGATGTATTTTTACTCAATAAGTGGTTAATAAAAAAAGTTAAAAACAAAAAAAATGAAATATGAAGTGCATTAAATATTTCAAATCAACTGGGACCACAGTTAAATATATACAAAAACAACATCGGCCTGGAACATAATATTCACCCCGTATAAAAGTATACACTGAATAAAAAACTAAAGTACATTCTCCTCTTCTGTCCATATTAACCCTGTCCACAACCTCTTTCACTTTTCACCGAAGCCCCCTTTTCCCCAACATCGATTGTTTAGTTTATTACTGACGATGACGTAGTAAGCGTTGAAAACGTTTTAATTAATATTTAATTAAATCGTTGTGTGAAGTAAACAACGTTGTGTTTTATTTTGATAATTAATAATTTTTTTGAAAAGTTAAAAGTTTTTTTAAAAGTTAATTACAATGGACTTCGACAAAGTTAATTACGAAAATTTTGAAATATAGTATATACTGGTTTTAAAGGTGTCATTTTTGACTGTACTTCTCAGTCGATCCATTAATGACACTCCCACTACACCCTTCATATTTTGGCAGTCTGCATTCTTGAAGCCGTTTTCACCGTGAGAATATATAGTGAATTGGCGACATACTTTAATTAAAGTGGGCCAGTTTGGTCTTGACACAACAATAATATACACAAACAACAATAATTAACCACGTTACGAAACGGTGTAATAACACAAAATGATAGTTACAGCGCTGTTGCCAGACTTCACACATGCAGCGGCGCTCGGCCCAGTAACCGACGGCAGCGACACGTGCGTGACAAACTTAAAATTTCACCACACCGGTAAACGTTTAAAAATCTATTACAATTTTTCATCGCGGTTTTCGTCACCCGCACGAACCTATTTCAAAAACACTGGGGTGTCACAAAGGCTACGTAGCCGTAAATGTTTGGCAAAATTAATGAAAACACCCCGGAAAATGAACATTTCCCCGTAAAACCGCCTTGAAAAATGCGAAATATACGTCTTTATTACGTCATTTTAAATATATTACTTTATGTTAAGCGAGTGTAAAAATAATAACATCGATAACTTACAGGCAAAACAGTGTAACTAGCAACAGTCAAATTTGTTGTTATGTGTTCTTCTACGCTAAAGGTACAACAGTTGATCAATTTGTTCTCCTTTCAAAATATAATAGACAAAATCAAAGGCACATAACTAATCGTGTACTATCCTTTATCTAATTCATTCTAAAAATAACTAAAATCGTCTGTTGAAATCTCTGGTGTACTCCATAGCACTAAATGAAGTGGAAACAAGAATGTTGATGGAGGTTATGTGATGCTGGAGGTAGAAGCTGCGTATCGCGTGAACCGCATAGATGTCTCTGTCTTCCACGAGTTAAGGATTGCCGAAAGACTTTCGACAACATGAAGGAGAAGGATTCTTGCAAACAAGAATCTCAAGTAAGTAATTTCATGATCACAGAGACAGTTGAGGGAAGTGAGCTAGGGGACGGACCAAATAAAGGAATTAACGGTATCATCTTTAAATGCTTCGATCAACTTGGCTCGAGACTCAGTTCAATTAAATATTAACTACAGTTGAATGTTGTGCGCTACTGAGGATGAAAAAGCAAACTCTAAACCAGAACTGCTCTCCGTTTGTCATCCAAAATGGAAAAAAAGAGAAAAAAATAAAATAATAGTATAGGAAATTTACTCATAAATTCTAAAGACAAAGATGATAAATTTAACAATTCTGGCGTCTATAAACTTAGTTGCAAGGATTGTGCTACATTTTATATTGGTAAAACGGGTAGAAATTTTAATATAAGAGTAAAGGAGCATTTGAGATGTTTGAACAATAGTGGGTTTTCAGAATTTGCTAATCATTTGATAGAAAATAGTCATGGTTTTGATAAAAAATTGGGATTGTCAATTTTGCATATAAACGGTGTAGGTCACAAATTAAATAATTTGGAATCGTTGGAGATAAATAAAGCATGTAAAAGTAATCAGGAAATTCTAAACAGCCAACTAAATTTAACTACGAGTCCTATTCTAAAATTTTTTCCTAAAAATTATTCGACTAAATTTGTATTGAGCAGCAATTTGAGTTAGGTACTAAATTTATTTTTTTAAATAATTGTTGTTTTTTTAAAAAATTTAAAAATAGATTCTGGTGAAGAAACAATGCTATATTTTTAGTTAGTTATGACATCCTGAAGAAGGAAAAGGTATTTTCCGAAACCGGTAGATGTTTTTTAAACTCAATTGTGGTTAATAAAACTAAGATAATAAATAAAAAATATGAATTTTAACCACCAAGTTAATATTGCTAATTTTAAAAGTACTATTCAGTTTCTTTAGATAAGTCCAATTAAAACGTGAAATATATACGTGAATCCAATATATATATATATATAAATCTAATAAATTACAATTAAAAAATATATATATTTCATTATATTGTTATTACATTTTTGAATCAGATAAAGTACAATAAGAAAAATTATTAACAATTTTTTCCTTTTTCTGTAGAACTTCTATTTTTTGGTAGTTCAAAATATTTTATTTTTATTTATTAAAATTAAATATTATATAAATATTAATATTATAATATTGAATATTAAAAAAAATATTTTTTTATATTCAATATATAATTTGTATTCCTTGAACGTTTTCGACTTCTAATTTAATCGGATATTCGCCCGTAAATTATTGTGGACTAGGTTTATTATGCCCTGTATATACGAGTATAAACAGGGCATAATAAACCTAAACATATATATGAGTTTAACACTGGGCTGCTATATCGTAAATTATACATTTTTAACATTTCGAGTCCATCTGATATTATATATTTCAGCATTCACGGTAATTGAGAGCAAAAATTTTTCTACATACTTGCATCGCAAGACTGCGAAATACAGTACGTGCAATGAAATAATAAAAACTAAATCACAGAAAACACGTGAAGAACATCTCAAAACTGACAAGAACATTAATCTGGCTAGAGTAAAAACAGCTATTCATTTTCAGCGGATTAATATTTGGCGGATTTCAGCGGATTAATATATATTACAAAGTGATTTACGACAACAAACAAGACAATTAAACATATAATGTAAGTGCTACTTTTAAGTCAATTGCGGGTTTGCAGAATTATCGAATTAGAACAAGAATTACCGAGTCTAGTGAGTAGAATATACAATTTATTCAAGGAAAGCGACCTAATTATGAATGTCAGCAAGTCGAAAGTGATGGTATTCGAGAAAGGGGAAAGCGAGACACCGTGCTAAATACTTGGAGGCAATGATTGTTTGGAACGAGCAGAAAAAATTGTGTATTTGGGAAGCATGTTTGAAGCTGGGAAAGATACCGAAAGGAGGGAATAAAACGAACGGCGCTTTGAATGGAATTAAAGTTAATGGGATATTATCAACCTAGGCAAGACTAACGGTTCACAATGGAGTCCTGGTACTGACTCTGATGTATGGAATGAAAGTAGACTGAATGCAGTTGAAAAGAGATCTCTTAGGCGTATGTATGCGAGATTCATTTATGACAGAGTGAAGAATGAAGAAACAAGGAGAGAATGTAACGTTAATCTTAGCTCAGTTTTGGTTTTATGAAACGGATGAGTGAGGATAGAATGAGAGACGCAAGTGTTGATGGTACTAGAAATAGAAGACGTCCGCTTAAGAATTGGCACGACCAGGTATATACTGGAAGATATATACTGGTTAGAAGCCTCAATTATCGACGAACTTGTATGACAAGAAGTTTAAATGTGGATGAGGCGCGAATTGTGTCAGGACAGAAGAGTGTGGCGCTCTATTCTCTTTGCTTACTGCCGTGGAAAACGGAGTGATGGTAAGTAAGTAATTGAGGGTTTGTTATATTTAATTAATTAAAAATGATTGATTATTATTTTGGCAATATTTGAATATGTCCAAGAACACACAATGGATTTACGCCTACAAAGGCACTGTTATTAAATAAATATCAGATATCTCATAGAAACGAAGCTATTTTTATTATATTTAATGGAAAATATATAGAAGTATGGGATAATTACAGGACTTACGATTTGTCTTCGGCTGGCTTAAGTGATCACTTTATATAAATATAACTTATTATTTACATAGAAAATTGTCAGATGCGGTGTTTTGCGTGGGGGTTTCGATGTGGTCGAAGTGAAATTTTCATCAGAATTTAGAATTTGCTCGTGCAAATTAAAAGTCTCGTTTTGATAGGAGTTTTAATGGCATTAAGAATGTTTAATCATAAATTTACCTCGTGTTTGTGAATTGAGCAATAAACCGCTAATGTCAAAGTTGGAATTCATTTTGGGTCACGGCTGTTCGAGCGCCCCGGGGGACGCGATTTAATTAAAATGTTTTTTTTTTAAATCCGTTCGTCCGTCGATGTGAATTGGATCAAATTTGTAAAAAAATCATTAATTTTAAGTCTTTTCAATTAGTTGATTTTCATCGCTATTTTGAAAGCCATTTTCAAATTTTATTATTATATGAACAAGTTAACAGTGCAAATAAATTAATACAAATGTAATTAAACAAATTATTAAATTAATTAAATTACAACCCGGATATATCCATTTGTATTAAAATATGCCTCACTCACTGACCTGGGACATTTACAAATACTAGAAATAGAATGCGACATAGGCTCCCAAATAAAAAAATATACGGAAAAATTTGCGATGGCACTTCACATTTAGTATTTTATTTGGGCACTTATGTTCTGTTTTATTTCTAGTATTTGTATGACTTCGAAGACTTTTTTGTAGGATAATTTATTGTAAAATAATATGTACGAGTATATGTCATATTATATGTATTCTATTTTTATTTTATAAATTTTGTGAAATAGTAGTAGAGTAAATTCATTGTATTCCGAGATATTTGGTTGATACAGAATTTCGTAGCATTTTTATTATATTTAAAAATGATTTTTTAATTAATTCTATTAAGTAAATCAATAATTGATTTTTCTGTATTGTATATGATTGACTCCTAACGATCTGAAAAATTTTCAAAAGAAAACAGCTGGTTTAGAGGAGAAAAAAGTAATCAAGTCAATTTTGAAGAGCAGCGTCGTTATTGAAGGAGGTTTTTCGTAAATTTTTGGATAAAGAGGAAAAAATGGAAATATGATGGAGCAAGATCACAAAAATAGGATGGAGGTGGAACGATCTCCTAAAAATACACTTTAGAAATCTCTCGAAAGCGATTCTTCATATAGCCAACGTTAAGAACTATACCTTGGAACTAGCTATAGGTAACATACCTAATTGGATGGCAATGATTATATACAATGGAGAATTCGAACTGTAAATCCGGATCGATAGGATCTAAATTAACGAATTGCGCGATCCCCGAGTCATGCGTCTCGCGGAATGGAATACGATAATTCCGGTCGTAAATCGGAATCACCGCAAGGTATGGGAGAGAAGTAGGGAAACCTCGGTACAGGATGAGGTCGGTGAGGGGATAGGACTTCTAGTCGAAGGACCAGTGAATTTCGGGAACCGGGATTCAGAAGGACTGCTTGCCTTATCTTGTGTGGAGCTGAAAGGTCCGCACCGCGAATGCTATCGCGATGTCGAAATCGAACAAATATCGGTCAAGTGGATGTCTGCTGGCGTCAAGGTTACATTTCACACTGACAAGATGAACATAAGAAAATATATGGATAGGAATTTGGATGCGGAAATGTATCAATAACAGTAGTCGCGGCTGAATAGAAAGACGCACCAAAAGTGTGTTTTACAAATTCGGAACAAATGTTGTTAGGGAGACATCTAATGAATGCTATCTCAACTATTTAATTATGTTAAACAAGACGACATCTGCCGCCCTATTGATAGAGTGTATAGAAAGAGAAGCAATATAGTGTTCAAAAGAGAAGCATCTCTTTTCAATTGTTTAACCTTATGATCATTGTGACCAATAGAGAAGTATCCTCTTTCAATGCATCAATCAGCTGTTATCGGAAACAGACCAGATACAAGCTGCAGATCAAACAAATGTTATATGTTCACAAAATTCAAGATTTTCGCGATGCTTTAACAAAATCCACAAGAATTAAATATCGCACCCTCTCGCCGTATATCTTTTTATGTTTAATCAAAATGTCATAAGGGCGGATTACTCCCCAAACAACTTGCCCTTGTTTGCATCCATTCGGATCTGTTTCTTTAGCGTTTTGGAAGTTTGGGAAATTGCTTTTTCCCCGTCGCGGGGAGGACTCCCGACTTACCATGCAGGCGGTAAACTCACCCCGAATTGAATCGAATCCCTCGGGATGCGTGTCGCACAGTCGGAGAAGGCTTTATCTCCGCTCTAAGCAGCACTCGCAGGTTTTGTTTATTTAAAAGATTTCCCACCGCGGCCGGCGTTCCTTGAACGTACAACCTCGCGTTAAACTGTTTTTTTTCCTCTAGATAATGGCAAAAATCATTATGATACAATCTTTTATATAAAGCGCTTAAAGTATGTTAACGAATAATCGAACATTGAATAAAACAATTTAATTTTGCAGGTAGGTTTAAAATATTATTAGATAACATGATTCGGAATATAATTGTCAAATTAAAATTAATTAACTCAAGTTTTCACAGCCGTTCAAAATCTTCTGTGTATAGTTGTCTGGGCTAATCTGCCGTGTATATCTGACCTTCATCATCAAAACTGATAACCCTGCAATGGGATCCGAAACGTCGGTCAGAAAGGTCAAATATACACGGCATATTAGCCTAGAAAACTATAAACAGTTAATTGTCAAACACTTAATTTGTTATACTTTTAAATAAATAATGGATATCTCATAAAGACGAAGCTATTTTTTATTATATTTTAATAGAAGTATGGCGACCTGTCTTCGGCTGGCTTAAGTGATCACTTTATATAAATATAACGTTCACTATTCACACCCATCAATCAATCTCCATATCTATCAAATTTTTGAAAGTTGTATATATGTTAATATGCGAACTCGCTTCTAGTACCACTACACTATCGCCATCTATAAAATATAATAAAAAATAGCTTCGTCTCTATGATATATCTATTATTTGTTTAATAACAGTGTGTTTGTTGGTGAAAATACAGTAATTGTGTGTTCTTGGACATATTCTAATATTGTTATACTTTTAGTTAACAATAATAATAAGTCGTAAACGAACCCTTATATTTTATTCAAATAAAACTAATTTATGAAACGAAAGTAAATTTGTCAATCAAAATCTCGCTAATTGTAGGGTCCATCAGCGACATTTTTTTTTTGTAGAAAAGGTGTAATAAATGAAAAATTGATATTGTAAGTTGAATTTTAAGACAAAATTTTGACGGGAATTGGAAGATTTTAAAACAAATTTACGTATTACAATTTGAAAAAAGTATTTTTTCTATGTCGCCCAGTAATAAAATACTTTCATAAGAGCTGGTGGCGCCATCCGAACGAACTACCAACCTTTTGATTATTTTGAATAAAAATTCGATACGAGTTAGGTAGGTAGGTAACTAAAATATTCTGCGTAAATTTAAAAATATTTATTTTTTACTGGTGCTTTTATTTCGTTTTTTTTCTTGATTTAAAAGTGTGGTCGTTTAAATACGCATATATAAAATAATTGAAAAACTTTATATTTGCAGAATATTTGCAGAAAAGAGAGATAGGTATTTCGAATATTTCTAACAAGATAATATTGGATAATTTTCCTAGCGCCATTTTAGTAAAAACTTTTACCTCAAGGACGCTTTACACATAAACTGTTCACAGTCCTACATGATCTTTGTTTTTAAAATGAAAAAATATTATTTGAATTTATGGAAATGAGTTTTTGAAAAAGTGCGTTTTTAGTCTCTTCTTAAATAAAGTCTCTGATGCACTGTTCCTTATGACGGAGGGCAAAGAGTTCTTCGCTTTTGGGCCTGCCGTCGCAAATGCACGTTCACTAAATTTAGACTTCTGGCAACAGTTGATCAATTTTACAATCCTTCCTGCGGCTGAAGTAGAGGCTGACCTGAAATTTTGACGTCTACCATTCAAATTTTTTGGGATACAAAGCTATTGAAGATATACAGGGGCCATGTTATGTGTCGCCTTGTACATCGACCAGCACAATTTAAATTCAACTCTTTCAGGGAATCGAAGCCAACGTAGCTGACGTAAAATAGATGTTATATGAGAGAATTTGGAAACTCCATATATTTTTCGTATTGCCGCATTTAGAATGAATTGTAATCTGTCCAGTTAAAACATTGGCAAACGCATTCATAAGCAGACGGACTGCCTGAAGAGGAAGATGTCTCCGAATACTTTTAATCTGTGTCGGTTGATGAAAATATGCATTGACAGTTTTACTGATTTGTTTATTCATTGAAAGATCTGAATCAATGTGCAGGCATTGATTCCTGTGTTTATTTCCACGGTCCATTATAGCTCTGTTTTGAATGAATTAACATAAGTTTATTTTGTGCCATCCACTCGCCTGAATGAAAGTGAATTTTGTGAATTTATGAGATTTTTTATGTATCATATTGTGAAACTAGGAAAATGTGAACGGCGATGTAGAATAATACGTGATAATGTTCCGAAATGTTCCTCACATTTTGGAAACTCCCAGCTCAGGGTGGTGCCTGCTGGTGGACCAGCGTCGGCGCGGCAGTAAACCTGGCCCCGCAGAGTGGCGCGGCTGAGGAAAAGGTCAATAAAAACAGAACATGTGTAATAGGGTCCTCCCTGGACCTCCGGGGGATCGTTGGGGAACCTTTCAACTAACTACAGGACCCGGCGTTTAGGGATATTTAAATTTTATGGGTTTACTTAATGTAGCGTTCGCCCGCTTTAATTAACTCTCTATTAAAAACATCAAGTGTTTGATAATTGCTTTAGCTGACACCAAACTGCCATACCACACTACGGGTAACATTACAATGAAATGCAAAGTTTCCATGATGACACGGTGGTTACTTTGTTGTGCAACATGATTTTTTTTTCAATAAACTTAACTTTGTACGTTGAGTTATTTCATCACAACTATAATTTTGAGAGGTGCAGTCGCTCTCATCATCAGGTTATAACTAAATACACAAAACCCGCGTTTTATACCAATAAAATTATCCTTAACTCATAAACTAAAATTATACAGAACTGTATACAGTCAACATAGAAATAGAGAGATATATACAGGGTGTAACAGACCTAGTCCATAATATTTTTTGGGCTGATACCTGACTAAATTAAATGTCTAAAATGTTTCGAAACGAAATAAACATGACTAAGACCACTTTCATAATAATGGGCACATGTATATAAACGGTATAATCTCTTTAAATATACATTATACAAAATAAATATAACTAACCAGCTGATCTCTCGGGGGAAAGATCTAAATCCAATCCATCAGTCACTAAATGAGAGTTTTACCGCTAACGAAACAAACCCGTATATACCCAACAAAGTGGAAGTAATTATAAGCGTGATGATATATAAAGACGGGAAAGGTAGTTGTACAAACATAGTTGCAAAAGTTGTAAAGTGATCCTTGTAACCCTAATGTCATTCACTTTGGAACAAAGTAGGCGCGGCGGGGGCGGGGGTGGTAATGGATCTCACAATACGAACCCTTTGGAAATTAAGCACCCAACTAACTACGTACCTCTACACACACTACTTCACTAAAAGGCTATGGCCCAAAACAATTATTATTACAAAGCTCTAGGTGGTGAAGAGAAATTTTGGAAGAACAGGGGTTGATGAATTAGGGATGTGGGAAGTGATTATTATTATATCTGATTTACTTTACATTCTGTATTCTGAGATACTCATCTTTCAAATGTTCTAAATGTGATTTGCTATTTTTAATATCTTAACTTGCGCACATCATCGTACTGTATTGGATTAAGTCAGGTTAATACCATATTATCTTTCGATTTTGACACATCTATACGTCATCTTACATAAAAATAGTTTGTTTATTTTATCGGTGCAATGACTGACTACAATTTTAAATTAATGTATTCCTACCACAGAAACCGTATTTATATGACAAGAGTGGTGTTATGAAGCAGAAGAATGTGGTACTCTATCCTATCCTATCGTATCTTAATGCTGACATATCTACATTTGTAAAAACATGGTATACATTGGTGCAACGCAATGATTTCTACTGACCTCATTTATAAATGAATGCCCTAACGTTGAAAGATACTTTAAATTAATAAGAGTACTATTATAGGATATGTTCAAGCATTATAAGTACATGTTTTTTAAAAACTTGAGTATGTAACTCTATTTTTATGTGGGTAAGACTTTAAACGTCTGCCGGCACCAGAACAATTTATGGCCGCCTCGGTTAATCATCGACAGTACGGCGGTACACGCGGAATACGTATTATTTTCGATTATATTCGGATTGGATAAGACAGGTGAATGTTTTTTTTTTATAATTTGGAGTGACATACTAAAAAAATATAACCAATAGAAAACTAGGGTTAACATAGCGACACGATAGAAAAAAGTGTCTGCCTATTCTACTGCAGGCATAGACGTGAAAAAATAATAAAGACAGTTCATTTTGGAAAGATTTACATACAACATTGATGTATAATAAACAAAGTTTCTAAACTATTTAGCACTCCTCCATTTGCTCGTGGGCAATAGTAATGATATTACGAGATGGATTAAAGTTGTTTTCAAATTTATTAGACTTCAAAATTACGCTGCAGCCGCACTGAGGTTATTTCCATGAACGCTATAACCGAACTTCACCGTACAGGTTTTGACGCTTACAAAGTTTATTTTTATTTTACAGTGTTTATAAAAACGTGACTTATTTAGACTTTCAGCAGCGCAACCAGGAAAACGCCGTAAACACAGCATTTTTAAGAGCTCTCTATTACGGTGTCCGGGGAATCAATTCGCTGTTGAAATATGCAACAGCGCCGGTACCCGCTTACAACGTCGATTCGATTTGCATCTCCGCAGTGAAATTATGAAATCTCTCGGCGCACGGCGCAGTTGTGTCGCAATCACAAAACCCCCAGCCGTAAGTAATTCTGATTCTCGATCTAGAACGTTCTGGATTGTTTGTATACAAAAAAAAGTATTTATATATATATATGCTATACAATCACTTGGGTTTTCCAACATTCCTTCGGTCAATAGGTTTAGCATAAAAAATTTTCTTCGCTGATCGTTGAACGTGGGCTGAACGACCCCTGAACGCACGTCACATTTACCAGTATGGAAATTCAGAGCTCCTACAGACGCAAAAATACGCTCGGTACCGATACCAACATCTGCCAATAACATGCGCTAACAACCATATGAAAGACCCACTCGTGAGCTTCGCTCTGTTCGCTATCGTCTTCCAACCACAAGCTCCGAGAACAATCTCCGTTAACTAGTTATGCGTATCTTTATTGTACGATCCAATTTCACCCGCAAATTTCTTCAACAAAGTTTTTCTCATTTCCAACCTGCTAAAGTCCGGCCACACACAGATGCACACTACGCAATCATAATCAAATTAACATGTGATTTAATGGGTGGCTATCGGGGTACTCAGCACTCACACACACACACACACACACACACATATCCATCTGATTCATCTGCCATACGCTCTCATAAACTGTAAACATCAATCCACATAATTCTTTCTCTTTCTAAGGGCATCTTCTGTTACCCCAATACTTATATAAACGCAAGATATTCAAGTTTACCAGCATTTTGCATATTCATAAGTTCAAATGATATTTTTTTATTTTAAATACAAATGTAGTGTAGAACTATAAACAGTTTATGTGTAAAGCACCCTTGAGTTGAAATTTTTTACGAAAATGGAATTTCATTTTGACGTTCTTGTAGTCTAGTGATTAACACACTTGCCTAGTTATATAGTTGTCAGTAGTGGCATGCAGTCAGTACTTTGATCAGATATGAATATATCATAATGTTTAAGTAATAATATCATTTTACTAATAGTAGAATTCGTGAGTAAGCAGTTTGGTTTGTAAATAAATCTGTACAAAACGAAAATACTCGTTGTTAATCGTTCTAATGCATTATAACAAACTTCTCAAATACTAGAATGGTGAGGAAAATCGAAGACATATATTGCTGGAGGATGCTGCGTATACCGCGGACGAAGCACGAAGCCTCAATCCTGCAACAATAATAACCACAACACGACGTGCCTACCAATTCTTCAACCATAATGTGGCATCAAAGTGAACTTTGAACCGAAAAATACCTGTAAGAGTGCGACAGCGGTGGTTAGATGCTGGGGAGACCCTGGACCGGAGCCAGCTAGGAGGGCGACCCGGAACCGAGACTTGTGAAGGCACATAAGAGCCGAGTCTCATCTGATTCATGCCACTATATATATATATATATATATATATAGCGCTTAATTCTAAAACCTCCTTAAAAAAATTTATGTTTTTGATTTATGAACGAAAACGTATATTCTGAAACAAAATGTTTGTTTTTACATCAGCATTTTTTAAAGATACAATTCTGTAATGCATTTTTTTTTCTGTATATATCGTTCTGGCAACCATACTAGATTTTAGATCACGTGATCATCAACAAGCGTTGCGAATAGCTGATTTCATTTTAGGGGGAGTGGCAACTCTGTCTGCATTGGGGTATTTTGGAACATGTCCTGATTTTGAACGTGCAATATCAATGGATTTAAGTAGCTTGTGCGAGAACCAATGTGTTCTGCATGTAGCTGACCAAAAAAAATTACAAAACTGCATATTTAACTCAAATTATCCGACATCCGTTGTAGGCACTACATATGTCAATACTGACATGAAGGAGAAAAGAATAAGAGAATATTATTAAGTAGAACACATTCTTATTGTGAAGTTGTAATTATTCAGAATAGACGGTCTGTGATATTTTAAATACTAAATTAATGTATTAATTAGAAATATATACATATAAAATCAATTTTGTCGAAAATCCCGGTGACGCAAAAACAATATTTTTCGACACATTCTTATTGTGAAGTTGTAATTATTCAAAACATAAGTCTGTGATATTTTAAATACTAAATTAATGTATTAATTATAAATATCACAGACTTATGTTTTGAATAATTACAACTTCACAATAAGAATGTGTTTTCCTTAATAATATATGTTGTATCAATGTCTCCAAAATTTAATAAAAATGAATTGATAATTCTGGCGTCTGCAGTCGGTTTACTCAAAGGTATTTGATATTCTGTAAAAATAATGTAGATGGCTTTCAAATAATGTAACGACAGATGTATTAATTTGAAAAATATAACATATAGGTTCGAAAATTTGTCAAGAAAAATACTGGCGTTATAGCACAATCGGTAGTGTACTTCCCCGGATTGAAAATAGAGATCCAGGTTCGTATCCCGGTGACGCAAAAACAATATTTTTCGACAAAATTGATTTTGTATGTATATATTTATAATTAATACATTAATTTAGTATTTAAAATAAGAGAATATGTAAATTTGCTATATTTCTCAAAAAAAAAAAAAACTACCCACAGCTTATTATAATGTACTGACTGCACGCGCCTGCGTGGTCGGGGGTTTTAAACTCATTCTAGGAGACCATCAAATAAGAATATTGATGTGACACGCATTTCTTACCCAAAAAAAGAAATGGCGGCTCTTCAATTTTTTTAAAATTTCGTAACTCCGTTAATATACCTAAAGCGAAAAATAAAAAAAACACACAAAATTTACCAAATTAGTAAGAACAATATCTTGACGATGAGATAAGTGCGAGATGGTTTGTAAATTCTCCCTTCATCACACTGCAGTCTGTAACAATGCTGCAATATTGTACGTAGAGTTCAGCGCTCATACGATTCTGTCTAAATACCCTTCGGAGTAGAGGCGGAGGTTGGACGTACCGTGTAGCCTGATAATGAATTCTCGCTTGAATATAGTTTGATTGGTCTCCGAGGTAAACTGGACACAAATATTTAACTCTAGCTTTGTGACGGTCGTTAATTGTCATCGGAGGTTCGAGGGTGTATATTGTATTATATAAGTTTATTCATGTTGGGTTATCACTAAGGGCGGTTTGGTGACTTTGATGTGTATAAAATATATATTTAGGTACTCTGACATATTTAGTGTGGAGTATTTTAAAACAAAATATAAAAATATAAAATTAATAATTGTGTAATTACCTCACATCAATACGGTTCGAAAGAGTTTGCTTTTCATATGTGTTAAGTCATCAATATGGGGTGACTGATGTTTATAGGTTATCAATATAAGGAAGATTTGTTTAAGGTGAGTCCAAGAGCCCAAATCTTCCTCAGATCTCACGCATGTAAGTGAATGTCGCGGATCGTGCGAGTCAGTATAAGTGTTGGTGTTTGCGTCTAAAGTAACATGATAAAATGAAATAGGTTTTACAATCGGTTAGCGTTTATTGTAAGATGATGCACAAATGAATTTGCACAGGTTGAAAGTTAAATTGAACAATAAAATTAGTGACTAGAGCTGCTCACTGGAGCATCTCTATCGGTTGCGAATGTATTGTCGTCAAGAAATTCGGTCGGTACTAGACGGACTTGAATTGCTGTAGAGCGTCTGGCTAAACGGCCAGGAACTGTGCGGCATGTTCAGGACCTCTATACATCTCTCCAAATCGCATAGTAACGAAAATATGCAGCATATACATAAACAATATTAAATTAGACCAGACATCGTTGATCGACATCACACTTAATAAGTAAATAACTTCAGTAAATATTAAAAAATATTCTTTTTTGTCTACGGTAGTCTGACAATCATGTTAATTTATCTCCAAAACTATTATAACATGTATGGGATTTTTATAGAGATTCATTTCCTGAAAACTTGATCTTAAGCGTAATAATTACGACCAGGCAACTGTGAGGCGCTTTCATAGCCTCCTCAGATCCATGTCCGGCGAAATCCGAGATTCAGGAAGCTGGTCAGAGGATGGGAATTTAAGACAGTGCCTTTGTTTTGCGCAGGCTCGCAGGTAGAAAAATTTGGTCCAAGGAGGAGCTGGGTAAAATGTTAGGGATGTGAGGTGAGGTGATTATTTTTTCTATAGTGTCCTAGAATGCAATTGAGCGAAATTTACCTATTTAGATTCTGAATTCCTTATCTTACATACAAAATTCATTTATTCACCAGTCACGCAAATACCATAATGAGAAATTTACATCAATTGACTTGTTCAACTACGCCTTAATACGCTCAAAGGGTTCTTATGAACTACCACAATCTCAACTTTGGCCATTCACTCTATCTATAAAAACACATGTTGCTCTCCCTTTACTGTAATAATAAATTCAACCTTCTTCTTCTCCTTCTTTTTTTTTCTTCTTTTCATTAATTTTCTCCATCTAAACATACTTATGTAGCCAAACATTTTTGTGGATTTTCATTATTATTATCGCATGTTAAATAGTTATTATGTTTATCACAATATGTTTACACTGTCAAAATCCCTCAATAAAAAAATAAAAAATGCAACATGCATAACGTACGTGCTCAATTTCCAATGTTATGCACGGCAAAACGATTTTCAGGCTTACATTTTATTTATAAGATTATCTGAGATTAATTAATGATGCCGATGTACGGCGCAATGTTGACCCAATCCAGCGCCGGCGTCCTAGGCTTATTTTAACCAATAAGGCCGCGCGCAGTTGGGCGCACATTATTCATCACCTAAATAATGCAACTGTACCAGATGCAAACACGCTGTGCCGCAGCGGCGCGCACGGCTGGTTACCCTCCAGGCGGACACGCCGGTGCATGAGTGGGCGCAGGGTGACGCTCCAGTGCGGTCCCTCAAACGGGAATATGACCGTATTTAAAAAAAGTAAAATAAACGAAAATTCCATTTGTTTTTTATCGCTTTGTGTATGTAAAAATATGCACACATTCGTTAGAGCGCCCGGAAAGAATTGCAGTTTTTAATATTTTGTTTTAATTATTTATTTTATTTTTACTTTAATTTTATTTATATTGTATTCACGCCTTTATGAACTTTTTCAAAATCAATTAAAAAAGAAACATGCACAGTAACACAAGTAGCATGGAATATATCGCACCTAGATCAAAACTAAAACAACTCAAAAAACAAGAATTTTGAGTTAGCCCCAGCTCTCGAATAATGTCATTTTAGGATACATTTATGACCTAAAGTGTTATTTAGTTTCATGACTTTAATAACAAAAAATTTAGAAAAATGTTTTTACTTTTTGTCAACTGAAAAATGACTTTTTGAGTTGTTTACGTTTTCTTACGTAAATACTTCGAAATAAATATTTACGAAATTGTTCAATTATTAATCTATATCTTTGCTCCAAGCCATAAATCATGTAACAAATAATAGTCTATCCGCTTGAAATTCGATGACCTTTAATTTTTTGTATTCAATACATAATTTGGAATCAATTAAATACTTCAATTGTTTTTAAAAAAAATTTAAAAAAATAGGAATGCGTACACAGAATACATGTTACAGAATACACTTTTTTCAAACTAAGCTAAATTTATATTATATTTTTTTGGAAATGCGTGTATCTCTGACATTGACAGTTGAAATTAGGCTCATATGCCTTGAACATTTTCGACTCATAATTAGTCGGGTATCCACCCATAACAGAGTATTGTGGACTAGGTCTGCTACATCATGTATATATAAGGGGGAAAGAGATATAGTGGGTAGGGGAGAGAGATTTGGCTCCAATAAGCCTCAAAAAGACTGAAATGGTACACTTTTATACTACCAACAGGGTTCTCGTTTCACTAAAATTACTTTACGTACACAGTAGATGAATCGATTCAGCATTTCTCACCCCCCCAACTTTGCTACGCCATCCCTTCTTGATGAGGTTGTAGATGCCGCACTCAGTACTTAATAACTAGAGACGTACTAGTGAGCAATAACAGTAAATGTTTTAGAGGGTATTTTGTCACAATTCTGGAACCCTTTCAAAACGTTCTCTTTTAAAGTATACCCACGTATCATATAAACTGCTAAGTACATCAGTAGAAGGGAATCACATGCTTTAATCATAAAGCACAGTACCTACTTTGGAAATAACGTCTGTCGAGGCTTCTTCCTCTTCGTTATATCCTTCTTCAGCATTGATGTAATATGTTCACGCATACATAAATTGGTTCAGTTCATATTTATAATGTTATGTACCTATATAAAATGCGTTACATAGTATCAATGTTATATAAAACATATAAAACATAAGAGTGTATGCGTGCATGTGGAAATTATTATTTTAATGTTATTTTACTTATTTTATTAAATTATTTATAATACAAATTAAGAGCATCAGTTAGAAAGATTTGCAGAAAAAATCAATTATCGAAAAAATATTTTGGTAGCTACCGGGATTTTTTATTTATTTAGCCACATATAACATATAAGCATCGTACAGCTACAAAAAAAAAACAGTTTGTTACATATATTTTACACAGATTTTATAATGCATTGCCCAACTAGGCAAGTCTGTTTTAGTGCAAATTGGTAAATAAATTACATTTGATAAAACCAAATAGCTCATTGAAGGTAAAACATAATCAAATAGAGTAACGTGAAAATATAAAAAAGAGAGAAAAAAATACAAATGTGCAATACAATATGCAAAAGAATGTAAGCACATATAAGGTAAAGGGAAATATGTAAGATCAAAACACACAAAATGCAGTTATAAGAATTATTCCATTATATGTATAAAACAATTTACTCTAAGTATTAATTGATACATTTAATTTGTATTAAAAAAAACAACATTTTTTTTCCAGAACGTAGTTATTTAGTATTTTTATGTGAAATCGTGTGTATTGTGTATGTGAAATATATGAGGTAGTCTAGTTAAAATGAAAAATAAATAAATAAAATAAATTTGTTCTCATAAAATAATAGATTTCAAAATGTCAAAATTGTAACAATATAGAGAGTTGCGCACGGTGTGTTATCACATTTTTTACTATTTATTTATTTGTTTTATTATAAGCTAACAAAATGGATCCTTATTGACAGACAGTTCTAAAAAGACATATTAAAAATAATATGAAATTGAAGCGATCGGTATAAAAGTAGTATAATATAATTACATTTTAATTATTAAATATAATTCGTGCAATATAGAGCGCATAACTTCCAAGATCAACGTGTGTGGCGTCAGCAATGGGTGTTTATGGAGCAGTGCGAACTTAAATGTATGATGGGCATATATTCCAAGCTCGAACGAGCAATATGGGATACTAGCTAGAGGAAGCCGATCGCAGATATTTATACTAATATCCAGGTATTATTATATATTTCAATACTGACTCCCTAATCATATATCCAATGTATTTAAAAAAAATTGCAATAAACATTTAAAAAATGTGATAAAATAATATGATCGTACTTGTGTGTTTTCCTGGACTAACTAGTGTTATATGTCTCAAAGATATGTATCGTACCACCCCTGCAAAAAATATGTTTTCCTGAAAATGATATTAACGAGTGGGAATACTAACCATTACTTTGCCGACGAATACGAATGAGACGTGAAAATAGACGTTCACAAATAATAAGAAGCTTCTTTATTAAGAACCTATTTAATAATTAATTAATTGTTAAAAGTTCATTAGGTGTAACAATTTCTTAAGTAAAATTCAATATTTGATTTGCATACTGGATGTCAAGAATATAAAAAAAAAAGTTGGTATATCAAAATACAAATCAATGCGTTAAATTCTGATACTAAAAAAATTTATAATTAAAAAGTTTATATTGCTAACTTATATAACAATTTGACACCACAGTATGCGGAGGGAAGAATATGTGAGAAGTAGCAGGATCGATTCTCGGCGCTTATATAATCTTTTCAATTTTAACTAGATTTCGGAGGCGCCTTCTATCGATCCCGGTACTGGTAAAGTTGAAAATAAAATACAAGGTATAAATGAGTAGGTAAAAATTTTATGAATTCTATATCGATATGCTATTTTGGGATGAACCCGCTGATCCTTCAGATAGAAAAATCTCAGCTAAGTTGGCTCGGACATATCGTCCACATGGGAAACGAAAGACTGCTTAAACAGATTTTATTATCAGTGCCAGATGGAGGAAGTCATGTAGGATGAGCCAGGAGAACACGGAGAAGGCAAATGGAGAGACTATGCGAAGAAAGATGGAACTATCAGTGGCCCCGAGTAATCGAGAAGTATAACGAAATTACCTTACGTGTTATTTGTAAAGCACTAAGCTTATCAACTTTGTGTAATTTAAAATAATGAGTTATTTATATTCAACCGGTTTGGGAAAAATATGTTTTCTTTCATCAGGACGAAAAAAACTAACTAAAATAATGTGTCAAAATATTATTTTATTTACAAATTCAATTTGAAAAATAATAATTCAAAGAATAAATCTAGTAAGTACCTAACTTAAATTATTACGATGATGTAAGATGTGGAAATTTTTGGAAAAATTTTTAGATTTTCGAAAGAATGTTTCCGATTCGATTGAAAATACTGGAGCATACTCCAGTATTTTCAATCGAATCGGAAATCATAGTTACCATTACATAACCATAGTTAGTCTTAAGTTATGCCTATGTAAATTAAAAAAATGATAAAGTGACCGTGGAACGGAATAATTAAAGAATAATTTTCGCAGGCAATTCGAATAGATTTGTGGAAACTCGGATGGAAGGAAGGACTAGTGGTTAAATTTAGTTGGTAAATGTTAAAAACATTATAAATATGTTTAAAAATGTCCGAAACGTCAATTCACTTTATTTATTTATCTGTTTCTCATGCGATTGTACCTTCAGTTGTCTCCGTCCTGAAAAATTGAGTTTCTCGAGATACCGGGTTGATTCGATGTGACAATTTGCTGGCGAAAATATTACATTTTATTGAAACCGTTGAATGGAAAAACCTTTCTAAAAAAATCTCTCCGGATATTGATCCGTCGACCCTCGTAACAAAATACCCGAATAAGGATCAATTTAGGGGAAGATCTCCCGGTAAGGGAGTAGCTTATTTTCGAAGCGCCCTGGGTAAGATTTCCCAAAGGAAAGGAGTTCTTGAAAAACTACACTAAACATTTGAAAAGTAATTTCTCCGCGTGCATTTGTCAAAACATAATATTATATTTCTTCCAGGGATGATACAAGAACATATAATTAAATCATTTTGTAAAGATCACTTTTGGATACGCTAGTTGCATTCCAGTATTGGGTGGGGTCACGTCATGTATCGTAATTCATGAATATTGTTTTAAAATCGTTATTCGTCCGTTAAATCGGTACTTAAAAATAGTAAGTAATTATACTGACAGTAATTTACTGATTACTTACCAGTCATCATTTTTTTAATAACGTAAAATAAATGAAAACAAAACAAAAATAAATAACTAATAATTATACTTAACTAAGAGCGTCGGTTGTTTTATCGAAAAATAAAGAATAAAAAGATTAGTATTATTATTCTTTGATTCACGCATTTCATAATTATTTAAAAATTATGTGAAAATGTTCGATCACGTAAATTTCTATCCCCTCCGACGGTACAGTAAAGATTTAGAAAATATTAATGAAATTGACGATGCTAATCCCTCGGCGTATCGATTCAAGAAGATGGAGGGCGGGTCATGAAGACCAGCACCCTTCGTGGTGTTTAGGCTTTTTAAATATGTTAATACGATCGCTTCATGAAAATCGATTGATTGAATATGGGTATATATATACATATAGAATTTTTTAAATACTTCAAGTAAATTACATTTCAATTACATCTAATTTCCCTCCCCTCCAGTTTTATTTTTTTGCTTATCAGTTTTATAGTGCTATTTTTTTAGCTTATTAGTGTGTATGATATTTTTACTTTTTTCGGCTCCGATCACCGGTCATATTTTTATAGAGGTATCATGTTTTGTCAGTTATTATTATTGTACTGTTTGTTTCTCAAAAATAAATGAATTAATACATTCACACTTACATGCATGCTAATATTATATATATGTCAATAATAATTAATGAGCTGGGGTAATTTAATTGTGAAGGGAAGCAATTTATCTTTGAAAATGTACAAGTTATTAGAGGTCAAACGGCCGTATTAGTACTTTGTATACATGTATTTTGTGTGAATATCATATAATAAAAAGACATGTGTTATGTACGTGAACTACTTGATGTTGTCCAGACTAACAAAAACTATTGTTCTAGATGGGCTGGACATGACCAGTGTGTGAATGCCAGCTGCAACTAGACGATGCGATGGTTGGACTGTCATCTCGGATACCAGGATAATACGAAAGATTAAGAGAAAGCAGAAGGTTTGTTGAAAATAGGCAGAAATGGAGGAGATTTCACTCACCCTGTTCTCAGCTCAGCTGCTAGAGTCCATATCTCCCTGTCCATAATACCATGTTCTCAATAAGCTGCTATTGCCCATATCTCTAATTCACACTTACTATTCTTATTACTCTAATTCTTGCCATTACTGGCAAGAAAGCCTAAAGCTTGAAGAAACATGTTTATAGTCACACTGCACATGGTAACAATCATCAAAGTCAACTGTCAGATCTACCAGAGAAGATTAATGACTTGCTAATTGAAACTATCTAATTCAACTTTGAATTCTCACAGACATCTGTCACTTTTATTGCACAACAGTAAAACACTACTCCAGAGTTTTTACGAGTCTTTCTCCTTATCACTATTGCGTGCCGCAATAAAACAATTGACATTCAAATGAATTCCTCAAATAATAACACTGACATAAATTATTTCCCGCGCGCGTCACAAATTGGCCGAAAAAAGCCAAACAGTTATGTCTACATTTCACCACAACTAAATAGTCTATGGAAAAATTGTTTGATATTTCCATCCGTAGTGTCTTTCCCCTAATTTATTTTTTGTGCAGCTGACGTTGGAATGTGAACAGTCTGCGTGACAGCCGAGTGTCGGCGATTATTGCGACAGTGCGTGAAATAACTCGGCGCGTTATTACTGTCGGTGTGTTAATACCGATAATAATGCATTAATTGAATACTATTTAACGAATTTAAAAACGCCAGAGAACAACATAAAATCGTGAGTGAACTTATAAGTACGTTTTGTTTTTTTATCGAGCTTATTCTTAACTTCGAATCTTAGTGTTTATTCTGTCAGAGGTAATGATTTAAATATTAGGTCTAATGTAGATATTTGAGAGGTATGTCTGTTTTCGTGTGCCGGTGAAGCAATAAATATTACAAATGATTAACTGTATTGTTCTATAACGCATACCTGTCAAAGTTTAGTGAGTTATTGTGTACCTTCTTGTGTATTAAATATAGGGTAGGCTTTCTAATTACTGACCACACTTGTGGAAAAAATAGCTGTATAACTAGTTGAAGCGGTAGTGTTTATTTACACGAGTAAATCAACTAGCAGAGAGGTCCTGCGGGCGGTTATAGTGACCACTTTTCCGCCAATAGCCAGTGTTTCCGTAAAACTAATTTTTCAATATTAAATTGGTAAACTCCAGAGTTTGCCAATAATCATGATTTTATCAAATTTTAAGTAAAGAATTTTGATGAAAGTGTTGCAAAATGGGCGTAAAGAGTGAAAAAAATAATTAAAAGCATTATTGACGATAACTGCAAGCTCTTAGATTTTTACAAAAAAAAACATTTTTTTGGTATCCTAATTTCAATAACTGCTCACAAGCGACCGTTTTCCAGTTCGGTATCTGCAGCAGCTTTACTGTGTCTTTCTGTCCTAGTCATCGGAGGTCTTCTCCACTCTAATATATATGAATATCCTTTGGTTATATTATTAATTATTACCAATAATATTAAAACATTAAACGTTGTACTATTTTTCTTTCCGTTTGTGAGTTGACGACGTGGTAAAGTTAGTTATTTAAACAAATGTTTTTAACTATATGAAACATTTTAAATATCCATCTAACGTGCAAAATATGTACTTGTAGGTGATGAATGTTTGGAACAAGTAGATGAGTTTGCGTATTTGGGAAGTATGTTTGATAGAAACGGAAAAGCTGAGAATGATATCGAAAAGAGGGTGACTGCAGGGAATAAAGTGAACGGCGCTTTGAATGGAATTGTAGGTTATGGGAACTTGTCAACTGAGGTAATACTAGCGATTCACAATGGAGTCCTGGTACTGATACTGATGTATGGAAGTGAGGTCCGGAGCTGGCAGAATAGAAACGAAAGTAGACTGAATGCAGTGGAAATGAGACCACTTAGGCGTATATGTGGCAGATCCATTTATGATAGAAAGGAATGAAGAAATAAGAAAAGAATGTAAATCTGAACTTGGTATAGTGAGTAAGATTAAGAAATGATCACTTGGGTGGTTTGGTCATATGAAATGATGAGAAAATGGTAAGAAAGATATATGACGCAAGTGTTGATGACACCAGAAGTAGAGGACGTCCGCGGAAGACTTGGCACGACCAGGTAAACCAAATACTGGAGAGCTTGTATGAGAAAATATATGAATGTGGATGAGGCGAGAATTGTGTGTCAGGACAGAAGAGTGTGGCGCTCTATCCTCTCTGCCTACCCCAGCGGAGAATGGTAAGGAAGTAAGTAAGAAATCATACATAATTACTTGTAACGATTTTTTATGTATTAAATATCTTTATTATGAAATTATCCCACAAATAATCTTAGCCACGTCTGTTCAATAATCTGACTGTAAGAATACAATTGTTTTAATAACATTTTTGTTAATATTACCTACATCCAATGGTGTAGTGCTAAGTACAAAAGTGCCAAGACCACCCCCCCCCCTTTTTTTCGTTATATTAAAAAAAAAAATCCGTAATATCCATCTGCTGCACGATATTTGGTGTAAGCATAGAAATGCGGAATATTTCGTATCAAAATATTTTTAAATGTACTTGAAAACACACTCCACATCAACATAAGTGCCAGGCCCCACTACACCACTGCCTACGTCGTACCGTATAAATATATAATTAAATTATATTTTAAACGAAATCAATAGCTGTGAATAGTAGTGCACAATAAAATAAGTTACATATTTTGAAGTGATGAATTGTTTACAAAATTACAAAATAAAAATCAAATATTTTTTCGATACATTGTATTTATATATTTATTTATTTATTTATATATATTTTGACATCCATATTTTTGTAGTTACAGAGGTGGATACATAACATACATAATAGATAGTTTAATGTGTGGGATGGAGTAGACTTCACCTCTGATATATACAGCGTTGTCCTGGCTACTTTGCTAGACTAAAGTCTGTGCTAAAGTAGCCAGTTTTTTTTTTTTTTCGTGTTGTTGTGGTGTTATTTGGAATAAAAAAATAAATCAAATATGAATAAAAAGTAAGAATAAAATAAAAATATAATAAAATAAAAATATATGGAGTGGGAGTGTTGTAGGACTAGTGAGTTATTAGTAAAAGAATTGTATACATTATAGTAAATTGTTGGATATCCATGCTTCTGATTCATCTCTACCTGATTGAATCATATATTGGGTCCATATTTGTGTAATCTTATAGTAATTGTACGATTTCCAGTTGGTACTGAGTGTATTGAATAGTTTCGGAGCTAGGAACATGTAGAATCTTTGATAAAATGTCGTTGTTGCACTCGGAACTGGTGTGTAGATGTTTGTTGTTTGTCTAGTGTTGTGTCCATGATTTATTGCTTGGGGAGAGTTGTTGTTAGTATACCTAGTTATCATTATCGGTAACAGCATAACGTATGTTTATGCCTACTGCACGCCACTGTGAAAAATATCCAACATTTCTCTCAATTTGACTGAGATTATCCACGCTTCAGACTCAAATCAAATCGCCATTTATCATGTAAAATCATAATTAATTAAAGGCTTCGGACAATCCACCACAAATTATTTTGCATCCATACGGAAACAGTCATTGAAGACAAACAATAATAATATACAATATAGTTTCGTGGACATTAGTTTATAGGACTAAATTGTTACATTTTTTTGTGTTTCAACTCAATGGTGACGTATAAATTGCTTTACTGGTTGTCTAAGCTAAATGTGTTAGCAACTAATGTTTATTAAATTATACTTGACTAGTTGTGTGTAATTTACATACTATGACACATCTTCCATCTTTCTACGATTTTTTTTTCATTCATTTTCTATAATTTCCAATTTGATTTACATCACATTTTTTAAAAATAATTTACCTAAAAATACGTTAATGCCTAAATAGGGCATGTACAATAAATAAATAATTTGAGTATACCCAGGATATCTTAGCAAGATTGATTTAAATTCATCGTTGAAGAACCGTCTTACTTTACTTCGAAAAATGAAGCAGGTATAGCCAAGAATAGCCTCTATTTTTATTTTTATTCCTGCCGAATCTTAATCTTTCTTGAATTAAATAACACCATAATAACGAAAAAAACTGGCTACTTTAGCACACACGGCAGCCTAGCAAAGTAGCTAGAACAATGCTGCATATATCAGAGGTGGAGTCTACTCTATTCCACACAATAAACTACAAGTGTACTTAATAGCAATATAATTGTATCTTATGTTTATTATGTTATATTATAATAACTTCTGTTACAATAAAAATGCGTATGCCAATAAAGTCTAATAAATAAATGCTTTCGCATCAAAAATGCCCATTTCAATTGACATAAATGTTCGATATCCACACAAAATTGTAATGGCATTTTATATCTCTCGACTACGGCCGCGTCCGCCCCCACACGGCTTCAGGGATTCCTCCTGTGGGATTTTTTGATCCCAATCTATAGATTGTTCGGGAATGCGGTTCAGTTTATTTACCTCCCAGACTCGTAATACCGGGACTACGTCGGGCCCGCGCCGGGGGACCTTAGATAAACCCTTCCTTATGAACGGGATTTTTGTTACCAGGACGCCAGCCTTACGCTAGGGCGGTTTTATTTCTATAATAATTCTAGATATTTCCACGTCTGTTTCATTTTGATTTATTTTGCAAAACATCAACAATCTTTAAAGGCAAGGGAGAGCAGACGGATTGATGTCTTCGGGATGTGGTACTGAAAGCACATTCGGCGCTTACCATAGATAGTGAGACGCAAAATTGTCTCCATTCGACAGAAACTGCACATCAACGATAGACTCCCAACTATTTGCCTGAAATGAATCTTTCAATTTTTTGGACATCTTACGAGAAAATAACATATAGGGCCGTAAGAATGAAAGAAGGGTTAAGAGGAAGAAAGGGATCTCCCACCCATTGAACTGAGCAAGTGGAAAAATAAACGAGTACTTCTCTGGTGATAGACTTCAGATCTGCAAGACGCCGAAAAAACTGGACGAGTATAACCAAGAGGTCGGGAATTCATGAATATAATAATCCTGAGTCGTGATGGAACGACGTGGCTGATGAGGTACTGGGTACCATGGTCAATCAAACTCATCATGTAGAATCTACATATATATCGATGATAATCACAATGATACCATGGTGAAGTAGACACAGGGCGCCATCCAGGGATGACAGCGAGCGACAGCTCCGTGTGCGCGTGCAGAACCGCGGATTAGAAGGTCCGTGTAACTCAAATAATTACTCAGTTCACGCCTTTTTTTCTTCTTCTTCTTTTAAATCGACAATCCACCCTTCAAGAGTGATTTGTGCCATTAATCAAGTTAAAACTTTATTTTTTAGAAAGAAGTACAATACTATTATAGAATAAGAAATATTATATAAGTCAACACCATTGTCTATCAAAAAATTTGCTATTATATAGATTAAATGTGGCGAGTTAAGGAAAAGAAGATGATGCAAGTTAACTGGGAGTTGAAAATTACCATTGTGGAGATTACTGTAAAAAAAACCCGTGATCCGCAATGGACAGGCAAAAAAGATATGGTCAAGGGTTTCCTTCTCGGCACCACACTCACACATTGGGGAATCTATTAAGTTCAATCTGAATAAATGTGAGGCTACCTGGCAATTCCCAATTCTCATTCTAGAAATATTTGATCTTTTGAAGAACCAGGAAATGTGAGAAATTGATCTTTGGATTATTTTAATCCGATTACCCTTATGATTATTTGGATTCACCATTGTGCAGTTCATATAGAATTCGTACGTTTTTTTTACCATATTAAGTTTGTCATATATCGGGATATGGAGTGGCCTCCTCGCAGTTCACGAATCACTACTACCCAAATATACTACATATTCCTAACTTTTAAACCAAGATGAATAACAAACTTGCGCACGAATGAAGGGTCGAAATTTAGAGATTAAAATCATTCTGATTCAACACGTATATATCCAATACCTCTAAAATACTTATTTACATAATAAAACATATAATTTTCTACAAAAGTTTTAAACGTTATTTTTATGCACCCTCAATGAAGAGGATCTCAGATTATGGAGGCTATGGCATGAATATAAAAATTATAATCAAAATATTAGGGTTGTACAAAAAATATTAAGTGCGCTACAATATATTTTTATCTTTTTCTCATTCGAACAACGTTGCCTATCATCAGTTTATTTACTGCGGCACGGGCTGGTCGAGTCATTGCCTTTAAGACCATTTTCATTGCACAATCGTTGATGTAATATATTACACTAACTATAATACATACAGACATAAATACTATCTCCTGTGCGTTTCCGTAAAATCTATTTTTCAATGGAACCATCATAGGACTAGTGTTTAGCTCAGTTTAAAAAGAGTAAGAGTATTGACGTGACACATATGTATCTCTATACATAAAAAATTTTTATTACAAAACATAGGAAGGTGGTCTACCATAGTATAAATAAATTGAACCAATTAACACAAACAAATTATTTAAAAAAAAATGCATAATGTACCGTTCCGGCGGTGACATATTTTCAAAAGACGACTGCCGTGTTCCTGTCTTATCAAGCGACGCCGCCTGTCGACAAATTATATTATACATATATTAAATCGTTTGTGCTTTGTACTTTTTATTACTGGCAATACAGAGCGTACACTACCACTACTATGTGCGTTTATAGCGTAATATATGAGAATGAGCACAACATCGAAAGCTGCGTGTAATTTGTCATGTGGTTGGTCACCTTTTCTAAAGCGACCGTTTGTCAATGCTCTTCACTATGCTAAATTCTGTTTGGTATTCATGCCTAATTTATTAATGTATATATAACAGAATTAAGAAAAATAATATGTACTATGTTGTATAATAAATAGATTTTTTTTTAGAATATCCAGGCTTCTATTTCACACATTTAATTTTTATTAAAAATACAAATAACAGATAGTGAATTATTTATTAAAACACGGACAAAATAAATATTTCTGTTCTTTATCAATGTATTACATTACGTATATTTTCTTCCCTTGTAACTCTCATAAATGGAGTACATTTTAGAATACGACCTCAACATCCCCTAAGTACCCGCATTGCATCCCTGTAAATAATATATTCGTCAGCACTAAATTCAACGTTTCACGAAAAATACCCGGAGTAGGTAGTTTAATAAAACATGTAAAATTTTATGGCTTAGTCATGAGGGGTTTCTAAAAATCTTTTATATGTAAATTATGACATTCAAGCTATAAAATAATATTACGTTTTTATTTTAAATTTTCATAACAAAGGAACGCACGCGTGTTTAATTTTTACTTTAATTCTGTATATAAGAGAACGAAACTTTTCTTGGAACTAGAATAAAGATTAGAACAGACTATTAATTGTTTATTGTATTATTTACGCAGAGCTTGATGACAACCGCATACCGATATTTAACACTTACAGCCCGGTGGGTCGAAACAAAACTCGTCCGGTGGTGGTGGGTCATTTTAGACCCACATCAAGTTTTAGATATTTCAACCGTTTAGTGGAAGATTTTTTAATAGATATTTCATTTTATATATGATTCAATGAAATTGCATGATGTGACGTAATGTTTCTGCTAAAAAATTTAAGTTAAAATTTTTTAAATATTACAAATAATACACATATTCCCCCTACACAGCCAAAATACAAACATCCACTGAGCATGTGATCTTCTCGTCGGAACCCGAGTAGGTATTGTCATAAAACTTATAGGTAGGCGCAATGCCCCTCAAATAATTATTTTACTCGCATTGTCTAGGGGTCGTATAAACTTATAAGGATTGAGCTGCATTTTATATTGGTAAAACGGGTAGAAATTTTAATATGAGAGTAAGGAAGCATTTGAGATGTTTGAACAATAGTGGGCTTTCAGAATTTTCTAATCATTTGATAGAAAATGGTCATGGTTTTGATAAAAAATTGGGATCGTCAATTTTGCGTATAAACGGTGTTGGTCACAAATTAAATAATTTGGAATCGTTAGAGATAAATAAAGCATGTAAAACTAATCAACAAAATTATAAACACCCAACTAAATTTAACTACGAGTCCCATTCTAAAATTTTTCCTAAAAATTATTCGACTAAATTTGTATAAAGTTACAATTAGAGTTAGGCACTAAATTGATTTTTTAAATAATTGTTGATTTTTAAAAAATAGATTCTGGTAAAGAAACAATAATATATGTTTTCAGTTAGTTATGACATTCTGATGAAGAAAATGGTATTTTTCGAAACCGGTAGATGTATTTAAACTCAATTAAGTGGTTAATAAAACAAAGGTAATAAATAAAAAAATATGAATTTTAACCACAAAGTTAATATTGCTAATTTTAAAAGTAAAATTATATACGTTACTAAGATTAGACTCATTTGCAACGAAATAAAATTATATAAGGACGTAACCTACGAAATGATTTATTTAACATTGACAAATTTTAAAAACATGTAACAAACAGGGTGAGATGTGTGCAGAAAAAAAAACTGTAAAACTTATTTTTTCTTTTATTAAATTCCATTATACAATGAAGTTATCATTTTTTATAAACGTTCTAATAAAGTAAAAATTATAAAAATTTGGCCACCTTGGGCAATTTTCAGCATTCAAAATATCTCGCATTACACTATGGTGAAAGAAAAGTTTCAAAAATTCTAAATATTTCAATTATTAGGTACTTAGAATTACTTTTAGATTTACGCAAATACTCACTGCTATTAATTAATATTTATAAATATAAAACAAACCTGCTGATAACTAATTTTACAATTACAATAATTAGGATATTTTTAAATATTTTGTATATGCACCTACTCAAATATAATAGGTAATAAATAAAATAAAATTTCTACTGGAGCTTCGCATATGATAGAATTTCACTCGCTAAATCCGTACAGATTCTTACTAAGATTGATGGTTTTGAAGAAATTGTCTTGCTTCAAACATTATTCCGTTTGGTCGTGCCAGGTGTCTACCAGACTCCATTTCAACCCTTATCGTCCCATCTGTCGGGTGCCCCAATCAAGGACTAGATTGGAAGATTAGTCACGAGTATTATTATTTAGGCTAGAGACTCTTAGACCAGCAAATTGAACATTGCTGGAGGGTAGGTCGTCAGATTTTGTGACAATGTTCCATCTCTTCTGATTAGCTTAAATACTACTTTATGTAAAGTGTATTTATATTTGTGTGTGTTATATAATTTTGTTTTAGCCTCATTAAACTCTGTCAGTTGAGAATATATGCTGTGACACGTGTCACTTTATGTACATAACGTGTGACTGATATATCGACAAAAAAAGTTAATTTTAATTATAGTATTAAGGAAATTAAATACATTAATTTAGTATTTAATTATAGTAAAACAAAATATTCACGATAAATATATATATAAAACTAATTATTTTTCTGTTTCATTCAATTAGCATATTTATTTATTTTTAATATAGTGCATACATATGTAAATATATATATATACGCTTTAATATAAATAAGATCAAAATGTTCCATTTACTAAAACTTATCTTGCACATATTTTCATAGTTTCATTTTGAATTATGTAGTTTCTCCTCCTTTCTTATATCATCTAGCATTTCATTGAAAATCTTCATCGCACTGTACATCATCGATTTCTAAGATTCAGCTTTCTTCCCGAATGGCAGTCAGGGTCTATCTTTTCCTCTTGTGTGATGTTCGTGCTCATGTTATTTGCATCAATTTTTCTTTTAATTCTGTCGATATTTTTTTTAGTGAAGATTATTAAAATAAATACCATAACCTTGTAATTATTCGCAAAGCTTTATTTTCCAGTACTGATAATTGTTGCATTTCTTCCTCATTAACCAAAAATAAAATTATGCGGCAGTAGTTTTTGTGAGGAATAATAACAGATTTGTATACTATTTTACAAGACTCAGTGCTAATGAATCTTCTGATCCAAGAGTGTGATTTTTTAATCAATTTTTTTAGTCAAGTGTTATGTATTTTGCGAAAAGTTTAATTTTTAATCCATTATGACTCCTACATATTTTATTTCAGCCACTTTCTTCAGACCTTCGCCATCTATGATCATTATTGGTATAATTGGTATCCTTTTATTTCCAATGTTCATGAATTTAGTTTAGTTTAGTTTTGGTTTTAGTTTTGTATTGATCTTGAGGATTTTCTTGAATACTCTACAAATGCAAGAACTCATCACACTGTACAATTTATGGTGTATTGGCGGTAACAAATAAACACCAAAGTATAGATTCTATCAAATTCAATAGAACGTTTATCTTATTACGTTGCAAAATATTATCTGCTTATTGAAGATCATTCGACAGCAATTTCGCGAAGGGCCATTTGGTAAGAAAACATTATTTAACAAGAATTATTTTTTGAAATCTGTTAAATATTGGAATAGCTATCACATATGTATTTTCAATTTATTTAAATGTTGGCAAATAATAATTACTACCAGCATTCTGTTTTGCTGTCAAACAGTGTTTTACGTATTAACTTTGAAATATATATATATATCCACTTAAAAACATTCTTGAAAAATACGAACAAAACATTCGTATTGTCATAATTTGACAGTTCTATCATAGATAAGAAATTGACCATAGAGTGCGACACGATATAACCATGAGACATAGATGAAATGACAGGATGACAGATGCTAAATAATTTGCCAGCCGTTTCGCGGATATATATTTACGTACTGTTATTGAATATATAAAAGAGAAAACATTTAATTTATCATAACCTTACTTAAAAAAAATTTCGTTTTTCGTTTTTGCCCCACTGGCGTCCCACAGACCTGGCCATTTAATCGAGCATTATATAATCACAATGACACTACATCCTAGACATTCTAGACGTCCAGAAAGTCGTAAAAAAAACGACGAGACACGAAAATATATTGTCACTAGGTAATGGTATTTTATGTTATTATTTAAATCATTTTAAGTATATATCCAATTAGGTATTTGTTTGGATTTATCTGTTAAGTTAAATTAATGTTTGGTAGACTACTTTCCTTTTTCGAAAATATATTATATTAGGTATATTATATTTTACGGAAATATATTATATTTTAGTCAAACCATAATAATTTATTTCGATTTTATTTATATAATGTAATTCCTAGTTTTTTTTTTTAAATTTGTTTTTTTGTTACAAGATATCATCTGACATCTAAATTAAACTATCATATTAAGCTTCAAAATTTGAATATTAATTTTTCTATTTCATCAATCATTGCCCACTAGTGGAAATTTTTATAAAAATATCGCTATATAATTTGGAATAATAAAATATCTTATATTATTTATTTATATTACAAATCAAGAGCTGTTGTTTAAAAAATATTACTAAATAAAGAGAAAAAATTTGTCAGAACTTGGATATAAAAAAGTCAATTTTGATCAAAATGTCAGATAATAATAAATTATTTGTTATTCCAATGTACCCGTAAGTACGATGTATTTGGAATATTTGATACTCTATTTAACAGTTTAAATACAATTGTATTAATACTGTTATTGATATTTAAAAAAGATTTTTTTTTATTAATATTAAAAATATAATGCAATTTCAATAATCAGTGGATATATATTTATATCAACATTTGTTTCTTCTTTATGAGAGTAAGGCTCGTGTATAGAGAAGGGTATATTCGAGTTAATTTATGTTTCAGTTAGTCTGTGTACATATTTTTTTACTTCAGTTACAAATTAATGATAGTCCGTAATTTTTCTAATTGTGATAGGGAGATTGTTAAAAAATTTGATACCTTGATAAATATATTGATTTTGAGTTGCGATATATTTTAGTTTTGGGATATCAATTTGATCTCTATATATTGTAGATCGGAATTCGCTTCTAAATTTTAATTGATTTTAATTTTTGAAAATTAGAATTATTGTATTTTTTTTGTATATGTCTACTATTTTTTTAATATTAGTTTTACTATTACTATAATATGTTTATATTAGTTTTATAATGATTTCGTAAAAGCCCCCCCACTCAATTTCGCCATATTTTAATAAAATATATTAATCGAAAATGCTATGATTCTCATTTAAGACTTTTTTGGACGATTTGTTCCTCAGCCACGCTCGATTTCCATTACAAGAACTTTCACTTCATTAATCCACGGCTTTACTCTCGTCTCATCTTCTACCTATATTCCGGTAGGTATGTTCTTTGTTTTCTTTCACACCTTTCACATTTCTTCTCAGTCCACTGTAGGTATTTTACTATTTTGTTCTTTATTTCGAAAATCGCATTAGGATCTGCCCTGTCAATCACAATCACTTCCGACCTGGCCCTTCGGACGTGAGGGTCTGGGAGTCACACCCGAGGGTCAAACGAATTTGTTCGTAATTGGTTGAATAAAACGGAAAATCTTTCTACGTGAATGTTTAACATCGCTGAAACTGTTTAGAAATAAGTTTATTTTTGATTTGACTTATTTTATTTTCTTCCCATTAATAATTTTTTGATGCGTTATTCTCACGATAGGTACTGAATTAGAACTCTAAATCCGGGTCGATAGGATCGAAATGAATTGCGAAAACTCCGGGTCGCGCGTCCCGCGGAAAGTAATACGACGATTCCGATCGTAAATTGGAATCACCACAAGGTGGTAAATGAGGTCGGTAAGAGGATAGGGGTTCTAGTTGAAGGATCAGTGATCTCGAGAATCGGGATTCGGAAAGCTGCTCGCCTTACCGTGTATATGATACCTCCGTAATCCCTGCAGTCGCTGCCGAGATCACACAAAATGGCACGCGGATGAGCCGATCTCCGATCCCAATTGAATTCGGCGATGTCACAAGTTCACCCACGGTACACACACAACGAACAATACGTAATCAAAACACAATATCACAAAATACACTGGAGCAGAAAAGTTCACACCGCGAACGCTATCGCGATGTCAAGTTTGAATAAATATTGGTCGAATTGACGTATGCTGGCGTCGAGGTCACATTTCACACTGAAAAGACGAGCATGAGGAAATGTATGGTTGGGAATTTGGATGCGAAATGCGTCAATAACAGTGGTCGCCGCTGAATCGAATAGACGCGCCAAAAGTGTGCTTACGAATTCGGAATAGGTACCTTTTTTCTTCTTTTGCCATTTCCACCTCTTTGCTGGATGGAGCCTACTGCCTTCATAAAGCTTCACCATTGATTGCAGTCCGCCACTAGTCTTCCGTACAATCTGTGTATGGTCATTGCGGGACGTCCTACATACTAGTAGGTGGCCGGGAAGCCGGGTTCTACTAGTGTGTATGAAAAGCACGTTCGGTTAAGGCTACTCGCAGGCATTCGCAAAACGTGTCTAACTGATGATATTAGGTTTCTTAGAATGTTGATGGTTCTTTATATTTTCATTACATATTTTAGAAATTGTTGATGTTTATAGCGTTAACTTTGTGGTTATACATAATTGTATCTATATTTAACTTTGTTTAAACCACCGTGTTATTTTTACATCAACCGGTTTCGATTCTAACGTATCTACGTAAGTACTGGCATACAACTGAAATATTCCATAAAATTTAAACGACATCCATTACAGGGTGTATGCGGAGTCTTGGTAAGGTGATTGTCAGGGAGACATTGAAAAAGGGAATATATTAAACAAACACCCGTTATTCAACTATATCCAAAATGAAAGCCACTGTAAAAGGGGCTATAAGTTTGCACTTCGTCAGTGAAAATATGTGTAAAAGTGAATTGTGAGTAGACAACTTAACACGAAATTAGCCGATGTTTAAGTGTTGTGAACAGACCGAATCTAGTTATGAATTTTAAGTGAAGTATTGCCGAACAGTCGTGAGTTTTCATTATTATAATTTTGACAATGTCTGTTTTTCTAATAATGTTGTCGCGTCTGAGAACCACGTTTTCTGACTCGTCTTCTTAAAGTTTTGGAGTTATACATATGATGAACATCATGAGAGTTTTCTGGTAAGTTGATTTATTTATTATTATTATTAAACCTTTTCGCTGCGGGTGTAGACGGAGTGGGAATAATTCTATATTTTTCTGAGCACATTAATTCATCTGCATAATGGTCTATCGTTGAGGTTTTATAATCTTCCAGTATCTATTAAGGAGAACACATTCTTATTGTGAAGTTGTAATTATTCAGAACAGACGGTCTGTGATATTTTAAATACTAGTACTAGTAGGTAGTGTACTTCCCCGGATTGGAAATAGAGATCCATTTTCGAATCCCGGTAGCGCAAAAACAATATTTTTCGAAAAAATTGATGTATATATTTATAATTAATACATTCAAGAATGAAGAAATAAGGAAATAATGTAAAGCTGTTAGTATAGTGAGTAAGATTAAGAAAGGATCACTTAGGTGGTTTGGTCATACGGAAAGGATGAATGAGGAGAGAATGGTAAGAAAGATATATGACGCAAGTGTTGATGGAACCAGAAATAGAGGACGTCCGCGGAAGACTTGGCACGACCAGGTAAACGAGATAATGGAGGATGGTTCTGTTAGAAGCCTCAACAATCGGCGAGCTTGTATGATAAGATGTATAAATGTGGATGAGGCGAGAATTGTGTCAGGACAGAAGAGTATGGCGCTCTATCCTCTCTGCCTACCCCCACGGGGAAACGGCGTGATGGTAAGTAAGTAAGTAAGTAAATTAGTATTTTACAGTATCTAGTTTATCTGATTACTTATCATTAAATACCGCCAACGGCGATATATTAACAATCATATTTTGATTACTATTTCATGCATAATGTTTGCGTAATCAATGTTATAGTGTTGGAACCGTTGGAACAATTTTTTATTTATTTATGTAGAACAACAAGTGTTAATTTGAATACAAATATAATGTATGCGTTATATATATTCGCATATATTCAACAATATAATTCAACAATATAATTCAACAATAGAGTTATGCACCCCTAAATTCAGAAAGTTCTTGTATTGTGGGGGTTGCTTTCGACATTTATGTAAATAAGATTATGATCTATAATAATGCAATGTGAAATTTAATACAATATAATTTTTTTTTTTAAATATTGAGAAATTCAAAAGAAAAAATCAGATTAAAACTAAGATGTCTAATACGTAATTATTTAATTATTTTGAAAACCTTTAAACCATTTTAGAACTACTTTTTTGGCGCTCATTTATATTTGCTGCTAATTTAATTGGTTTTGGCAGTTGGTTATACAGTCTACGAACAATGTACGACGCATATCTCTGTCCTATTTCTAATTTGGACATTTTTAGAATAACATGTTGATTAGTTTAACTCCGAATCTGATAGTTTAAAACATTTAACTAAACCAGTTTTTTTATATATTTTTTTTTATAAATTCATAATGACAGAATATATTATTGTTTTATGGTTTATGTGAAGATATGTCTATTTAGTATTTTTATGACAATTGTATCCTTAATAAAATTATTATTTTCAAAATGAGCTACATTTTATCATAACCCATTTGTTTCATATTTTAAAACCACTAAGCTACATTACAAACTACCCAAGCGAGCCTTTCTATATCTTGGCAACATAATAACCAGCTTTGCATTCACTCTTAATGTGTTCATTCTTCATTGTACTGTAGATTTAGTACATATAATATGTACGTACCTATATACTGCATCCAATATACTTTCACTTTGATTGAAATGACCATAGCTTTCAATTCCGTACCAGTGTTCGAACCAGAACTTGGTTGCATTCTGAAAATCTTGCTTCAGATAACGAGTTTTCATTTGTAACTGGGGATTCTGGGTGGAGACAACCCGGGAATAAATTCCTGGAAGTCCCGCGATTTCTTGACTCGGGACTTTAAAAAAAATATCCCGTAATTCGAGACTCTGGGCTTTCTTCATATTATTTATTTTAAACAAGTAAAGCTAATACAAATTAAATGTATCAGTTACAAAGATATACAGATAAAATAAATTTATCGAAAAAATATTTTTGTTGCTACCGGAATTCAAACCTGGATCTTTTCCTATCCGGAAAAATGCATTGACCGAGTACACTACACCAACATATTTAGTTGACAACAAATTTTCGAAATTATATGTTACACTTTTCAAATGGATACATCTGCCGTTCCATTATTTGTAAGTAATTTTATTAACACTGAATCTCAAACACCTTAGCAACAAATTATTTTTTCGTTGATTTTATACAATGATAATCGATGCATTTAATTTGTATTAAATATGACAGACCGATGTTCTGAAAAATTTCAACTTTACAATAAGAATGTGTTCTCCTTATAAAGATAAGTTAATCTCTTCTGACTGCATTTAAAAATAATGTATCCAATAATTCAAAATATATAGTTATAAAAATTTGTATTGTGAAATTATTTCTCAGAATAATAAATTGTTATTAAAGAGAACACATTCTTATTGTGAAGTTGTAATTATTCAGAACATAGCTCTGTGATATTTTAAATACTAATTAAATGTATTAATAACAAAAAATATGATTCAGATTGAACAGATTTGGCACAAATCACTCTTGAAGGGTGGATTGCCTGTTCAAAAGAAGAAGAAGAAGAACAGATTGAACATAATAGACTCTCCAATGTGTGAGTGTGGTACCGAGAAGGAAACCCTTGACCATGTCTTTTTTGCCTGTCCATTGCGGATCACAGGTTTTTTTTGCAATAATCTTGTCAATGGTAATTTTCAACTCCCGATTAACTTGTGTCATTTTCATTTCCTTAATTCGCCATATTTAAGCTATATAATAACAAATTTCTTGAACGTCAATGGTATTAACTTGTAACGTAACTTATTGTATAATATTGTTGTACTGCTTTCTATGCAATAATGTTTTAACTTGTTTAATGGCACAAATCACTCTTGTAGGGTGGATTGCCTGTTTAAAAGAAGATGAAGAAGAAGAAGAAAAAATATAAAGTGTATGGTTTTGTCGGTTTGTTCAAACAATGGATTACGTTTCCTTTAAGATGTGAGAAATTTAAAAAATATAATCGTGTTATCTTTTGGCGAAATAATATTATGATAAGATGAAATTATTATTATATATTAAAAGGATTATTAGGGGACTTCAATTTGTTGTTGATTTTGAACAAATGTATACGTTATTTCTTCTAACGTGATTCTTTATCAATTGTTTATTTGTGTATTTTTTAATCGTTTGTGTTTTGTACATTTTATAGACGTATTTGTTTTTTGTGATCAATTTATAAATAATATAATTATTTTGTCAAACAATTTTTATTTGATTTAATACGGATAATATCTCAAATAGCTACTGTACATTATACATATGAATATTTATTTATAAAAATTAAATAAAAATCATGGTTTGACGCATAACAATTCCAGGGACTTCGCAATTTTGACTCTCGAGTCCCGGGAATTGAAAAATGTCGAGAATACAGAAACCCTATTGCTAACTGAAATGGCACGTTTACAGGTGGAGTTTTTGATCTCTCGTTCCAGAGATTCGTCGGTAAAGGTTGGTTTGTATCAGTTGCGTCATTCTACACATTCTACATAGCTCGCTTCACGCTCAATTCTGTACTGTTTTGTACGAGATCAATGTCCGTAACAACTCTCATTAAAAAGTTACTCAGTTTAACACAATTTATTCAACCTACACGCTAAATTAACGTTGGCCAAAGAAGAACAAAACAAAGTATAATAAGAATAAGTTTATCGTCATATTTTTTTAATCATGTGCGTACTTATTAATTTTCGTGCCACGTTCTCTCATGTAATTATACGAGAAACAATATATAAACCATCAAAAAGATTATTCTTAGAAAAAGAAAAATATTTCGCATTATTGTTTCGTATTTCGATCCTCACTGCAGTCTGTTCTGAACCACTATAACCGGTAACTCTGTTAGAACGACAGCGAATTTAAATAGACGCTGAAAGGATAGTTCATTTTGTTCTGTCATAAAAAACTGCATTTGTTCTTTGGCGTCAAAGTAGTACATTGTTTGTAGTGAGATATGAGGTTTGCAGAAAAATTCTAATTTCCACGTATATTGACAGATACACGTGTATATGTATATATTAATGTATTGTCAATCCAAACGTCCATCTACTACACATGTTGTTTTATTTTAATTTTTCTTGAATACCGTCTTTTCGATTTGCGAACCAAAATTCTTCATATATATATATTTTTAAAGTTTTCATTCACATATTTTTATCCTATTAAGATGAGATTTTCAACTCGAGACAATCTTTTTTAGAAACTGTCGGATTTTGTAGTCCGTTGTGTATATACCGAGTCTCAGAGATTCACCATCTCACGCCTCACTTTACGCTTGTCGCACGGCAAATATGAAATATCGATTGAGCATTGATGTCCCGTTCTTTTGGTGAATTTAAATCTTCCCGCATTATGGCCGCAATCTTCCCGTTTATGTTATAATTGAATGCCTTCAATTTGTCGAATTTTCAGAATAAATAGTTGTAAGTATGACCTTTGTGCTGACGTGTCGAACCTCATCTGAGTTTTTGTCTCTTTCTACTGATCTCAAATTGGTTTTTAAGTTCAAAATCACAGAGATTATTCTCATCTTGTGTCATTCCGTGCAAAATTGTGAAAACAATATTATCTTTAAAACTAATGTACAGACATGTCAAATTTACTAGATTTAATGGTTAGTGCATTTCCCTTGATAGGAAGAGATCTAGGTTCGAATCTCGGTAGCAACAACAATGTTTTTTCGATAAATTGATTCTGTATGTATATCTTTCTAATTAATACGTTTTATTTGTATTAAAAATATCACAGACCTATGATCTAAAAAATCTCAACTTAACAATAAAAATGTAATTTCTTAAAAAAAAAATATATATATATATTACACTTATTCGTTAACTGTATGGGATGCAGTAGGTATCCACCTCTGATATATAAAGAATTGTCTTAGCTACTTTACTAGACTACCGTCTGTGTTAAAGAAATACAAAAAAATATATTAATATAATAAGATATACTCGTAAATTAGAAAGGAGAAGGTCTTTTCATACTCACGTTTAGTTATTGGTCCCTCGTGACTGAGGATCGTCATTTTCATGAAATTCCCGTCTCTTGACTAAATTTCACTTTTCTAGGCATCCTGCAGATATGAGGTCTGTCACCAGAAAAATGTCTGTTGCTTTTTCCTTTTGATCAGTCCAACGGGTGGCTATCCTTGATGCATAGTTTCTGTAGAATTGAGGCATTTGTGCGTCTCACGTCTCCAGTATCACAACCCGAAGGCATCAATTCATATTTTCTCCTTTGTCTTATCTTGTATATGACGTCTCTGTACTTCCTGCAGTCGCCGCCGAGATCACACAAATGGCACGCGGATGAGCCGACCTCCGATCCCAATTGAATACGGCGATATCACATGTTCACCCACGGCACACACACAACAAACAATACAGTGCTGGTGCACTGGAGCTGAAAGGTCCACACCGCGAATGCTACTGCGATGTCGAGATCGAACAAATATCGGTCAAGTTGACGTCTGCTGGCGCTAAGATCACATTTCTCTCTGAAAAGACGAGCATGAGCAAAATGTATGGATGGGAATTCGGAAGCGGAATATGTCAAAGACGCGCCAAAAGTGTGCTTACGAATTCGGAACAATGACTAAATAAATAATTGAATTGAATTGATGTCTTGATGATTATATCAATGAGGAATGTCTGTATGACTCCAGATCAGAAAATATTTTGAAGATGATGTGATTTGTGTAAGAGCATGGTATGCCCCTATATTTAATCAAAAACTCTCGTGTTCTTATGTGACGCGGAGTGTATTGTGGTATGTATTTGTGTCGAAATATGAAGATGAGAATATACATGTGTGACACGCGGCACTTTACTTAAATACTTATAGATTACACTAAATATATTAAAGTTACTTGTATAAAGGTAGAAATTACTGAATTGAGATTGGAACCGGCCCAACCGAGTGCTTTTAACCCCGTTTGTATTATTACACATGCCGTCGGTACCCTACGTCTTTATGGCTGGTGGGAGTGGTGTTGCAAGTACCACCTTGCTGGGCACGTTCAGCTCCACTTTGCGGTCTCTAAACGACGAGAGCGGAGGCGATAGCCCTCCAAATGTTTATTTTACAATGCTGTAGGATCTCAATCGTAAAATGAAATATTTAATATAAACATAAAATATATCAATTCCCATTTTCCACATTGTAAGGACGTCGCGTGAGGCAGATGGCCAAAACCGGTTTTGAAATGGTTATGTAGAATTTTCGCGGCTGTATTTCTCATTTTACACCCGCGTAGTAAACTAAACTTGCCGGCGGCTGTCAAATATTTTCGTTCGCCCTGTAGCTGGACGGGTATACGGTAGCAGTTGATCACGTGGGAGAAGAATGCTTTGTGTCTGTCTATTGCAGACAATGCACAGTGAAACTGTTTGACACAGGCTGACTGGTGAACCACTTCAGGCTCGTGAAAAATGTATCAAATATCTTTGAGTCACTTTGACTGTAGAGAAATGATATGCTAATCGAAATCGATGTTTTTGGCTTTAAAAAACTTATTAAATTTCAACTCCTATCCATCAAATCAAAAATTGCAATCTAACACATTGTAATACGTCCTGTTATAATCAGCGGTGTGCACTTTGAAATAAGCTGTCCTTAACTGAATTTCTGCGAAATAAAATATATATCGTGTAATATTCCTATTTTCATATTATTCAGATTTATTCTGTGAGATAAGTATTTAATATATATATTATATTTCCCAGAATATGTTGTTTCGTACAGCTTATTTCAATATACTGACTGCACGCGCCTGGTTATCACGTACGTGACGAGACAGAAAATAAACAGAATATTTAAAAAATAAAAGCACTCAAAAATGTATAATAATCTGTCAGTGGGCTATAATTACTCCTCTGATGCCCCCAATTGGATGTTCTTTACTAAATTATCCCAAAATTTAAGCATCAAAGAACAAATAACTTACAATGCTGCTGTATTTTTTTGCATACAATTTAATTCAATTATGTTAGCAAGTTAAGATCACAATAAGTTTTATACACTACGCTCTTGAGAACAGCTCGCAATATTGGAACTGGATTAACCGCCGTCTTCAAAATTTAGAAACAGAGTTGACTTCCTTGTTCGCCGCGGCCATCTAGCGCCCTTGATCACCGCTAACCTAACCAATATCTCTGGTTCGAATTGAGCTCTCGCGCGCAGCTACTAGTCTATCGCTCAAGGGATCTTCTCTTTTCTAACGCGTAAGTTCTCCTCCACGATGAGCTTTTTCGCACTTTTATCCCCCCTTACAACGTGTCGCAAATTCAGAGACATGCTGTGGAACATGTGGTAAATACATCAATTTATTACAAAATACAGGGTGTACGCTTGGCTGCCTACACGGCCCTGGGAACGTTTGATTCTCCAGTTGCATATTCCACGAAATACATTATTTGTGAAAAATGCACCAACCGCAGTGTGGAGGCTTCTGTGTTTACATTTCCCTGTGAAAATGGTTTATCCGATGCACCATAGCGCGCTTTTATAGAGTGCCCGGAAAATTGTTTTCTGAATAATAGAAAAAGGAGCGCATCCTTTTGAGTTCTGCCCGAGTAATTAACTGGGGAACAGAAAGGGGAATTATTTCGAAATCCATTTAAACGAAACCTTTTTTAAATCTTTTAAAAGAAGATTTTGTGTTTCAAATTATCTAACAAAGCGGGTAAATTTAATTTCTTTTTGAAATTGAATATTTCAATCAGTAAGTCTTTTCAAAAAATGAGTTAAGAACTTGTAATTTTTTTTTTAAATCATCTAATCTAACACAGGGATAGTAAAATTATTTTTATTAATGTGACAAAATAAGCAAAAAAAAATTATATTGAATTATTTATTACTTTGTTTTGAAACCATTTTTATGAGTTAATTATACACAAATCGGTTTCAGAAAATACCTTTTTTTTCATCAGAATGTCAAATAAATATCGTCAGCCCTAACGTCACTCCATAATCCTTTCTTTCGTTTGATAGTATAATTTTAAATATATTAATTAGAAAGTTACGTATAAAATTGATTTTATATATATATCTTTCTAATTAAAATATTTAATTCATATTTAAAATATCACGGACCTATGTTCTGATTAATTACAACTTCATGATAAGAATGTGTTCTTTTAATAGTATAATTAACTCATAAAAGTGGTTTGAAAACAAAGTTTTCAATGATTCAATATTAAAATGGATAACCGCATGTAAAATTGGCGTTAAAATATTAAAAATATTTTTTTTCAAAGGCTAAAACGTATCTCGCAACTGTCGATGGTTGATTCTATAAATTGTATCAAGAATTCAAAAGGCAAAACGTAATTAGCACCTTCGGATACTCAAGTTCGCTACTCGCATGTATACATTTTTAAAGAACAGTCATTATGTAAAACATTTGATGACGTTTTTTGAGTATCCAAATTATCATTTCAAATACTTAAATATGAATTGAAATCAGAACACCGCTTATACATGTGTTGTGAGTTTTGTAATTAAATTGTCGAATATTTAAATATCTACATTTTTGCGTTTAGTTAAGATCACATCGAATAATTCTAGATCGTTAAATGGCAACTATCAGAAATTATTTAAAAAAAACATGAATTCTTTAACGCGCCGCCTAAAATTTCAAGCGTGCTAAGTTAGGTACGCGTGCCACGTATTTACTATCGCTGATCTGGCACAAACAATAGTGAATTCAAATGATGCAATGTTTTCTGTGCTTAATAGCCTTTACAGTACGTACAACTACAAAATAAAGGAAATATAAGTGTTTAATATCACCGGTCATACTTTCACTGAATGGGTTACAAAATGACTATTAGTGTATAATTTAAGTCTAATATCATATGTTCAACACCTCGCGCACACACATGCGAACACATCATATATTATTTTGTATTTATACCTAACGCGATTTCACTAATCATTATAACGAGTCGTTTTCTACCCACTGCTGGATGAATACCTCCCCAAGTGTCTTCCACTTGTCTCTGTCCATTGTTGTGTGAATTTGATTCCGCAGATTTCGTCAGTCCAGCGGGTTTTAGGACAGCCTATCGGCCACTCAAGACACAGAATTGATTAAATAATTCATGACTTCGAACTAAAATTAACTCAACTGTGGGAGATTTATATCTCCTACGAAAAAGCACGGTTGTACCGTAATTTTTTGTGGAAACGCCTTGACAATGGCACGTGTTACTGTACCAAAACGTCAGCCTACAAAGAACGAGATCTACCTCAGAAGAGTCATCAGTTGCATATATATATATATATATTATATTACACAACACAAAAGGTTTCAAAATTTATTTAGTCTACTAGATTTATTTCGATATACAAATGTTCTATGTAGCTTATAAGGAAATAAAAAATTTAAGGTTGAAATGACTTAGTCTATTATCAAAATAAACAGTAGCGGAATACCGTTGAACGTCATAACAATACACTGAATATAATGCTTCAAAATTTTCACAATTTGCATCATACTATATTATTACAATGTGAAGGGAAATAATTGGTAAACTCTTTTTTTTAATTTCTTGACTTAGACCACTTTTATAATAATGATCACGTGTATAAGTATCATCTACAAAAAACGCAATCTAACCTAGAAAAGACACAGGTTCCATGGACCAGTGCTCGCGTAAACCTTAAATTAAACATATGTATATCATATATAAAGAATTATTCCTTGTTTTTGTTTTCATGTTCTAAACTTTTTACATAATTATACATAACTAATTTATGCATTTTTTGTGCAGTTTTCTTGTGCATGTGAAATATGTTATGATGCAAGTCACTATATTTTTCTATCTAATGCTCTCGCACTATATTATTTCAAATAAATAGATACATTGGTATATAAACGTATTTTATTTATTTATTTATTGTGTTCATGTTCTTAACATACGTACATTGTATTCTTATAAATATACAAAAAGGCGAATAAGCCTATTATACAAGGCCGAATTTACCGAAGTCTGTACTAAAGGAGACAGGTTTAATGTAACCTGAATCTAGATCATTTAGATGATTTTAATTTATTTGAATAGATATTATTAAATTAACACTTTATCGTGGATTCACTTTTCCACGATTTGAATTGTTTTGAAAGGTCCCTTCATTAGCTATAAACATTAATCCATAATGTTTTACGCAAACTTGTTATAAATAAATTCATTTTGACATGTGTCAATGTTTCCATGGTTAAAGTTTTAAAATAGGGTTGTAGTGAGTTAGTAGTATTTTCCACCGATTTTACTCTATTCTTTTTAATTTCTTAATTTTTTCTTCTTCTTCGTGTGCCGTCTTCTGTCGATGGTTGACGACCAAGTTGCAGTATGGTGATTTATCCTGTGCAAGCCGCGGAGAGAGCAACGCTCGACATTTCCTCGAGTTACGTAAGGAATGAAATGTTCGCCAAAGAACCAAAGTTGCAGATTACTCAATGAGGTTGAGGGGTTACCTCTGCCGAGGAATGGACTACCGCTGGGAGAAAAAAGTTGAGACTTAGAACGGAAACGAAAAGTGTAGTTTGCCGACCAGGTCGACTGTTCGACGACATAAGACAGACAGCTGGAAGAAGCAGGAGATGATGAGAAGATGATTGTGAATACGTTTAAGGTCATCGATAATATGCACTTACATTAATATTCCTATGCATAATGAATTGTGAAATATCACTTTTCTCCCTGCGGAGAATGTGTCTGAGTTTTCTACCTACGGCATTTCTAGCTGACTTTTCGGATCTCGTTGCAGGTTATACGTACGTCTTATGCAGGGTGAATATTATGTTTCAGGTCGATGTTATTTTTGAATAACTAAAAAATAAAACACAATTTTTTAATAAATTTTTTATTCATAGATTATTTTGTTTATTACAATTATGCATAAAATATGACAAATATAAATATTATTAAAATATTCATTCTGTATATGTTCATCAGAAATTTGGTTACATAGTAGATCTTTAGCATACGTCGATACAACCGAAGCCATTAATTGTAGAGTACATATTTGTTATGTGAATATTCTTTTAAATTTTAAAACACTGTGTTGACTGACACTTCTCGCTTGAATATTTAATAGAATGTAAATTCGACGAAGGAGAAAATTTAATTAGTAATATGGGTATAATCTCCCATTACGACGTTAACCAGAGTAACGACAATTTAGGACGGCGATACGATCAGACCAGGATTAACACAGGATCCGGGAGGATCAGGGCATCATGAGTAGTCTCCAATATTCACAGACTTACGTAATACTACAATACGTACATACTTCATTAACTACGTCTTAGATCTGTCTGCAGACACAAAAACAATTACATACCGTTATATACAATTGAAATAACCCATCGATAAATTATTATTTTGAAATATTTTACAATTTTTATAATATGAGTTAATTGACTACATTACTAAATTACATATTTTATAATTTTTTATTTATTTTATCCAGAATACATACAGTTAATTAGTAAATACAGAAATCACAGTGAAAGCTATACAATAATTAAACCAATTATATGTTTTCTCTGAGGATATAAAATATTTTAAACAGTGAGTATAATTTGAATTTTAAGGACTAAGCAGAAAATTGTGAGAAAAAAAAGTTGAGAATAAAAATTTTAACATAGAGAAAAAATTTATAAAAAAGAAAGTAAGGAAATATTCGAGAGGAAAGGAAAGGGAAAATAGGGTAGGGAATAAGATCTGAGTATATAATCGCTTACCTCTCCAAAAAATATTGTATTTTTGGTCGGAGAGGAAGTTATACTGTAATATTATATAGAGAGAGTTAAACATTTGTAATCTATAATATTATTTATTATCTAATTGTGTGCTTCTGAAGTGTTCATTTAATTTTTTTTTAGTTCTTTTATATACTTTATTTCTTTAATTTCTGTAGGAAGGTTATTGAAGTTTTTTATTCCTAAGTAAATTGGAAATTAATATTTACTGTTTCTGAGATAATTTTGTAAAACTCTATAATTACATATGTGAAAATAAAATACTTGTTTTTTGGTACATAAAGTCCAGAATATCAAAAATGTCTCTTTTGAAGTATTGTCGTCTTATGGTATAAAATTATATATCTGTCCTTTTCAACATGTTACCTATGGCATTAAAATACCGTTAGTGTTAAAACAGAATGGAGATATAAAATAATTAGGAGCATTCAAAAAATCATGGAACTCCTCAGAATTCCAATGAATAATGTTGTTCCTTTTCATCTCATGCAAATAAAATAGTATAGCTGTCCTCCACTATAAAAATAAATACAAGTTGTTAAGTTAAATTGATAATTCCCTTACAAGGAGAAACGCGCATCAAGTAAATTAAACGAGTAGAATCAAAAAACAAATGATTTATTTTTACATATGGAAAATTAATTATTTTTATCACCTTCATTTATTTAAACAATAAACGAAAATTGTCATCATTATTAGTTATTTCTGTTCACTATTGGATAAAGGCCCCAAGTGTCCCCCAATTCTCTCTGTCCATAATTATTCACTGCCTTTTATATTAGACTTTATTTTAATATATGACGCTATCCCTGCAACAATACTCTAAATCAGTTTTGAGCAGATCTGACCTTGTATATCTTCTTGGACATCGAATGTTAAATTAATAAATATAAAATAAACAAAAATACTACTAAATACAATTTCTAGGTGAGCTTCCCTGCAACAACGCTGTATATCATCCAAGACGGCCGTTTATACCATATACGATATACAGTGTTGTTATAGGGGGAGGGTCTCAAATTATTTCAGGAGATTTGTAAAAAAAAGTTATTTTTTCGATCCAAAAACTACGGAAAAATTTGACGAAAATATCATTTTAAAATTAAACGATTGTAGTCATTTATTTTATATTGTCCACTTTTTTAGCCTCCGGGGGTTGTTCTGCTACTCAAAAAAATATTATATAACCCTTTTGTTTTGCCGTCCTACAAAAGTTGACGCGCCGCAGCCAAAGACCATTCTCCGCTGCCTCCGCCCGCACGGAGATCCCCGGTTTTACATAAAACATATAATTTTATTCACGGGAGAGTCCACCTTAATGCATACTGGATACCGGTGATTTAAATAAATACATATTTCCGCGCGCCGTGCGCCCCCCATCTTGAATGAAGAAATTTGAATTAAATTTTCATAATGTTTTCACATTTTCTTTAAAAATGCTCCGAGGGGTGTTAATTCGACCGAAAATGTTCTAAATACCGATATATAGGTAAAGAAAATATCTATAAATTATTCCATAAAGCAACTCACCTCTACATAACACTAATTGTCTATTAAATCTTATAAATATACTATTAACTTTAGAATGTCCGTACCGTGTACGCCTTATATGCACGTTTATATATAATATTATACGTGCACGCGATGCTGGGCGAGATGAAAAGTTCTAAGGGTACAAGTAAAGGCTTTTTAGAAAAAAAATTCATGGCGGAAAACATATCGGTATCAGAGAAATATGGAGTTGAATTATAGGAGATTAGCTTGCGAAATTAATTTATGGCAACAAGATTTTGAGAGATCATCAGGTGATGGTTGAGGATTGTGGTGTTGTAAGGGGGGATTTGTGAGGGAGGGGAGGGGAGATATTTTACGTAGACGGCTTTAGAAGGAGTTTCTATAAATTTATAGTCGTGCTCAAGGGTTTTTGAAGTGTTAAAATTTAGGAACTTAGTGGGAATCAGTGGAAAGGAGATTAATTTACTGACAGTTCTGATTATTTATATGTATTGCTTATAAATGCTGAAGAGTAAAGTGCATCATTCAATTATTTCATGTTCTCTATAAAATAAGTTTATCTTGTTAAAATAATTTTTGATTATGATATAAATTTTCCAGCATTTATCTTAACTTTTTTTTCGTACATAATTTCAACGCACAATTTATGAGTAATGCATAAAAGTGTAGGTGCAGTGGTCTGGGTTTGTATTATCACGTTTAATAAATTCCACATGATCTATCATCTTAATATCACTGTATTGAACTTCTCCCCCTCAGCTGATATCCGAGTGCCGCAGTCTGCGTCTACAGCGCGATCTTCTTGCCTCCGCTCTTCGCGATCCTGGCCCATGTTTAGGGAGACCTGTCATTTCTCAAACTTGGTCTATCCACTATGACGTAGATGAGTCTCCCTTTTCGTCCATGTAATTTCACTAATTTCATGTCAAGTTCTAGGGTCGTAAAGGTTGAAAGTGAGCAGTTCACGCTGTAGAAGCAGAAATCACTCATAATATCTATGTGACATTTAAAATTTTAATACGTATCGAAAAAAGTTAATTTTATTTATAGATTACTTTCTTTAATTAATCTTTACTCTTAATATGAATAAAATATATTAATTAGAAAGATATACATCGTCGCTGTAGTATAGTTGGATAATGCACCTTCTCCGATTTGGAGAGAGATTCAGGTTCGAATCCCGATGGCGCAACAACAATGTTTTTCGATAAAATTGATTTTATATGTATATCTTTCTAATTAACATATTTAATTCATATTTAAAATATCACAGACCTATGTTCTGAATAATTACAATAAGAATGTTTTCTCCTAATAATCCTTACTCTATTGTATATTTTTTGTTACAGATATTTGTAAAATAAAAAATAAGTAAACAAATAATAGATATCTCCTAGGAACGAAGTTATTTTTTATTAATGGAAATATACGGAAGTATGGGTAATTACAGGGCTTACGACCTGTCTTCGGCTGGCTTAAGTGATTACTTTACACAATATAACGTTCACCATTCCCACTCAATCAACCTCCATCAAATTTTTGAAAGTTGTATATATGTTAATATGTGGAATCACTTTGAACACCACTACACTATACCATACTTCCATTAATAAAAAATAGTTTCGTCTCTATGAAATATCTATTATTTGTTCAATAACAGTGCCTTTGTAGGTGAAAATACAGTAATTGTGTGTTCTTGGACGTATTCAAATATCGCTAGTATGTTTCAAAATTGTGTATATTAAATTATAAATAAATAACTTTTGGCAATAAACTAATGCCGTGATAAAAAATATTTACATTATTTTTCGTGGATAAGAAAGTGGCTTACGGCATACTTTAATTTTAAATAAAATATATCTTTACAGAGAAAGTGAAAAACAAGTTTGTCTGCTCTAAGAGGTAAATATTTTTAATTAATCATATTTTTTACTATTTTCTACTATTTTATAGAATTTACTATTTTATAGAATTATTTTTATTTTTATTAAATATAAAGTGTTTCGTTGAAAGCTTAAGAATAGCAGGTGTAGTATAAAATGAATCAATACAGTGTATTGTCTTTTAGATAGAAAGGTTGTGTGCTATACACTCAGAATTGAAAAGGACGAATCACTCCCTTTCTAGAGCTCTGTTAAAGTTTGTCTTAGTCTTGAAACACCATCTTCCAACTGAAATGCTTTGTATTGTAGTACTTACGTACAACGATTGCAACCTGGTATAGCACGGCACGCGTTATATGATCAAAATCTTAGTACTCTGTAGTATAACAGTATATTTTTGCAACCAAATAAACAATTTAATAAAAATTATAAATAATTAAACAAAATGCTTTGTTTGAACCACTATTTATTGATAATTCAACATGTTTTGATACCTACGGTATCTTCTTCGGGGAACAATGTATACTGAAATTAAAAATACAAACATAGATAAAAACAAAACTGTAAATAAGTAGGAACTAATATGAAAATAAATTTAAAAGGTGACTATTTGCAATGAGGATTTGATTATTTATATTAAATTTATATGAAACAACCCTTTTTCGCAAAAAAAATTACTTTTTACTATTGTAAAATGTTACTACTGATCACACACCTGGCCTTTAATCTCCAAACTGAAATCACACCTTAACTGTTATCCCCGATTGTAGCACGAAATCAACAAAACAGTAACACATTCCCTAAACATCTATCTCTCTCTCTCTCTTACATGTTCTCATGCAAGTGCGTCTATTATTGAGGATAATATCATCTTCCAGTATCTGGTTAACAATATCTTCCAGTATCTGGTTAACAATATCTTGCAGTATCTGGTTAACAATATCTTCCAGTATCTGGTTGACAGTTTTCCGTGAATATTCTTTATTTCCGGTGCCATCAATACTCGCGTCCTGTATCTTTCACCCCGCATGATCAAACCACATACGAGATCATTTTTTAATCCTATTCATTATGCTAAAATCATACATTCATTTCTAAAGAATTAACAAATTAGTTGCAAATTTGGGTATGTTTATAGTGTAACCAGTAGAATTAACAAAGGGTTGCTGGGATCGTTTGGTCGTGTGGAACGTACGAGCGAGGAGAGGATGATAATAAATAAGGTAACAAAAACAGAGGACGCCCGCAAAAGATCTGGTACTATCAGATAAACTAAATATTGGAGAACGGTTCTGTCAAAAACTCCAACAACGGACGAATATACACGAGAAGATTTATGAAAATGGATAAGGCAATAATCGTGTGCCTGAACAAAATAGTGTGGCGTATTATCCTCTCTGCCTACCCCTGCGGAGAAACGACATGATGATAAATTAATACTTAGTTTATTCTTATTTTGTTCATTCTTTTCTCTATCATAAGATTAATTGTTTTGGCGATAGAATTATTTTATTTTTTATATTTATTACTAACTTTACATTGTGGTTTATATTCATTTTAATATAAATTATTTAAAACATTATTTTTAACCACTTCACGAGTTAAATTTAATATTATAAAAATTTGAGATTGTCTGTTTTATATACATATAATTTTGGTCTTAAATGAAAAACACATAAAATTAATCAAAATAGTATGAATAGCCTACTAAATTTAACCACAAATCCTATCCTCTGTATCATCTAGTCAATTTTCACGTCTTTATTTTTTATTATATTAATTTTATTTTAGTAATCAACACTAGATCCATAAAGCATCTGCAGGTACATTTATATCAATTTCTTACATTTAACAAACTCAAAAACATAATTAATCAGTCACCGTTTAAACAATTCATATCATTCTTACAGGTAAGACATGTTGTTGTCGATAAGGCATTTTTTATTAATTTCTTCTAAATTGGGAGAAAGCGTGCTCTTTTGTAAAGACGCAAGTAGTTTATTTTTTATTGTAGGAAATACAAATACTATTGTCTTCAATCCATGCTTATTGGTGATTTTGAGAATCGTTAGATTCAGATTAGCCGCACCTTTTGTATTTTTTCTATGTGAAGCCACCCTATGTAGAGCATCATTGTTATAACTTTCTTTTATTAAAATAAACAGTAATAGCCCGTGTACAGGAAGAATATAACAATTTTAAATTATACCTCAATTTAAATGCTTCCAGGCTTACAATTTTTTTTCAAGCTTAAGATTTTGTATTTGTTTTATATTTGAGTGACCCCACGATCGGATCCCATATCTCAATAATGACTCGACAAAAGAAAAAGAAATTATTCGTAAAACCACAGTAACAATTTAACTCAGGTATACCAGATATATTTAGTAAATTATAATAATTTTTTATTAACGTTTGTAAAAATTGAATTTTAAAAACAGAACAGTTTAACATGTATGGTTTTGTTAGTTTATTTGATATGCCAATGAGGAAATGGTATTTTACGAAACCGGTTGGAATGTTAAATTTCACCCATGAAGTGGTTAAAAAGTTTTTGATAACTCATGTTAGAATTATTTTATTTTAAAGCGCGATGTTGTCAGTCGATTTATGATTTCTTACAAAAAATTTATAAATACTAATAATTACGGGGGTTGATTGCAAAGTATTGATTAAGACGAGTGACATAAATATTGTTTGCCCATAATTATTCACAGTAATTTTGAAAATATATGTTTTTGATATTTAAGTATTTAAAAAAAAAAAAATTATTACTTCTATTCATATGTATTAATTAATAAAGAATGATAACAAAACTGTATGGTATGTAAAATTAAAAAGAAATGTTCAAATGAATGAACCTAATTGAGTAGCTTGTTGGTGTAGTGGTCAAGACGTTGGCCTAGTGATCTAGTGGTCGGGGGTTCGCGCCTCGTTCCAGGACACCAGCAAATTAGTCCTATTTTCATAGCACAAGCGTTTAGCTTGGTTTGAAAACAGTAAGAATATTGATGTGACACGTATTTCCATGTACGCATCTCTATTTTTTTTTTAAAAAACTAAAAAAAAAAAAATTAACTATAAATTAATACCGCTGGCAACGCATGCTCCGTATTCTGTGAGCAGTCCGCATAATTTCTCGAATAAAGAAGAAAAACGATAAAGTAAATTACACGATTAGAAGGCAAATAGAGGTTAAAATGTAGGCCATTTTGCTACTTCAGGCTGCAAGTGATGTATGCAGAAAATTTATGATGATATTTAAGTTAATTTTATTAACCAAACAAATCCTTTATGAAGCGCTGTAAATATTGCTAGACGCGGTTGCCGCAATGCGCCTTGCTCCAGGGTGCATGCTGAAATTCGACACCCTGAAAACACTTTACACATCCCTTATGAACAGAACTAGTCAACCTTCACTATTTAAATTATAACATCTACCCGGAGTTGTATAATCCATGGAGAATTATGCATTTATGTATTTATATTATTGACACATGCATTTACTTAAAATTTGATTACGTACATATAACTGTGAGGCGACTTGAAGCATTTGAGATGTGGATCTACAGAAGAATGCTCAAAATAAGATGGATAGATAGAGTTGCAAATGAAAATATAAATAATTAATTAGTAAATTAATAATTAAAACATTAAAAATCCTAAAACTTCAATATCTCGGACATGTAACGAAACATCCGAGGAAGAATGAGATCTTGCACCTCGTAAAGCAGGGAAAGATTGCTGGAAGTTAGGGTCCTGGAAGAAGGAGAACATAATGGCTGAAGAATCTGAGACAATGGTTTGGCCAGTCTACTGTAGAGCTTTTCCGGGCATCAGTAAAAAATTTCATAATAGCCAACGTCCGTTAAACGGACAAGGCGCAAAAAAGAAGAAGAACAACAAAAACTAACACAATGTCGTTCAAATATAACTGTCTAAAACATTAGTTACCATGTTATTAATTTAGTTATTAATTTTGATTCATAAATTTAAGGGTTGTACTAAGGATCGATACCCCAACTACGTATGTTAAGCAGTCATCATGAAATAGCTACAATAGAGAAATAGACAGCTAGATGACAAACAGACGGTTAGAAAGTTCTATAATCCTGGAGCTGATAAAAACGCTATTGCAAGGGATGGACGGTGCCCAGTAAACTGGACCATAACGGTGGAGTCAAGGGATGTACAAAGGGAGACACGATAAGATAATCTCAAAGATTTTGTAGAGATTCATCACCAAGTACATGTGTTGATATTTTAATCTGGAGATAAACTCAAAGGTTAGCTAGAGATTGGTAAAAAGAGATATGTATTCCGTTCCGTAGTAGAATGAGAACGTCATGACTAATACAATGTTTTGGCTAGACTACTGTAGAGCTATTTGGTGATAGCCAATATGTTTTAACGTCCATTGAATGAATGAGACACGAGAAAAAGAAGACATATAACTAAAAATTGATGAAAAGAAGGGTCAAAATCTTTTGAAATTTAGATACTTGATTTTTTTATTCTGAAGTTATATTTTTTAAATAGGAAACAAAGTATTATATTTTGTCGTTAATTTTGATATTGAAACATAGCATGGTGATTTAAATTAACCTACACACGCATAAATAAAAATATTTTTATATATGTAGATAATAATATATTTCAAAATGATCGGCTTTCAAAATTTAAACGTCAAACTATTTTTGGTAATGTTTTATAAGACGTTGGTTATTAAAAAGTGTTTGTGGTGTTCAATTAATATGAAGAAGATTCCGTTCAGAAAAAGCGATGCTTAGATAGAGAAAGATATCAAAAATGGCGACCTCGATAAAGTACGGAGGGAAAGTGTTGAGAGAATGGTAATGCTAAAAATGAATATAACTATATCCTTTTTAGACATCTCTTGTTAAACAAAATGAACACGTTTCCAAAATTCAGATAATTTCTGTTTAAAGGAATTTGAAAGTTTATTTATTTAGCATTAAAGCATTCCACTATGCGATTATGGTCATTATTTGACTAAACACCGTTTTTGGCTTGCAAAATAAATACATTAGTCCCCAGTGTAACACCTTTCCATTAAACTTAAATGATGTATTTAGTGAACATAATTCATAATGAAATATACACGTATTACTACCCCCCCAAAACATTATCGCAGTTCGCAAATGTCACAAATAATTTTCGCTGCGTACACCCGCTGCACACATTGCGGTCTATTTCAATACATTGCAGACAAAATATCAAGAGTGTTTTGATACAATGTTGTATCGCTCAAAAATCAAAACGTTCATAGAGAAAAATTGTTAAATCAAATATTATACCTACCGCATTTCGGTTAATATTCAAATAGATCAATTGTTGAAAGCATTGATCTTTCTCTCAGTCGATGTGCTCGTCATTTAACTGCTTGCCTTTACTCTTCGCGATCCTGGACCTTGTTTGTAACGATATAGTAGCGACTGTAGCGAGGCTCCGGTCATCGGTCTTCCGTTCCATTGATCATCAATTTCTCCAGGCTGCGGCTGGTAGAAAAAGCGGAGTTTTAGCAACGCACTCAAATTACGATAGAATTATTATGTGCGTTGTAGAGAACCTTTTTTTATTATGTGGAGGGGATAGAACTCCACACACATACCGGAAGGTTGCGTGTACAAATCACGTCGGGGTCACCACTTTGGGGAAAAGTTGTAATGTTTAATGTGTGTATTTGTCAAAATGTTGATGCATCAGAAAAATGTGCTTTAGCGTGAGTATATGAATGCTCTATTATATTTCATCCATCCTCTCACATGTTCGTTTGAATTATAACGCGGAGTGTGCGCGTACATGTGCGGGAGTGTGGCTAGAGCAGAATGAACAATGAAAGAGTACTCACAATAGACGGTGTTTATTGATGCTTGAAATACGGTTATAGATACAAGTATAAACAGTACTAGGTCTACAATGAACTCGCCGGAATGGCGGCCATTAGAGCTGATCTCAAAACGGCCACGGGCGCTTTGTATTGTTGATTTTAAAGTTGATAAGAGTCCCGTTTTGCACCCGGGTATATGCAGGGTGCACACAGGTTGTGGAGGCGATAGACTTCCACAGGTACAAAATATTTGAGTTTGATTTGGTGTTTGATTTATTATTTTATATAATATATATATATATATATATATATATATATATATATATATATATATATATATATATATAACAATAACGTCTGTATTTAAAATTATCTGTATCTGAGTTGAATAACGTCTGTATTTAAAAAAAAAACTAATTATATTTATTTTACTTTGCTAGCCCTGACAAAGTCGAAGCCTTGCTGGGATGCAGAAATTGCCTTCCTTTAAGCGCGGGCTCAGATGTCAAATATCCTTTAACTGAATGTTATGCCCCACCTGGTGCTATACTTCTCCTCCCTGCCATGTGTTTCTGAATTTCTTCAAAGCTATTCGTGATATAACTGTACATCCTACCAGAGATTCACAAACTTCTATTAATAAATCTATATTAATAATTTCAAGTAACAAGTATTACTTCACAAAAAATAATGTGTAAATTATTCTAGTATTAGAATAGTAGTAAAATTATTTGGAGTGTGACAAAATTGAATACAACAAATAATATTGAATTACTAAGGAGAACATATTCTTATTGTGAAGTTGTAATAATTTAGAACGTAGGTCAGTGGTATTTTAAATACTAATTAAATGTATTAATAAGAAAGGTACATATAAAATCAATTTAATTTTTAAAGATGAACAAAAATTACCGAGTCTAGTGAGTAGAATGTACGATGTATGCAAGGAAAGCGACCTTTATATGAATGTTAACAAATCCAAAGTGATGGTATTCGAGAAAGAGGAAAGCAAAACAACGCACAAAATAGTAGGTAATGAATATTTGAAACAAGTAGATGAGTTTGTGTATTTTGGAAGTATGTTCGATAGAAACGGAAAGACAGAGAAAGATGTCGAAAGGAGGGTGACTGCAGGGAATAAAGTGAAGGACGCTTTGAATGGAATTATAGCTAATGGCTAATTATAACTTACCAACTTAGGCAAGACTAGCGGTTCACAATGGTATGCTGGTACCGACACTGATATATGGAATGAGGCCTAGAGCTGGCAGAAGAGGAACGAAAGTAGATTGCATGCAGTGGAAATGAGATATGTGTGTCAAATCCAATTACGATAGAGTGAAGAATGAAGAAATTAGGAAACAATGTAATAATAATACATTTATTAGGTTCAATTATTTTTACTTATTCGTGTTATGTACTTAGATTGATAAATAATGTCTAGTGGTCTGACATATTACTCTTCCAAATTAATATTCATTAATAATGCATTTTCACCTAGTTAAATACTACGAGTGTTGCGTAATATTTCAAATGTCGTATGCATATTAGATTTGGCAAAGTAAATACAACATATCGGTAAGAGAGTAAGAGTTTGGGTGAACACTTGGCACGACCAGGTAAATATTGGAGGATGGTGCTGTTAGAAGCCGCAATAATCGTCGAGCTTGTATAAGAAGATGTATGAATATGGATGAAGCGAAAATTGTGGAGCAGGACAGAAGAGTGTGGCGCTCTATCCTCTCTGTCTATCCCCTCGGCGAAACGGTTTGATAGTAAGTACATAAGTAAGCTTTCAAATAATGGAGCGATAGATGTATTCATTTTAAAAGTGTAACATATAGATTCGAACATTTGTCGTCGTAATCGGTTAATACACGTTCCCCGGATCGGAAGAGATCCAGGTTCGAATCCCGGTAGCAACAACAATATTTTTCAAATAAAATTGATTTTATATGTATATTTTTTTAATCAATACATTTAATATTGAATTTTTTTTTAAAACTAGCTGGAAAGCATTAAATATTTGATTAATTAATTTTTCGCGCATGGCAACAATTAAATTTTGTTCTGTTCTATTTTAGAAGAATAAATTATTTTATTAACGCATATATTTAATAGGCACCTGTCTAGCTTTCCTACCGAGTTTTTACTTTGACAGCACAATGTATTTCAAAATCAGAACACCTGCGCAATAGATCTGCTCATTTCTTGCTTCATTTTGGTGTTATTACCAAATTATACGTTAAGATAACTACACGGGTTTTATTATTTGCCGCCAACGGATTACGTAAAATTTGATCTTGCGTCAGAGCATGATACAAGTAAATAAATATATAATCTAGCCTACGATTCACTAATCATCTTGAGATTCACTTTACAAATCTACACTTTAAATCCGACTTCTTCGTACACGTAAAGAAAAAAAAAAATTTGTGCATAATTAAAATGAAAATAGCATATTAGTTCATGGTAAATAAAATAGTTAGAAACGTGATAAATATTTCATATCCTTACTAAGAAAAGAAAAATTTTGGAATAGTTCATCCATCCACACAACTACTTTTTCCCCCTTTATAATACCGCATTGGCCCGAATATAATAATGCGACCGATGAAATTTTAAGAAAAAATATTTTTTTGAGAAACAAAATATAAATTTTAATATGTATAATATTTTAACATACATGTATGTGTTATATTCAATACATATAATACTACGAGAAACGTACTTGTGCCAATACCGCAATCACAATGTATATAATAACATATTGATGTTAAAAAACGTCGCGTTATATTCGGGTCAATACGGTATTTAAATTGCACTATTTTTTAAATATAGGGTCTTTTAATAGGGACGCTCAAAATTTTTTAAGTTATAGCAGCCATGTTGTTAAAGTGACATCTGTCAAATTTATTGTCAATTGTTAAGTAGTATACGGCAAATCACCACGGAAGGTTGAACAACGTGTGTAAATCATCAAATTTTATTATCAAAGTCACGAGCGATTTGAGGGCACGGTTATCTCGCGCGGCGGTGACGTGAACTGGCCACAGAGATCGTGCGATTTAACGCCTTTAGACTTCTTTCTTTGAGGCTATCTTAAATCGCAAGTCTTTACGAATAAGCCGCAAACAATTGACCTCCTCAAAGTCAACATAACAAACGCCATCCAGCAAATTTAGGCAGATTTATGCGATAAAGTCATAGAAAATTGGACCTCCCAATACGTGCCACCGAACAAAACTGCAGCGGATATTCGAACAACGTTATATTCCACACTTAATGCCATAAAATATACTTTCAAATGAAAGAAAAATTGAGTGAATATCTCACACACAACTTGTTCAACTTACATTTTAAAATCGAGCGTCCTCGTTGAAAGACCCTATATTAACCTGTAATCATAATCATCCATTATCACAAAAGCATTTAGGAATCCTATGTCAACATCCAATTTCAATATTGTATTAAATGCAATTAAAAAAATAGCAGTTAAAAATGGGCATAATACAGATTTAATAGATACCATTTAAAAAAATAAATTAAAATAATATTTTAGTCAATTTTTATATAAATCACAGATAAAACGTAGTAATAATAATGATTATTGGCGTAGGATTTTATTCATAAATAAATTTACGAATCGAATATCTAAACACTACTGATGAGCTCAAAATCACAATCCGTGATTTTGAGAACACGGTATTTAAATCACTGATATCTTTGAGTCACACTCACAATCAGTGATTGAATATCTAAGGATATCGTGGTTCGTGATTCATTTTTATATTTGGTTATGAACCGTGATTTGCCGCATGTGCATATGAAACGAAAATAATTCATGAAGGAATTTCATTATAATTCGTGATAAGCGCCATTTAGTAAATTCAGTCAAAATGTTTTACGAATTTGACCCGAAATACGGAGAATTTTTAATTCTCTTTGTCATGGTATTAAATTAGATATATATTAATTATACATGCTAGAATATGTTTTGTAAAGTTAGATTAATGTAGGTAAATACGCTCAAAATTACGTTTTTTTTTTTTTTTTTTTTTATTTCGTATATTCTGATATCGTGTATCTGTAATGAAGTTGTGATCATAGTCACAGTTTTTAATCACTGATATTATCAAATGTCAATCACAATCACACCAGTGAGTCAAGAGTAGCATTTTTTCTCATCACTAGTAAACACTATCACGAAACATTAGACCGGCATTTTATACAAATAAATAATATAGGAAATGAACTCATAAATTCCAAAGACAAAAATGATAAATTTAATAATTCTATTAATAAGGCTGTAATAATAGCTGTAAAGATTGTACTGCTTTCTATATTAGTAAAACAGGTCGAAATTTTAACATAAGAGTCAAAGAAGATTTGAGATGTTTAAATAATAGAATTTTTTTTAAGAATTTTCCAATCATTTGTTAGAAAATGATCATACTTTTGATAAAAAATTGAGATCGTTTATTTTACATATAAACAATGTTGGTGTTAAATTGAATAATTTAGAATCATTAGAAATAAATAAAGCATGTAAAACTAACCAAAATATTATAAACAACCTACTAAATTTAACCACAAGTCCCATTCAAATATTTTTTACAAAAAATTATTCTAATAATTTTGTATCATAAAGTAACAATTACAAAATTTATTTTTAAATAATAATAATTTTTTAAAAACTTTTAATAAATGGATTGTGTTAAAGAAACAATATAACATATGCTTTTGATTAGTTGATGACATCCTGAAGAAGAAAATTATATTTTTCGAAACCGGTAGATGTATTTAATTCATTAAGTGATTAATAAAACAAAGTTAACAATCTTAAAAATTAATTTTAACCACAAAGTTGATTGCAAATTTTTAAAGTATAATAATCATTACATTTTGTCTTATTTCCATTTTAATCTTTTGTTTTGACACATTTTTTACTGTTCAAAATATCTGTTAAATTTATAGTGCAATAGTTTATTAATAGTAACACTGTTACTATTTTTATACTAATGTGTTAGGATTATTGTTATATTTCTTTATTTTTATATACACATAAATAAACAGTTTTTAATAATAATGCTCTCTCGCTAGGATGATCCTGTGTCGATGTGGGTTATTGTTTAAAAAGTATTTTGTGTTTATTAATATTTATAAGAAAATTTGATGACTTCATACTAGAAGAATAATATTAATTTTAATCTCTCCCTGAAATGTAATTTATTATCAAAAATTGTTTAAGTTTATACACAAATTTTAGTATATAATGATATATTTCTGTATAATCTATTTATAAGTTACTACTGAACGCAGTTGGTGCCAGGAAATAATAATTTATATGCACATGTTGATATGGGAGTCCGCACCTTTCGAAACTATAATCGTAACAACAATGTAACTCAAAAATCCGTTCAATATATTACTGTAACAGTATTCTTCTTCTTCATATTTTTTCTTTCAGTGTTTTATTATATATTTTTTTATTATTCCTACTTTACTTTACACGTATTACATAAAAAATTTAATTTTTTGCCAAAATGCATAGAACTTTTACGGTAATAGTGTTAAGAGTAGTGGATGCCCTAATATTTCATCCAGAACTTTCCTGCTCGTTTGAATGTTGCGGAATGTATTGTGTATATATGAAGGTGGCAGGCCGCAAGTTTTGAGAACAGAAACTACTTAGAGTTAGCCTTACCGATCTCTGATGACCGCGTTGGTATTGCTACATGCCGTCGGTACTCAGTGTCTTTAAGGCTGATGGGAGTGGCGTTTCACGCACCGGTACTTTCTGAGCGTGTTTAGCTTCGCTGTGCGGTGGTGATGAGGATGGAGGTGACAGCCCTTCACACATTTATTCTATTTTAAACTATTGAAGGGGAGAATTAAAATCACTTACTATCGAACATGACGACAATAACAGTGAAGTAAGTCACGGGACTTTGAATATTTGAGACATAGTGTGTACAGGTCGATTTTTTGGTCATGGCACTTCAAGAATATGTTGTGTACCGATACACGTCAATGTGTGCTGATATATGCCAATGTGTGCATGAGCGCTATATAAGCGAGAAAGAGACGAAGTTATATGACCGCTTCATGCTAGACAGTAAAACACCATACTTGATGTCGGTCGACACATGGTATCGGTTGTGTACACCGCGCGCAGTGTGCTGCGCTTTTAATATAGGCAGAATACATTATTATTAAACAATTTTTAAAACTTTCCCAAATTTCTTGGTGGTGGTTATTCACTATATTAATATAATAAAATATACTATTCATTTTTAACCAAAATTTATTTTCTTCCCCCACTAGTTTCAACTGATAAAAGGGCAGAGTTATCATTATTTTAATGATGCGATTAATATTATTTTATTTCTATCCATAAAATAATTAAACGTTAAAAAAATCTACTTACTTACCATCATTTCCCCGCGGGGGTAGGTAAAGAGGATAGAGCCCCGCACTCTTCTGTCCTGACACACAATTCTCGCCTCATCCACATTCATACATCTTCTCATACAAGCTTGACGATTATTAAGACTTCCAAAAGGACCATCCTCCGGTATCCGGTTTATCTGGTCGTGCCAAGTCTACGGTGACGGCCTCTACTTCTGGTGCTATCAACACTTGCATCATATATCTTTCTTACCATTCTCTTCTCATTCATCCATTTCACACGAGCAAACCATCTAAGTGATCATTTCTTAATCTTACTCACTACACTAAGATCAGCTTTACTTTATTTCCTTATTTCTTCATTCTTTACTCTGTCATAAATGGATCTGACACACATATCTCATTTCCACTGCATGCAGTCTACTTTCGTCCCTTTTCTGCCAGCTTCAGGCCTCTCTTCCATACATCAGTGTCGGTACCAGCACACTATTGTGAACCGCTAGCCTTGCCTCAGTTGGCAAGTTCCCATTAGCTATAATTCACTTTATTCCCTGCAGTCACCCTCCTTTCGATATCTTTCTCAGTCTTTTCGTATCTATTGAACGCACTTCCCAAATACACAAACTCATCTACTTGTTCCATACAAGTATTTTTTATACAGATTCGTCAGTGACCGACACTACAGTGGCATGAGTAAAAATCGACCTGTACATGAGGGTAGTACGAAAGCCGAGAGTTGTCTCCAAAGGATACTTTGGAGAAAAATTCAAGTAAAAGTCAAAAAAGTAGTTCAGAGATTGTCGTGAGTCGAAAATCTTCTAAAAATCTCTTCCCTGTACACGGACTACAAGCGAGAAGTAATAGTTTTCTTCGGGGATTTGAGACACTGCATCTTTCCTTACAAAATGGTGAGGACCAGCGTCTGGTGTGACCCAGAACAGTAATATTACCTCTCTCATTCTGTTGAACCTTTGTACTCCGCTATCCCCGTATATTAAAAAATCTGAGCTGCCTTAAAACTCGACAACTTTTTAATACAATTATTTTCTAATACTTCCAAAAACCGTTGCATAATGCACTTTCAATGTCTTAGATGAGCAATTGTAATGAAATTAAATTTCTTTTCAAGTACGAACAAAGACTGGACTGGGATAATTTAATTAGCATTTTCTGAAGATGCTCTTGGAACATTTCTGTCTCATTTTAAAACGAAGTTTGGAGGAGAGTAATCAGTTAATTTGAAAATACATTTCTTCTAATCTCCAAGCGAAAGCCTTACGATTTAATATAATCAATTTTGCCCCGACGAGATGAAACGTATCGCTTCATTAAATGCGTGATTTGATTCAAGATTTTTTTCAATCGTTCTGTAGAGAATATATTAAAATGTCCGAACCCGTAATTTTTTTGGAGAAAATTAAAATATGTACCTACATAGGTAGGTACGTACTACGTAGATAGATCAGAAGGCTATTATTTATTACATAAACTTAAAATAAATGTATTCAGTATTTGAAGATAATGTTGCTCTACCAGTTACATTATATTCGCCAATTATAAATGGAAATAGTATAGTCGCGGATAAAGCATATACAATGTATTTTTTATTTTATTTATTTCCATCGACACAATGTGGGCTTTTACATAATAATAATAATTGATTTAATTTCAATATTATAGTAGAATTTGATATAATAATTTAAAGAAAAATGTCAACGAAATTCAACTTATTACCAAACCGATGCATCCGTATTATTGGCGAGTTAACAACATAATTATTTATATGAGTAAACCTTAAAAGAACACTTCATGTTATCTTGTTTGAGTTGGTACTTTATACGAAACCATTTGTGCATTATTGCAAACCCTCATTATCGTTTAATATCTATAGTTATTTCATTCATGACGTAATAGATTAACCTCTCCTCGTTTATATGAGCATACGACTACCCAGCAGTGTTCTATCTCGTGAACTGTTACCACACACCATACAGAATTTTTCGCGAATCATTACAATTAAAAAAAAACATGTTCCCAAATTTCACCAAAAGATTTATGACAGCAGTTCACAAAAGAATAAAATAATTGTTTCCGTGAATTTTTTGTCATTCTTGACCCTGGACCATCAAAGTTCGTACTTATATGTATAAGTCAACCTGTATCATCACCCTGTATATATATTTTTTATTGTTAAGCCAAAAACCGCACTAGAGGAAACATTCCTAAGCTATTAAAGCTGGGGCCTATGCCTAACGTGCCCAAAGTACGGAAAAAATATTTTCCTGCATGTTGTGTTCCGAGATGCATGGAGAGCGCGGAGTTCCTGAAGAATGGAGACATTTGTTCATTTCTTAGTCCACGGTGGACGTCGACACAACTCGAAGGCTTCAAAGGCGTTTCTTTATTTTCTTTTCTGGGTTTGACTCAAACATTTTACGTTTTTTAGTCAACTTCGGCACAGCAGACTTAAATGAAATGTGAAATAATATACAAGTCAATATTTAATCTGTCAGATACCCAGCCACTAAACATAATCTATACGGGTATTATTTGTAATATGAGAGAATTATCTGACCCTGAGTGTTGTGAATTGTGTGTATAGTTAGATTATTCTGTATAATGGAAATGTTGATTATAATGCACATCAAATGCGCGCTGGATTAAAACAGGACTCACCCCGAGCCGCGGTGAAGTGGATGGGGTGGAGAAGAGAGTGGAGAAGAGGGGGGAGAAGAGAGGGGAGAAGTGAGGGGAGAGGTTGAACCAAAATCACAACCGGCGCTAATTCAGTTGAAAGCTGACAGGTACTTTGATTATTTAAAATTATTCACTCGGCAATATTTCAACGAGCTTTAAATTAATTGCTCGAGCCTGTGGCGATAATAATATGGAATTTATCCAAAAACAACTAAATTATAATTGCACCTTTTGAAAATTTTAATTGCACCTTTCGAAAATTATAATTGAACCTTTCGAATATTTTACAAATAACTTGATTTTGATGATATTTTATTTATTCTAAAATATATCATTTTCAAATAACGGAGGTTTCTCCACTAGACTGTTCTGGACATTTCAACGTGAGATCTCCAGTCCAGGCGTCATTAAAAAAAATCAAGAATCAGGTATATTTCTTGTGAAAGTGTGTTTATTTGAACTACCAAAATGGCGGGCCAGGGTGGGTAACGAACAGCACGGTTGTACCATAAATGTTTGAGATAACGCCTCGATAATGGCACGTGTTATCATGTCGAAGCGTCGGCCTAGGTTTTCTTAAACCATCTACAAAAAAACGCGATCCATTATCTCGCATGTATTGATACTGAGAAGGGCCATTGTTGTCCCAACGTTTTGGGTAAATCTCATCACCCATCTTCAGGGGATGCCTTATCGGTGAAGTGTCGCTCTGAAACAATACTAGAACACGTATTTACAGGCAGACAGTTCAGTGCTAAGTAGTTCACATGCCCTCTTATACCTATCCCGACTATATCTTAACCCTGTTCAGTAACCTACTTGCTTATATTCGGTCGGATGATAGATATTGAAGTAAATATACATTTTTTAACCATTAAGAACAAACCACATTATAAATATCGATTACTTACGAGTAGGCATTATTAAATTATGATAAAAATATTTCATGATGCACCAAATATACTGATATAATAAATAATTAGATTGGCTCGGTGGAAAATGATGAACAAATAACGCATCCGTACATTCTGTTTGCGCTCCCGGTAGCCATAAATATAGCCTATTTTCAGAGTACAGGACGCTTAAGCACAATTTCAAAACAATGAAGAATAATTTTGTTTTAATCTTATATTTTATAATATTAGTATTTTTTCTATAAATGTACATAGACGCGATGTTTAGCGAGATAAAAGTTTTAAAGAGTATTTATTCACGGCAGATAAGATCGGTATATCACAACAGAATATACCAATGTTATATGTAAACTCCGAGGTAAACGGAGTTCAAATTGTGTATTTATTTGAAGTCTTTCATAAATGTATATTAAATTCATTAAATACATATTTAAAGATATGTACATTTTTACACATTTTCCTGAACATTCGTCAAATAGGTTCTGACGAAAATTATATTACCTTCGCTTAAACGTTATCCCAGGTTTAAAAACAAACCCCAGGATAATTCTCTGGGGAGGGTGGTTCATTTAAAAATATGGTACTTAAAGAAGTTTCTTGAAGCTTTGTAATTTTTTTAAATAGTTCTTGATGCAACTCCTAAGCTGTATAAATAAATAGATAATAAAAAAGTAAATTACATATTGTTAAAGACTTATAAACAACGGTATTACAAATCCTAGCAGTTTTGTTGGAGTGAAAAATGGCCACAGCCGGATTCCTTTACCAAAATTTTCAATCAAGTCGGCTAATTTATCTTGTAAAGGGCTTCGCAGATCGCTTTTCACGAAATGCCTAAAAACTTTCAAAAATATTATCACATAAATATCTCGAGCTGAGGGTTCAATTCAAAAACTTTGAAAAATTACGGTTAAAACACCATTTTTATTCTGAATGAAAATTATCAAAATTTGTGAGACTGGGGTCTAAATTAATTTCAAAGTTTTTGTTACAATATTAATTAAACACATTTATAGACCCGCTGTACTTCATATTTTAACAGTGTGAAGAAAAATTATAAGCTATTGATAAGTCTATATTAGATGATGTTTTGTTCCTTTCCACCCTTTTTAACTTTCCTTTGCGTTTATTGTCATTGCATATCTTAAATTTGTTTATTACTAGCAGAAAACTTTATCGTTGCTAGGCCTTGCGTGACATTATCTCATCGCGCGTATGCGAATATAACATCTCTATATTGCTAGTGATTGGCTGTGCGTCGCGCATATGCGATGTCGCAAATCAACATCTTTGATGACAATCGATTGTTTTAATTTGCTTTTTTTAAATACGTATCTTGACAAAAGAAAGATAAATTGTAATTAAATCACATGTAAGTATTGCTTCTTCATCTTTGTTGTACTCTGGGAAGAGCAGTTAAAAGAGGACAGTTAGAAAGGCGGAATCCACCCTTATCCGGGACTGGTTTAGAAGCTAGGGATTCATTGTCGGTCCCACTCATCGAAGCTAATAAAACAACACGACTTTAATGCAATATATTGTTCATTATAGGAAAAGATAACGAAAAAACAAAATAAATTTAATGGAATTATTAACAATTTTGCAAATAAAATTTACTAACATGAATCCATACAAAACATAGTTAATTTTAATGGATAACATAATAAAAAATATTAATATTATAAGGAGAAAAGAAAAATATATATCATTACATAAGATCCATGACAGAGAGGTACAAATATATGATTCAGGCAAACACGTAGATGGAAAATAGATGGTAAATGAAGGTATAGTAGTTTAAGGTAGACACTCAGGGATCGAGTTATCAAAAACACTCCCAGAAGAGGGACACTAAACGAGACAAAATGTTTCGAGTCACACTCACACGGACAGACTAACAAAAGTTGGGCAGAGCACTTGTGTGTGGTCACTATGACTATCTATCCGGAGCTGATCTCAAACAAGGCTGACGGCTTCCAAGATTGATTTATTGATTGCAGACTTCCTAAATCCTTACGTCCAGCCGACTACCTTTCGCGGGAGCGTGATTCCTCGACTTTTATTTTATTTTTCTATTCCAACTTTATTTCATATATATTACATAACAATTTTTATTTTTTGCCAAACTACATACTGCAGTTTCACGGCAAGGATTGGCCTTCAATTAAAGTAATTAACATATTAAATTAAGGTAAACTAAAATTTTATCTTAAATATATTAATTAGAAAGATAAACATATAAAATTAATTTTATTTAAAAACATTGTTGTTGCGCCACTGGGATTCGAACCTGGATCTCTTTCCAAACCGGGGAAGATGCATTATTCAACTACGCTACATCGACGATATTTTTAGCGACAAATTTTCGAACTATATGTTACCTTTTTGATATTAATACATTTAGTCATTCTATTAGTTGGATAATGCATCTTCCCCGGTTTGGAAAGAGATCCTGGTTTGAATCCCGGAATATTTTTCGATAAAATTGATTTGATATGTATATCTTTCTAATAAATACATTTAATTCATATTTAAAACATCACAGACCATCTGTTCTGAATAATTACAACTTCACAATAAGAATGTGTTTGACTTTATATTTGAATGTATTCAATGATATCTTAATTTTCCATAATGTTTAATAATTCTTTACTGATTTTATTAAAAATTCTTGGCACAACACTTTCTATCATTCTCTCACCGTACACAATGTTCGCGATCGGTACTCTGTGGTTCATCTCGAGGATCTGGTAAATTACCTATGGTTTGGTCAGTATTCATATCTACATTAAATTTAAATTAAATTATATGTCCAATCTCTCCGTTGCATTCGCACATCTTGTGACGTGCCCAAGTATTTTTCTTTTCTCTCTCTTGCTCCTTTGTTATTATTTTTTATTTTTAGGATAAGGATATTGTTGTTTTTACACATCGTGTTTATAATACACCGTACGGTATAAATAAATATAAAATCTTTGTGTAATTTCTTCTTATTTAATTTAATTATGTAACTATGACCTTCACCTTTGTATATAGTTACAATACAAGTACAGGTACAAACACTATTTTTAGAGAGGTAACCGAAATAGATTTCATTGTGTCGGCATTATACAGTGTAAATTTTCCGATGCTATCCTGGTACGACGGGCATATCGGTATTGCAATCCCTACTCTCACAATTCAACTGGTATAAATAATATACTTTGATATAAATTACGACCTTACATATAAACTGGTCTATGCGCATTCATTTTAATCTAAAAAAACGAACTTTAATGGGATGTTTTACGGTCATTCTGCCGCTTCGTGCTCAAAGTTTCGAGCCACCATGTTGTAAATATTTATTATATTAAGCTACAAAAGTTTGTAATGACTATTTTCGTCAAAATGATATGTATTATATTTTAAAAAAATCACAGTTATGTTAAACTCTACAGTTACGTAAAATTGAATAGATTTTTAATGTCGTGTAAATAATTATAGAAATTATGAGTACCATATATACAGTCGATAGCGCTTAATTGGACTACCAGTTTATCGGGACAGCCGGATATTTGAGCCAAATCCCAAGGAACAGAAACCAAAGAAAGTAACTAATAGTATTTTACTTCGGTTATCTGGGATACCATTCCGTTTAATTGGGACAGTGAATTAAAAAATAAAATAAATATGTTAATAAAGGCCCAACATCCGCACTGAACACCTGCGCTGATTTAGTACAATAATTGCAATTCTACACAAACACAAGACAGGCTACAATTGATGAATTCCTGCAGAAATATTTTTTTATTGTTATAAATTGTGAGGTGTAGCCCGCCACGACTTGGAAGCGCCACTGTGAGGCGTGTTCTGGCGCACTATCCTCCACTGATAATAACAGGGGAGAGCATGAATTTGTGAGTGCGTGAATCAGAAGCTACCTACTTACCGTAATATCGAGATCCACCTTGCCATCTTCTGGGAAATAAACTTTACTAAAAAAACGGTAAAACATGAAAGTTGATATTTCATAATAAAAGAGAGTTAGCAAATTTCACGTCAAATTTATTACAAAAATTAAAAGAACTGAAAACTACTATAATAATTATTTTTTAATAAATAAAAATAAAATTTAATTTCGGAGCTACATAATAGGCGACGATGATAATAATAATTTTACAAATAATTCGAAGACCTGGGGCGATTTCTCTTACTCCTGCTGTAAAAAATTAACATCTTGCATCCATCTCTCGTCCTGGGAGCAGCATCCACCGCCGTTTCCGAGTCCTTGGCAATTGGTCAGAACACTCTTTCAACCGGCGGCTCACGCACGAATCTTCTTCTCCCAGGTGGACCATGATAAGAAATTGTCGACGGGGTGATGGGAAGAAGACGTAATTTTAAGTAGTAAAGAAGTAGATAATGAAGAAAGAATGAAGGAAGAAATCTAAGAATGAATAAAAGAAAGAATAAGAAAAAAGGGAAATTTCATTATTTCCTACAATAGAAATTTTGATGATACATTTAGAATTCGGAATGCTAGAAATGAGTGCGTTGTGAGATCGATTAATTATATAGATTTTAACCTTCAATTATTATCCTTGGTGCGACGTCCAAACATCTCTCTGGCGTTGGCTCTGCGCCTGGATCCTGCACGGGCTCCATCTTCAGCGTATCCTCAAATATAAATTCTACAATATAGCGGGAACAGCCAACAACCGCCCGCAGGGCGAACCCTCTTAGTAGTGATGAGAAAAAATGCTACTCTCGACTCACTGTTGTAATTGTGATTGGTATTTGATAACATCAGTGATTGCAAACTGTGACTGTGATCACAGTTTCATTACTAATGCGCATGCCCCGCACGATATCACAATACACGAAAGCGTAATTTTAAGTGTACCTACTTCTTTATATTATTAAAACATCATTTGCGTAAAAAATATATTCTAACATAAATAATTAATATAAATCTAATTAAATATTAACACAAAGAAAATGAAAACGCTTAAAAAATGATAATTTATTATTCAGATCTAATTCTCAGAATTCAATATGTATATCTTTCTAATTAATACATTTAATTAGGATTTAAGAATTTTCTCCCGCACATTGTCGAAAGTCTTGTGATCTTAACTCCTGCAGTTAATAGATATTTGTACGCCTTGCGATCCACAAGGTACTCAGTATTCACTTCCATCTCGGAAGCATCTAACATATTTCTTTCCTTCCTTTTAAGTGTCTACGATTTCATTTTGACAATGAAAATACCAGAAATATCACAAGACAAATTTTGGTTATTTTTATGATGGGCCGATTTCTACACATCTACGTTAGACTGGTCACCGCTGATTTTGGCAATAAGGTAAGGTAACACTCTATAATAATTATTTTATAAAAGTTTTATAACTATTTAAAAACTCTAGTTATGAAATAATAATATTTGTCAATTTTTATACTTTTCAAATTTTTAGACTAATTTGAATTGACTGTACCTATCAATTACAAATTATCGAATATTATTAAAACACGTACCGTTAACGTTTCGATGAATTATGCGTCACGTGTTGGCGATATTTAAACGCCTGCTTTTAAATAATCCAATAGGGAGATTGAGAAGTTTGTGTCTTTGCTAAGGATAAAAGATAATTATTATATTTTTTATTTATTATCTTTGTTTTAATAACCACTGAATTGAGTTTAAATACATCTACCGGTTTCGAAGAATACCATTTTCTTCTTCAGGATGTCATAATTAACTAAAAATATATATCATTGTTTCTTCACCAGAATCTATTTTTAAAAAAACAATTATTAAAAAAATAAATTTAGTGTCTCAAACTCAAGTTGTTGCTCAATTCAGTGGTTAATAAAACAAATGTACTACGCGCGCGTATCTCATTGGATTACAGAAATATGTCTTGTCCCTCATACTCTTGTCCTATTCTAGTCCCTAGGCACGAAGGAGAAAGAAGAGTCTGCTCTCTGCTGATACTACCGCCCGAGCCACTCCGCTTTCGAAACTGAACACGGACGCTGCCGTCGCTGTAAATCCGCTTTCAACCGCTAACATTAATTACCGCTAATATGTAATATTTTACTACCGCTAACATATTTAAAACAATTACTTTTCTAACGCGAGTGTCATCAATTACGAGACAATTCTGCGTCGCTTGTGAATTGGTGGACCAGGGAGAAACGAACCAGCTTCCAGAGATTGGAGACCCACAAGTAAGTGCCATCCTATCTTTTATCTCCCGATAACCCGCCAATCTTTCCACAAAGATTACACACAAAATTAATATTGCTAATTTAAAAATATTAAAAGATAATTCATTTATAGTAAGACTCTCTTTAAATAAATTCTACTGATACTTTTAACAACCTAAATAAAATAATTAATTCTCATCTGTGTATTGCAGCCTCGCGATTGCAAGGAAACTATTTGACGTGGGACCTACGATCGCCAAGGGACACATTAGTCACCCGAAGGTAAGTACTAACTACTGTCTTTACCCCGTATACCCCAATATACAGGTCTGGTCCCAAATGTTAGCTCCTGTGTTATTTTTTTAATAAACGACTTCAACAAGACCGCGTGAGTTATGTTTATTAAAGGTTGTATACAATTTGCATTTGATTAATTGCGTAAAATATCGCGAGTAATATTTATTCAAAAACTGGGGCGTTTGACCGTGGGGCGATTCCGAATAGGCAATCAGAAAAATATTCTAAATGCTAATATTTTCCGGCGACAAATGTTTTAAAATTAATTCTTGAAATGAGAGCTACCACCAACATAATACAATTTCAGATATCTAATCTTTATTTATACGTATTTGCCTATTTTTTTCATTTTTAATTACTACTCCAATAACGCAATATTTATTTATTAATATATTAAACAACCCTATATTATGAATAGTTCCTGTCCACTACCCCCCCCTCCTATACACAAAACATGACTTTTTTCTATGGTGTTCTTTTTGGTTTTGAACAAGCTGACTGTTATCGTTTACTAGTGGTACCGTAGGTTGTGAAAATTGCGTGAATTATTTTCCTGGCGTGTGGGAATGATAAATTGACGGAAAGTGTACTGTATGTGTTCGGTTTCTCGTTACCATGAGTGCTGATTAGTACATCTTGCTATTTGATTATTGTGTCACATTTCGCACCATCACCGAAGTGTACGAACAAGAGTACTTCGTACGAAACAAAAAGGAACATGTTTTGAAGCCACAAGACTTATGACTCCAGCGAAGAAAATCAAGATACCTAAAGGAACAATTCTCATGTGGGTCGTGTTTTTTTCTGGTTCTGGTTGGTTCTTCAGCCCCCTATTCCCTATTCGTATCCTCCTTTCTTCCTCCCATCCGTCCTACAGTCCGTATTTTCCTACCCGCTTATTCAAACATATGATATCGGAAGGATTTTATGGGAATGGTAATCCACCCCGAAGTGGTATACCATTTTATTATTGTTTAAATTGCAGACGAACTTGGTTGTATGTGTGTAGACAAGCTGTTAGAATAGAAAATATGATTTGGGAAGGAACGCGTATTACACTGAATTTATTTACTGATTTTTAGAAATATTTGATTTATACATAAATAATTGTAATTCCGAAATGAGTCACCATTATATATTTTTAATTATTAATTATAATTACGAATATTCCCATTCAACGGTCGTGGTCCAACCGATAAATAAACTAGATATAGCGGAAAATAGAACGCAATAACCATTTATCTCGTCCTCGAGTGTCGTGTAGGTAGGATGAACCCTTTCCATTCGAGACTTCAATAATCAAAAGTGCATTGGTGAACCTCTCCAATTTGTAATACCGTAATACCGTGTCAATTAATTACTAATTATTACGCAATCACACCAATTGGTTAGAAAAAATTCAAAGCGACTTGAATATAGTTTGAGCAATATTAGTTCGTGCATAATTGGCGTGTCTTCAAAAACGCTGGCGGCTGACGATTACTCTTCTTAAGTAACATTCATTGACCTCAATTACGCCTCTTAATAAATTTTAATATTCGATATACTCTCGAAACCACTTTTTTATATTAAAAATATATAAAACCATTGCTGCCAAGAACTCGTTTATTAATCGTGTCACACAAAAATCCACACATATTTCACTCGGCCGATAATAATTATTTACGTATTGTCATGCTTGGACAGCAATGTACGTTATATGTGTATTTATTTTTTATTGTGATGTCCTTGGGATTGTATGGTTGTGTGTGAGTGCACTGCCGGCGTGCGTGCGTGCGAGAATATAAAGGGTGGCGCGCGGCAAGGCGCGGCCTCTTTCTCGCGTGTTCATCGGTTTAATCGTTTGATCTATACTAGTGATATATCTTGTACTAAATTGTATCGTATTGTAATAAATGTATAATTGTTAAAAAGTTAATTTCTTGGATCTTCACATTGCAAGGTATACACTGAAGACGTACTTAGAAGTCAAGTGCGTAACATTGGCGCAGTCGGTATAAAATTTTCGTGATAAAGAGCATCAAAGAAATATGGAACCATTGGATTAAAATTGTTACACGAGGAAAGAAATTGGAGACAAACGGCGGATCGAGAGAAGAGTAAAGAAGATCGGGATCGTTCTTCTTGGAGCAATGATCGTCGGCGAACTTCCAGGAGCCGAGGCTTTTTGAAAGATCTTCTGGGTGAGGAGGACCAGCGACGAGAAGGCTCAAGGTGGGCTTCTATGGACCGAGGCAGCCGGGAACCAGAGCAGCGGACCAGAAAAGGCGCGGGGACGACTTCCAGGAGCCGAGGCTGAGGGGACCAGTTACAGCAGACACAGACTGAGAGGATTCTGACGGCAGGAACTAAGCAAAATATTTGTTTAGTCTTTCACCTATAGGTACTGTCTGTTGGGCAATGGAAAGGAAAATGCCATGTTTTTGCCACAAGATCGACGATTGGGCGGTCTTTAAGGCGAAGTTCGAATGGTTTCTGTTAGCTGATGATGAGAAGGGAATAGAATCTAGAAAAAAAGCAATTTTTCTAACCGCTTTGTCCGAAAAAAACGTTTATATTGTTGCAAGATTTGTGTGTACCTAAAAAGATTGATGACGTAAAATTGTAATTTTTAATTGATGTGCCCGACAAATACTGCGTGAAAACAATATCAAAGGGAAAAATTTTTTGAAATAAAACAGAACACGAATCAATTCGGGATTTTGTGTTAAGATTAAAAAAAATTAGTAGTAAATGAGCTTTCTCAAAGGTGATAACTTTTAGTTTTGGGATGTGAGATGTATCAATTTAAAAGAACTGCAGCATATAAGTTCAAAAATTGGTCATCAACTTACTCTGTTGGTGTAGTGTAATCGATTAACGCATGGTTAGGAAAGGATCCAGATTCGAATTCCGGTAGCTAGGTAATTTTCCTCGGTATTTTTCTAATTGATACATTTAATGTAATATCTTTTGCGCCGGTGCCGGCTGAATTCCAGCTGCATTAATTTATGATATCTGTTAAATTCCTGCGGTTTTTATTGTGTGTGGAGTTGAGTAGCATAAGAATAACCCGATGATGTGACAATGGTATTTTATTATACTAAGCTTACAGTTATGAAAACAATGCAAGAGATGCGTTTCGAGCCACGACTGCGATGCGGGAGAGCGCGCCCGAGTGCCCGGTGATCTTTTATTTCTTTCACTAGCGTCATCTTAACATGCGCGCGTCACGCATTCACTACATCCAGGTACATCATATTTAATCTGTATATATTAGTCGAATTTTAGTTTATTGTCAATTATTACTCCTAAATATTTAATTTCATTTACCTCTTCAATATCTGTATTATTTATTCTTAATAATTATCCAATAATCATGAATTTGCTTTTGGAAACGTTTCATTTTAATTTATTACCATTTAATCATATAGCTATTAGTTCTAGTTCATTCTGAATTATATATATATACAACGGCTCAAATAACACCTCAATTTTGGAACAATTAAGTATCCTAAGCGGGTTGTCCACGATTTGTCGGAGACACATTTTCTAATTTTTCGGACGCATCGCCCGTAGATAGGACGATAACCTGGAAGAGCTGGTAGTGACTGGAAGGTGGAAAGCTGGACATCAACATATTACGATCCGGAGATCATGATTTCAGGTATAAACGAATCGATTGGAGAAGAAGATTTACTGTTATCATCATCATAAGCCCATCAACATGGCGTGTGTCAAATTTTTTTCCTACCGGTCCCATTCAACGCGACTGCTCGCCAGTTGATTTCTCCGCTGAGACATCATCTTGCCTTCAAAATATGGTTTTTGCGATCGTGACAGATCTTCGCGGAAGTCTTCTGTTCTTATTATATTTTTATCGCCATTCCCACCTGACCGACAACGTGAGCGATATCTGCATTCAAGTCCCAGGCTTCAGCGGAGAGAAGCCGTTCCCGCCAACGACACTTTTTATCACAATTACAGCGCTCAAGCACTGGGCGGACCGAAACGGAGCGCCGCCGACTCGCTTCGCTATCTTCTATCCGCCACCTTTCTGTTCCTGACTTAATAAAAATCTCTACACCGGGCGACAAATCTTCATGAGTCGTTTTATATAATTTCTTTACAATCCTCTCTTCACTCACACGTCTCAGATGTTAAAACTATATTTTTTAATTCCACTTCGCTTCCTTACTTCGTTTTAATTCAAATTCCAATTAGCGCTAACTGCGCTCAGAGCGCTATTTATTTCATTTCTAATATGTATATTAAGGGCATGAAAAGGATAATAACGTCGGATATAAAATGAATATATTTGAACGCAACGGGAACATTTATATAATTGTATTTTTAAATTTTGTCCTCTATTGGGAAAAGTTTGTAATATTCTAGATATTATAGTCCATAGAGACACTTTTGTCTCGAAATACAACATTTCATTTGCTTATGTTAAACAATTCTCTCTCGGCTACTAACAGAGTATAATATTAAATAATATGCACGAGTATATTATGAACGGCCAAGAGTATTTAGGTTCCCGTAGTCTTAATGGGCCGTATCCACAGATGAGATTTTCATCTCGAGACGATCTCTGAGATCTTTGTAGACAACTCTCGGCTTTCATAGTTCACCGTTTTCGCAACATGTCTCAGAGATTCGAGCACCATCACTTGGCTCACGGTCTCACTTCACTCTTGTTGTGCGTCAAATGTCAGTCTATTAACCGTTAATATTCGGTTCGTCAGTAGGGCGAATTTGTATCACCCCAACAGTTGTTCGGTATTTATGACAGATTCACGAATCGCCGTGCGCGTGTATAGATGCTCCACTATGTTTACAATACATATCTGCCCCCTCCTTTTTCCCTCACCTCAGAGCACGACTTTTTCTGTGTATTGTATTTGAATTTTTAAACTATCAAGGAGAGTGGATGTTGGTCACTAACATGAAGTTTTGGTTAAGTTAGTTGTTGCTAGTGTTTTCGGTTCCTCTCGTGTGCGTGCTGAAACTGTTATTGTAGACCACAGTGCTTTATGCTGATCATTGAAGAAGATTTCTGAAGTTCAGGAGCTGTGACTACAGGAGAAAAAATCCAGGTGGGTCGTGCTTCCTGGTTGATCCTCGAGTCTTTATTGTCTTGTCCTTCTCCCGAATTATTACCATTCTTATAATATCCCGTTTCCTCATTATTTAATGACTTTTGTATATCCACCTGTATGTCGTGAATGCGGTGTGCGCCGTACCTATTGAAATATATCTCAACTAAGTCATCGTCCCTCACATGTGACCCTTGCCGTTAGTCAGCAAGGTGCACAAGTGTTTCCATTCTGCTGGGATTTCACATCAACGATACACTCTCAAGTATTTTCCTTAGGCGTATTCTACATTTTTTTTTAAGAGAAGATACCTTAGAGAAGCTTATTGTGGTAGATCATGTTGGATGACCAAGAGAAAAATCCCTGCCCTCAGATCTGCAGGATGCTGAGGAAAATGTATGAAAGGAAAAGCAATCGTCATATTATACACTATAGACCTATTCTCACAATAAAAATTATACGACAGACTTCTAAAATTTATTAACTGATATTTATCTTAACCCTTTCTACCCTGACGGTACTTTAAAGTACCATCAAGTTTATCTTGTCATATAGCTTACTGCGATGTCAATTCTCTGACGATACTACTAAATCTACGTAAATAATAGTCTACCCGATTTATATAGACTACTAACATTAGTTTTTTTTTGTTTTGTTAACACTGTCAGTTGCGCACTGCTACAAGGCTATATTTGACGCGCTTGTATTCCTTGTGATTATTAATAGCCATTTTGACCTATTTTTAATGTTTTAGAATATGTATTTTCTATGTTTTGTACTATGCTATATTTTTTTATGTTTTGTGTACGTCATGTAAGACCTGACTGTACTTAGAAGTACCATAAATTATAATTAATAATATTTATATACTTACATTTTTCTTTCATCAAATATTTACTTATTTTATGGTATATTTGAAGAATACTACAAAAATATATAGTTAGGTGCTGGGCACGTAAATTTAATAATTTGGGCTAGATAGCATCAAGAAACGTGTCGAAATAAAAGTCGATACATATCGAGTAGTTCAATCTTCTCTCCATAAAAAATACAAATACCACACGTAAATGATGACTCACTGCTGTGTGATTGTTTGGTTGTGCGGACATTTATTTACTGTTGGTATATAATTGATATCATCATCATCAACTGCTGGATGAAGGCCTCCTCATAATTATTCCACCCTCTTCGGTATTCCGCCTATATTTGTCATGTCACTTCAACTGCTCTGATGATTTTATCTATCCTTCGCGACTGGACATTTTCTATGTGATTTTTTTTATCATGTGGAAATCATACAAAAATATTTTTCGTCCATCGATTATTTTCGTCTTGAAATATAGCCTGCCCAATTCCAATTAATTACATTTTAAGAGCGATTATCTTTTATCTCGGTCTGCGCTAGTGACTGTGATTGAAATTTGATGATGATCGGTAACTAAGACTTAACGATGATTGGTAACTAAGATTTAACGATGTTCGGTCTACTCGGTTATCAGTTATGGAGTGAGGAGCTATGGACTGACATATAAAACATATATTCATAAAATTAAACAATTATAATTAAGATTTTTAAAACTTATAGTATATAACAGAACGAAGTGTTTATATAAAGATGATTATAGTAAATTATATACAATATGCAAAATATTACCAGTTGACAAAAAAGTAACATGTGCTATATATAATGTCGAACCAGGAGAGTACCGATCGCGAACAATGTGTACCGATCGCGAACAATGTGTACCGATCGCGAACAATGTGTACCGATCGCGAACAGTGTGTACCGTTAGAGAACGAGAGTGTGTTGTGGCAAGAGTAATTAACAAAATCATTAAAGAGTTATTAAACATTTTAAAAAAATGATGAGATTCAAGTGACCATCTAAAATAACAAAATAAAACTAATTTTTTGTTTCCTTGTTATATAATATTATATTCAGGTATCCACCCATAAAATATTGCGGACTAGGTCTGTTACGCCTTGTAAAAATTGTATATTTTTTTGGAAAGATTGATTTTTTCTTTATATCTCTCTAAGTAATTCATCTAATTTCTTTTAACTTTTACTATAACATGATTTAAAAGCGTGTCTCACCAGCCTAAATGGAAATGACTGTATATTATATTAACATACCAATTATGTATAGGATAATCATACTTTTAGTTCATTAACATCTTCTTATCTAATTTTTCCCTTTGTCATATTTTATTTTTAAAAAAATGTTGTTTAACTATGTAAAAAACAATCCTTACCCTAAAACCGCCATGCAGTTTAGCAGAAAATTAAATTATAATGAATATATATGTAATAAAGTTGATGTAATTTTATTTTGATGATTGGTAACTAAAATTTAACTATTGGAGGTTTACTTTTTAGTGTACCAATCATTGGTCGAAGAATTAAGAATAATCAATTACCAATCACTGTTACAATCGAACATAATCACAGTCACTACAACGGTTTAAATAACGGTTTATGTAACTAGTCTGCACTCTGACCCACGTGTTAGTTATTTATTTTAACATGCATCAGTGAATTGCTCAGTACGGACTGCTGCGTGTGTACAATACTATACGTGTAGTGGTATTCTCGCTCGAGAGGACAGAACGTCACTCCGTTCGACATTAAGTGGTCATTGGGGGCTTAATATCCTTAACTGTAATCAAGGGTCGCACCCTTGTAACATTCCAATCGATATCGGTATTCCACTTGTACGGTAGCCGCATCCATTAGCGACGGGCTGCGGTCGGAGCGTACCATATTGCAACGCCTCAAGACGTTGTCGAATTACTGCCGTCGCCATTCCACAACACTGCAACAGGCTTCAACATATTTTATACAGAGCATTGACAGTTTGTTACGGTCGCATCTCACGTGTGACGTTCACGTATTATGAATATCATTTTTGGCGCGAATTTTAAAATAATATTTAGCTATATTCAATGCTGGGCAATGGAAGCTCCTCCTCACCTAACATGTATCCACAGCGGACGAAGGGTCGCTACCCCTTTCCCCGCGCATCGGACGGGGTGGGTTTCTGCCAAGCCGAAAGTAGTCTCTCGCTCTACGCCTGTCGAACGCTCCGGACCTGCTCCGGGGCGCCACTGGCTTTGCGGCTGGCCTTCGGGGAGCTCCATACCGACCGCCATTTTTCCTCGAGATGAAGCCGCCAGGAAGCTGCGACGCGCCTCCTGAAAAACATTCGAGGACCCGCCTTGGACACGAGGCAAGCGGCGGTTATTCCAGCCGCTCACAACAGAGGACCGGAGGCCACCAACCACGAGACGACCGGACGCGGCCACGGAAACCGCGTAGCAAGTGAAGCTGTAGAGTATGCGTCCGTGAACTGGACCAGGGGCGAGCTCCAGATGCCGCTTGTCGTACGTGCCTGCGGCGGGCCAAACGTGACCATGCAGCTGGCCACAAGCGTGAAGGAGACAATAAAGTGAATGAAACGACAAAACAATTCGTGGGCCCGTGTTTAATTAAGGTTAGATTTAAGAATTTTCAATAAGATAGATATAAGAATTTTCTTTTTCCATATTTTTCTTTTGTTGTAATAAATGTGTAAATTTTTATATAGAAACTCGATCAATTTAATTTACCCTCCCGCCATCTCCTCGTGATCTCCACAAATATTGATTGCGCAACGACGAGAGCATTGCGTTTGTATCAAGTTTAATGATACAACATAGGTCAGAATAAATGAGCCACATTAAAAATATGCTACTAATAACTTCTTTTTCACTAGTCCACCCGGTAAAAACATTAATAATGACGTAAGTTACCAATGGCGTAGAGTTCTATACGTTAATAATTTTTCTTCTCTTTGCATAAATAATCTTCCTTCTAATGTCAGACCAGCGTTCTACACAAACAACAATTTAGAAATTTTTTTAATGAACTCAAAAGATAAAGATAACAAATTAAGCCACTCGGGTATATAAAATTAACTTGCAATAACTATCCCTCATTCTATATAGGCAAAACTGATCGTAATGTCAATATTCATGTCAAAGAAAATCTTAAATGCTTAAACAGTAATGGTTCCTCAAAATTTGTCAACCATATTATTGAAAACGACCAATAATACTACAAGGGTCAATATCCTCCATTAAAACGGGTTGAACAATTTAGAAAGCCTCGAATTAAAAAAGACAATAAATAGTGGTGCTCCAATTTTTAATAATCAAATTAAATTATCCATCAGCCCCATAATAGGTATCTTTCATTTAAAATCAATTTAATATCCATCAACACTGTATTTTCCCATCCCTTAATGTTCCATCTATCTATATATGTATTCTGTCTCTCTCTCTTTCGCATATAATTTTATATTCTATATCCCTCTTTATGTATATACAAGTACGCTCTTTTTGTATTTATGGTCAGTTTTAAATACGTCCTGATGAAGCTTGAGATAAGCAAAACCGGTTGACGTATAACAAATTTCGTGGTTTCACACGAAGTTATTATTATTTAATTTAATTTAATATGTCAAACCAAATAGTGATTGCTTTCTACGAAAATATAAGTGTATTTTTACATTAAAAATATATATTTGTTTTTAAATACAAATTAAATGTATTAATTAGAAAGATATACATTTAAAAAATATTGTTGTTGACATTTGTATCTCTTCCAATCCGGAGAAAATGCATCTGATAACTCAGAGGTATTTGAGATTCCGTAAAAATAAAGATGACTTTCAAATAATGGAACAAAAGATGTGATTAATTTGATTTATGATCAATTTGAAAAGTGTAATATATGGGTTCGAAATTTTGTCGTCAATACACTGTGTTGGTGTAGCATAATCGGTTGATGCATTTTCCCCGGATATGAAGAGATGCAGGTTAGAATCCCGGTAGCAACAACAATATTTTTTGATTTTATTTATATATCTTTCTAATTAATACAGTTAATTTGTATTTAAAAATCTGTTCTGAATTATTACAACTTCACAATAAGAATGTGTTCTCCTTAATAATATATCTAATTGTTTATTTATCACTTGCGATGTCATGAATTGGCACTCTTGTGAATATGCAAGGGTACAGATGTGCGGTTAACATGTCCTCGGGCTGGTGTGTGTTTCAAAACGCGTTCACGTTGGCTACACTACATCTCAATGCACTGCACGTGTTACTACAGAGTTCTAGCAGGAAATGTTTCAGTCTTAGCTCGGAGGGCTTTAGGCAACGAAAGTTTCAAGAAAGTTGGTGAAGCGAAAGCAAAAGCTTGCAGAATTGTACAATGGTAAGTTCGGACATTAAGCTGCTGAAATTTCACCGATAATATATACTCGTATCATTTACTTCAGAGTATACTTATTACTTCAGCAATGAACGGTGGTAAGTTTGTGCATTAAGCTATTGAATTTTCGCTGATGTGTGTATAATCTATGCAGATCATTAAGGAAGCAAGAAACGTTCGGACTAGGTGCCTACCACTGCAATATTGCGTTCTTTAATCCGATTACACGAGTGTGTAGATTGTAATGGTCTAATGGTGTAACGTCTACATCATGTAATGATATTTATATTACATTAGGTAGACGTATGTATTATAAATAATAAATAAGAAGTATCGTAGAAGTATTTCTTATTTATTATTTATAAAGAGTGTTATTTTAGAGGTTAGTTTTTCGAATTTGCTACACTTTTTCCAGCGACAGCCAATTTAACAGCTGACAGCTGATCTGTGCTCAGTTTAGTTTGCCATTTCACCATGAATAGACTTACGCCAGAACAACACTCGAAAATTGTGCAAATTTGTTTCGAAAATCGTGATTCAGTTCGTGAAATTTATAATCCATTTTACGGTAACATAATCGTCGATCCGAGCAAGTAATTCGATTAACCATGGGTCGTTTTCACATCACGCATTCTCTGATTGATAATACGCATCCGCAGAGATGTCGTACAGTGCGCACCGAAGAAGCTGCTGTCTCTTCAAAAATGATGCCGATCTGAGCGTCACAGTTAATGGAGAGCGCTATAGATCCATGATTACTGACTTTTTCGTTCCCCAATTGAATGGCATTAGTATGGAAGAGCTGTGGTTTCAGCAAAACGGCATAACATACCACACAGCGTGCGCCACAATCAATTTATTGAAGGGAACATTCGAAGAGCGCATAATTTCGCGTAATTGTCCTGTGAATTGGCCTCCAAGATCGTGTGATTTAACATATTTGGATTATTTTCTGAGAGGATATGTAAAGTTGATAGTCTACGCCGATGAACCAAAGACGATAGACGACTTAGTAGCCAACATTCGTTGTGTTATTGCCGATATACGACCCCAGCTGATTCAAAAAGTGGTCGAAAATTGGACTTCCAAATTGCGCTTTATTCGACTAACCCGCGGCTTCCACGTGCGCAAAATCTAATTTAAACACTATAGGCATAAAATTATCTTTCCAATAAAGCTAATACCTTGATAAATACCACGATTTTTGTGTGTTTTATTTCATTTTAAAGTTCCCGTACAAAATAATACAACACAGTAAGTACTATTCAACAGTCAACCAATTCTACTATTATTTTTAAGTATCAATTTTAAATTAATACTTTTACTTTTATTTTAAACCATATTTAATATATACTGACTATGCTTTTTTGTAACAACAGAAAATATTTTAATATGTAAAGCGTCATCTTTTGTGTTTTTATTTTAATATGTCCTTCCATTTTTTTTTTTAAGTAACGTAAATTATTTTTAAATGTGAGGCAGTTTTCCTAGATCAGGTCTAGCCTGAGTGGGAAATTGCCATAATAATATTATTGTCGTAAAAAAATTATGTGTATTAAAAATAATAAATAAATATATGTATATTTTCTTATTAGCGCTAAATACACATTTGCAATTATTTTAATGTTTCTGTATTTTACGATGTCCATAGGTATTTTATTATAATTTCATGCATTTTGTATTGTAATTTGTTTAAATATATACTGTAACATCTCAATTTTATGTATAGCTATTATATCAATTTCATTGTCAATGCACAATTCATACCCAGTGTAGTATCTATTGACTACGGTGGGTAGTCCCATTATAGTAAACGCGTATGACGAGCATTTTTAAAAGAGGTTTAATAACCATATTTTTAGTATACATAACTTTTTTTTAGAACTCTCATTATTGTTATGAAGTTGCAGTTTTTCAGGGCATAGTTTTTATCGATAAATATATATTATCTTTCCAGTTGATTAAATTAATTTGTTACTTATTTATTCTGGCATATGTTGTATCATTAAACTGTTAATGCATTATAATGTAATGTATAAAAAAAAATTTAAAAATATATTTTAAGATCGCCTTGCAGTAAAATCTGTTATAACCACTCTTGATAACTAATGGATAGAGTACATTATTAGATAAAATATAAACCTCAGAAATGTATTTGTAAGAAAGACATAGAGAAGGTCTAGGTAAAAATACCACGAAGAGCGAGGCATATCCAGTAATCTACAGATGATATCGATGGTGTCGAAGACAAAATTGCACGGCGACCATTGTAATCTCACTCTCAGTCTCTATAATAAATATTAGTAACGCTTAAGATGTTTTAAATTTGCTAAATAAAGTAGGTTGTATTTAATTAAGATTAAATTGTATATATTTAGACTATTGTAGATACTCATTCAAATGCACTGAAGCCCTGAAATCCTTCATTCGAATATTTATTGGCGAACTATATGATGAGAAGTTAATTAATTATCGAGAATATTGCATTTAGAGGGGTTATTGGAAACTCGTTGTGAATTTTGCAGAACGTAGTGTTTGATTACAGGATGCGAGAAACATGAGCGAGGTCCCGTTTCCTGCTCGGATAGCTTCAAGGGCTTCCGGGTAGATTACCGACATATGAGAAGTTGGCCAATATCTCTGCAACGAATTACGCCCGAATAATATCAATTTAAATCCACATTCATAACCGGAGTTAATTTCTATTATGTCAAATCAAAATAGCATAAAAAATTATGACACGGTGGTTTCGGGTGTATTCGAATGTTATGTCCCCGGATCCACGGATAAGATTTTCAACTCAAGACCATTGGACAGGGATTATATTGGTCGTATACCCATCTCAAGTCTTAGATATTCCCAGTCTTTGGTCTCATTTCACACTTGTAATACGTCAAATATCAATCCATTCGTCAATTAAAATAATTTGTTATTAGGAGAACACATTCTTATTGTGAAGTTGTAATTATTCAGAACATGATTTGAGATATTTTAAATATGAATTAAAATATCACAGACCTATGTTCTGAATAATTACAACGTCACAATAAGAATGTGTTCTTCTAATAATAAATTTATTTCAATGTGTCCAAAATTTAATAAAGATGAATTGATAATTCTGGCGTCTACTATCAGATTACTCAAAGGTATTTGAGATTCTGTAAAAATAAGGTAGATGACTCTTTCAAATAATGGAACGATTAAATGTATTTATATAAAAAAATGTTAACATATAGTTTCGAAAATTTGTCGCTAAAAATATCGTCACTGTAGCATAGTCGAATAATGCACCTACCCCGGTTTGGAAAGAGATGCAGATTCGAATCCCGGTGGCGCAACAACAATATTTTTCGAGAAAATTGATTTTATATGTATATATTTCTAATTAGTATATTTAATTTATATTTGAAATAATTTTTACCCAGCATCCATTAAAACGGAATAAATATTTGTAATTTAATATCTCCCCTTCATTAAAAAAATTAATTAAATAACATTGTAGGTATTTATGGTTCTAGGTTACATTTGCGAACATATATTGTGTCTCTTGAGTCTCATTGTTAAATCAAACGTCGTAAACACGGTAATTTGTATCTCTTTCTACCAATCTCAAGCTGATCTCTAAGTTTATCTCCTTATAGAAATCTCCGTGCACATGGTACTGAGATTTGTCTCATTCTGTGCACACGCCATTACGATATGGCATTCATGTTGATGCATAACTATTTGACATTTAAAAAAAATTATATTATAACATAAATTATACTGTATAACTAAAAAGAAAACAAATTCAAAACACATTATAGACAATTATCATTCAGGGGCGTAGTCACATAAATAATTCGAAAGAGAATGCTAAAACAATAGTGAAACCGCAATTAACAATAGTAGTAAAATAATTTTAAGATACATAAAACGTTTTTGATTTTTTTCATATTTGTCTATTACGCAAACGCAAGAGCATACCGATGTGACATTTTTATTACTATCAAAATAATATAATTACTGAGAGGATATAATTTTTTGAAGCCACAGAAAACAATTATTGCATTAATGAATGGATATAAATAAAATAATGTTATAACTCTACTTGAGCTTATTAGCACTACTCGAATTTCGAGAGGAACAGTAACTCTCATCGACAGATGAAGTATTAAACTAACTACACATAAATATAGGAGACAAGGCTTAGGTGGTAGACATGCAAGTAATTAGGTACTAACAGATGGAGAGAAAGGGGGCGGAGTTACCGGTGGACGGTGGAGGGGTGGTTGTAACAGGAATATTGACAGAAGAGATAAGTTGGAAAATGTAATATTATATAACGTATTATATAATATAATGTAATATTAAGTTAACACCTGAGTTTAAATTCCTTTTTATTTCTAAACTTTCAAAATTATTCATTTTTTTACCTTCACACGTGACTGGGTGAAGAAGTTTAATGGTACACGAATGAAAAGAATGTTAATTATCCATGAGTTGTTAGCGAATTCTGAAAATTTGTCACTAGTTAGACAACGACGATGCTCTTTTAATCTAATGTTGAGATTTCTAGAGGTCTGTCCAATATATTTACTATTGCAATCTCCGGAATTTCCGAAATTTCATAATTTTGTTTATGAAATTTCGTAAACACCGCTTTTTTCAATATTTTTAAGTTATCTATTTTTGACTTTGTATTCAGAAGTACCTAATGCGCCTAAGTTATTGGTGTAATACGCGGATCTAATAAACTCAAGTAGAGTTATAACATTGTTTTATTTATATCCATCCATGATGAAACTCTACAAAGTTAATGCCAATTCTATCAATAATATCATATAATTCCTTCACTGTTCACAATCGCACATCTCTCATGTTTTATATTCGTAATTTATAAGTTCCCTCTCATGTTTTATATTCGTAATTCATAAGTTCCCTCTCATGTTTTATATTCGTAATTCATAAGTTCCCTCTCATGTTTTATATTCGTAATTCAAAAGTTCCCTCTCATGTTTTATATTCGTAATTCATAAGTTCCCTCTCATGTTTTATATTCGTAATTCATAAGTTCCCTCTCATGTTTTATATTCGTAATTCATAAGTTCCCTCTCATGTTTTATATTCGTAATTCATAAGTTCCCTCTCATGTTTTATATTCGTAATTCATAAGTTCCCTCTCATGTTTTATATTCGTAATTCAAAAATTCCCTCTCATATTTTTATTGTTAGTTCATAAATTTCCACATCTCTCATGCCGCTAATTAAAAAAATCGCACATGTCTCATATTTTATATTGATAATTAACTAATTAAAGTCACTATTAACGACATATTACGATTCTTCTCTCTGTCCTCTCTTTTTGCTCTTGGGTCTCGGAAAATTGACGGTTAAGTTCAGTGTGCATCAATTGGTCAGTCTGTTATGTACAAACATCTTTATATGTTCAGATTATCTGGATATTTGTTTATATATAAAATCAAAAGATGGTAAAATTTTACATTTACTGTTAAACATCCTTTAAGATTTCACCGAGTATAGCATCATACGACAGACACACATACTTGAACTTTTATTATATTGTTATTAATTACTGATAATTATGATAGTAAATTTCCACGTAATTAAGAAATCTTTTCATTATGTATAAATTTATTTTATGTGCTTTGTTTTCTGGACTGTTCTGCCATATACATCACGTGACCTCTCTGTCCGACGTTTTAGTTCCATTGCAAGGTCCATCATCAAGGCTGTAGTCATTAATCCCATTAGAATCTGACATGCCATAAAGACACGAGAATATCCTAAATTATTTTATTTACTATTAGAACACATTCTTATTGTGAAGTTGTAGTTATTCAGAACATAAGTCTGTGATATTATGAATTAAATATATTAATTAGAAAAATATGGATATAAATTTCAGATTCCGTAAAAATAAGGCAGATGGCTCTTTCAAATAATGGAACGAATACATATATTAATATCAAAAAGGTAACAGACAGGTTCCAAAATTTGTCGCTAAAAATATCGTCGCTGTAGCATAGTTGGATAATGCACCTTCCACGGTTTGGAAAGAGATCCAGGTTCGAATGCCAGTGGCGCAATAACAAATTTTTCGATAAAATTTAATTTGTTTGTATATCTTTCTAATTAATATATTTAATTCATATTTATTTTATTTACCTTAATTAGTTATTAATAGTTATTTAACCGTTAGTTAAACCGTTATTTAAACCGTTATTTAAACCGTTATTTAAGCCGTTATTTAAACCGTTATTGTATTCGATTGTGACGATGATTAGTTACTTATTATTCATAATTTTACAAACAATCACTGGAACAGTAGAAACTAAACCTCCAAATGTTAAATCTCAGTTGCCAATCATCGTTAAAATCGAATACAATAATAGTCACAATGATGGTTTAAGTTTAAATAACGGTTTACCATCGCTAAATTATTAATGAAACAAATTCTCAATATGTATAAAAAGAGTTCGTTTTTCAAACACTCACTTTGTTTAATTTTTGAAACCCGTTAGATCGTTCGATTTTGAGATGATTATGCCCGGTGTGTTGTATACAGAGATGGACTTTTATTCTAGTTATTATTGATTACATAATTTGAATATAACGTGAAGCCGTCGAGGTTCACCGAACGGCGTCCGCCGCAACAAATCTCTCAATGCTCATTGCGCAAACTGATCCGCCTAGGGCAGCGGTAAAGTAATATGTGTATCGTTTGCGCAATCAATTGAAACAAAAAGTGCACTTGGCCTGGATAGGCGCCGGCGCAGCTCGCGACATTGTCGGCAACGCGACAGTCTGCAACGGTAGCGACTCATTGTGGATTGTTGCATTGTACTCACAATTAGTGTCAACAATCTCTCGGCAGACGCGATTTTATTTAACACCTATTTATAATTTATTTCGTTTGTTTATTTATAACTCTAAAATCATCATATGTAAATAAATCAAATGATTTTTGATAAAATAAACAGTAATTCTAAATGTTAATTTAATTGTTTAGCATTATTTTTAAAATAAATTAGATGAAACAGATATTAGTATTAGCAATATTTAAATATGTTCAAGTACACACAATTACTGGATTTTTACCTACAAAGGCACTGTTACTAAACAAATATCAAAATCTAACAGAGACAAAGCTATTTTTTGGAAAATATATGGAAGTATCGAGTAATTACAGGGCTTACGACCTGTCTTCGGCTGGCTTAAGTCATAGTGATGACATATATGCTGTTTAAAATAAAAAGAAAAAATAATTATCAAATTTGGTCCATAGATGGCGATGGTTTAGTGATACTCGAAGCGATTCCACATACTAACATAAATACAACTTTATATATATATATATATATTTATAATATAACCATTTAAGCCAGCCGTAGACAGGTCGTAAGCTCTGTAATTACCCCATGCTTCCATATATTTTCCATTAAATATAATAAAAAATATCTTTGTCTCTATGAGATATCTGATATTTGTTTAGTTATTAGTATATGGCGATCCTCTGCTTACCTAGATCCGTACTATGAGCAAAAGATCCCATATCAGTCCTACTCATTTGCCACCAGGTTGGCATTTTTACTCTAGAAGGCAACCGTGTTACGCTGCAGAGCAGTATTGTGGCAATGCAACACGACATGGTTGATAGCAAAAAGTCATTCTCCCTCTTTTCAGTGAAGATTCTGCCTTTATTTATTATAATTAGATTAATGTAAAGAATAAGAATATATAAACAATGATATATATTAAATATAATGATTATTTGACAACACAAAATTCAGTAATAAACTAAATATAAAACACAGCAGAATAATAAAAAAAAAGTTACCGTCAGACAGCGATAACAAAGTTAGTTTGCTTTTTTTATACTATACAAGATATTTATTGTACAATCTGAGGTGACGTAACCAAAATAACCTACAAAATTTTCTTACGTTGAGCGCCAAGTGGACCATCTTCCACAATGACTGTCGTCTTCAGTATCCACTCGTCCGCTATCAAAACGTTTCATTTAAACGTTTTTATTTGATAATTATCCCCATTCACTTTCACTATAGCTTTTAGAACGTCACATGAACCAAACATGTTAACCAGAAACATAACGAACTACTCATATCTCAAATTCAACCGAATCAATATTCTTACGAGCTGCATTAAATTCAGAATGATATATTATTACGTATGAATATAATCCTACATTATATATAATGCAAATGTCTACAGGTTTACACTCATTATATCAAATTAGGCATATTGATAACAACTTTTTGGGAATTCTTTGAATAGATACCGCTCGTGAACACATTCTTATAGTGAAGTTGTAATTATTCAGAACAGATTTTAAATATGAATTAAATGTATTAATTAGAAAGATATACATGTAAAATCAATTTTATAGTTCTCCTAATAATAAAGTTGTGTCAATGTGTCAAAAATTAATTGATAATTCTGGCGTCTGCTATCAGATTGCTCAAAGGTATTTGAGATTCTGTAAAAATAAAGTAGATGGCTCTTTCAAATAATGGAACGATTATAAATGTATTAATATTAAAAAGGTAACATATAGGATCGAAAATTTATCGTTGTAGCATAGTTTGATAATGCACCATCCCCGGTTTGGAAAGAGATCCAGGTTCGAATCCCGGTGGCGCAACAACAATATTTTTCGATAAAATTGATTTTATATGTATATATTTCTAATTAATGTGTTTAATTCATATTTAACATTTTATTTTATTTTTATTTGTTAACTTTGTTTTATTAACCACTTACTGAGTTTAAATACATCTTTTTTTTTTACAAAATTTCTTGTTCATTGACATCCTGAAGAAGAAAATAGTATTTTTCGAAACCGTTAGATGTATTTAAACTCAATAAGTGGTTAATAAAACAAAGTTACCAAATAAAAATAATGAATTTTAACCACAAAGTTAATTTTGCTAATTTCAGAAGTGTCATTGTTTTATCTTATATAGACATACACTACACCACGCTTAACATTTGTTTATTTTACTCTTCCAACAAATGATCTATACGAGAGTTATTTTGAACCTTCAATCGGCACTGTACGGATAGAACTCTAATTTCGCTGAATCACATTCGGTGTACGTCACACCATTTTTGCTTTCTCTTCAGAATTAGTCATAATTCTAACACATTACTATTATTACGGAAAAAGTAAAAGTCAATTAATTACGAACATTAAATTAAAGCATATTAATGTAACGTTAACGCTGAATTGTTTTTTTTTAACAATTGTTTAATTACTTTATGTGATTTTATTTATTTATTTACACTGTGCCTGAGCACACGTCAAATTTTCCCCAAAATTAAATAATTTAATTGATTTCAAAAATTTTAATAAACAGGTGCTTAAAAAGCGAATTTTTCTCTCACAAAAAAATTAAAGAAAGAAAGTATTTTGAGACGAAACCACCTATTTTAAAATTGCACTATTATTAAATTTTCTTTGTTTTTTTAAAGGTAAGAAAACAGGTTAATAGTTTCGTATAGTTTACTAGTTATGTTACAATAATAAAAAATGGTTAATTTCTATGAATAAGACTTCACTTCTGGTGTTGGATTTCTATAGTATAGTTTAACATTAATCGTGCCTTTGGTGATAAGTTTTAATAAGTATTACAGTAATGAAAGCACCATTCACCTTTTGACCTGCACCATAAAAAAAAGTTATTAAACATGTTACATATGCTATACTAACTGTAAATACAAAAACGAAAACACAGAACGGCAATATCCAATGGAATTATATATTATTATTATATACCCCCTGCCCTATTCAGGCATTAACATAATTTGTAAAATAATAGAAAATTCCATCAGAAGTGCAATACATAAAGAAAAAAAATATATAATATCAGCATGTTATTCCATAATAAAATAATATATTTGTGAAGTAAAGCAATTTACCCGTCACCAATGAGTTGAGACACAAAAAATTGTAATAATGTAGTTCTATAAAGAGTTAAATTTAAAGCAAAAATGTCGACTACCTCCGCATATTCATTCCCTAACGAATGCAATTTGGGGACTGCGGAGTTATCTAATGCATGTGTTCTGACATTACCACTGTAATAGAACAATGAATTGTGTCTCGATGACCTCAATGGTGCGTGAAAGTCAAGCAATTATATAAATATTTAAATACAGCATCAAAAGCATATATAATATTTAAGCATTACACTTATATATAATATAATTAAATTATATATCAACAAAACTGTTTTCGTTTCCGAACCTGTGGATTAGTAAAATAATGTATTTTCGAAAAATTCACACGAGTCAGTTCTAACGACCTAGTACTTCTAGAAAGCGCTCTAGTGCGAAATCAGATCGATGAAATCGAAAACGTCTAGCTTGTATAATCTGTGTATGTCAAAATGTATTTTTCTTTTTTAAAAAAACCTTCATCGGAGTTTTTATAGTAAAATATTTTATTTTAATTGAAAATATTTTTAATCAATTTAAGAAATAAAAATAATCGGTAAATTTTAACAATTCCAATTCTATTATAATATTATTATAAAATCAGAACCTTTAAAATTTTTGAAATCTAACCGTTTTAACCAAAGTTACGAACTACTGTAACTTTTTATGCTCACTTGTACTCCTCACTCTGACAGATAGGATAAGCGAAACGGAGCGGTAGCAGATAAGCCAGTCCAAGGTCAAATTCTAGTTGGGAGTGACGTATGCGGTTCAGTTTATCATTTTCGTTACCAACCAGTTTCACTTCTATCCGAAAAAATTAGCTTAATTAACGACCGAATAAAATATAGTCACCGGGTATGACATGTTTGTTTGGTGACTTTTTCGTCACATATTTATCTGAAATTACTCTTGAAAAACTTCAAATTCCATTGTATTTAACGGCAGCTTCTTTTGAAACACCTTAATATCATTTGTAATTTTTAGCGAGACTGTCTAACGCGTATATTTCTGAGGAAACAAGAGAAATCTACCGTATTGTTTTGTTTAAAATGGATAGTACACATTAAAACTGTGCCAGATAAAATCTGCATTCTTCGAGTGGGCTACATTTTTAACTAGTTATAAAAAAATCAACGTAATTATTGAGATTTCCATCGCGGAAGTTAATACATTTAAGAAATTTATTTTGCACGTATTCAATTGGGTTAAAAATAAATACGAGTGTGGAAGCCGCCAGATCATTCGAGTTGACTTCTTGCGCAATTGTGATACGGTAGTTCAGTGGTAAGAGGCGAAGTGAAAGGCTCGGATGTTCGTAATGTATATCCTAAAAGCGTAACATTGTTATATAATATTATATTGTACAAGAGGAGAGATGGGTGCCAAGTGGCGAGACTTCAAGGTCGGAACACAATTATTATTTCACACCAGTTAAGACGCACACATAAAGAAAGAGAGCATTATTTTAGCCGAGTAAAATTAAGTTTTTTTTAATACAGGTCGATTCCCAGTATATTTTATTGTTTCAGATATAAGTTTGTAGATATGAAAATAAAAACACTTATAATTTCACTAGTACAGACCAGTAAATGAATATACATGAAAGAAAGTGTATATATAAGAGAGGGGTTTGGAACATTAGGAGAGGAGTTTGGTATTTTACACACATTCTTTGTGGAAAAATATATCCGATAGCTTATGTCACATTTATGTAACAATAAAAGTATTTACTCTTCGAAAATTAAATCTGTGTAATCAAAATATATATTTTACATGAATGCATATTACATTATCAGCGTTTAAATTTAGGTTCCAATCGAGTCATATTTTTTAAATAATCGCGGAGCTATTTGATTGCGTAAGTATTAAAGTGATAATATGGGTGACATCAAAATGAAAATATTGTGTCAAGAAATTTGCGTTATATGTTTTATGTTTATGATCACTAGCTCTTTTTAATTCTTTAAAAATAGCTAGAATCGTTTCCCGTATCGCCTAGCAATTCTATATAACTGAGATTATTATCATGCTTTTAAAATTGGCAATATTAACGTTGTGGTTAAAGTTCATATATTTATTTATTATCTTTGTTTTATTAACCACTGAATTGAGTTTAAATACATTTACAGGTTTCGAAAAATACCATTTTCTTCTTCTGGATCTCATAACTAACCAAAAACATATATTATTATTTCTTTACCGGAATCTATTTAAAAAAACAATTATTTAAAAAATTAATTAAATTTAGTACTTAGCTCCAATTGTTACTTAATACGAATTTACTCTAATAAGTTTTAGGAAAAAAAATTTGAATGGGACTCGTAGTTAAATTTAGTTGGTTGTTTATAATTTTTTGATTAGTTTTACATGCTTTATTTATCTCCAACGATTCCAAATTATTTAATTTGTGACCAATACCGTTTGTATGCAAAATTGACAATCCCAATTTTTTATCAAAACCATGACCATTTTCTATCAAATGATTAGAAAATTCTGAACACCCATTATTGTTCAAACATCTCAAATGCTCCCTTACTATTATATTAAAATTTCTACCCGTTTTACCAATATGAAATGCAGCACAATCCTTGCAACTAAGTTCATAGACACCAGAATTGTTAAATTTATCATCTTTGTCTTTAGAATTTATGAGTAAATTTCCTATATTATTATTTGTATAAAACGCCGGTCTAATGTTTCGTGGTAGGTGTTTAGATATTTGATTCGAAAAGTTATTTATGTATAAAATCATTATTATCATTATGTCTTATCTGTGATTTAAATAAAAAATGATTATTATATTCTTTTAATTTATTTTTAAAATAGTGTCTATCAAACCTGTATTATACCCGTTATTAACTGCTATTTTTTTAATTGTGTTCAATTCAATATTGAAATTGGGTGTTGACATAACAATATTGACTAAACGATATATCATGGAGTGGAATCCTGAATGTTATGATGATGATTAGATTCATTGTGTATGATAGCATCTGTAAAAGTTGGTTTTCTAAAAATTTTGAATTCAATTTTATTATTATTTTTAATCAATGTTAGATCCAAAAAATTTAGGGTCGAATTATTATGTATTATGTAATTATATAAAACAAATCAAAAAATTATAAACAGCCAACTAAATTTAATTACGAGTCCCATTCTGAAATTTTTTCCTAGAAATTATTCGAGTAAATTTGTATTAAGCAACAATTTGGGTTAGGTACTAAATTTAATTAATTTTTTAAATAATTGTTTTTTTTTTAAAAATTGCTTCTGGTAAAGAAACAATAATATATGTTTTTAGTTAGTTATGACATCCTGAAGAAGAAAATTGTGTTTTTCGAAACCGGTAGATGTATTTAAATTCAATTGAGTGGTTAATAAAACAAAGATAATAAATAAAAATATGAGATTATTATCAGATGTTTCTATAGATTTGGGGTATATTAATTTTTATTTGGTTTTTTGTAACTATTTCTTGAGAATTCTTTGAATTATGTTCTTACCGAAACCGAAACCATTATCATAAGCGAAACGCGTCTCACGGGAATTAACAGAGTGTTTTTATTTTCACAGTATATTTTGTCAGTATTATTGTTTGTATCAGTGAGTATCATGTTTGCTACCGTGTACCTATATATTTATAGATTCTGTTATTGTATCTAACTTATTCATAATCATATATTACAAGAGAAAAACATTGCCTTCCGTGATACGAATTCTGATCTAGTCAGATGAATATGTAATAATGAACATATTAAATAAATAAAAAGATACCCTTTCCCTTTCCCCCTGACCTAACCACCGTCAAATATGTATTATATAATAATACACACCTTTTCAAAAATTACCCAGGTGTGCTTGAAAATATAATCAATTAATATCATTTATCCATTCCATAAAATAAAATCGATAACATATAGCATCTGACGTAATCGTTCGTAGTAATTCGTATTATATTATTATCCATAGAAAAAAAAACGTGTATTTCCGAGAGAAATTTTGTTATTGATTTTTTTAAATAAATTATATTCGTGTTATTTGTTGTCGAATTATTTTTAGTGTCATGTAATGTTAATGTATTATCCCACAAAACTGACCACAGAGTATGTACTTGTTTCAAAATATTGATGACGTAGACTCGAGAAACATTTCCAAGTGTACATACTACACGCGCATCGAATTTCTCTTTTATCTTGAACTTTTTACAATATACTGATTATGTTAAATTATAGTCGATTAAAATGTATCCATTGAAATCGATACTATCTGCAAATCGATTATGTATTCTTTTCCTTGGCACACAATTTATGCTAATTATCGGACGGTAAAATGTAAACGAAAAAAATATGATAGTACTAAAAATGCATGTCTTTCAAAATACAACAATGATATACAAATAATTAGAAGTCGAGATTTCAACCCGAGACCTTTTTGTGCCCACGATCTGCTCTCTGTTTATATAAAAATCTAAATCTCCGAGAATTCTGACTTGAAATTGTTTATTTTATATGTTCCCAAATAATACATTGTATAATCTAATCAAATTATTATAGTTTTAATTAAAATATTTAAAAAGCACTTATAACATGTACAGTATGTTATAAACTTTATTACATCCATTTAAAAAAAAAAAACTTTTTTTCACAGAGCAGTAAGTAAATGAATAGACATCAAATAAAGTGTACATATTGGTGAGGGGTTTGGAACATAATTGCGGGACGAGGAGCATTCTTCAAACATTATTTGTGGAAACATAAATCCGATACGTTTATGCAACAGTAAAAGTATTCACTCTTCGAAAATTAAATCTTCGTGTAAACAAGACGTATTTTTTACATTCATTCATATTATATTCTCAGCGTTTAAATTTTTGTTCCAATCGTGTCATATATTTTTTTAAAAGTCGCAGAGCTATTTGATTGCGTAAGTGGTACCAAAGTGATCACGTGAGTGACACTAAAATGAAAATATTGAAACAAGTAATTTCCGTTAGTGGTCACTATCTAAGCGAGAAAGAGACAAAGTTATCTGACCGCTTCACGCTACTAGACATTAATGCAACAACGCACTTGACGTCAGTTGCCTCATATCGGTTGTGAACACCACGCGCAGTGCCTTGTACCTTTAATATATACAGACTAAAAGTAAATTTAACACATTGATAATAATTGTTATTAAACTATTTTTAATACTTTTCGAAATTTCTTGGTGGTTTAATTTTATTGTCATCTCTTTCTCTCAAAACTTTCATCACGTGTGTAACACCAAAATATAAATATTGGAACAATGAATTTGCGTTAGTTCATGTTTGTCATATTTGATAGTAATAAATAAATCTAATTTAAAAAAAGAATTATTAATTCTGGCGTCTGCTATTGATTTACTCAAAGGTATTTGAGATTCCGTAAAAACAATGTAGATGACTTTCATATAATGGAACGACAGATGTATTAATTTGAAAAAGTGTAACATACAGGTTCGAAAATTTGTCACGAAAGGTATTGGCGCTGTAGCATATTTGGTAATGCACTTTTTCTGAATTGGAAATAGAGATCCAGGTTCGTATTTCGGTAGCGCAAAAATAATATTTTTCGATAAAATTGATTTCATATGTGTATCTTTATAATTAATACATTTAATTAGTATTTAAAACATCACAGTCATATGTTCTGAATAATTATAACTTCACAATAAAAATGTATTCTCCATAACAATATGAGACTATTTTCCGAAGTACCACCAGATCGTTACAGTCTCATTTTCATAACGTCTAACCATTCTTAATCTACTTTTTCTTTCCCTATCTTGCCCCCATTCTGATCTGACCTCGGCGATATCTTCCCACTATTCTACGTCAGTATGGGAAGTTTTCTTGTTACTTTTACAAACATCTTTAAAACATAGATAATGAGACCTGAGACCTCGAGGATTGACTTTCGTTGTATGTTGCAATAAGTTTTGTTTTTCAAATTGAAAAATTTCACAGTACTTAAAGTTGATTATGAAATTTTTATAATTTTTTGAATCCTGAACCTTTAAAATTGTATTTACTAGTTGCTTTCTGACACAAAGCTGTTTTAACCCGATCCAAGGTCACATATGGGTGATGCGTTATATGGGTTATGACAATTTTTTTGAACACGATAACTCCTGTAGTACTTATTAAATATCAATCAAAATAGACCTGGTCTTGGCTAAATTCATTGACAGCTTGATCCGCCATCTTGTTTCCAAATGGTGGCGGATCGAAAACATAAAAATTCTTAACTATGTTAATGTTGGACCAAGATATGAATATAATGTACGAGAACATACATACACAGACGACACCTACCTAATTCATACAGCCAGTGCTGTGAAGGATTTTTTGAATACACGTTATTAATTTTATATTTATTCCTGGAATAATATGGTCCATTTCTACGTTGACATTAAGATTTTCTTCATTTCGACGTTTTTATTGAAATAGATTGATAGTACATTTAAAACACCCTGTGTTACTAAGTTACTTCACACTATGTCAATTTGCCAACAGATAATTTCCCGCCAGTAGATCGAAAGAAATATATTAAATAACGATCAGAAAAAAATTAAGATACCCTTTTAAACTCGAAGTTATATCATTTTTGTAATGAATTTCGTGTTGATCTTATATCTGATCTATCTAGGTTAGATTTTCAATACTATTCTAAATTAACTTATAATTATACTAAATCTGTAACCTCTTTGGATTAAGGTTTGAAGCTATGAAGAACGGAGAACTGAGCATGTATGAGAACCTTATGTTATGCAAAATAGCTGGTGGTTCAAGGTATAGTGTGCGGAGGTCTGTCGCCTCCACTATCATCATTACCGCCGACGACTCTGAATACACCTTGCATATACAGATCGATTTATCGTATTATTAAGACAACTTAGAAGACCTCGAAATATAAAAGACAGTAAATAGTGGTACGCCAATTCTCGCAAATCAAATTAATTTATTCATTAGCCCCATGTTAGGTATGTTTCCTTTAAAATCAATTTAATATCCATATACACTGTATTTTCCCTTTCCTTAATCTTCCGTTTAACAGTATATATATTCTGTCTCTATCTTTCACATATAATTCTATATTTTGTCTCCCTTAATGTTCTATCTAACTGTAAATGTATTATGTCTCTCTCTTTCACGTGTAATTTTATATTAAGTATATATAAGTTCATTATTTTTATATTTATTGTTAGTTTTAAATACGTCTTGACGAAGCTTGAGCTAAGCGAAACCGGTTATAGTGTAATAATATTCGTGGTTTAATACAAAGCGATTGTATTTTATTTAATCTAATATGTCAAACCACAAAGTGATTGCTTTCTACGAAATTTTTTTTTTTTTGCTATTTTGAAAATATGTACGTTCCGTCTCTGCTCCCACTTATCATCATTGCATTATTATTATTAACGTGATTGATTATAAAGCGGCTCAAAATTACTTTAGTCTTTGAGACGATCTTATCTTCAATCCTGCTCTGCCACTCACTCAAATGATCGTTTCTGCATTCTCTCCTGAAGATCGTCATCTGCAAAATGTAGATTTTTCCATTTATACAATGAAGATGAATTTTGTGATGATCCAAGCGCCTTTCACAATCCACTTTAATATTTAGATTCACGAGAGTGGCTGTTCATATTTTAATTGAGATTGCATCAACCATTCTTGATAGGGAATCTATGAGATGGCTTGTGAAGATTAACGGACACTGTTGCGTTACTGTGTACAATACTGATTATGTTTACATAACGTTTAGTAATACCTTGTCTGTTATAAGCATCTACGATAGAAACTTTCTTATTAGAATCGAATTGATTTTCATAGTTTATAAATCCGATATGCAGTAGTATTCTATATTCTTGGCAGAGCTCTGTGATTTTCCTCATGATAGAGAATCGCAATATCCATGAACACCTGCCCTTTTGACCATACTTCTCCACTTTTCTCGGCACCCAGTAGATCTTAGGGCAGTCACCAGAGAAGTGGGTGTTGCCTTTTTAACTTGATCAGTTCAACGGGTGAGAGATCTTCTTCTTCATCCTTCTCCGTAGCCCACCACAACAAGCTTCTACAAGCTATCTTCCCTTCGCAAGATATCCAAAAAATTGAAGGATTCGTCTCAAGCAAATGGTTAATTAAATGACAAATTCAGAATTCAGGTCATATTAGTGAATTTGCGATTATTCAGAATATATTAAATAATAATTATATTAGGCTCTAATGACCTATCACCTTCTACTATTCGCTTCTCCAAGCTATCTTCCCTTCTCGCAAGATATCCAAAAAATTGAAGGATTCGTATCAGGCAAATGGTTGAAAGTCGGTCCTTGAACTTCAGTTTCATAGTATGCGCAACATGTGTCTCCAACACAATATTTCAAACGCATCAATCCATCTTCTCTCCCTTGCTTTCAAGGTTCATGATTCCACACCACATAAACATAAGAATGCATCAGAGACCGTACAAGTCTGACCTTCGTTGTTTTGGAAATACCGCAATCTTTCCATATTTGGTCAAGTCTGGACATATAATTTTTCGCCATACCTATGCGTCGTTTAATTTCTCGCTCGCAGCTACCGTTGTCAGTAATTATATGGTCCATAATGCTAAATAAAACCTTCTCCGAATTCTGGTTATTTTTTTGCTTATCCCAATTTTCCAACGGTTTGTGATAATTCTGGCAGATACCTCGTACAAGGTCGGTAAAAGACCGATAGACCGATAATTGTTCATGTCTTCTCTGTTTCCTTTTTTTACAAAGAAAGTGATAGATGTATTCTTCCATTTCTCTGGAACGTTCTCTTCAAGCAAGTAGTCTGTAAAGAATTATATAAAAACATCGTTTTTATGCATTTTCTCTACCGACAAGTATTGTCTGGCCTATCTTACTCTACCCAGTTTCCGCAATTGCTTGGATTAGCTTCGTATTGAATTTATGAAGGATTTCCTTTATTTTACATAATATGAATAATTATGTAAACACGTGTATATCTGGCAAACAAATCAGTATAATTAAAGTTGCAGATACTAATTATTAAAGAAATCTAATACTTATTAAAGAAATCTTTTGCCATAGGGACTCCTGGATATTTAAACGAAATTTATGACGAATTAAAAAAAAAAATTAACTTGGTTTGAAAAACGGGAAATAATTTAAGTAAATAAGGAATATTCCCGGAAGGATCATCTGCCTAATGGAAAAGTGTATTTTTTATTATTGACATTCCGTATTTGGTCCTGTGAAGTCGGAGGAGAGGTTATCTTAAAAGATTTACTTAAAAAGAAAGATTAACTTTTTTATGATCGTCCTCGCTTTGGATATTTACGTTCACGTTTCTACAAAGTAATTGAAACATAATCTGTTGACTATTCCATTTTTTTAAAAATCACTCATGAAAATATGATAAAGTATGCCTGGTGATACGTTCTTGATAAAATAGGCTTTGTTCATTATTGAGGGGGGGGGACGATGCCGTGGGGTGCTCGATTGGGAAATCAAAAATCAACTTGAACACGAGCATGGTATCAAAAAAAAGATCTATTTGCTTTTAAAAAGTAGTCTTTTTTATATTATAAAAGTGCTTGTAATGATGCACTAATTTATTATTCAAAATTATAAACAAGTAAAATGTGATTTCGAATTAATTTCAAAAATAATATATTTTTACATTACGAACATTACGAACAGAGTGATAGTGAGGGTTCAGTTCGACAACCTCAAATATATTTGATTTTAATATCGTAGGCAGGTGACACGTGACGATGCGTTTACTGTAATATGGCTATCTACCGTAGCCTTTAGATATTACAGTGAGTATGAATAAATTGTGCATTAACAATGAAATATAATATATAAAAATGCGATGCGAAAATACGAGTATACATCTGAACAAATTGCAATGTAAATTACATTAAAGCATATGAATATACGCAATCTACACATTCGTGAAATCGAATTAAAGAACGCAATATTGCTGTGGTAGGCATCTAGTATGAAAGTTTCATGCTTCCTGATGATCCTTGATGATCTGGTTCTTGCGACCAATATTGACAATCTTGTACAGACACAAAAGATCGGCAATATTGCGCCTCGCGTTGAGATTTTTTGATCTATTGTTTATTAACGATTCTCTGTAACTAATTAACTAACTTACCGTTACTCCGTTTCTCCGCGGAGGTAGGCAGAGAGGATAGAGCGCCACACTCTTCTGTCCTGACACACAATTCTCACCTCATTAATATTTATACGTCTTCTCACACAAGCTCGCCGATTATTGAGGTTTCTAACAGAACCATCCTCCAGTATCTGGTTTACCTGATCGTGCCAAGTCTTCCGCGGACGTCCTCTATTTCTAGTGCTATCAACAATTGCATCATATATCTTCCTTACCGTTCTCTCCACATTCATTCGTTTCATATGACCAAACCACCGTAGTGATCCTTTCTCTTTCTCTCTTTCTCAATATATTAAGATTACCCATACATTCTTTCCTTATTTCTTCATTCTTTACCTTGTCATAAATGGATCTGCCACACATACGCCTATGCGATCTCATTTCCACTGTATTCAGTATACTTTCGTTTATATTCTGCCAGCTCTAGGGCTCACTTCCATACCAGGACTCCTTTGGATTTGCCTCGGTTGATAAGTTCCCAATGATTTCCATCAACGATTCTCTGTATGTTTCTACTTTCTACACGATAATGATTAAATTTTTTCTGTAACTACTAGCAACATCTAACATCACATAAAATTTTTATTCACCTTTGAGTGCTCTTTGAATTTAGGGTGTTTGATATTTTTATGAAAATGGATAATATTTAAGTGATCATCATCAATCCAACTTAGTTATGCCTAGTGTGGAGTTCTCAGAATATTGTAAAGAATTGAAAAAATATATATCTTTCCCGAGATCCATGTTAGAACACAATTGGTCCAATTAGGCGACCCTAGCGTGTTCCGTCTACAAGAAAAAATACTCTTTTTTCAGAAAAGATGCTGTGTTCAGGCGTAAGGCAGCCGATCAAATAAATCTTGTATATTTCTTTCCACATTTGGGACGAGGCTTTTTGGCAAACAGAATTGTATTCGCTCCGTTGCTCTGCAGCAGGCATAATACCTTTCAAGCAAATCACAAAATGGTTTACTCTTCAGGCACTGGAGCGCCGAGTCTTTCTACAAATATGCGACTAGTTATTGGCGTATTTATTTTTACTCACGGTCCGGCCGCAAAGTGTTATTTGGGAGACATGGAAAGTAGTATAACTGTAAAAATTAGAATAAAAAAATAATTAAAATTATATACCGTTCTGTGTAATATAACCAGTTAAAAGAAGCCTTAAAAATTAAAATAATTAATATTTTAATATATATTATATTTTTAGGAGATTACAGTACTCGCACTCAAAACAATCTCTGAAATATGGATTTTGCTCCTGAGATATTCTTTGGAGATAATTTTCAGCTTTCGTAGTCCCCGTGTACACACCATGTCTCAGAGATTCGCAATCTCGCGTCTTACTTCACCCACGTCGTACATCAAATATCGTTGACGTTTGTCAACTGAGTGATTTTGAATCTCTCCATTAGCAGTTGAAATGAATTTTTTTATTTATGCATAAACGGAATATATGTCACATAAATATTTTTACTATTTTCAAACTAAGCAAAACGCTTGTGCTATGAAAATAGGACTAACTTGCTGATCTCCTGGAACGAGTCTCAAACCAACGATCACTGGATCAGTAGGCCAGCGTCTTAACTACTAGACCATAATAATAGTTCAGCATACATTTTTAAGGTTTATTAACTTCAAACTGTGTATTGCCGTTGAACAATTGAATTATGATTTTCTAAAGAACATTTTTCATTTAACTAACGTGTCGTGTAGAAGAACATTGAGTGATTAATTATTTTTATTTAAAATAGGAAATGGCATACCGGACACCCCTAATTTAACTGAACTGATTGTATACCACGTTTCTGCGCGGAGTACCAGGTCATCGGTGCTGTTCCATGTAAAAGCATCATATACTCATTTTTATAGGAATGCACCCAAACAAAGTCTTCACAGGCTTGGCAACGATTTTAGTCTTGTAGATATATTCCGATATTCAATGTTTAAATATAAGAGTCATGTTTTTGATGCTGTTCTGAGTCAAAGATACAACTGATTTTGATACTCAGCCATTCTGTGTCATTAAAATTTTATTGTTTTTTTCTGTCTTGAACCTTTATTTTTATAGTTAGTATTGCTTATTTAAAAAAAATTATTTTCTATTCTATATTTATATATATATATATATATATATATATATATATATATATATATATATATATACATAAATTCCGTACTACATGTGTAGCTTTCCATATTTTTTTTATACCAAACCTATTTTGTAAAAGCCCATAAATAAATAAATGTTAATAAATTAATAATAAATAAATAAAAAACTACTCTTTGTGTGTCCTTTAACACTCTATATTAATGTTTCGACTTATGTTAACTTGGTTTTAGTTGCCGTTTGTGTGCACGTGTTAAATCTTGTTATCAGATCGAACGTCTTGTACACTGGTTTGAGTTTTTGTCTCTTTCTACCAAACTCAATCGGATCTCTGAGTTTATCTCCAGATCAAAAACTCAATGCGTGTACGTTGAGATAAATCTCATTCTGAAAATATCTCAATGAACACGAACCTTTAAATCCTTTAAGTTTCTTATTCTTTGTCCTTGTTACGCTCATCTTGGGTAAGCAGCTCTTGACATTCTATTCCATTTTATTGTTCTCGTATGCATCCACATTACTCGTGGTCTTTTCGGTTTTTTTGTGAATCATCCTCCCTTAAATTTTGTCCAACTTGTACACCCACCTGCCTACCTCAGCTACCTGCAACTTGTCCGTCTCTACGATCGCTCAGCACGCTGAGTAAGTTTAAATTTCCGTTAAATAATGTTAAACTCCTCCGAATCTGTCTCTTCCCCTCTTCTTCACTACAGACTTCCCACGAGCAAACATCTCGCAAGATAGTCGTTTAAAAAATAAGATTGATCATGAAAGCTCTCACTAAACCGTGGTCAAAGTTCCAGCAAGACACGGCATCATTTGTATTCAGAGCATAAGGCGGTTAAACTGAAGTAACTTTGTGTGTAGTCTGTATTCATCGGCTTCCAAGTTTAGTTCTGATCGAGTGCAAAGAAGTTTTATATTTAAAAAAAAATAGTATATATATTATTTAATTCCATCATATCTTCAAGCCTAACGTCAGTGCGTTTAGAAATAGGCTCGTGTCCCCTGAATGAGACACGATGAGATAAATAGATCTGGAAATTAACTCAGAAATCGACAACAATTAATTTTTTTTTTCTTAATATAGTGCATACAACAGTATATTTATATAGCCTCTAATATAAACACTATCAAAATGTTTCGTTTTACTACAACTTATCTTGCACATATTTGATTAGTTACATTTTGAATCTATGTAGTCTCTCTTCCTTTCTAGCATTTAATTAAATATCTTCATCGCACTGTACATCATCGATTTCTAAGTTTAACATAGTCCATCGTAGATTCGATTAACAGATTAAGTGAGTACAAACATTACTTAGAACCACAGATAATTAAACTATTAATTCTGAAACAGAAGGCATGAAATTACGAATATTTATTCTATTTTAACTGCTGCTGGGAAGATTCAATGAGATATCAACCGGCAATGGATTCACATTTGATGTTTGACGTACAACAGGCGTGAAGTGAAGCGCGAGACGCCAAATCTCCGAGTCTTAGTATTATGGTGAGTTATCTTAATCAATGATCGGAGCAGCGTGTCAGCATGCCCTGAACGCAACCAGCGTTCTAATTTTGTTTTTCTAATTTGACATCAGTTAACACTTACCGTCCGAGGGTCAAACAAAACACGTCCGGCGGTGGTGGGTTATTTTAGACCCACTTCAAGCTTTCGGTTTTTCATTCATTTTGTGGGAGATTTTTTATAGATATTTCATTTTAAATATGATTTAATGAAATGGCACGATGTGCCGTAATGTTTCTGCTAAAAAATTAAAGTTAAAAATTTAAAAATATTACAAATAATGTACATATTCTCACCCTTCAACAGACGCCCTGCACAGTCAAAATACAAACATCCACTGAGCGTGTGATCTTCTCGTCGGAACCCGAGCGGGTAATGTCATAAAACTTACAGGTAGGCGTAACGCCCCTCAAATAATTATATTACTGGCATTATCTAGGGGCCGTCAGATGAAAATAAGTCAAAACAGATGCATGGACGCATACCTGGTATTCTTTGTCTACCCGCTCAAAATATTGACAATATATGTTCCGAAGTAAATGCTGAGATTAAATCCGACTGTCTTAGATCAGTTTTTGAGCGTTTTTTCATATGTTAATCAATAACTCATTTGAATCTTGTCCGATAACATTTATTTATATCTCAAATATTTAATAAATATATATTTATATAGATATTTGACGTCTGATGTACAAGCTACCGTGAACTGAGGCACGAGTATATAGTGTGCATACAGAGACTACGAAGTCGAAAGATGTGTCCAAAGTATCTCATGACAGCAAAATAGGTATCTCAGAAAATGTTATTCGAAAATCTCATTTGTGGACACGAGTCACAAACAGCGAACATAAATAGTCATCTTTCCGTAACTTCAATTCGGTGTGGGTTCTCGGGATAATCCTTAGGTAAGTGGCAATTTAGATCGTTTTGTGTGGCCCCGAATTAGGATGAAGTAAATCGTTTACGCAATCTACTAATAATTTATTTCTCAGATTGACAAATATTTTCTTCAATATTTGCAAAGTTACTTTGTGGCCTCATTTTATATAAATAATTATACAAAATACTTCGTTTAATTAACTATTTATTAATTATTCAACATGTTTCGATACCCATGGAATAGATAAAAACATAACTATAAAATTATACATACAAATACTAAGGGTTTACAGTTAGATGAATTTGAAATTTTAAAAATAAGAAAAAGTGTTAATAGCAAGCTGAACGAGAATCGAAACATGTAGAATAATTAATAAATAGCGGTTTAAGTAAAGTATTTTGTATAATTATTAATATTGACAAATATTTATTTATATTTACCTACTTTATTAACCATCCATTTCATTATTTGTGAGTTACAGAATATTATGTTATTTTACGAATGTATTTATCTTTTATATACTCCTCTGGCTATGATATTTTATATAAATGTAAAAAATAAAATTATTACTTCTCTAGCTTAATTTTAACGACAGCGTTGGAAAATTAGGTACAATGTCTGAGGATAATCCTCAAAATAAAAAATTAAGATTTATAATTATATTATACAAGTTTTGGATATAATACAATTATATGTGCTGAATATATTAACTAGCTTTTATAGGAAAATAAGCGCTCTATCTGTGAGGACTGGAAGATATTATCCCACAAGAGCAAATAATCTTAAAATCGTTCCAAGAATGAAAACCACTTTTGGTCAAGATTATTCAACTTTCAAGCTCCTAGAATATATAATCAAATTGGAAATAATATTAGAATTTTAAGTGACATTAAGGCTTTTAAAAGAGATGTTTCAAATTGGTTGGTGAAATTAGGAAGAGCAGATACTGAGAGTAAACTGTTGTATATTATAAAATAATTCTTATAACTGCATTTTGTGCGTTGTACTGACTGCCGTTATAGCTTTGATCTTTCATATTTTCCTTTACCTTTTATGTGCTTATATTCTTTTACATGTCGTATATTTTTCGCTAATTTTGTATATTTACATATAATATATATATATATATATATATATATATATATATATATATATATATATATATATATATATATATATATTTTATATATAACATCCCGCTGGAGCGAGAGAACGCGATGTATGTAATAAAGATTTCCTAAAATATGTCCGGTATGCATATGAATCCTGTATTAATGATTCGCCCTCGCCCCAGACTTCTGAAGTATATACATGTGTTACTTTATAAAACTTTCATGACACTATCTCTCCAAACTGCTTTCCTTTCATGCAAGAAGGCCAAAAAATTGAAAGATATGCCTCAGATTTATCTATGGTGGGTGTAAAGAGTCTGCTGGTTAAAAAAGTTGTGCATCTTGGACAGCATCTCAAAGGCGTGTGACTAAAAATTACAAGTTTAAGTAACAGTTATAAGTTTATTACAAGTTATTACAGTAAATATAAATTATGCACTTCAGAGATAGACTAGTTATACAGAAGAAGCTGTGATGGAAGAGGGCTCTTTCCCAGAGACGGCCACTTATAAGGTTTGCTCCTCACCACTCATCTACTCATTTTCATGACACACATACACATACATTTACAAACTGACAGTTCTCACACTTACGTTAACATTTAATTGTCGATGAATTAAAGTAAAAATAAAACATTGTTTCCTGAAGAAGATACCATAGGCATCGAAACTTGTTGATTTATCAAGAAATAGTGGTTTAAACAAAGTGTTTTATCTTATTATTTATATAATATGTGGCCACAAAGTAATTTTTCTAACATTGAATAATTCAAATAATTTTCTTTACACTACTTTATTAAATATAGAATCTACATACTTCTAGAACAATGGTCTCTTCCTCGGGGTGAGTTGTATACTAAAGTTAAAAATTGACATTGGCTGACGGTTATGAAGAAGGGCGGGGAGGGGATAAACCAAAATCGGATTAAAAGGATTTAATTACATGTTTATACCCAATAAAGTGATGTAAACAAAATTATTTGACAAATTATAGATATCTCATAGAGACGAATCTATTATATAATATGGGAAGTATGGAAGTATCGGCGGAATGAATATCAAATTTCAAACCATAGATGGCGAAAGCGAAGTTGTAGTTAAACACTTGAAAGGTTTCTAAAATACATAGTTACATATATATAACTTCTAGAAATTTGATAGATGTGAAGGCTTATTGTAGGTAGAATTGATAAACATTACATTGTGTAAAGTGATCACTTAAGCCAGGTGAAGACAGGTCGTAAGCTCTGTAATACCCGTACTTCCATACTTCCCATATAATATAATATAAATAGCTTCGTCTCTATGAAATATTTATAATTTGTCTTAATAACAATGCCAACAAGGTAAAAATCCAGTAATTGTGTGTTCTAGGACATACTCAAATATTGTTAAAGTTATTTGACTTAAAATAAAAACCTACCTTCAAAAGAACTATTCTTTGAAAAAAAAAATCTCTTTTACTTTTTCATACTGTCTTTTTTTGATTCTGTATAATTCTATAAAAAATAATACATTGTATATATAAATTTACGCTGGTAAAATTTTACGAAGCGAACTGACTCCTCAGTCTTGAAGCGAGAGCTCCCTGACGAGTTTCATGCAGTGATGAGTATGAGATTGGAGGAACTCAGATTGAGGAGTTACCGCCCGAGGACCAAAACTTGGAGAACTTGCGGACTGGATACTCCACTCATTAATGCAACACGTATCGTTGAAGAGAAACTTCAACATGCCGACATTTAGATCGGGGTTACTTGGCTATTGAAATGATATCAACGATTCCCAAAATATTTTAATATTTCAAAAATGAATTTTATTAAACTTCGTCCTTAAAAGATACCAGGTAAACATGTCTGTGATATTTTGATATAAATTAAATGTATCAATTATAAATATATACATACAAATAAACTAAATTTTTGGAAAAAATTTTTTAACTATGTTCTGAAAAGATTACAACATCACAAATAATAAATAATGTGTTCTCTTTAAAATGTATACAAGTTGTATTAAAATATATCCAGCCAGTTTATTAAATTAAATTAAAAAATCTCTGGCGTCTCCTAGCGAATATTTCTCAAATGTATTTCCAATAAAAATGTGATAGCTTTTAAATGAATGGAATGTAAGATGTATCAATTTGTAATAGCTGCAACATATAACTTCGAAAATTTGTCGACTATTTACAAGGCTGACGTAGTGTAAATGGTTATCGCACTTCCTCGGATAGGAAGAGATCCTCGGTGGCGGTTAAAAAATATTTTTCAATAAATTGAGTTAACAGTATGTTTGTATTAAAAATTATATATTTTTTAAATTAGACTCATTTGTTCAGAAAAATACCATGTACGACACCTTATCGACTGACGAAAATGATGTTTGACAACTTGAAAAAAAGAATTAAATAATAATTAAAATATAGTTTAACGTGTTGAGATTTTGATCCGGAGATAAATTCAGATATCAGCTTGTAATTAGTAAAAAGATACAAATATTCGAATACACAATTTTCAATTTGATAGAAAGATTTGAAACGTTACCTAGAACCTTAAGTACGTGTAACAGTTATACAAAGTTAGACAAACATTAGACATAAAATTACAAACATTTATTAAAGTATTAAGGAGAACACATTCTTATTGTGAAGTTGTAATTATTCAGAACACAGGTTTGTTATGTTTTAAATACTAATTTATAATTAATACATTAAATTAGTATTTATTAAAAAATATATATTTAGCCGTTAACTGACGAAATGGTACATGATATGACCTACAACAACGGTGAAGTGAGGCGCGAGTTGGTGAACTAGGAAAGCCGAGAGTGGGGGCAAAATTCATACCTGAGAGATTGTCTCGAGTCGAAAATCTCATCCGTGAAAATTGGTCTTTACAGTTTTAATTAACAAATTAATCAATTAAATGACATCATCCACGTCGGTCCCTCATGACTATGCCCCTTCACTTTTCTCGGCATCCTGCAGATCTTAAGGCAGTCACCAGAGAAGTACCTGTTGCCTTTTTCACTCGGCCTTGCCTGTTGCCTTTTTCACAACGGGTGGGGGATCTTCCTCTTTTTCTTTATCTTTCGACGTGGCCCATCGCAACAAGCTCCTCCATGCTATCTTCCCTTTTCGCAAGATGCCCAAAATATTGAAGCATTCGTCTCAGACAAATGGTTAATTAAATAACAAATTCACGTTATTTTGGTGAAGTTGGGATTATTCAGATTATATTAGGTTCTAATGGCCTTTCACAGGGATCGCGGCTCGCGAGCCGTGTGCGACCCATTTCATATACATTTGGGACTCTTCAACTCCAACTCATATTTTGATATACAATCATATTTGATACATTCAATATTTTACCTAAAACATATGACACAATAAAAGAACTAGCATTTGCCAATCTTTGGCTATACCTATTTATACGAACAAATATTCCCTTCCACGAATCAAATAAAAAATTTTAAATACTAAATTAATGTATTAATTATAAATATATACATATAAAATCAATTTTGTCGAAAAATATTGTTTTAGCGTCACCGGGATTCGAACCTGGATCTTCATTTCCAATCCGGGGAAGTGCACTACCTTTGTGCTATAACGCCAGTATTTTTCTTGACAAATTTTCGAAACTATATGTTACATTTTTCAAATTAATACACCTGTCGTTCCATTATTTGAAAGCCACTTCCCCGAATTGGAAATGAAGATCCAGGTTCGAATCCCGGTGACGCTAAAACAATATTTTTCGACAAAATTGATTTTATATGTATATATTTATAATTAATACATTAATTTAGTATTTAAAATATCACAGACCTATGTTCTGAATAATTACAACTTCACAATAAGAATGTGTTTTCCTTAATAAATAAAAAATTAGTTAAAAAGCAAACAAACCGGCGATAATTTACAATCATACCTGAAATTGGAAACAAATAGTCACTTGCCAGACATAGCGAAGCTTTTGAAAGCCTTGCAAGATCATTGTTCTAACTAATAAACTTTACAAAGCACAAAGAGTGCTATATTTATATTAGTGTTTAATTATTTAGGTTTTCTTGTTTTATAAGTTGTGCTGCACTGAGCTACTGAAGCTTATAACTTACATATATTATATTCTTCTAAATAGCTTACGACTGTATAGTGAATTTGAGTTTTAAATAGATATATTTATTTTATCTCGTTTTTTTTCATCATTAAAATTTATATAGCTACAGTAAAAATGTATGTTGTGGCTATTAAAATATTGAGATTCGGTTTACTTAATATTTGGCTCCTCTCACTAGAAAGTCTGCCGTTTCCTGACCTATCAGCCGATCGCACAATCCTCCAGGCTTCTTTGAATTGAGCTGTAGTCTCCCAGCATCCTTCCGGACATTGTCCGCCCAGCTCATTCATGGGCGTCCCAGGGTCCGATTTCGCACTGGTGTTCCCTCACACCCCGTACCTTATGGAATACTCTAAAGTGGTATCGGACAACGTATCCTGCCCATCTTAGCCATCTCGACTTATATTTTTGAGATATCGGTTGTTGAAAGACTTCGACTAGTTCAGCGTTTTGCTGGTAATTAAACCGAAACGTACTTGTTGGTCTAATGGCTGAGGCATTCGCCTATTGATCGGGAATTCGGAAGAAGACCAAATTTAAAAAATCTCTGACGTACAGTGCAATGAAGATTTTGAATAATGCTAGAGGAAATAAGAAAGAAATGCGTAAATTTAAAATATATTTTTTAATGAAACATTTTTATTAAGAAGAGTACATTTTTGCTATGAACGATTATGGAACGATAAAATGTATTAATATCAAAAAGCTAACATATAGGTTCAAAAATTTGTCACTAATAATATCAACGCTGTAGCATAGTTGGATAATGCACCTTCCGCGGTTAGGAAATAGATCCGGGTTCGAATCCCGGTGGCGCAACAATATTTGATTTTATATGTATATTTTTCTAATTAATATATTTAATTCATATTTATTTGTATTTTTTATTTAATATCTTTGTTTTATTAACCACTGAATTGAGTTTAAATACATCTACCGGTTTCAAAAAATACTATTTTCTTCTTCAGGATGTCGTAACTAACTAAAAATATATCATTGTTTCTTCACCAGAATGTATTTTTAAAAAAACAATTATTTAAAAAATAAATTTAGTACCTAACTCAAATTGTTGCTTAATACAAATTTAGTCGAATAATTTTTAGGAAAAAAATTTAGAATGGGACCCGTAGTTAAATTTAGTTGGTTGTTTATCTGATCTAAAGGTATCATATTTATTTTATTTAATTAGTATTTAAAACATCACAGACCGTCTGTTCTAAATAATTACAACTTCACAATATGAATGTGTTCTCTTTAATTATATATTGTATTGTATTAAAGTACTTTGATCGAAAATATCAGATTAATAAATAAATGGATAAAATAGTTATATTTATCCTTTGTGGTATCCTTTCGGTGTACCGTCTAATTAGTGATTTGAATTAGATAATTAATTAGCAAATGACTAGTAATAATGTGAGCACTCCCACGTTATGAGACATATCATACACGATGTTTTGAAAGTACTATATATTATATTTGAAAGTCACCCCCATATCACAGTTTTCAATTAAGGTTGTATAATTTGGTAAATCTTGCGTCGTATCTATGAACCCATGAACGATGGAGAAGTGAGGAGAATCTGCCACAATGGTGAACTATATAGTTTGTTCAAGGAGACCAACCTTGAATCGCGGCTGCGCTAGGGAGACCATATGAAGAAGATAGCTAAGGACTACTGAGAGAATGCTGGTAGTGAATAATTGATAATCAGAATCAATATGGTCGATTTAGACTGTATCACCATATTAGAACTAAACTAACTAACTTACCATCACGCTGTTTTCCCGTGGGAGTAGGCAGACTTTTATGTCCTCATAATTCTCGCCTCATTCACATTTAGACATCTTCTCATGCAAGCTCGTCAATTATTGAGGCTTCTAACATGACAATTTTTCAGTATCTGGTTTACCTGGTTGAGCCAAGTCTTCCGCGGACGTCCTCTATTTCTAGTGCCATCAATACTTGCGTCATATATCTTCCTTACCATTCTCTCTTCATTCATACATTACATATGACCAAACAGAACCTTTTATTGATGTATTAATGTATGAATAGAATTAGAAACATGCCGACAAGCCATAACCGCTTGGCACGATCTACCATTAGGTAATTTGTAAAAAAAAACGTCGAAAATTTCAATTAATGTGTAATACTATTATACCTGTGCATATTATATTAGTGTTGTAAACTGTTTGATATTTTAATTATATTTAGTATCATAATCATTATAATCACTCTGTGTCTCTTCATCGCTGGATACAGGCCTAACACTTCTTCTACCAGTACGTGGCCTTAATTTCAGAGCCTTCCTTCCTCACCATTCATCAAATCTTCGGTAAAATTACGATCACAATATGCCAAATATATTATAATCGAAGTGAAATAATATTTCTTTAAGGCGAACACATGTTTGAGTTTCCGTGAATATAAAGAAATGGCTTTCAAATAATGGAATGACAGATGTATCAATTTGAAAGTGCAATATATAAGTCAGAAAATTTGTCGTCAACTCTCTGTGTTGGTGTAGCATAATGCGTTTCTCCGGATAGGAAGAGATCTATGTTCGAATCCCGGCAGCAACAACAATATTTTATATTGATTGATTGATTGATGTTAACAATTGATTTTATATCTATATTTTTCTAATTAATATATTTAATTTGTATTTTAAAGATTAGCAAAATCAACTTTGTAGTTAAAATCTATTATTTTAAATTGTTAACTTTGTTTTATTAACCACTTAATGAATTAAAATACATCTACGTATTGTGAGGGTAAAAGACCTTATTCCTTCCCTTTCACCGGCTAGTTATTGTAGAACATAAGATCCGCGGGTTCTTTTACTTGAGCAACATACACCCATCTTACTTTTGTCACATTCTGCCTTCATTCTGGGAAACTGAGAAAAATTTATAGTAATACCTGGAGGTGATAAATAAAAGATGTTATTCATTAGAAAAAAGAAATACATCTAATCCTAAATAAAATCACAAGAACAAATGAAAAAAAAAATTCAGATGACAAATCCTCACCTCGTCGGGTTGAGCGCGAGTTCGACGTCCTTCTTGCATATGACAACCAGATGTCTTGGCGTCACATCACATTTGACACGCAGCATTCAGGCCGATGCGATCAGATTCGTAGACGTGATTCGTTGTAGATGATTTTTATGATAAAAAAACACCTAAAGTGAGGCAACTAATTCCAAGGTAGTAATTAAAATCATATACTAAAGACAAAAAATAAAAGTGAATCCAGAAATATGCACCAGAAACCAGATGCAACGCCAGAAGCAAAGCCCGAAGCAATACCAGAGGGAAACGTCTTGTTTCCTGTAAAGATTATTTACCATGCGATTAGATTAACAAGTTAATAGTAGATTATGCACTAGTGATTGAACAATAAAAAATACTTACCCTCTGGCTATAGTGAATCGCACACAGCCACATTTTAGTCTGACAGCTTCGTCAATGGTTTATAAAATGAACCATAGATGCAACAGTTTTTATAACCTCAGACACAGAGTGTAATGCCAACATAAGGGTAATAATCTTTGAATTGCAAGGTGTTTGACAAAAATAAGTGACGGGACAATTTCGTACGTAGCCAAAATTTATGACGTTACAATATATATATATATATATATATATATATATATATATATATATACAAAGATGATAAATTCAAAAATTTTGGTGTCTATAAACTTAGTTGTAAGGATTGTGATATTGGTAAAATAGGTCGAAATTTTAATATAAGAGTAAAGGAGCATTAGAGATGTTTGAATAATAGTGGGTTTTCAGAATTTTCTAATCATGAGGTAGTTAAAGAGGGGGAAGAAGTCATTTTATTTTTTTACGATAATTGTTCAATTGGAATGAAATGGCATTAAATCCTTTAGAAAATCAAGGCTCATCCTAGTTTGTAGCGATACTAATGATAACGCTGACACCTTCCATAATGGCATCGCTATAATCTTATTTTATCTATCCATATCGCTACATTTAACGAGACGATAAAGTATCGCCGATGCGTGTTCCGCTCCATTTCAACAACTGAAATAATAAAAGACGGGCTCACAATACCGTTAATTTGCCTAGTAAATTGATGTCTTCCTGGGAAAATTTAGTTTATTTATTTTTAAAACTGTTTTGTGCCAGAGCACGTCGTTCCGAATTCACGGACAAGTTGCAGAGACACGCGAACACGAATCCATTTGATCAAAAGCGGGCAGATTCCTTTGTGCTCCGCCCCGGGCCAGATATTTCGATTATTTCCAAGGCGTGTAATACAAACATCCCCTTTTGTGCGTCGTCAAATAATATTCTTTCAATATCAAATAATGTTGCCATTCATATCCGGCCCGTGGATTTCGACTTGATGTCTTTCAAAATGTAAAAAAAATATTTTTTCACGGCCCTATCCTTTGACGAATGTTGTTTAGCGGAATGTCACATTTCGCAGAGATTTTTTTATCAATGGGATCCTTTCGTTTCGATATATTTCTGCGAAACCTAAATTGCCTCAAGAGTGTCTCCTTCTTGTACATATATAATTGAATTCCTTTACAAATTAAAATATATTTCATTTAGCTGTATTGTCGACTGTCGGTGTAAAAAGAGCTAGAATGGAGGGTCCCGAACTGAATGAAAGAATGAACAGACGACATAAAATGGATATTATAATATGGTGAAATAAAATAATAAAATGAAAAATGTATATATATAAGATACCGTGCAAAATACTTGTAGGTAATGAATGTTTGGAACAAGTAGATGGGTTTGTGTATTTGGGAAGTATGTTTGATAGAAACGGAAAGGCTGAGAATGATATCGAAAGGACGGTGACTGCAGGAAATAAAGTGAACGGCGCTTTGAATGGAATTATATCTAACGGGAATTTATCAACCGAGGCAAGACTAGCAGTGCACAATGGAATCCTGGTACCGACACTGATGTATGGAAGTGAGGTCTGCAGCTGGCAGAAAAGGAACGAAAGTAGACTGAATGCAGTGGAAATGAGATCGCTTACACGTATTTGTGGCAAATCTATTTATTACAGAGTAAAGAATGAATAAATAAGGAAAGAATATAAAGCTGATGTTAGTGTAGTGAGTAAGATTAAAAAAGGATCACTTAGGTGGTTCGGTCATATGGAACGGATGAATGAAGAGAGAATGGTAAGAAAGATATATGATGCAAGTGTTGATGGCACCAGAAATAGAGGTCGTCCGCGGAAGACTTGGCACGACCAGGTAAACCAGATAATTGAGGATGGTTCTGTTAGAAGCCTCAACAATCAGCGAGCTTGTATGAGAAGATGTATGAATGTGGATGAGGCGAGAATTGTGTGTTAGGACAGAAGAGTGTGGCGCTATATCCTCTCTGCCTACCCCCTCGGGGAAACGGCGTGATGGTAAGTAACTAAGTAAGTATATATATATATATATATATATATATGTGTGTAGTGCTAAATAAAAAAAGTACCAGTGCGGTATTTGATTTTAACCCCTCCACCTCCTTTTTTTTTCTTTATACTCGTATTTCCACAGAAGTTTAAGGTTAATAGAAATGATTAAACTATTTATTTAGAGATGACTGTTTATTTAAGTTGAGTTCACATATTTCATCTGTCTTCAAGTGCATGTAGTAAATGATTGAAATAATGGGATACCGCCGCGCACCTTGATAATTCAATTCGTAACAACAACAAAAACTTATCTCATAATGACTTTCACGTTTTGAAAATATATTTATATTATATATATATTTTTTTGCATTCTCGTGAAATCCGTCCGCTGCACGATATTTCATGTACAAAATTCTACGCGGAAAATTTTGTATCAGCCTTTTTAATGTTTCGTATCAAAGGTGGCAAATCGCGTTTTTTGTAGATGTTTTCTAGGCCAACTAGTGCCTTTGTCAAGACGTTATCGAAAAAAATACGGTACAAGCATACTTTTTCCTAGGAGATATAAATCTACCATAGTTAAATAAATTTTAGTTCGAAGTCAATCCATTAATATCAATTCTCACTTCATTTGTTAGTTTCGAAACGTCAGCCTAGGAACCATCTACAAAACGGTATTCAAGAGACAGTCTTCAATTAGGGAACATCACTACTAATTCTCTAGTAAGACGGGCACAGTCCAAACAAGTTTTTATATGTATTATATAGTTACTAATAAATACAAATACAAATTCGATTTTCAAAAGATTAAAAATTAATCAAACTTTTGTGTGAATCGCAAAATTTGCAACCTCTCTTTACAGAAATGAACAAATATTCAATCTATCGTGATGAAATTTGACACGTACACTGTGATACATAGCTACTACTAAGTTACCAGATTTTTGTTGTAATTTTGAAATATTGGTGTATATATTACGCGTGTTTCGTGTTATATTTCATTTATATTATTTTTCTACTTTTTCCCGTATTCGTGTATAAATTTAAGCAAACTTTGTTATATTGTTCATGTTAAGATGGCACGATGTTTATAAACGATATATGTATAGCAAAAAATTAACATAATAAAGAAAAGCAGTTCGTGTTATTCTCTATTTACATACATAATAATTTAATTAATAGAACGTTAAATATTATATTATAAAGCGCTCAAATTCATGTCGTGGGTTTTCATGTTTATGTATGTGTTCATCTATAGTATATAGGGTATATTAATAGTTTCCTTCCACGTGCCATATGAGAGATACATATGCAAAACTGCCACCATTCAATCGATGAAAATACAGGTGACGTGTATGAAAATGATTATCTTGTAAAATACCAATTTTATAATACAATGATTAAAAACATATTTTCAATTGTTTATTTTAGAAGCATTTTAACAATTTTGTCAAATGTCTGCTCTGGTTTTAAAGTCTGTAATAAATTCGTTCATCTCAAATTCGTCAGTTGGGTTTAGCTTCTGAACCCCATACAGAAATTAGCAAAACGCCTGTGGATGTCAAAATACTAACGCAAGTGCTTTACAGATTGTTAAATGGTATACGAGAAGGAGCAGGTCATTTACACGTAATAGACTAACTGCTGTATACATACATTATATGCACAAATATTAACTTTCCATTTAAGATCTCAGAATATTCAGAAAACGAAAATAAAAGATTTTATCTCACTTCAACAAAAATGTACACGAACACGACACTTTTAAAAATAAATTCTTCATTTTTTGTCAGTTCAGATATCTGTGTTATTATTGATTGTTTTTTTTATTATTTATGTAAATATCTTTCATAACAATTATACATATATACATATATATATATATACATATATATATATATATATATATATATATATATATATATATATATATATATATATCCACGGTTTTAGCACGTACACAATATTTTTACAACATCTTGTGTAAATCGCTTATATATTTCATTTATAAATAAATATATAAATAAACTCTTGAACTCATATATTAAATTTTTGATTTCCATACACATAGTACATATTTGTGTTTCAAATTCATGAAAATAAATATCTATCAAGATCCAAATATTCAACATCTTCTCCACATGTGCTTCGCTATATAGAAGACGCAGACTATTTAGATCTCGCTATATTTTAGGTCTTAATAATAATTTCGCTCATTCTTGAATCAACATCTTCAGGAAAAAGGCTTTATTTCGTGAGATGTGAAAATCTCTTTCATCCTAGGGAGAGGATCATCGCTGTACCGTTTAAGTAAACGCAGATCAAAGGCCTTCCGAAATCAGAACTTAGTGACAAAGAGAAAGAAGTTTCTTGCGCTTAAATATGTAACGAAGTTACTCTCCGCTCTGTATATCTTGCACAGCTTTTCTTGGATTTATTCCTCTCATTCAGAGTTGTTCAAACTGTTCAAACTGTCTGGGGACAGTTATAATCAGGTGAGGTGCGCTGGTTTTCAGAGAAAATTAAATTACATAATTTCATCATTTGTAAAGCAACAATTTCGTATTTCTAGACTACATTTTTCTCTCAGTTATGTTCTTAATTGAATGTGAATCGTAGCTGTATATCTAAAAAAAGGTAAATTGATCCGGACCAGTATCCTTACTGACATCTTATTCTTCTTTATGTTGTTTATTAGATCTGTGGATCTGTTATTTCTTAAATAAATGGTCGCTCCGCGGAAGTCGAAGCTTCGAAAATGATCGTCTTGTCACGTCCCGATGGTAGATCTTTATGAACCCAGTTATTAATATAATTTCTAAAAATAAAACATACCTAGTAATTATTTACTAGAAATTAGAAATTTTAAAATGTTAAAAATAAATGTAATACAGTTTCACTGTTTCCTTCTTTCTTTTCCAGGGATCTGTGCATATAACACACATAAACTAAATTAATATACTCATTATTAATTCATTTGAGATATCACTTTTCTCATTAAATATATATATATATATATATATTCAAAATACAGAAAAACAATAAAATAAAAATGTATATCTTGGCTTCGATTAAATCTCTGGAGTACCATGTTAAAACAAAACAAATTCAAACGAACCGTTGATTTTCTGCAGCCCTAGGCGTCTGCAATATATGTACCGGGAGCGTAGCATAGAAAGAGGTGCTTTACAAATCAATTAGGGAGAGAGGGCGAACAAAGGCCCCATAAGCTCCTCTTATACCGGTTTAACCCTCACATCTCAGAACCTCGTTGAGATTATGTACGCCTGGTAGATAGATAACGGTTGCGTGAGTGACTTTCACACAAATTTCACTCGAATTAATTATCAAAATATTATATTTCTAACAATAAAGTTAGACACAGTTTGCTGTTAAAAAATAAATAATATTTACATCCAAACATTTTCATTGAAAGTTGCATGACAAATAAAGCTTGATGAAAAAGTAACGATAAATGTAAATTAGAGTGCGATATTTTATCACGTTCTGTCTGTGCTGTGAAGAAAAATATGATATGGCAAAATATAATTTATAATTAAATAATATTAATGAATATTTGTTCAATATATCAAATATGTGTTTTGAAATATTAAAGGATCAATGTTTTTTCAGTTAACTTTAAGTTTTATAATTAAAATTAGAGAAGGTAAATACACGATTTTAAACGTTCGTATATAAGTCTGCTATATCAATATTCTATCTTATCTTCAGGAAATTCAGGAAAAAATGTGTAGTTATCTGAAGGCTTGCACGGTTATAAAATTTCATCATGCATTTGATAATTATAGATTAAAATAGTGTATCCTTATTTTGACTTATTTGAGGGATTATCTCGTGGATATCTCGTATGAAAGAAAATATGGAGTTAGAAACAGGATGACACAGTACTTTGAAAACTTAATATGAATAATCTCTCGACGGATGCTGGGAGTCACACTCGAAGTTGTTGTAGAAGGTACCGTCGGACACTTTGCAAAATATCTCGCGATGTAGGTAGATGACCGGCACGTATTCTAACAGGAACACAAGTTGTATTGCTTACAGGACGGCGACCAAATTAGCACTGATTCCCGTGTTCATGGGGGCGAGTAAGTAGAACAATTATGAGTCTGAAAGTTGGAAGGGATCTATATCGGGATTAGGAACATAATTTCTCTAATAGCCTGCAAATCTGCTATGTAATAGTATAAAACCAATGCTACATACATTTTTTCGTATGTTGAAATGATGGACTCACGTTTTATTCTTAGTGAACGTTTTGTGTCGAGTTTTCCGCCGTCGATTATACAAAACAAGTAGAGTTGACTCATAGAAACCCAGCATTACATGGATAAAATATATACACAGGCACACACTGCTTCCGACACGGTACTGCTAGCCATTTATTAATTAAACACCAATATACACATCAGCGACCAGAGAAGTCGGAGGCGCATGGCTGTGGAAACCTGAGAACATTTTTATTAGTGAGCATGTATTTCCCAATCGAGTGCCTAAATTTTCCACTCCGATAATGAACAACAATCAATCAGAAAATATAAATTATTCTATAGTCAGGCATATTTCATCAACACTACTAGACCAACTTAACTCAAGCCCCCGTGAAGTAAATAGATTTTCTGTTTAACGTTTGGGCTTATTGCAGCCACTAACTAATCTGTGTGAATTAATGAAATCATTATTGTTGATCTGTAGAATGGACATGGCCGAGAGCTCTGAAGATTTGCAGCCAGTGCTTTGGGAATCCCCCTCAAGGAAGTTAATGCGACATGACATGATCTCCCAAGGTTATCTCCTGATTAAGTTGAACCAAACACTGGAAAGGTTTTGCGTCGTCTTTGTCAGATATCCCTTGAATTTTGGGGACGGAAGGTACGTTAAATCTATTCTATTATATAAAAGGTGTCCAGGGAAAAATTTCAATATTAAATTGTAATTGCTCGTAAACCACCAGGGTGAGGTAAGTAGGAGGGGTATTTTTAAACGGGTGTGATTTGCCGATTTGCTAGTCGCAATGAGTCACTGGTCGGGAGGGTACCGCGCGTTCACGGTTGAGCAATATTTAAAGTGCGGTGATTCATTTGTTCGTGCGCGTCGCATTTTTTGTACTCACTCGAGTTATTGATGAGCCGAGCATGCAATTTATATGATATTGAGTTCAAAATTCATTAAGTGAGAAGATAATACTATAATAACGATAAAGTGAGGGTATATTATTAAATTACAAGTTAGCCATTAATGGACCATAAACAAGAAACATTCTCGCACAATGGGAGCGGAGCGAACACATTGATTAACACGGCACGAAATCGCGATATTGCACTCACTTGCTTGCTTGCAGATGATCGGGGGAGTAATATATCCGTTCATCTACCTAAGATGCTCCAACGCGATACCCAAACTTTAATGAAATCCGGAATAGCTTGAGATTTCCATAATTTCTTATTAAATCAGCATTCCTGGGAGGATGATGACTCAATCTAAAGAGTTGTCCAATCTGATTTTTACGTGCATTTCTTAAAAGCACACATTTCTCTTACACACCACTTGGTGGACATGAGTCTGTAAAAAAAATAGAGAAGCCTGTTTACGAAAATTCATTTATTAATATTTTTTTATTTTATTTATTTGACATTCGTTTGATAACTTTTTTTATGCATCAGAATTGAACATATAATAATATAACACAGTTATTAGTTGACTGTATGGAGATGCAGGAGGTATCCACCTCTGATATACAGAGTGATCCAAAAAAGTGAGAACATTTCGTAAAATGTGATATAGTTACATCAAAATTGGTTAAACTATATGAACAATAGCTTAAATAGTTTACTAATTTACTTATTTACTTATATTTAGTTTTATTTCGACAATTTCCAGTCGCCGTCTTTGATTATTAATTTTCTCATTGTTTACATTTGGTTTTTTCAAATTGTTGCCCAGAATGACAAAAATTACTGCAGAAGACCGTATTCTGATCAAACATTTGCGAATTTAAAAACGTTGGGATGTTAGGAAAAGAATTTCAAAATAAAACCTGGAGTATAGCTAGACATTACAGCATAACTGGACATTACAATAGGACGGAGCTCCATCTCATACAGCCAGAAATACAATCAACTTTCTTTGTCATGAGGATGTTAATTTCATCAAGCCAGGCATACCGAACAGCCCAGATAGATTTATGCAATATGGGGTGTTTTGATGATTTCTGATAAGCTAAATATTGTGCAAAAAAATACATTAAGAATAATAATTATATTATGTTTTGAAATAACTCATGTGTTACGAAATGTTTTCACTTTTTTTGAGCCATCCTATATAAAGCATTGTCCTGGATACTTGGCTAGACTACCGTCTGTGTTAAAGTAGACAGTTTTTTTCCGTGTTGTCGTGGTGTTATTTAATTAAAATTAAAATTAAAGTATCATTTGACGGAGATATATAAAAAAAATAGAGACAGTAAAATAGTGTAGTGAATGTGTTGTAGATGTAAAGTGAAACATTAGTGTATTATATTGCGATTAAGCTGGAATATTTAATCATGTATTGAGTCCATGTTTGCAAAATTTTTTGTAGGTGTAGAATATAAGCAGATAGTAGATAGTAATAATAGTATACCTGTATCGTAAACAAAGGCTTTAAGTACAAGCCAACAGGATCGAGGGGAAGATCAAGATAAGGATGGACAAAGACAAACCTGCAAGCTTAGGCGACTGGCCAGAAGACTGAACTACAATGGCGATGTCAAGGAATGGCGCCGTATTGTGACTGCGGCCATGGACATTCAAGTCCTTTAAGGCCTTTAAAGAAGAAGTAGTATTATGGAAAAAAATAACGTATTGGAGTGGTTTAAGCAAACACATTGTGGGTATAAACCGCATGGAACGTAGTCTTAAAGAAGTAGTAAAAAATAAACTGATATTAATATTTTTATTTTCTCAGCTAGCTATAATAATTATAGTTTACAAACTAGGACTAACTTGCTCTTCTCCTGGACCTAGGCGCGAACCCACGATCACTAAATCATTAGGCCAGCGTCTTAACCATTATACCAACAAGCTACTCTTGTGAACCTTATTACTGAAATATATCCAGGAATATTTTCAGAGAAGAAAGGAACCTCGTTACATATTCAAGGGCAGGAAACTCAGCTCGCTTTAAAATAAAGTTGTGATTTGGTAGTCCCTTTGAACTGTGTTTATCTAAATAGAACACCGATGATCCTCTTCCAAAAAGATGAAGATTTTCACATCCCAAAACAAAGCCTTTGTCATGATGATGTTGAATCAATAATGAGAGTGTTTTTGTTTTGAGAGACCATAAATTTTTCGCAACAGGTATCTTCATGACAATGATTTTAATATATTCTTTGTTATTCTATTGGCAATGCAAATATATAGATATTTCTGAAAATCTATATATTTTTAATAACATTGTGTTTTAACTGTAACTGCTTTAATATTTGTCAAATGTACGATCATTTGTATGTTACAATGTACGATGATGCAAACATCAGATATTAGAAGTGTTGCCACTATCAAGTGGTGTAATGATGAATTTCCTCCAATCTCAATCCGTCATTATATTCGATGTTTAAACATTCAGCATTGATTTAACATAGAGGTAAATCGAACAAGCTAAAAGAATACTTACATGGTTAACGTGGCTTATTCACAAATGGTTATAATTGACACACGATTTAATAAATATTATTTAAGCAAATTATAATTCGTACTCTCATAATCATCATTATGTATAAGCATCGGGTGTGTACAGATTACTGGGAAGGAATGAAGGAATAAAATTTGATTACATTTATTTTTGAAATTTAATTAAGTGGGTACTAAGTATAATTTTTTAATTCATATTTGTACGTGCTGAGTTCACAAATAATATTTTTCCCCACCGAGACGTGGGAGGATATATTTTATTTTTCGAACATGTTGCGTGTAAGTGTACGTTAAGTTTGACATTTATTGAAACTGATTAAAATTTGTAGTCACCATGGTAACGAGTATGAATTACGTTTGTTCGTCACATATTATACTGAGATGACACTAGCATAAAAAAAGGCGTCAAAAATTATTTTAATTATTATTAATATTCCACAATTTTTTTGTTAAACTTCTGACGATCGAGTGGACTTAACAAATTGATGACACATTGGGTAACTCTTACTCACAAATTGTTTACAGATATACATCAATATAATTCTGTACGTTGTATTATATTAATGAGTCAGCGTAAACTTGGCAGACTATGTAAGGGAAGATCAACAGCACGGGGCGGTGAATATTAATTTAATCTGTATTGTTTATCAGAATTCACAATATTCCACTCAAAATATCAACTATCTCGTATGTCGCAAAGCTGATTATTACTATGTAAACAGAGATCGTATTATACATATGTAAATATATATAAATATATACACTACCAATGTAATTCCACTTATGACAAATACATCAGTTTTGCATGCACACTGTCAGCGCGTAGTAATTAAAATCATTTTTTATCATTTTCGATATTACCTAACTACGTGTTCTGTATTCGTAACGATTATTTTTTATTAGGTAAACACATATACCTTGAACACTAATGATTATTATTAAATGTAGTAAATTGTCACCAGTTTTTAGTTTGTTCCTACCCCTTAGCCTATTTCCTATTAGTACACATTGTTCCTTTAGTTCGACGGGTTGTTTTTGGATTCGAGGAGAGGAAGTGTTCTCGTGTGATTATTCGTGTTGTATACTGCTGTGATTTTGGTCTGTTGTGAACGTGAAACTCATCACAGTTTTGTGCTGTGGCAGCTTCATACATTGGGTGAACTTCCGGAAGATCATCAAGACGGTGTCATCAACCAGGTGAGTCGAGCTGTCCTTTGGTTACGTGAGTCCATCCTGGTCCGCTATCTATTTTTCCACTATTTCTATTCCTTCATTCCGATTCCCTATTTCCTATCTAACTCAACATTCACCACTTGTAATCGGCGATTTGCGTCGGTCACAATACTTCTTCTTCAGCGGCCTTTTAGGACTCGGAAGTTCATATCTTGACATCGCCATTATAGTCCAATCCGTTGGACATACAGCTACTTTAGCAGATCTGACTTGACGTCTGCGTAACGGTATTTTCCTCGCTTTTGATCCTGTTGGTGTGTGTACGAGTGTCTCTCGCCCATTGCAGCCTCTGCTTTTACCTTCCTCAAGATATCTGGGGTGTTCCCGAAGTTCCAAGTTCTATAACCTCCTCCATTATCCAGTTTGGTTGCTGATGCGTATTGGTCGTAAATCTAGCGAGATTTTATTTTCGAAGATCTGCAACCTTACTTACTTACTTACTTACCATCACGCCGTTTCCCCGTGGGGGTAGGCAGAGAGGATAGAGCGCCACACTCTTCTGTCCTGACATACAATTCTCGCCTCATCCACATTCATACATCTTGTCATACAAGCTCGCCGATTGTTGAGGCTTCTAACAGAACCATCCTCCATTATCTGGTTTACCTGGTCGTGCCAAGTCTTCCGCGGACGTCCTCTATTTCTGGTTCCATCAACACTTGCGTCATATATCTTTCTTACCATTCTCTCCTCATTCATCTTTTCCATATGACCAAACCACCTAAGTGATCCTTTCTTAATCTTACTCACTATACTAACATCAGCTTTACATTCTTTTCTTATTTCTTCATTCTTTACTCTGTCATAAATAGATTTGCCACAAATACGTCTAAGTGATCTCATTTCCACTGCATTCAGTCTACTTTCGTTCCTTTTCTGCCAGCTCCAGGCCTCACTTCCATACATCAGTGTCGGTACCAGGATTCCATTGTGAACCGCTAGTCTCGCCTCGGTTGACATATTCCTGTTAGATATAATTCCATTCAAAGCACCGTTTACTTTATTTCCTGCAGTCACCCTCCTTTCGATATCATTCTCAGCCTTTCCGTTTCTATCAAACATACTTCCCAAATATACAAACTCATCTACTTGTTCCAAACATTCATTACCTACAAGTATTTTGCATGGTGTCTTGCTTTCCTCCTTCTCAAATACCATCAATTTCGACTTGTTAACATTCATCATGAGGTCGCTTTCCTTGCGTGCATCGTACATTCTACTCACCAGATTCTGTAGTTCTTGTTCATTATTCGCCATTAGTACTGCATCATTGGCGTACAATAAACAGCATACAATCAAATCGCCCATTTTTGCTCCTACATTCATACATTTTAGTTCTTTCACACATTTATCCATATACAAGTTGAACAGCCATGGAGACATTACACAACCCTGCTTGACACCCTTTGTAATGTCAAACCATGGTGTGAGTGCTCCATTGATTCTTACACACGCAGAACTTCCTTCGTATAGGAATGCGATTGCGCGTATAAGTTTACTATTCACCCCGTAATCAGAGAGTACTTTCCATAACTTTTCTCTTATAACTCTATCATATGCTTTCTGTAGATCTACGAAGGCACAAAAAAGTTTTAGGTTTTTCGCCAAAAACTTTTCCGTCATCACTCGTAGAGAAAAGATCTGATGCATGCATCCTCTTCCACCCACAAATGCCCCTTGCACGTCCCACACCTTTTCTTTCGTCACCATTCTTGCTCTTTCTATTAAAATTCTTCCATACAGTTTACCTACAGAGCTCAGTAGACTAATAGCCCTATAGTTACCACATTCCATTTTCGACCCTTTGCCTTTGTAAAGAGGCATGATAACAGCCCTCCTCCAATCTAACGGGGTGTGGTTCTCTTCCAAACATTGATTGAAGAGCGTATGAAGCCACAAGATAACTAATGGTCCACCAGCCTTGATATACTCTGCAACCTGCTTCCTTGAAATTGAAAGACCTAGCTTTACACCAATTTATAACGATAGGTTGTGTCTGTGTTATATTACACACATATACAAATGTAAAAATAATATTTATAATGCATTCGATACTTCTATTTCTTCTTAAGGCTCATTCCCTTGTCACTCTATCGATCTTTTCTTTGCTTCTTTTCTTCAAGTACTTTACTTCATTAACTTTATTACATTAACTAGCTAATGAATGTTTTTCTCGGGCATTCTCTTCTTCCTTTTATCTGTCTTTACCTGTGGTTAAAAATGATCCAAATATTTTCTCGTCGGTTTTTTATTGTTATTATATATACATATATATATATATAAATAAATCTACTCTCCTTTATATTTTCTAAAACGTCGTCATTTCGTTTCCTTACGTCCAATTTACGACATCTATTCTTCAGTGCCACATTTTGAATGTTTCCAGGCTCTTTTTTATGGCACCCTTAACAGAAGAACCCTTAAACACTTACTTAAAAATACGTCCATCTATTTCAGAAGGCTGTTAATCATCAATATATATTCATTTAAGAAAAGATTACAAACTTTAGTTTCTTTAAAAAGCCTAAACACAAAAATTGTATTTTTAAGATTAGCAAAATCAACTGTGTGGTTAAAATCCATTATTTTAGCTTATTAACTTTGTTTTATTAACCACATAATGAAATAAATATATCTAACGGTTTCGAAAAATATCATTTTCTTCTTCAGGTTGTCATAAACTAATCTAAAACATATGTTATATTGTTTCTTTAACACAATAAGAATAATTTTTAGGAAATTTTTTTAGAATGGGACTTGTAGTTAAATTTAGTTGGTTGTTCATAATATTTTAGTTTTTTAATGTTTTTGATTAGTTAGTAATATCCTGAAGAAGAAAATGATATTTTTCTAAAGCGGTAGACGTATTTAATTCATTATGTGGTTAATAAAACAAAGTTAACAATCTGCAAACATTACCCATGTCGGGATCATCATACAAAGGTATACCTTGCTCAAGGGATGCAGTTCACAATACACAATCGATGGCTCCCCGACTCTTAACAATCACAAAGACTTTGATTATGAAGAGAGTCAGTGGCTTTCAGCTATTATATAAACAAATAAACTAAATAAGAAAATTTATTCCATTTTTAATATCACACAAAGAACGTATTCTCAATTTATATCGACTTATATGAGTCATATTATCTTCCCCTATTCCAAGAAAAATCTATTTTGTTATTGTGACTCACGCGACAGATTGCTAAAAGGTGACTCATTGAATTTCAACGTCCTCCAAAGCACCTTGATCTTTTTATAGGTTTAAATATATAAACTCAATAAACAAAAACATGTATCATTGTTTGCCGTTGGCAAAGCTCTACATCAATACAATATTAGCGACGATTTTATGTGATATTATTATCAAATATTACTTCTATTATTTAAAAAAAAACAGGTTAGGTGATATTTGTATTTATTAATAAAGACATCTTGATTTCATAATGGATAAAGTAATAAGAAATGTAATTGTAAATGCGTAACAACTTTTTTTCGGTACCTAACTAAACAATTAATATCTTTAGGAGAACACATTATTGTGAAGTTGTAATTATTCAGAACATAGGTCTGTGATATTTTAAATATGAATTAAATATAGTAATTAGAAAGATATTCATATAAAATCAATTTTATCGAAAAATGTTGTTGTTATTACGCCACCGGGATTCGAACCTGGATCTCTTTCCAAACCAGGGAAGGTGCATTATCCAAATAGTGGAACGATTAAATGTATTAATATCAAAAAGGCAAAGGTTAAAATAAAACATATAGGTTCGAAAATTTGTCGCTAAAAATATCATCGCTGTAGCATAGTTGGATAATGCACCTTTCCCGGTTTGGAAAGAGATCCAGGTTCGAAATCCGGTGGCGCAATAACAATATTATTCGATAAAATTGATTTTATATGTATATCTTCCAAATTAATATATTTAATTCATATTTAAAATTAATATCTTAACAGAAATTAAATTAATCAATTAGAAAGATATGCGGAAAAAATCTATCTATCAAAAAACTATTTGCTTAAGTGGAATGGTAGATGAATCAATATCAAATGGAAATAAGTTCAAAATTTGCCGAAAATGTATTCGACCGCTACAGCAAAAATGGAGAAGGCGCTTCCCCGGATAGGAAAAGGTCCAGGTTCGAATTTCGGTAGCAACTAAATATTAGATAGATTTTTTCTATATAGATATCTTTCTAGTTGATTAATTTAATTTATATTAAAATACCACAGAACTATGTTCTGAAAATGCAACTTCACAATAATAATGTATTCTCTTTAATAATTAACAATCAATACTTAAGAAGAAATCTTTTTCTTCTTCATATTTGTTTTGTTCTCCATGAAAGCAGTCGTGATTTTTGTATTTTTATCTCCTGATAAAACCCTATACCGCCTGCGCCAATTTGTTATGGCTTGTCGGCTCTGATGATGAACCACCAGATGTGTTTTTTGTTGGGGGTGGATGTGATGACTATTGTAATACGCTGTTTATACAATGTGACAAATTACAGTATTTATTCCCGACTGAAAATATTACAAACGATCTAAAATCTTTATTCGGAGAGTGACGCGGAGCGAAAAGAAGCCGAGTAAGGTTGCCTGTTCTTCTTATACATGCTCTTCTGACAGATATCTTCATGCTCATTATGCACACACACACATTTGACCCGAACGTGCATACGCCTGTCACTCAATCATCAATCCTCAGACATTACACTAATCACACGGTGGAATCAAATTATTTTCTTTACTGAATGCATTCATCATTCTCTCTCTCGATCGATGTGCTCATGACCGAGCGCCGCGGCCTTCTATTCTGCTTTCACAGCACAAACTGCTTGTTACCACTCCTCATGATTTTGGGCCTTGTATAGTACGATGTGTAGCGAGGCTCCGGTCATTATCGGACTTGGTCTATCCATCTTATTGGAGATCATTTTCTCTTCTGACAGCGTGCCCAATGAACTAAATAATTGTTTTCCTGCATCTTGTAGAGAGTCTTTCTTTAGTGCGGAGTTCCTGAATAATTGAGATATTCGTTCGTTTCGCAGTCCATGGTATACGCAGCATGCGATGCCAATACCACTTCTCGAAGACGTCGAGCGTGTTCTTTTCTTTTTTCTCAAGGTCTGTTTTGATCCCGTCATGATATGTTATTACGCATTTAAAAAAAACCTATTTTAATAATAGTTTTATATGTTAGTATTATTAATATTATTTTGTATAAAGTCTTTAAAAGCTTTTAGTGTAATAAATTCGCTGTCTTTGGTTACAGTGTAAAGTTCCCTCTGACGTCAGCCTTTATGCTCTCCGGGGCGACTGGAGGTGGCGCGCGGCGCACGGGTAACTTCAAATCAGGCGGAAATCCCATTGACTCATTGAAAGTCCCGACACCCTGTTACGGCGGTGTTTTATCGCGCGGGATGCTGTCGCTACCGTAAAGAGATTTTTTCCATCTCGCGGAAGTGAATTAATATAAATGTAAATAAAGAGCCCTTAATGTTACTTGTGCACAATTAAATTTAATAATGTTGTATCATTGTTCTGATATAACGGGTGGACGATAAATAATCTATATATGCAAACATATATTCAACTGAATGTCAACAAGGTCATGAACTGAATGTCATGAACAATTTATTATTTATACAATCCTACAATCTTTGACCGATCTAAACCGAATTTTGCTTTCTTACTCTTTAGGATTCTGCGCAAAATACAGGCATCATCCGAATTCCCTTTCACTGATGTAAATATGTTTTATATTGAATACTGCGTGCTCCATATTTCGCGCAAGTTCCTTTTGGGGTCCTGTAACAACTCTCCTTCTTCCCCTGGCCAACCCAAAATATACTAGGGTATTATATTGAATTAATCTATATTTTTATTTAGTTCTAATACGCTTGCATCTAGTATACAACGTTCTTGACAACAAAAAAAATATATCGCATCTCATTTAGCATTAGGTTTAATAAAATACAAAAGAAAATAACAAACTCATTAAAAGTTATTAGTTATTCTAAATAAATATACATATTCTACCAGTAACTTCGTTCACAATTTTTCTGGTAGTTCATTGAACAATTGAATACCATTCCTTCAAAAAAATTTATGGTTCCTCTTTAGGACCCTGGATAAAATACAGGCATATTTCCTCTATCCACCTCACGCTAATAAAAATGTGCATTATATTGAACTTCATTCTAATTATTTTGTATTGCACTCTAGGATTTTAAGGAAAATATAGTCATCCTACTCTCCCTGATATTTCGGAGGACCAAACCAAATTTTACACACATCGTAATTAGATATTTAGAGCCTGCGCAAAAAAATGGCAGTCCCCTCTCATTTAACCCCTATTTTAAATTGTATATATGAATCTTGTATCTAACTGAAAGTCACTCTTTTAAATATTACTCACATGCATGTTGTGTTAAATTATGTATAGTACAAATTAAATTAATCAACTAGAAAGAAGTACAGAAAAAATGTATGTATCGAAAAAATATATAGTTGCTACCGAGATTCAAACATGTACCTCATCCTATCAATTCCAATTAATACATATTTCTATTTATTTATTTTGATTTATTTAATTTATATTAAAATGCCACAGAACTATGTTCTGAAAATGCAACTTTACAATAAAAATTGTATATAATTCAGATTTTTTAATAGGATAAAGTTTTAATTACCGAAAGTATTATGATCTTTTAGACCAAAAGAAAAGTTTTCACGACCTCATTATGTATTTTATTTTACAAAAATAGTATTATAAATCATCTTCTAGCAATTAAAAAATAATTTCTTTATAAATCATTTATAAAATATGGTACAGCAGGGATATATATGTATATTATAAATAGATTAGCGGTGTACTACTATTAGTGACAGTAAACTAGAAGGTTTTATGTTAATGTAAACGAAGTAACTTACTTACTTACTTACCATCACGCCGTTTCCCCGTGGGGGTAGGCAGAGAGGTTAGAGCGCCACACTCTTCTGTCCTGACATACAATTCTCGCCTCATCCACATTCATACATCTTGTCATACAAGCTCGCCGATTGTTGAGGCTTCTAACAGAACCATCCTCCATTATCTGGTTTACCTGGTCGTGCCAAGTCTTCCGCGGACGTCCTCTATGTAACTTTATGTGTAATATTTTCACATTACGTATTGATTTGTTATTTTTTAATAGTGTTACAAAAATTATCAACTAACAATACATTATTCAATACTAATTTAACTCATTAATTATAAATATATACATATAAAATCAATTTTATCGAAAAATATTATTTTTTCGCTACCGGGATTCTAACTTGAATCTCTATTTCCAATCCGGGGAAGTACACTACCAATTGTGTTATGGCGCCAGTATTTTTCATGACAAATTTTCGAACCTATATGTTACACTTTTTCAAATTAATACATCTGTCGTTCCATTAAGACCGTCTGTTCTGAATAATTATAACTTCACAATGAGAATGTGTGCTTATTTATTATTCTTATTCACAATTATGATTAGGCTAGTTGTCTTGAACATTTTCTAGACTCGTCATAGGTCACCGATCCACCCCTTTCAAGCAAATTAATCATGCAGTCGTAATACTTGATGAGGCGCGATCTCCTTGGCTCAGCTTGCGCACGGGTGTTTCCACGTAACGCCTGATGTTATGCAATCTGTGTTACACGCACGCTCCTCGAGTCGATAAAGTACGGGCGTTAAAATCAGACATTTTTAATTTTTAGTTTATTTCAATTTGTTTGTTTTATCTTCCGTCACTATGAGTAAAATAGGAAGCATAAACTTATCGTATATAAGATAAGATATGATTGTCTTGAAGCGTTCCAATCTCGAACCAAAGATTTCGGGATTTAATTTTTATGATCGCGGGATTAGAAAATTTTCATTCATTCAAACGTCCGTCTCTAAACTGATAAATGACGAGAGTAAAAAGTCTAAATAAACCTAAAACATTAAAAGCTCTAAATAGATTTAAGTATAAACAATAATCCAGTTGTAAGTTAAGTAGAATTTTATTTTTCTTTTCCTGTATTTTTTAAATCATATTTTGTACGCATCTGAGGCTTTTTCGGAGGCTTTAAAGCTTTTATATTCGCTCCATTTCACTCGGCTGGAGTTTTAAACATCTTCGTAATACTCTTGCAGGTCAGGAACATTTTTCATCTGAAATTGGATTTGGTATTCACCATAAAATAAAACCAAGATCGTTAAGTTTTTTTTTTTATCCGAAATATTAATATTTTTTATTTAAACTTTCAAAACTAAAGTTATCAGCGGTGTAACAGATAGCTTAGATGGAAATTGAGACAATGAAGAGTGATATGTCCGAGGAGTTGAGTAACTACATTTTCCTCCAGTGCAATTGAGAAAGCATTAGAACAATGATATTAAAAATAATACGTGGTACATTTATAAGTATAGAGTACCTATATATTGCACAGAATCCTAAAGAGTAAATTTGCAAAGTTTGGTAGAGATCAGTCAAAGTAGTATTGTGTAGAGAACAAAAAAACGAACACATTTTAGCAATGTTTAAATATGTCCAAGAACACACAATTACTGAATTTTCACCTTCAAAGGCACTGTTATTAAATAAATAATAGATATCTCATAGAGATGAAACTATTTTTTATTATATTTAATAGAAAATATATGAAAGTATAGGTAATTACAGGGCTTACGACCTGTCTTCGACTGGCTTAAGTGATTACTTTATATAAATATAACGTTCACCATTCTCACCCGTCAGTCTCCATATCTATAAAAATTTTGAAAGTTGTATATATGTTCATATGTGGACTTACTTCGAGTACCACTACACTATCGCATTTATGAACTGAATTTGATAATTCATTTCCCTGAAACAGCATATATGTCACAATGAGAATTTGATTATTAAATATAATAAGAAATAGCTTCGTTTCTATGAGGTATCTATTAATTGTTTAAACACATTTCATCTCACGGTCGACTCCAGCTCCAGGGTCTCCCCAGTCCAGAGTTTCCTCAGGATCTTTCCACCGTTGTGCCAATTTTCCAGGTCTTCTTCGGCCCAAAGTTATATCCGAGGATAATCTCCCTTTCAACATCTATGGTATCATCTTCAGGAAATAATATATACTGAAATTAAAAATACAAGCAAAATATAAACAAAACTATAAAATGGTGGAAGTAAGTAAGGTATCGAAACATGTAGAATTATTAATAAATAGTTGTTTAAACAAAGTATTTTGTATAATTATTAATATAAAATGAAGCCACAAAGTAATTTTGAAAATATTGAAGAAGTGAAAGAATCTTGTTCATTGGTGTAAATAAGACTTGCTGTGATTGAATTTATTGCAGTTATACTATCCGCGAGATGAGTAACATCTTTCTCCAGCAATACATTTCGAATACATCTATTTTAGGCTCGTCGCTATGGCGGACTCCATTACATACATGAAGATTGGAAAGATGGAGTGTGAACTGACATAATTTTAGTTACTTGCTTTATGTCACTGTATTTTTATATTCTCGTGAGTTTGTTTATAGTAACTTTATATTTTTATTTTCTTTGTTTTATTGAATTGAGTTTAAATACATCTACCGGTTTAAATACCATTTTCTTCTTCAGGATGTCATAACTAACTAAAAACATATATCATTGTTTCTTCACCAGAATCTATTTTTAAAAAATTAACAATTATTTAAAAAATAAATTTAGTACCTAACTCAAATTGTTGCTTAATACAAATTTAGACGAATAATTTTTAGGAAAAACTTTTAGAATGGGACTCGTAGTTAAATTTAGTTCCTTGTTTATAATTTTTTGATTAGTTTTACATGCTTTATTTATCTCCAACGATTCCAAATTATTTAATTTGTGACTAACACCGTTTATATGCAAAATTGACAATCCCAATTTTTTATCAAAACCGTGACCATTTTCTATCAAATGATTAGCAAATTCTGAAAACCCACTATTGTTCAAACATCTCAAATGCTCCCTCACTCTTATATTAAAATTTCTACCCGTTTTATCAATATAAAATGCAGCACAATCCTTGCAACTAAGTTTATAGACACCAGAATTGTTAAATTTATTATCTTTATCTTTAGAATTTATGAGTAAATTTTCTATACTAATATTGCTAATTTTAAAAGTATTATAGTAACTTTATCTAGTTGTATGAATTAATATCAAATAATTTATAAAATCTATATACAGATTTTTTGTCGCACTTTTAAGAGCGAGCGAAACTCTCGTATCACTCTCGTATCCAAATACTTGGTATCTTGGATTACTTCTGATGGTGATTATTGGGCATCATATTCGTATAGTGGAAGGCATGAAAGCAGAGTTCTGATGAATATTTCTAAGCGCTGCTGGCCATCATATTAAAATATCACTTTTTCATTTTTTCCCATAATCGTAATTTCTTTATTTCCTCTGTCCTGCGCAACCAGCTGCTTCTAATAGGTGGCATTCACTTTAGGTCCTACTCCAATAGATGTCATCATTCGTTTTTTTTAAAGAAATAGAGATGCATAAGTCTCACTACATACGTACAACGCTTTCACTACATATATATTTATTCTTGTCGAATCTTTATTTTTCATGAATTAAATAACACCACAACAGCACGAAAAAACTGCCTACTTTAACACAGACAGATAGCAAAGTAACCAGGACAATGCTGTATATATCAGATATGGAGTCTACTCCATCCCACACAATAGACTACGAGTATATATAAGTGTATCTTATGTTTATCATGTTATATTATAATATATTCACCTCTGTTACAACAACATGTATGTCAATAAAGTCTAATAAATAAAATAAATAAATAGGTAGGCACCTATCTGAAATACACGTCACATCAAAATTCGTACTACTTCCAAAAAATATCCATGTCCAAGGCCTTGTATAAAATAATGTACAATAATCTACTCTAATTTATTGAGCCAACTGGTGTATTATTGACATTTACCGCTTCACTTGCACGCTGTGAACATGTAACATACTCAGACATTAGCCTTTCTGATACAATAATATATGATATAATATAAGATAACAATAAAAATAAGGTAATAATTGATAATAATACAAAAGATATTCATCATAATATAATGAAATCTAAAATTTGTTCATAATAGGGTATTTTTTTTTAAAGTAAGTAATATTTCTGTGATTGGCGGGTGATACGGTGGATATGGGGAACCTTACCTTGGACCGGCCAGTACCTTGGTCTATCGATTCCCGACGCTCATCTATCGAAAAATTTGCCACGTTTTTTTTTATAAATAAGGCGTAATAAATATCTTCCAGCCAGTAAATTTTCTTCATTAGACCGAAAAACAATGAAAATTAATTTAATTAATTTTAAGTGATCGAAAAGTATGTCGCAAAAAATGTACGCACAATAGCTATTAAAAAAACACAAAGTTAAAAAAATTTCAATCGTGTTTTATTGAAAGATATTGATGCCAGCTCTTCAGAAGAAATTATGTCACTGGCATCGAGTGATTCTTTGGAAAATGTCAATTTTGACAGCGAAGAAAAATAAAACTCACATATATGTAGATCAGAAAAGGATTTGTTTTGATGCGAATTATACGAAATAATAAATAACATTTTCATGTAGTCGAAGTGTTAAAGAAAGAGGCACAATTTATACTATAATATAAGTATTTTTACTTGATAACGTTGTTTTATTAATCACTTATTGAGTTTAAATGCATCTACCGGTTTCGAAAAATACCATTTTCTTCTTCAGAATGTCAATACTAACTAAAAACATATATTATTGTTTCTTTACCAGAATCTATTTAAAAAAAAAACAACAATTATTTAAAAAATAAATTTAGTACCTAACTCAAATTGTTACTTGATACAAATATAATAATTTTTAGGAAATATAACCAATATAAAATTGTTTTATTAAACTCAATAAGTGGTTAATAAAACAAAGTTAACAAATAAAAATATGAATTTTAACTACAAAGTTATTTTTTCTAATTTCAAAAGTATAATGTAAGTAAATTTTTGAAGAAATCCTGTTTTATATATAAAGGCAAATATATCTGTAGTTCTAAAAATACGTCAGAGCTTCATATGAAAAATTTTGCCTTTAAACTGCCCTAAACATAAAATATACTGAATCAGTTAGGCAAAGTCGTATTTTATCGTTTAGTGTTGATTTCGCCCATTATAACGTAGAATAGAATACGGTTTGCCAAGGGCAAATTGCGTATTTTAAATATTAGATATATGTTTATTTTTGTTTATTTTAGTTTATTATTCTTTTGTGAAAAAAATTAATGTTTTTAAATTAATTTTATATTATTTTACCTTTGCATAGAATATGTACTTTTTCACAAGCGTTTTAGTTTTTTTTCCGTTCTTTAATACTTGATTTAATACATTCAAAATATATAACTTTATCAACATATAAATCGTTTTATTGAACAATTAATTTGTACGCCCGAGGTACGTTACCGTACGGCCAAGAGATGGCGTAAGAGTTTTCGTAAAATTTCATTCGTTTATTGTCAATGATAAATATATTATCATTTCTAATAATTTTAACATAAATAATTGATCCAATTGATAATGAAAAACAATTCAATATTCTTTGTCAATTGTTTAATTAAACATTTAATGAAACTTTAAAAAAAATGGTCCAATGTACAAATCCTTCCCCTATATTGCAATTTTCAAGAAGATATTGTATTTATTTCAGATATGTGTGTGTATATAAGTTTTTTTATATCTGCCTCACTGGATTTCACCCGTACTTAGATAAACATTTTACATGGTTCATCAATAATCAGTATATATATATATATATATATACATTTTAGATAGTTGGTTAATAATCAGCAAATATAAATTCAAAAATTATAAATAATTTTTTTAAATAATAATATATATAAAAAAGGGAGAAAATAATACTATTTTTGAACATGGAAAATTTATACATTAAATTTGTTCATATATACTTTTAAATTGCATCAAGAAATAATTCTTTTATAATTTGGTAATAAATTAGCAATGACATTTGTAAAGTTCATTTTCAACGAGTTAAAATATTACAAGTACAAATGTTAAGCTATTAAATGAATGGCAATTGTTCAAGGTCGGTGAACATACACACATACACGACCAGGCTATTCTTGTGCCACGTAGCGGATAGTATTTGAGTACTCATAATTGTTTAAAAGTTTAGAGATTTTTTTTTCTTCTTTTTTTTTGTTAGCCAAGTTTGTTTACATTTATTTAATTGTGTAGTTTAACAGATTTTTAATGATGTTATTTTGCGTTTAAATATTTTACTTAAAATCTTTTACCCTCTTATAAATGAAACATGAGTAATGTTTATTATGCTTTTATGTATTTTGTATTGTAATTTCTATAGAAATGTACTGTAAAATCTTATATATATATATATAAGATTTTACATATATATATATATAAGATTTTACAGTACATTTCTATAGAAATTACAATACAAAATACATAAAAGCATAATAAACATTACTCATGTTTCATTTATAAGAGGGTAAAAGATTTTAAGTAAAATATTTAAACGCAAAATAACATCATTAAAAATCTGTTAAACTACACAATTAAATAAATGTAAACAAACTTGGCTAACAAAAAAAAAAGAACAAAAAAAATCTCTAAACTTTTAAACAATTATGAGTACTCAAATACTATCCGCTACGTGGCACAAGAATAGCCTGGTCGTGTATGTGTGTGTGTTCACCGACCTTGAACAATTGCCATTCATTTAATAGCTTAACATTTGTACTTGTAATATTTTAACTCGTTGAAAATGAACTTTACAAATGTCATTGCTAATTTATTACCAAATTATAAAAGTATTATTTCTTGATGCAATTTAAAAGTATATATAAACAAATTTAATGTATAAATTTTCCATGTTCAAAAATAGTATTATTTTCTCCCTTCTTTATATATATTATTATATTTCATAGTGAATACACAATTCATCCCACTGTAGTATCCACAGGCTGCGATGGATAGTCACATGATAGTAAACGCATGGGATGAACTTGGTGAAGAGGTTTTATGACCGTATTTTTAAGAGAGCTCATTTCATACTGTATCATTAAACTGTTAATGCTCTGTATAAAATAAGTAATAATAAAAATAATGATATATATATGTACATAATTTTTAAATAAAGTGACATCAATACCTCATTTTGGTCAAACTGTGTCGTAATAAGTTTTATCTACATTTGCCCCCTGCTTCCCCACCCTTACAATCACTTTGCTTTCAACCCCTCCCCGGGCTCCCCGTGGAAAACACAAGTAGTATTGTTACCAAGAATCCGTCACGTGGGCACTGTACGATTTGATTACTTAAGAGGCCTGCGCTAACTCGATTGTGAGACCCTCTGTGCGGACTGAAAATTAAATTCCACCATCTAAGGTCATTCTGAATAAGATATCATTAGGTACCTAATTTTATCAGAAAGGTCGATCTACCCTTACCTCTAAATTGATAAATGAATTTCTAACAATTGTAGCTAGTAAAATTTGTGGATTATTTGAATAAAATACACTTTAATGGGGATGTAAGTATCGAAATATATAATATGGTGGCCTGATCACACTGCTCAAAACACATATTTGAGGTATTATTACAATCTAAACCAAATGTTGTTAAATTGTATCTTGTGAGAAAATTATATTCAATTATTATATTTTATGAACCAGGTGAGAGGTATCCCACCATTTACCCAGGACTTTCGAAAAAGGTCAAGGTTCTAATCCTGGTAGCAAATAAATATTTTTTCGTATACCTTTCTAATTTATTAATTTAATTTGTACAATATTTTGAGTATGTCCAAATCTTTGTAGGAACTAATTACTGGGATTTTATCCCCTGGGAGATTATCATCAATATATAGATGTCTCACAGAGATGAAGCTATTTTTTTTATGAGAATTATGGAAGTCTTGGGCATTACAGGGACCTGTCATCGATTGGCTTAAGTGATCACTTTACGCAATGTAACGTTCACCTATTTACCCACGCTATCGCGGCTATCAAATTTTTGGAATTTGTATTATTTTTTATCTGTGTTTTCCCGAGTGAAACTTTGAACTCTCGTTTCTGAGATTTGTCGACAATAGTCAGGATGTATCACTTACGTACAAAATACAAGCGCTAATGAATCATAGTTCGCCAAGTGCTCAACTCGCGACTGTTGTTTTTGTGTCTCAGAGATTTTCAACCGTCTTCTTTGAAGTTATCCAGTTACTCGATACCGGTTCTACAGAATCTATTGATTATCGTAGGATATAAGATATATCGATGTCACCGGTCAAAACTAACTTAAGCACTCGATAATAATAATCCCAGCACCCCCTATCCCCCCGTCGGCAAATTTTTTGAACGATAAATATTGCCGTGTTTCTCAAAAATTGTAAGCATTTGGAAGCATATTTTAATCAATTGTAGAAATTCTATCTTTACTTTGATGTCTCTGTAGGTAAGACTATCGTATGCTGTAATCTGACTCCTTGAAGTAAAATAAAATGTATCTAGAAATTGAAACAATAGAAAATATAAGATTCAAGTAATCTTACTAAGAAATTAAATTCTGTTCTGCGCAATAAGCTTTACAAACGAGAATATACATTGAATGTGACAAGAAAATATTTAATATTCGCAAAGCGTACTAGATAAAGATGCGAAGCTGAAATATATATAATTACAAAACTCGCATTTTCGAAACTATCCGCGACTTAAAATTGTAAAGAGAATATTTGTTTTTTATTCCGGAATGTATTCGATATGAATGCCAAGGAATCATTTCGAAAACCACTCGTGAATAAAGGACGAATTACACCGAGGACATAAATATTAGATTCCGTGAAATTACGCAGCGCAGATAGGGCTAGCGTAGCTTTTTGTACTCAAAAATATATTATAATAATATAGGGTTGTCACCAGACAAGTGCCTGTTGACTTTTCCATTTGGTCGGTCCGACCGGGATCTTCTTCTTTCTCTCAGTCGTTCAACATGGCCCACCACAACAAGCTTTTTCGTGCTAATTTCACTTCTCGTAAGATCCCCAAAAAATTCTTAGATAAATGATTGAGAGCATGTCCGTGATACTCAGCTTGCCGTCCAAGATATGTCTCCAGGAATATCTGTTAGATATAGACCTCTTCTAATATTCGCCAGTCTCCTGTGTCCCGTTTTGTGCATCCAGTTGAAGGACCATCGAGCTGGTGCCAACCCGGACTTATTATTTTAAAGATTTTTCCGACATTAATTACTTAAAGTGAAAAATAATATTGTACGTCCTTTGGCAACGTGATTCGGTTAATGTTAAAAATACCTAGAAAATGATAAAATTAACGTCTTTTGAACGTTAGTATTAATATCATATATAATTTTTAATCGATCACAATCAATCCAAATCGACGAATATTGTATAATGTATGTATAGACAAACAAAAATTATTCAAAGTTCTCATAACACAATAAAAATAATCAATACGATTTTTATTATTATATATCGATGCATAACTGTTAATTTATCGTTTAAACAAAAGCTTTACTTCATTCATCTGTTAATTGACTTCGCGTCTCGGATTTAATAAAGTTCAAGTAATCGAATATAATTTTTTACGGAAATAAGGAAAATAACAATGTAATTTTTTTTAAATAGTTTTTTCTAAATTATTTAGATTAATATTTTAAAAAAATTGACGCGCGCCAATAAAAATTTTCCGCCCGCCAAATTGGGCACAGTGCCATGGGTTCGCCACCGCTCGCGTAAAAGTATATATCAAGCTGAATTCTTAAATATGAGAGAATTTATTTGAGAACGGAAAATTAATTCGATATAAAAATTATTTTTAAATGGAGATGAGATTTTATATTAAATTAAATACTGGATACTTTTGAAACACTCAGTCACTTTTACAAATCTCTTTACTCTTATAATATTAATATAGTTCGGAAAATAATAAAATTATAATGTGCAATATATATAATAAAGTTTATAAATAAATGTGTTTTTAAATCTGCTGATTTGCAGTAAAAAAAAACACTCGTAAGATACGTTCAGTCCAAACATTCAAAAACGCTGTATATAAATAAATAAATATATATGAGATCAATTCATAAGACAATTATTTAAACCAATCCATTTCTAATATTGAAATGTTATCTTTTCGAACAAAGGTCTTCAGGATGCATTAAAGACAAGAATTAAACTAATTTGGAGTGCATAGTTATGGAAGATTAAATTTGGTTCTTCAGATATTTACAAGTAACAATAATACCTATCTTAGGGTCCATGTCCACGATGATCTCTCAATGAGACTGATCTCTGAGAGTCAGTAAAGATACGTGGGTACTAAATGGATTATTCTGATCTGCGCACAAAATACACGGACTGACAATTTATAAACCGCCTCGCGATAAACTCTGCACTGTCGCGCACTCGAGTCGAATCGCCAAGAAAAATCTCATCCGTAGACACGGGCCATTAAAAGAAGAATCTTTGATTAGTTCATTCTTCCAATCCTTACACATAAGGTAATGAAACATGGACCCTGCACATCAAGCTAAGTCAGAAGCTGCATATCACAGATACATTGGGATAGGATAGATAATAGGGAAATAAATATGTTGGGAATTTAAATAAGACAGTGAATGGTGACTCTCCTCTTACCCAAGACTATTCCATGACCAAAAGTTCCCATATTGATCCTACTCATTTACCGCCAGGTTGGCATTTTTTAATTATTTCTTAATACCAGCTATGCTTGTTGTAGTATAGTCTTTCTGTAATGCAACACTGCATGGTCGCAAACCAAAAACCATTCACTGTCCCACATAAATGAGACAGGAAAAGAAATTCGTGTGTTACAGCATAGATCAAGGTGAAGATTATCATTATCACTGCTAAAAAGCGTAAATGGCAACGGTCCGGCCACATTTCAAGAAGATATTCGACGGCAAAGAATATTTTTGAATTGTATCCACGAGACAAAAATATCTCTGAAAAGCGCAACGCCTCGTTAAACAGAATTAATTATTGGAGCGGTAGTAGTGACATGGCGAAGCTCAAACAGGAAGGGGCTCACAGAATAAAAACTGACAAATTGACCGCATGAGGCGAGAAGCGCGAAAGTTGTACAATGAATTACTTTTCCGATTTGAATTCCAATCTTTGTGACGTCATTTTCAATATCCAATGAATGCACATACTTAGGGGCAAGTGGCTTGCCTACCTTTGGATGGTGGTGCCTTGGAAAACATTAATATCTCCGGCAATATTCAAGATGAAAATTCCATACAAATACCCAGCTATTTTCATCAGCTAGCAGGACTTGTGTCAAATCTGTCATATTGTTAACAGTGTTTTTGTTTTACACATTTGTAAAAGAATTGTACAAAAAGTAAGTTTTTTTTTACTTATTTTGATGTAGTATTTTAATGAATATTTACAGATTTTCTTATATTAGTTCATTAGTAAACTAGGAATAAGTCTATTTGATTTAATTGATACTTTAGTATATTTCTAACCTCAAATTTCTACGATAACCTTTTAATTTTGTGTGCTCATCGTACCTTTGGACAAAAATACAATTTTTCAGTAAACTCCTTACAACTTTTAAATAGTGTAAAATTATCTATACTAAAAATATACAATACATACACCAATGTCACCCCAATAAGAAAGAGAAAAGAATTTAGCCATATCATTTCCTATTTATCAGATTAAAAAATCTGCAGTTACAAAAACCATACCTTTGTAACATCTGATTTGGTAGTATACGAGAATAAATGCATCCATACTGCAAAAGATAAATACAAAAACCAGGCTCTTCATACACTCATGTGTGTGTTTGAAGAATTTAATCATTTTTTGACAGTACACAAGAAGACAAGGCAGGGAACGAAAATATGGAGAAGCTCGTCGTGAGGAAATACGTACTTTTAAGAAGTAGATCTCCAATGTGAAGGGCCAATCAATCAAAGAAGCAGCGGTACACCTAAGAGAGTGTTCAAAACCTCATTCAATTGAGAGAGAGAGAGAGAATCAATATAAAAAATAATGCATGTATGTGTTATATTATAGTTCACAATAATGAAAGAAAGGAATAAAATTTTATTATATTAATTTCTGACATTTTAATATTTTATTTGTCATAAAACGCTTTCTTAGCATTGTATTCCATATAGATAGGTACTAGGTGTGAATTATTTTTTAACTTTAAAGATGAAAGGTTATATTTTAATTTTTGAATATTTGATTTTCTAAAAAGTGTCGATACTTAATGATGTATTTATTTGATCATTTTAACGCCAGACTTTTTTAATTTAAATTTATGAATTACGTAAAATTACCCGCACTGACAAAATTAAGTTGCAAAACCCTAGATAATACAATACATACTCAAGTTTCAATTTCTCTCTTATCGACTGCACTCCAGCAATATATTCGGTAACAGAACACAATTGTAGCAGAAGGCCCTCACAGTTTCCCGTCGGATATTCGATAAGAGTAAATTCCTCGGTCGTATCAAAAATGTCGGAAAAGTTACCGGTCGTGAATGGGTTAACTTGGACCGGCGGTTTTCTACGAGGGAAATTGAAGCACGTATTCGGTGGGGACAAATAAAACAACTTTTTGTATTTGAATACTGGAAATAAAATACGGCATAAGTGTCCGAAAAAAAATGCAGAAAAATTTTATAAGCCATCGCAAAATTTTCTGCATATTTAGTTATTTTTTCGGCCCTATTATATTTCTAGTATTCATACTACGAGTTATAGATTCTCCCATCTCGCCTTGACGAATTTGACGAAATAATAAAAATAGTATGTTATGGACGCCACATTTGACCTAGATTTTTAAATAAGGAATCTTTTTCGGATTTCATAATAATATTTTACACTGGTAATTAAATAAAGTATGCCAAAAAAGTTCTCTCTTCCCTTTCTTTCCCGTGTTCGGTTTACATCAGTAGCAATTTACCAGCCAATTGATTGCTCAAGTTTTAGATAAAATTTTATAAAAATACAATCTTATTGAGGAAGGTGTATTTCTGCCGATAGGTCTCTTCACGAAAATTACGAGACACTTTTCCAAACCTACCCTCTGTTAAAAAGTTATATTATATTGTGTAACAGACCTGATCCACCTTAGTCGAAAATGTTCAAGGAATATGTGCAAATTCTGCACCGTTACGGAAAATATTATTAAATACATTTCTAATTAATATATTTAACTCATATTTGAAAATATTATTGTTTAAATTTTTTGAAGCCTTTAAGTCAGCGTTCTTTTAAATAAATATGTATGAAATTTATCCATTATTTATCTCTTTACTTCAAGCCCTAAATTATCTAACAAAAAATAGTCTGATCACTCGAAATTTGAGGTTCTTTAATTTTTTTAATTCAGTAAATAATATGGAATCAATAAATCGAAATAATTGCATATTTACAATTTTTTTGAAATGCTTATATCTCTGTCGCGGTTGAGATTAGGCACATATTCTTTGAACATTTTAGACTCAGAATTTATCCAGGTATCTATCTATCCATAAAATATTGTGGACTAGATATGTTACACCTTGTATACTTAGAAAGATAACATTTCTAAATTATTCCGCTTCTGTTGGTCTTGATAACTATGGTCCTGAAAAGGACCATAATTATCCCAACGTTTTGCGGAAATGTCATTACCCGTCTTTAGGGTGTGTCTTATTGGTGAAGTGTCGCTCTAATATGGTCGTGAAACACATTCTCTTAGACCGATAGTTCAACGTAAAGTAAGTTAAGCTAAACTTTACTTTATTAAGGAAAACACATTCTTATTGTAATGTTGTAATTATTCAGAACAAACGGTCTGTGATATTTTAAATACTTAATTAATGTATTAATTATAAATATACACATATAAAATCAATTTTGTCGAAAAATATTGTTTTTGCGTCACCGGGATTCGAACCTGGATCTCTATTTCCAATCTGGGGAAGTACACTACCAATTGGAAATAGATATCCAGGTTCGAATCCCGTTGATGCAAAAACAACATTTTTCGGCAAAATTGATTTTATATGTATATATTTATAATTAATACATTAATTTAGTATTTAAAACTTTACTTTGTACAATTACGGCATTTACGTCCTAATGTTTAGTATTTGGTAATTTTGTAAGGTAAAATATTATTGATGTTATTTGTTTTTACCATATATGTCAGGTTCTGAGAAATTTTTTGATGTTAATGGGTTTTCAATATTGTTGTCAGTGGATCGGGTAATTTTTCTGTCTTTTAATAGAACTTACTACATTTTTATAAAATATTCGATATGGAATATAATGAATCTTGTAGATACAATAACTTCTATAGTTTTTATCAGATATAAATAAAACTTTTCTGAAAAATTTACCTCGGTTACGTTCATTAACTCGCTCTATCCGCCATCTTGTTTCATCATGTTTGTTTGTTATTTAAATTATATTATACTTTTCTTATTCATTTTTTTTTATTGAAATCATTGTATATTTCTGGTTATTTAATTTTGTAATTTGAATATTGAGATTACTTATTTAATATATTAAGGAGAACACATTTTTGCTATGAAATTGCATTTTCGGAACATAGTTCTTTATTCAATATTTAGTTGCTTCCAGGATATGTTTTATATACATATGTAGATTATTTCTGTGTCTTTCAAATTGATTAATTACATTTTTATTAAAATAGCACAGAACTATTATATATTCTGACAGCAAAAATGGCTTCTCCTTAATATATAAGTTGTATTAAAGTTTCCAAATTTAATTAAATGGATTAATTAATTAAATTCTGGTGTCTTCTATCGAATTTTACTCAAAGGTATTACAGATTCTCAGTAATATATAAAGTTGATACCCCGGAAGCGACTAAATATTTTTTCGATAGACAGATTTTTTTGCGCATTTTTCTAAGTGAATTATTTAATTTGTATTTAATATATTGTTTATGTTTAATCTCACTGTTAGATATTATAAAACGGGTGAACCTCTCTCTTTTAGCATATACTTTGGTCTGCTCATATGTACTTATATTATTGTACTAGAAAAGCTAAATAAATTAATAATATACCTTAAAAAATTGTAACTCCGTTAATATTGGACCTAAAAGAAAACGCTCTACACGCAAACGCGAAATCTACCTAATTTCGAAGAATGCGGAGTAAGTTTTTACACATACGCCTGAACGATTGTAAAGGATGTTTTTTAAGAGGTTTATTTTTCGAATTGACAATACTTTTTCCACCGACAGCCAATTTGACAGCTGATAGCTGATTTGTGCTCAGTTTAGTTTTCTATTTCACCATGAATAGACTTATGCCAGAACAATGTTTGCAAATTGTGAAAATTTATTTCGAAAATCGACAGTCGACATAATCGTCCATTCGAGCAAGTAATTGGAATAACCGTGGATCGTTTTCACACCACGTATACTCTAATTGATAATACGCATCCGCAGAGACGCCGTACAGTGCGCACAGTGGAGCGTAGTTAGTATTCAGAGCGTAGTAGATCCATGATTACTGACTTTTTCGTTCCTCAATTGAATGTAATTCATGTAGAAGCACTGCCGTTTTAACAAGATGGCGCAACATGCCGCACAGCGCGCGCCACAATCAATTTATTGAATCAAACATTCGATGAGCGCATAATTTCACGATTTGGATTATTTTCTGTGAGGATATGTGAAGTCGCTAGTCTACGCCCATAAACCAGAGACGTTAGACAACTTATAAGGTAACATTAGTCGCGTTATTGCTGATATACGTCCCCAGCTGCTCTAAAAAGTGGTCGAAAATTGAACTTCCAGATTGCCCCTTATTCGAGCCATGCGCGGAATCATATTTATACACTAATAGCATAAAATTATCTTTACAATAAAGTCAATAGCATGGTCATTACCACGATTTTTATGTGTTTTATTTCGTTTTCAAGTACCTCTAAAAAAGTACCTCTGTTTATTTTTATGATAAAACCTCCAAAAATATTATACTACGTCACATGCTGTCCACGGGTTAGCCCAGTATAAATATAATTGCTGAAAATGTAGCGGAGTTATTTGTTTTACGTGAGCAGCGACATCTGTGTATACATGCATAGTTATAGAAATGTGCTGAAGCCGTGCACCCTCGCTCTATGGAAAATGGCGAACATTAAAAATTCGTTCTAAAACGTGTTTCGAGACCGAAACCGTTTCCATTGTGCAGTTCCACCGTGAAATGGCCGCAACACAATCCAGTTATTATTATGGCCACCGCCGCTTCTGTTGAAGAAACTGCATATTGCGGAGCTGCACGGCCGCGCATGCATTACCTGTAAACCCGCGAGCGATTTATTTCTGCTTCAAATATTATTTTTTTTAAATGGTTTGCTTCTAGACTAGCGTGCAGTGCCGGATTTATAGTCGCGAAAATCGCAATGCGAAGGTGAAAAAAGGAAAGTAAAATCAGGAGCAACAGAAAAAGGAAAGTATACATGAACTACCGCCCTCTTGACTATGTTCCTTCACATATTTGAGAAGTACCTGTTGCCTTTACCACTTGGTCGGTCTAACGGCTGAGGGATTTTCAACTTCTTCTCCGTCCTTGAACGTGGCCCAATACAACAAACATCTCGCAAGATACCAAATTTAAAGATGCATCTTAGACAAATGGTTGAGAGTCGATCTGTCTTGATGTTCAGCCCCTGCAGATTGGAGATATTTGTAGGGGATAGCGGTTTAAATTCACCGCCGTTCTCAGTCGGTACCGACACCAGCGACATCTGCATTCAATACCTAGCCGGCGGCAAAGTGCTGCCACCACAGTCTGGCCCGATCGCCCACCAACGACACATCTTTCATTCCGCTTCCCCGTCGCGGCGCTGCATTATTCTTCAACTTCCTGTGCTTTGCATTTCTCACTTCTCTACACTTCATTTTACACGCACACATTCTGTACTCTCTGTTTTATCCTCTGTCACAATAAACGACTCTACACCAACCGCGCGTTTCCATTTTATTCACACCGCCTACCCCCACACATTCGTGCGTCTCGCCGTCGATGGTATGCGCAACATGTGTCTACAGCACCACATCTCAAATACATCAATCTGTCTTTTCTCCTTTGCCATCAGGATCCATGATTCCACAACATCCATATAAAAACATAGAATACACCAGAGACTGTCATATTTTGTCAAGTCTGGGCATATAACTTTTCGCCGTACCTATGCAAAATATTATTATACTAGTGCAAGCAAGGTAGTATATGCAGGTGATCCAGAAACAGTAGTCCAAATATACCACAGAGGATATCACTAGCAACCCATTGAGCGTCAAATAGGGTTATCTGAAATTCAACGGTTTGAAAGTTATTCGAACTATTGTGATTTTCGAGAAATTTGTAACCTGTCTGTATACAAATGAGCACTATGTCATAAATACCCAACCTATCGTGACAAATTTTGACACGCTTGTATGTAGCTACCAGATTTTTGTTAACAGTTAATTAAAATATATATTTTAACTTGTTTGCTGAAAAGGTTATCGACTGCCGTCGGATTGACTCCACCCTCTTGTCTTTAATATCATACTTAAACTACATCGATGCATTTATTCGTGTTTTATATTATTACATGAATTGGAAGACAATTTGAATGGTAGACGTCAAACTCTCAGGTCAGCCTCTACTTCAGCTGCAGGAAGGGTTGTAGAACCGACCGACCGTTGCCGCAAGTCTAAATTTAGTCAACGGGCATTTGCGGTAGCAGGCCCAAAAGTGTGGAACTCTACCCTCCGTCATAAAAAACAGTGCATCGGAGACTTTATTTAAGAAGAAACTAAAAACCCACCTTTTAAAAAAGTCATTTCCATAAGTGAAAATACCAATTTTAAAAAACATAGATAATTGTAGAATTATAAACAGTTTATGTGTAAAGCGCCCTTGAGGTGAAAGTTTTTACGAAAATGGAATGAAATGCAATACCGTATCGAAAACAGGATGTATCTATTTATATGTGTTTCGCCAAAATACCGTGTCGATGATATGGTGTTTCGTTATGTCTACGTTTCACCAGATATCTGTGAAATCTTCGACTCCACTAGTTTTACAGGTTCAAAAAATGCAACACAGAAGATTCCGAACAGCCGTGTAAAACTGAGTAAATTGAATAATTTTCAAGTTTGTAGAAATAGGCATTTATGTGTTGTCATCACAAAAAATCTCATCGATAAATTATTTAGCTTGTGCAACCGGTTTTTGGATTCAAATGCGATGGATAATCTGATATGGATCCACTAAATAGTAATGAATCGTGCATTCGATCAAATCCTCGTATCATATTATGGTATTCAAATCCATTATTTTGATTGGACTGTGCAATTTCGATTTCATCGCAATCAAGTATTTAGATAATGCGGAATACAAAATTGGATTGAACGGTAGATACCGAATACAAAACAAATTTAAACCAGTGATACGTCATGCGAGCGATGTAAAGTTGATTTTGAAACACATTTTGACCAAAGTTGTACGTACGTATACAATGCACGTGTTATTTTATTAAAAATTTATATTATATCTACTATGTTTTGATTTTAATGGCCCGTCTTCACGGTATGGGGCACGATAAAATAAATTTCATATTTTTAATAATATTGAGATTTTGATCTGAAGATAAATTCAGAGATCAGCTTGAGATTGGGAGTAAGAGACAAAAACTCTAACTTGTGTACACAATATTCGATTTGATAGCGAGACACTTAAGCACAAATGTCGCCTAGAACCATAGATACGCATAACTATTTTTTTTTCTGAAAGTTAGATAATAACAAACTTGTGTTCCGTTTTAATTGCTGCTGGGAAGCTGCTGCATCTAACTAATGCTGCGAATTTACCCACCTGATGAACGAAATATCAACGGTTAATGGACTGACATTGACATGCAACAATTCTGAAGTGATGCGCGAGACGTTGAACCTCCGAGACTTGGTGTAATGGAGCGTCGTCATGATTAATGATTGGCGCAGCTGAACACAAGATTCACTAGGAGACTTCAGCGTGCCCTGAATGCAGCCAGCGGTACTACCACTTCCTCACTGGTTGCCGCCTCGGTATAAGCTCGGTTTCACAATTATAACAGTTGTTTCCAATCTGCCATTGTAATTTAAAGAGTATGAGGCGGACAGAGGGCGGCAATTGGTGCCACGCGGCAAAGACACTGTAGCCGCGACACATACCTCTAGCAGCAGGTCGTATGCGAGTTCTAGCTGAGTCGGTGCCGATAGCTTCGTAGTTCGGCCGACAGAGATGGACGCAGAGGGAGCGCGAGAAATGAGCGAGAGCCATTGTATTCTCGTGACTCAGTGTGAACGGCAGCATCTTCTAAAGTGTCTCTTGTAATACTGTGATACTTTATTTTATCACATCCCTGATGTGATTCACTGTAAATACATTCAGAATATTGTAGTCAAATAATTATTTCTGTGTCTGGTTCACCTAAGCTAACCGAATCCACCGTAAATATTCACTACCTTAAGGCTAGTTATAAGTATATGTTTCTATTATATTAACCGTTTCTGTTGTAGGGGTTGACAGGATAGAGTTTGTGGTTGTTTGATATGATTGACTCGTGATGTGTCAGAAGGCTTTGTAGATGCGAGACTGAAGCACCTAATATATTCTAGTCTCACGCGTTTTAGTGTATGCCGCGGTGTAGGGTGTCTGTAATTGTAACTAGAGCAAGGTATTTAATGAAAGAACATTTACAAAGGTTGGCGTTTATTTATGTATGAATTAAATACTAATTAAATGTATTAATTAGTAAGATATATATATATATATATATATATATATATATAATCAATTTTATCGACGAATATTGTTGTCGCTACCGGATTTCGAACCTGGATCTCTTCCAATCCGGGGAAATTGCATTATCCGATTATGTTACGGCAACACAGTGCATTGACGATAAATTTTCGAACCTATCGTTAAATGCGTTGAACTCTGGAGTTGCTTGCTCGAGATATGGATAGAAGATGTCGCTGAGAGGACGGTCTGCGGAGAAGTGGTCGCTAACTCCTTGAGCATTATCCGTCACGATGTATGTTGTCTGCTGATTGGTTGCTTGGGTTTAGACTCATGGTTGATAAGTAAGTCCTTACACAGCCATGTCTGTGGGCGCGTGCAGGAACACCAAACTGCCATTACTGTCTGTCACCTTCTCAAACAATAACCTGCATACTCAGTGACATACCTACAGAAATACACGAATGATTACTCGATATGGAGGCGAGGTGCTATTCTCCATCTCAACATTAACATATATACATCACACTTCTCTTTTTCAACTTCCATAGTGAACTACGAAAGCCTAGAGTCGTCTCATGGACGCATAATCTATATCTCAGAAATTTTCTCGAGTCAAAAATCTCAGCCGTGGACACGGTTCATAAGACACCTATAAAAAAATGGCCACGTTTTATCGCATACATTATCGCACGCGAGGCGGCAAATTGAAAATGTTTCTCGGCGGGAAACGCCACACAATTTAATTGTCATCAAAATGGCTGCTACCGCTGTGAGAAAAAATCTCAAAGCCAACACTACTTTGTACGGGGGGAATGTCGTTAGGAAGACGGGGGTCGTGTCACCTCGGGGAAATATGGCCTTCTTCCCGCCGTAAAACAGGAAACAAGGAGCAGAGGGGGACTTGGGCGAATGCTCATCGTACGTATTTGTGATCATTCGGTGTGTGCATATTTGGACGGTGAACTTTCTGAACTCTTGGTATAGACTCGGATGTCCTGTCTAAATAAAGTTAAGAATGCAACCTTAAGGGACGTTGGAAGTTTTAAATTGTCACTTTTAGATGCTTGCTAATTACTGAAAACTAACTCATCATCACGCCGTTTTTCGCGCGGGTGAGCAGAGAAAATAGAGCATCACACTCTTTTGTCCTGACACAACTCTCCTCATCTACATTCATACGAGCTCGTCGATTATTGAGGCTTCTAATAGGACTATCTGGTTTATTATTATTGGTAGTGCCAAGTGTTTTGCGGACGTCTTCTATTTCTGGTGTCATCAACACTTGCGTCATATATCTTTCTTACCATTATCTCTTCATTCATCCGTTCCATATGACCAAGCCACCTAAGTGATAGTTTTTTAATCTTACTCATTATACTAACATCAGCTTTACATTCTTTCCTTATTTCTTCATCCTTTACACTGTCATAAATTTATTTGCCGTGAATACGTTTAAGTGATCTCATTTCCACTGCATTCAGTCTACTTTCGTTCCCCTTGTGCTAGGTCCAAGCCTCACTTTCATACATCAGTGCCGGTACCAAGACTCCGTTGTTTTTCCTAGGTTGATGGAAGTATAAAATTTAAAAAATCTTTTCTCACGAGTATTGCAAAAACACATGTCGCTAACATGTTGGGTTAGAGACCCGTCCATAGCCGTAGAGTGATTTTTATTTATTATTTATTAAATGTAAATATTACATGAGACGGAAAACTACTTTTGTAATTGAAGTCCAATATTTGTAGTTACGCCACTGGCTAGTAATCTGCTTCTATAGCGTCATTTGCTTCCTTCTGCTCTTCGCGATCCTGAGATTGTTTGTGCGTTGCAGTGTCGTGTAGCGAGGCTCCACTGTCGTTGCTCCAGGCTGTTACATCTATTACCGGATTACAATATGCGCAGAATGTACACGGGAGTATAGCCCAGAAGACCTGAGAATATTTTCACGAGACAGGTTTAGTTCTCAAATATTTAGTAAAGGTAAATCTTATTACTGTGTGCACGTGTTGAGATTTTGATCTCGAGATAACCAGATCGGTATGATGAGACAAAACTCAAACCTTGAGATGCTTATTTTTATTTATATTTTTTATTTATTATCTTTGTTTTATTAACCACTGAATTGAGTTTAAATACATCTACCGGTTTCGAAAAATACCATTTTCTTCTTCAGGATGTTATAACTAACTAAAAACATATATCATTGTTTCTTCACCAGAATCTATTTAAAAAAAAAACAGTTATAAATTTAGTACCTAACTTAAATTGTTGCTTAATACAAATTTATTTATTTATTTTTGTTTTTATATTTTTTAGATATTGTAATCAATTTATATTAAACGGTACTCGAAAAAAATACTGCCTATCTCGACACGGACCTTGATTGAGTGTAGTGTTAATAATGAAGAATAAATTATAGTTTAAGTGATTTATTATACTTTAATTGTAATTATTTTTGTAGAGGACTATACGTTAATATAATGCAGAGCGCCCAATGTGCTGACGCCTGTCCTGGTGGAGTAGGATGAACGCAATAAAAAAATGCATTAAAAATCTAATTGTTTGTTGAAATATCAAGATGGCGCTAGCGGTTTTGTATTTCGAATTTGATTTGAAAACGGAATCTTTCAAATATTTTACGTAAATCTAATAATTTTATAATTTATGTACAAAAATCTGGAGAGCGTGTTTTAGTGGTTAAATAAAATGGTGCCTTGGTTTGTACACAGAATGTGGGGGGGGGGGGGTCCCTAGTAAAAATATTCACGAAAATTGCGTAAAATTTTGTAACATTATTGTTTACCTTGTATTTTATTTTCATCTTTACCGGTGCAAGGATATTTTTGAAATCAAAACGATTTTGGAGCGAAGCAAGTGCGCAATTCATCTTGCCATCCCCTAACACATGGTGGTATTAAATTTTCTAAATGTATATATAACGAGACTAAATAATGTTTTTTTATATTTCGTTATTTATACATTCTTAACATAAACTTTTAATAAATATATTTATTCATATTGTACATTTTTTTTTTTTAAAACCGCTATTTTTAAATCTCGTTGATTTATCTGCGGCATAATGATTAGTATCTCGCCTTTCATGCCGAAGACCGGGGTATAGTTTTTCACCAGGGAGATTTTTATTTTTATTTTATTTAAGTATTATTATTTTTAAACTATAAAAATGTGTACTTCACTGAGCTGTACTGCCATGTCTCTTATATATGTGTGTTTGCGGGGTCCTATTGCAGGGTACATCATCACGGATGACGTCTTGATCTTCAATGATGGTGAAGTATTGGATTTTATAATGTGCTCTGATTTCCCAATCCAGCTGAATGCATTTCTCTATTCTATCTCTCTAGATATATTGTTTGACCCAAATAAATGTAATCCCAGTAAAAATTCAATTTTCTTTTCTGATATTACCATCCACATTTATCGTTCATAAAAGTTGTACAATTTTAAGATGTTGATATAAAACAGGGTGAATATTATGTTCCAGCCCAATGTTGTTTTTAAATAATTAAAAAATATTAAGGAAAACACATTCTTATTGTGAAGTTGTAATTATTCAGAACATAGGTCTGTGATATTTTAAATACTAAATTAATGTATTAATTATAAATATATACATATAAAATCAATTTTGTCGAAAAATATTGTTTTTGCGTCACCGGGATTCGAACCTGGATCTTCATTTCCAATCCGGGGAAGTGCACTACCTTTGTGCTATAACGCCAGTATTTTTCTTGACAAATTTTCGAACCTATATGTTACATTTTTCAAATTAATACACCTGTCGTTCCATTATTTTGAAAGCCATCTACATTATTTTTACAGAATCTCAAATACCTTTGAGTAAACCGATTGCAGACGCCAGAATTATCAATTCATTTTTATTAAATTTTGTCAAGAAAAATACTGGCGTTATAGCACAAAGGTAGTGCACTTCCCCGGATTGGAAATAGAGATCCAGGTTCGAATCCCGGTGACGCAAAAACAATATTTTTCGACAAAATTGATTTTATATGTATATTAATACATTAATTTAAATTAATTAAAATTAATACATTAATTTAGTATTTAAAATTAAAAAATAGAACATATTTTTTTAATTAGGTTTTTATTTATTTGTTACATAGTTTATTAAAATTATGTATGAAATATGATTTCGGCCAAGTGACCGCCTCTGGCAGCAGCACAAATGCATGCTCTTTTAACTATACTTTTCATAACATTCTCGCACACTTCGCATCTTATTCAGCAACTTCATTTCGAATATTATCCTTTGCCATCGGAATTGTTGTTAGCTTAATGGCGTAGACTTTTTCTTTTAAGTACCCTCACAGAAAATAGTTGGGAGTCGTCAAATCAGGTCATCTAGGAGGCCAGATTACTACTTTTTGACATGCAGCCGGGATTTGTTTTTCGAAAATTTCAAACGTAGCTCGGGCGGTGTGTGAGGGAGGTGACACCTGTTAAAAGCACATATGTTGTTTAATGGTTACAGTATTGGCGTCATTATTTTGATAACATGTTTTATCAACTTTAACGCATTGTTGATGTGTTAAAAACTCCATAATAAATTGTAATCAACTACGCTTTATGATTATTAAATGTAAACTGACAAATATTCGCCAAATCAAAAGTGGTGGCCACACAAAATCGGCCTGGAACATAATATTCACCCTGTACATCTATCTGATGTACCGATCCAATGTTGCACGGGTAGAAAATATTAAATTCAAACGCCCTTGAGAATCACCTAAAAATTTCACGAAACTTATTGAAACATTTAAACATATTATTTTAATAATGTAAAATACTTAATTCATGTTATAAAAAAATTGTAAAAATGTCAAATATAAAAAAAAAAATTAAAAATTAATTTTCAAGAAACTCTTCCGCTGGGACCCCCCAACCGCCCCCATGCTAACTTAAAAAGGTACCTTTATAAGTCCTCTACTGCGCCCTTGGAACCTTTTATCTTACCAGATATATAGGCAGATATAGGAATATCGTCCTAAATATATATGAAAAAATAATAAAAAATAAAAAATATTTAAAAATAATCTAGATTTAATGAGTTTTCTTCTTTTAACGAGCTTGTCATATATAAGAACTTTAAACTATTAAATGTTTATTAAGGAGAACACATTCCTATTGTGAAGTTGTAATAATTCAGATATTTTATATACTAATTTAATGTATTAATTTTAAAGATATACATATAAAATCAATTGTATCGAAAAATTTTGTATAATATATTGAATAATCTGATATCGGTTTACTCAAAGATATTTGAGATTCCGTAAAAACAATGTAGACGGCTTTCAAATAATGAAACGATAGATGTATTAATTTGAAAAAGTGTAACATATAGGTTCAAAAATTTTTTGACAAAAATAATGTCGCTATAGCGTGCACCTTCCCCGGATTGGAAAAGAGATCCAGGTTCGAATCCCTGTAGCGCACAAACAATATTTTTCGTTAAAATTGATTTAATATGCAAACTAGACGTCCTCGATTTGATTGACTGATATCGTTCCGACTGCTTACTGAAAGCACTAACATTTAGTCGTAAACAGCTGTTTCTTGTGAATGAAAATAAATTATTATATTAAATTCACCAATATAATGATTTCACAAGCTAGGGACTAATTTGTGTAGTTCCATGCTAAAAAAAACAAAGCTTTTTATGCTATTTTGAAACAATAATATATAAAATTGTATTACTAGATTGTATTACGTGTACTAAGTATGTATATATATTGGGTTGATGCACAAGTGCTTAGCTTTTTTTATTTTCCAAGACATGGGTGCTTTACAACGTCATTTAATACCGAGTAGCTTTTTGGTCTGGCGGTTAAAACGCTGGCGTGGTCGGTGGTTCGCACCTCGTTCCAGGAGACCAGAAAGTTGGTCATATTTTCATAGTACAAGCGTTTAACATAGTTTGAAAATAGTAAGAATATTGATAATAATGGATAATTTGTATAGAGCCATTTTCGTGAAAACTTTCTCAAGGGCGCTTTACACATAAACTATTTATAATTCTATAATTATCTTTGTTATTTTCACCTATAGAAATGATTTTTTGAAAAGATGCGTTTTTAGTTTCTTCTTAAATAAAGTCTCTGATGCACTGTTTCATGCGACTGAGGGCAAAGAGTTCAACGCTTTCGGACCTGCCACAGCAAATGGTCGATTCTACAACCCTTCCTGCAGCTGAAGTAAAGGTTGATCTGAGAGTTTGACGTCTACAATTCCAATTGTCTGGGATACAAAGTTATTGAAGATGAAAAACGCCATGTTATGTGTCGCCTTGTACATCAACCAGCACAAATTAAATTCAACCCTTTCAGGGAATGGAGCCAATGTAGTTGATGTAAAAAGGATGTTACATGCGAGAATTTGGAAGCAGTGCAGCCGCATTTAGTATACTATTCAGCTGTAACAATGGCAGGCCAGCATAGCTGCTATTGCAATAGTCCACACGTGACACCACAATGAGTAGACGGGCTGCCTCAAGAAGAAGATGTCTCCGAATGATATTGATGTGACATGTTTTTATCGAATACATCTTGAATTTTTCATTTCGTAGAATATTTGTGGCTCACCTTCAAACGTTTTCAATTACATTACAAAGTAAACTGCCAACATCGCACATTCTGAAGGCCTGCATTACAGAATCAATATTGCAGCAGGTGTTCTGATATTAAAGACAATATTTACATGTTTTTAAAATACGTACACCGCGGCACGAAATTGCGGCCTTATTTTACATCACAGTGGCAGATAGCCCCGCGGTAAAATGACGCCTTCAACGGCGGAGTTTGGCGCTAAAATTCACCTTTATGGGAAAAAAGGCACGTAGCGCCATCTCAAAATGAGGCGAGCGGCCCTAATCCGGATGCTGAGGGAATGAGAAAATATATTAAAATTGTTATAAATCGGCACTTGAAAAGCAGCCATTTGGGCGGAACATTTTAACCAGCGTTTGACGTATTGAACATTAAGATGAACTCTTTTAACCACCATTTTCGTATTTTATGTATTTTACAAGTTTAAGAAGCCGTTCGTTTTTTTATTAGGAGAACACATTCTTATTGTGAAGTTCTCAGAACAGACGGTTAATTAATATTTTAAATATTAATTAAATATATTATGTTAAAAAGATAACATATAGGTTCGAAAATTTGTCGTCGAAAATAGTGTCGCTGTAGCATAGTTGGATAATGCACCTTCCCCGGTTTGGAAAGAGATCCAGGTTCGGATCCCAGTGCGCAAATATTGTATACATATGTACATCTTTCTAATTAATATAAACAATAATCGCGAAGACGACACAAAATTTTGGTAGGACACTCTGTGTGTGCCGTGTACATAAGTGACCCTCGACTCGAATGCGTGTAAAAAACTATACAGAGTTCAGCGCGAGGCGATTTATGAATCATCATCGCATGCGTTTTTCTTGCGGATTAGAATGAAGCTACACTAGTACTTTTACTTATTATTATTTACTTATTTTTTTTATTACAATCAGACAACAATTTTAGGTGTTCTTGATACTTTAAAATGCATTTAATTGATACTCTCGTCCATCAAATCAAAGATTTCAATCTACCATAAAATAATACGCTCTTAATACGACACTTAAGAGACAACCTGGTTTCTTGCGCCAAAGTCAGATACCAAGCTTCCCACCCATATAGGTTGTATCAACAATGTATATAGTTTAGACAACAACCTCAACGACAGTAATTTCCATTGAATTAATAACCACTGTTTCCTGATTTTCACCTGCTAATTTTTTCGTGTTGTTACCACACCGTCGTTCCTTGTTACGAACGTTCCCAGATACAGATACGGCGATTTGAAAATTTTCATTCATAATTTTCAGAGCCGCATCGCCCTTACGGCGCATTGTTAACTCTGCGGCGCACATCAATTGAATTGATTAATCACGTGATATACGCGTCAACTCAGTGTTCATGTTCAGTTTATTTACATACAGAATGTGTGCACCTCGTGTAAACTTAAACTTTACCAATAATTTATTATTTTTGCTAAACACAAGTTGGTTTTTTTAACCTAGATCCATTACGCACGTAATAATTGATAGTGCAAACATATTTTTAAACTTGTATATATCCTAGCTAGTGGAAAAGGCTCTATTTGCTTTAGGTGACATCGAACGTAACCCACCGTGTATGCGACATGTGCCTGTATTTAATTGCACGACTCCACCATAAATCTAAAATTATTTCCGTCACCATTAATAAACTCTTATTAATTTAAGGCTTAGGTATATTAATTAATTCATTAATAATATGTATTACGCTTCTTCGATATTTTTTCTCTACGTAAAGTCTCGCAAAGTCTAGTACAAGAATATTATATTTCTTCGTCGCGAACAAATACCGAAGTCGGGATAATTAATCGGATAGACTTGAGGTAACAACTTAGTAAAAAGATAATGGGTATTCGCAAAATTTCTATTCAAATAGCTGGATAATTAATAAGGCTGTAGGTAGGGCTGATGATTTCAAGTTTTACGTGAATTAATATAATATTTAAAATAATAAAATTTATCAACTCAGCATAACTCTCTGTTGTAAAGTTTACTCTTAAGTCTGCGTAAGGGCGATTTTGTGACGACTCGATGGAATTAATTTACAGGGCTCGAGCTTCTTTTTTCACAGCCCTAGCACTATTTGAATTACATAAGAGTATCGATCTTCTTATTATTCTTCTTTAGCAGTCTCACGAGATTAGGAAGTCCATTACCGCTATTCATCCCTTAATTTCGCCCCCGTGGTTTAGCTTGCTGGGCACTCGTTAATACTCACGATATTATCCGCCCATCATGTCTTGGTCTATGGAGAATACGTCATGAGAAATGCACTCCAAAACTGTAATGGTGGAGTAAAAATTGAAGGCAGAAAGATTTCCAACCCAAGGTACGCGGACGATACGACTTTAATCACTACACCAGAAGAAGAAATGGATCTACTACTCTGTCGCATTGAAGAAGAAAGTAGAAAATTGAACCTAGAGATAAATAAGGAAAAAACAAAGCTTAATGATTATTGATCGACATAACCAGTTTTCACAAACAGATTTAGCCCTTCCAAACCTTCAAATTGTCGAGGATTTCAATTATCTCGAGCCCATGACGACGGGTGACGACAGTAGTTACGAGACATAAATTAAACGACGAATAGGTATGGCAAATAGTTCCATGTACAGAATTGACAAAATATGGAAAAACGGCCGAATTTCTAAAACAACTAATGTCAGGCTTGTACAGTCTCTGATGGATTCTATATTTTTTTTATGAATCGTGGATCCTGGAAACAAGGGAGAGAAGACGGATCGATGTCTTTGAGATGTGGTGCTGGAGACACATGTTGCACATAACCATCAACGGCGAGATGGACGAATATCTCCATTCTGCAGGAATCAAACACAGACTCTAAACCGTTTGCCTGGGACGAATCCTTTTATTTTTGAGCATCTTGCTAGAAAGGAAATTTTGGGTCGACAGGCACTTTTGTGGTGCACTGCAGGAAGCATTGTTAACAGTTCGAGAGTTCACGGTGATCGCGAAGGACTGATAAGGATGATGTTTTGGTTTTTACTTCAGTCCTAATGGTCCTGATAGTTTATTACACGTTACGGGTCTCGTCTACTCTCGCTACATGTCCCGCCCACTTTTTGCGTTCACCTTCTTCAAGACATTTAGGGTGGTACACTACTCTCAAAGTTTCAAGTTGTTTAATATTTTAATTTCTCCGATTACGTCATCACCTGTAATCTATTTTCTTGCGCTTATATTAAAGACTTCTCACTCGTAGATCGATCGGTTGTATTAGTGTTGTATGCAGTTTAATCTTTAAATATTGCGATAACAATGTCTATGACAGCAATTTCTATAAAACAAAGTGAAAAACGTTTCCTGATTTTATTCTGCTATTTATTTCTTGTTGGATATCATTATTTCTTATAACACGGATGTTTAACCGATTCAAAAGCTTGCTCTCTTACGATCATAATGGATCATAATGATGGCATCTGTCCTCTGCTCATTTTCAGTTGGTTTTTTGTTTTGGCAGTGCTGATCCCTGATCTTACTTTTCTACTATGCTTAATATTGTTATGTTCAAATATGAATTTAATATATTAATTGGAAAGATATACATATAAAATCAATTTTATCAAAAATATTGTTGTTGCGCAACCAGGATTCAAACCTGGATCTCTTTTCAAACCGGGGAAGGTGCATTATCCAACTATTCTACAGCGACAATATTTTTAGCGACAAATTTTCGAACCTATATGTTACCTTTTTGATATTAATTCATTTAATCGTTCCATTATTTGAAAGAGCCATCTGCCTTATTTTTACAGAATCTCAAATACCTTTGAGTAATCTGATAGCAGACGCCAGAATTATCAATTCATTTTTATTAAATTTTGGACACATTGATACAACTTTATTTTAGGAGAACACATTCTTATTGTGAAGTTGTAATTATTCAGAATATAGATCTGCGATATTTTAAATATGAATTAAATGTGTTAATTAGAAAGATATACAATAAAATCAATTTTATCGAAAAATATTGTTGTTGCGCCACTGGTATTCGAACCTGGGTCTCTTTCTAAACCGGTGAAGGTGCATTATCCAACTATGCTACGACGACAATATTCTTAGCGACAAATTTTCGAACCTATATGTTACCTTTTTGATATTAATACATTTATCTTATATCTTTCTAATTAATATGTTTAATTCACACTTAAAAAATCACAGACCGTCTGTTCTGAATAATTACAACTTCACAATAAGAATGAGTTCTCCTAATAATATTGTTATGATCATTTATTATTATTTTTGAGATTGTTTATATATTTCATTTCAGTGCAGATAAATCGGCGTTTAATTTTAAAACAATATTCCTTTATATCTTGTATCAATATAAAATTTTTTAAAGTAACCAATACACCAGAAAGTACAAATATTAATACTACATTTCATCTACATGCAAGCCGGTTGGCTGCTTTCTACCTCGCTAAGTACATATAAAGTACTCGTTCTGAGGTAGGTAGCTATAAGGTTCCATAAGCTAGAATATAAATTGGAAGTAAGATAACAAATTAAATTAAAAGATCAAAAATAGAAAAATCAAAAAGGAGGCAAGTAGAGAATAAGTAAAATGAACAAAGTAAATTTTTTGATACAGGCTAAAGACATGTAAGAAGTAAAAGAAAAGAAAAAAGCAAGGAGCAAACAAAACGTGACAAGTGCGAGGCAGGATGTAAGGACAAAAAGAACTACATAAAATGAGTAACTTTGATAATTTAAGAACCTATTCCAGCTGACTTCTTCCAGTTTAAAAAGCCATCCCTATATAAGCACGCAGAATTGAGGATACGTACCCTTGCCATCTCTTTTGGTAGCTTATTGTATATTCACGGTCCTATAAAACCGAGTCCTATAAAAATGAGGTTTTTATTATTACTTATGTCTGTATAAAAATTCCTACGATTAATACTACTACGGTTCAGTAGCAGTTAATTATGCGGGTGTTAAATATTTTAACGACCTTTCTACTTATTTAAGGAATGAAGCTAATTACGAGGCGCGTTTTTTAAGTAAGATCCGTTGTCCGATATTCCCGGCGTAGCGCTGTAGTTGCGATGTTGCGCATGCGCGATGGTTATCTGTTGACTTACCACATGCAACGTTAGAAACATTCACATAGTGTGACCATCTTGTAATGAGTGGTTGAAATAGATCAGTCCGCTGACTGTGAGATACGGTTCGTGATTCGATGAATATACGAAACATGAAACCAGATGACATTCATTGCCAAGTGTATCCTGATTTGGTGCCAAATGGTTTCCATCTTTCATCTTCCGTTCTTCATCTGAAGCATTTCCTCGGTGGCAAGAATTTTGATGACGACGATGAACTCAAACACGGAGTACTGATATAGTGGTTATAAAAATGATGATAGGTATATATTTTTTTAAATCTGGTACTTAATTAAAAAACGCGCTTCGTATATAAGTACAGAGATTGTTTATAATCAATTAAGATTTGTTTATTTATTTTGAATACATGCCACAAAAGTTTATTGCGAGTTTCATAGTTATTTTAATTTTATACATACAGGCGTACTGATACTTGATAGCTGTTACTTCTAAAATAAGGTTGTGGAAAGGTTTTCGTTACCCGAGTGGATGGATGTTGTGTTATAATGTAATATTAATAGTATTTTGCTAATCTTTTTGAGAATATTATACACTAAATCGGTGTGTGCTTATTTAATTTGTATTTAAATATTAAAACTGTTTGAGATTTTTAAAATAATTAATAATTAATTTCCCGTCATTACTGACGGGATTACATGCATTCTTACATTAATTTTCTTTGCTGTTATTATCTGTTTTGTTTCTATACAATATGATTTTTGCGGGGTTCCATGTCTCACTTAAATAAATCAGAAATCTTGTTACCCTAATCGTCACCTTGAAGCTATCAAAGTAACCTTTAGAGCAGTGCCTATCAATCTTTTTACCAAAGGATCATGGTTGGCTTTGCTAAACTAACATGGCACACCGAGCATTAACATAATAATAATTAGACAAGACACACTCTTGAGACAAACAATTTGCGTCTCGCAAACTTTGTCAATCAATCTTTAGCGATTGTCAAAGTTTTCACATTATTTAGTGACGCGCGCAGCTTCGGCTCCAATAGTTTGAGGCAATTCAACGGTAGAGTATGGGCGGGACTGGCATAGAAAATAGAAAAAAATAACTTAAATGATTAATATTATTAACTTTATTGCAGGTTGTTAAAAGTATTGATATTATTTTATTATGCTCTAATAAAATTTGGCGACACTGTCGCGGCACACAGTTTAGAAAACACTAGTTCAGGGATATCAACATAATAATAAAATCTTAAATCAATATCAGTACATAAGTTTTGAACTTATTTACTTGGATCGGATCATGGCGGTTTGGCTTCTCTATTCACCAAAACTGTTAATTATGAAGACACTATTATGATTACTTCACAAAATATTAATCTGTTCTATTTACTGTAGTAATATTGCGACATAAGTTTACATTTCTGGGTCTGCAAAATGAGACTTGTATTTCTAATTTTTTAATCGACTTAAATGTTTTCTCGGAAACGTACTGCAATCGTATCGAGTTTTGCGACACTTGATTTTAATTAAAAATAGCTTTCTTCGGACGTCACTGGAGATATTTTATTTTTCTTCATCTGAGATATCGCAAAATCTTCGGCGGATCTCTTTGATGTCGACTTTATATAATTTGAAAGTCTCCTCCTTTGATGTAATTAAATTACGACCAGTATTCTGTCACAGAATGGATCTTAATTATCTGCCCTATGTAACGATATTTCCTTTTGTCACATAAGAACGTTGAAACACAAGAAATAACATTGGAATATTACCAAATTATTATTACGCTCAAAGTACTAAAATAGATATGTAGGTTATTCGGTTTCGGTAATAGTATGTATCCATTATATATTATACATTGATAATTTAAAATAATATCATACACATCAAAAAATTTAAATGATGTCACGTCACTCCAAAAAATTCGATCAGAAGTTGTGAAGAAAAAGCGAACAAACAAATACGCAATACTCGTTACAATGGTGACTACAAATTTCATAAAGTATCCATATGTAAACGTAAACACTTATTATAAATTTATATTCCCAATATTTTTTTTCAATACGATACATAACCTACGCTGATAACGAACTTCTTTGTAAATTCAGTACTATACAGTATCTACATAAAAATTGATCAATTTCTCAACATTTTTTATAAAATTTTATTTTATTGCTAAATTTTACTTAATTATGTTTGTATTTAAATATCGGTAGCCACATCTATAATTCAAAATCTCTCTTATTTGTATAACTTTATTGTTTCATATTGTACGAGAATGTACGAGATACACGTGTATAACTCATACATTTTATTTGTATGCAAATCAACAATTCGTTGTTGTTCTAAATAAATAAATAAATAAATAAAATAAATTTTTAATTTAAAAAAAATAGTACATACACAATACCTACCTGCCTGCATAAAAGTGCAATGCTACGCAACCGTTTTCTAACAAATTAAATTTTAAAGTGTCAAAAATAACTGTACTAAAGTTTCATTATTTCCTTCCTTCCAAGTAAATTGTACACAAAATACCAACACACGCCATGCTTATTTCTAACCACGAAAGTACTTCTTATACTCTTTCGATACTTTTTTGTTGCAATTTTCCTTTTTTATGAAAGTGGAAGAAGAATAGTTGTGCGCCAAGATCGATCCAATCTGCCTATCTCTACGGCGTAACAATGTGATGGTAAGTTGTATTTATGTTAGGCACCTTCTTCTCCGATATATGGTAGTTAATCGTGTCGAACACGGGCCCAGCGCCCGTCCACGCTTGACAGCGGTCACAGGTGTTAGGTACTGCGAGCCATACTCATTAATGTGTTTATCCGACTTGCCTACCATTATTGCATATACCATCCGTGTCAGTGTATGAATATTAATATTTTTAGAAAAACGTAGAATATTTGGATGCCAAAAAAAATGCGAAACTTAAATTAAATCGCGGTATGAAATTAAATCTACAATAATTCAGAAATTGTCATACACGGCTTGAACATTTTTCAAGCGAAACTTCCGTTGAAAATCGCACAAAATATTGTGGACTAAATTTGTCACACCTGTGCAATATTTTCACGCTTGTTTGATTTTTAATAAAAAATATATAAAAAAATTCACGCTACACAATTCGTGGCAATATAAAATGCTGCGTGTGTCGACTAATTTGACAGGTAACAAAATTTCTGTCATTGAGTTTCTCTGAAAGTTTCACAAATGACACATTACAATGTTTTGACGTATCCCGACACTAGCTTAGTTCCACAGGATTACATTTAACAGACAAGAGAGAGTCAGCATCCTTTTTTTGTAAATGCCAACCTTTGAAAAAAACAAGTAATAGTTAACTTTTTAAACAATATATTTCCGGTTGTGATCGTCCACCTTGTATTACCTTATCTGTCTTCTCTCTGGTGCTCGATCCAGGGGTGTGGGGCCGTAGAAACCCGACAAGAACAAAAGGTGAAACTAGCGGATAAATTGCGAAGCCTTAGGTACTAAAAGTGTTCCTTGATATTCCGTCAATTTGATCTATTGAATTTAAATTTTGTTGATGCTTCCGATGAAAAATATCGCTTTCATAATGTCTTCGAATCGCCCGTGTTTATTTATGTATGCTATATATTGTTTTATATTTTATTTGTTACATTTTTAAGTAAAAATTTTGTGAAGCCAGGTTTATACGATGTAGTTACGTGATGAGAACGATCAGAACCGAGACGATCAAATCGTCAAATAACCTCGTGGTTAAATATCAAAAAGACTCGTATAAGTCGGGAGTCCGTCCAGGACAGAGCGCTCTAGCGCTCTCGTTCAGGGGTGGGCCGACCCTTAGTAAATGGAAAAATGAAATGATGAAAAAGATTATAATGCAGATCTCGGGTAGGTACCGACCGAATCAACGAAAACGAAGACAAATTTCATTACCGGCAATTATTATTAAATTCTGCAGATTTTTTAATTAAGAATTTGGTTTTCAAATTGGACAAGGATTGAATTAAAAATTATAATTTTTTTCGCAAACTCGGGTGGAATATTTTGATGGAAATTCGTAATTTATAAAAAGCTTAATTTTCATTGGTCCATTCATGATTCATCTCTCGAAAATATCACTTAGAAGTAGAATAGAAGCACAGTACACTTTTCCAGTTTTCAAATTACAGACAATGGAAATGGAGTTTTTTTTTGTGGTTTTGAAAAATGTGTCCTCAGAACAAAAATTATTTTATTAAGGAGAACACATTCTTATTGTGAAGTTGTAATTATTCAGAACAGACGGTCTGGGATATTTTAAATACTAATTAAATGTAATAATTAGATAGAGGTACATATAAAATCAATGTTATAGAAAATATTGTTGTTGTGCCACCGGGATTCGAACCTGGATCTCTTTCTAATCCGGGAAAGGTGTATTAACGAACTATGATACAGCAGACAGTACATTTTCGAAGCCATATGTTACACTTTTCAAATTAATACATCTATCGTTCCATTAGGTTCGAATCCCGGTGATGCAACAATAATAGTTTTCGATAAAATTGATTTTATATGCATATCTTTCTAATTAATACATTTAATTAGTATTTAAAAATAATTTTAAATCGTATATTTCAGAGGAAATCGACTTTTCAATCGGACGTATTGTATTAATTTTCTTACAAATTTGCTTACGAGTGACATTCGGAAAACATACCCGTCTTAGGACGGCACGAAATACGCACATGGGACGGTTTCTGTGAAGAATGTAATAATTTAAATAACCTACCTACGGTACGGTAGAATTACAATTTTCTGATTTGTATTTGAAAAATGTATCTTCAGACTAAAAAGATAACATATCCACTGAATGTGTATATGTTAAAGGAATTGTGTCTGTCGTCTAGTGGTTACGATATTCGCTTAGTGATCTAGTGGTTGGAGGTTCGAGCCTCGTTCCGGAGGTCATCAAGCTAGTCCTATTTTCATAGCACAAGTAATTAGCTTTGTTTGAAAATAGTTAACATCTATTAAAATAAATCCAATGTTTTGTACCAGTTTCCTTTCAAATTAGCTTACACGTGATATTTTGCGATATGATATGAGTTTATTTTGATAACACCTATTTTTACATTTTTCTATGTGAGATTAAGCGATTTTTTTTTAAATTCTAGTGTTAGATATAATTTTACCACATCTTCTTCTTATATTGTCACATCCAATAACTTACCTGAAAATACCGTCTTAGGTTTAGTAAAATGATAGTGTATAATATATACGATAGAAACCTAAAGTTAATCGACAACCACGTTATAATAGCACAGCGTTGCTATGCCTACTATGAAAACATTAATAGGACATTGTGACGTCATAAAAACACATTGTTATTCGTTATTTTTTTATCCTGACTAAAATAACTCAAAACGGATAATTAATTCATGTTCCAATATCTGTCATCTAATTAATATTCGCAATATCCTTTGACAACCGGCAGTGGACGATGAAACAGGCCTAAATTGGCAGCAATTACTGTAATTGGTCATTTCAGAGTGGGGAGTTTACTTTGTCGAAAATGGGTTAGATGAAAATTATAGCAAAGCCACCCCGAGTTATAATTAGGGGAGGTTTATTGAATCAGTGACGTATAGGTACCTGCCACATTATTTTGGAGTCCTTGCTCCAGAAAATATATAATTGACTGGATCAAACGGGTGACGATAAAAATACTAAAATAAGAAACCTCTAAAAAGGGCACTTATCTTTATTAAGGACACCACATTATTATTATTGTGAAGTTGCAGTTTTTTAGAACATAGTTCTGTGGTATTTTTAATACAAATTAAATATATCAATTAGAAAAATATAAAGGAAAATTATTGTTGTTGCTGCCGGGATTCGAACCTGGTTCCTTTCCTATTCGGGGAAATGCGTATACATGTCCGAATCCCGGTAGCAACAAATTATTTCGATAAATTGAATTTTCCTATATATCTTTCTAATTGATACATTTAATATGTATTACTTTTATTTATTTTTATTGAAGGTGTTGTTTTATGTTAAGCGTTTAAAGAAAATGGTAGGGATATCATAATAATTTTATTAATATGTGAAGGTTTATCGCCTATCCAAGAACGCACCCGGCAAATACCTGGGTGCAAACCATAAGCTCTCACTAGCCACATAATTTCGCCGGTGCCACCCAGATATTGACAATAATAAACCCCCCAGCAAGCCGGTATTTTAGTTTCACTTCTCTCTCAGCCGACTTCCCGATCAGTTATATATTTAAACCATTTATGCGCCAATCGGCAATAAACGTCTATCAACTATAAGTAGTATTTATTGTCCAACCTGCTCTAGCCACATTTACGCACACAAACTTACCACAGTGGGGCACTGGGAGAAATAAGGCCCTATCTTCTACACACCTTCTGATCAGTACTCTTTCAAAAACATCAGCCGCACACTGTTACCCTATGAGTATAAATAATTAAGTATCAGTCAATTTCAAATCAAATTGTTGTTCAGGTTAAGATGCTCCTCTGGTCTATTCTGCTGTATCCGACCTCTCTAGCCTAATCCGTTTCAGGTCCACCATTAGCCCTGATCCTGGAACCTGAAAAAATGTTTATTCCAGTTATTATACATTGACATTTTATTATAAATACTGACCATGTATTGAGTTGTCCAATATTTGTTCAATTTGGTCTGTTATCGAAATAGTTATATGCAATCGTCGTTGTTGAACGTAACGCCACGCATTTGATTGGAGAGCGACCGAAAAAGGTGATAATCTGACTGAGCAAGGTCGGGACTGTTTAGCTTAATTTATCAATTGAGCTCCTGGTTAACTATTTTAACGTGTGTGTCGAAAATATTCGTTTTTCTCAACTCAACACTTAGGAAAAATAAAGTTTCATGAAAAATTTCAAAGATTTTACTTAAATTGTCTATTTAAAATTGCTTTTCTTTCTGCTAGGTGACCGATACGTAGTCTCGTCTTTATCGTACATATATATATATATATATATAAGTGACATGCATTAAGGCAGAAAGGGCAAATAAAACAGTACATAAGAAAATTAAGCAATACACGAAAAAAATAAAAAAGAGCTGCAGAAGATGGCTGCGAATACGAATACATAAAATATATACTAAGAAATTGAAAATCTTTCACAAGTTTCCTTTTGAAGAAATTCAGAAGTAATCTAAAAAGTTTGAGAAAGATTTTTGAATATGAATAAAAAATTTGGAGCTTGACTCCTGCGCCAAAGTAAGTAAGGCGTTCCTAATTTTTCATTTGAACAAATTCTTAAAAATAAACTTTATAATTTTGGTAAAAAATATTCTTCTTGATTAAACAGACCTTAAATTATACTCATTCTAAGACACGTGTATCATACCGCTCCTGCATAGAATTTATTTTCCAATGCAAAAAATAATTCATGAGATCTTTTAAATAAATAAAATTAATATTACTAGTGTAGCAGGCAGTACCCAAATATATGTCTTACTTTCTTACAGATTGTTGTATTTACTTTGCCAAATTTTATATGCGTACCCTCGATACATTTGTCCGATATTTGAAATATTACGCAACACTCGTAGTAATTAACTAGGTAAAAATGTACTATTAATGAATATTAATTTGGTAGAGTAATACGTTAGACCACTAGACATTATTTATCAGTACATAATACATGTAAAAAAAGTGAACCTTATTAATGTATTATTATTATTATTAAATATAATACACTCCCTGGCGGAGATCCTAACCATTACGCTACCGAGAAATCAATGAGATGTGATAATAGTTAAGAAATATGTAAGCTCTTTATTAATGCTAGCTTCTTATAAAGTTCAACAGGAGTAACTATCTGTTTATATAATTTAAATATTACTCTGTTGCATTAAATTTTCAGATATACAATGAATAAATAGTAAAATATATAAAAAATTAAATAAATTTATAAGTCACAAAAAAATCAGTATATACTCGTGTAGTCACAGGACAATTTGTTATCACAGTGCAAAGATAACATTCTAAATATTCATAAAAAAACATTAATCAATATTTTTTGTTTGCCCAGCTGAACCAATCTTCATATATCATTCTAGAGCCAGAACACATGGCACCTAAACAAAAGGAAGTCTGCGTGTACAGTGACACAATTTCGGTGAATTTTTTTATTATTTCTCTGGCCATCAAGGGCACGTACATTAAAGAGCCGAGCCTATGACACTGCCGAATAGTATATTCTCGTGAAATCATCAATCTTATAATGTACAGTTTAGTCTCCAGTAGCGTAACCATGCCAATACAGCCAATGCGATGCATTGGGGTCTACTATAAATATGAGACCTAAAGATCCGCGCCTTAGAATACATTTGGTACTGATACTTTTCCCAACGCTAATATGGACAGTTTTTTTTATATCCATAACATTAATTAATAACAGGGGCGTGTAGTGGATACATGCGAAAAACCAGTTCATTACTAAAAATTCTGGGAAACAAATATAAATTTAATAAATGGATTAACATAAACGAAAACACTATTTGACAATTAGCGCCATATGTGTACCAGTAGAGAATTTAATTGCTTAGTTCTAAAAACTACCACAACCCACGGCTGTACCCATGGCGCTCTTTTATATTCACCATATCGCATTCGCATATTTACATTACTCTGTTCTATCTTTCAGCTATTGAATTACTCAAGTCATATAAATGGCTATTTACTGAATTGATAATTCCTTTCGGATGATCCGTTTTATATGGAGCCTTTACCTATGCTGTTTTTTAACAGAATAACATTAGAAGGATTTACAACTGCGTGCAAATCATTGAAGTATCTACTTTCTCTTTTACTAATTCGCGAATTTTACTATCTTACTGTTTTTACCGTGTTGATTTCATGATTGTTCTTTAAATTTGGTTCATGGATTGGTTTTTGATTTGGGAAAAACAAAAAGCAATTGGCAGAACTATTTCCTACGTTAACCTTCAATAGAAATGATTACTTTAGTTATTACGTGAAGGATTTTCAAACAATAAATAAATCATGTTCAGTCATAGAAAGTGTTCTTAAAAACATCCATACATTGTTTATATGAGTAAGAAGGTATTATTTTACGTAAAAACTTAAACTTTAAAAACACTATTAATAGTACTCTAAAATTATAAATAAATACATGGTAGGGTCGTATAAACGACTGATTTATTTTGTCTAAAGATGTTGGTTAAACGAAAGCACATATATTGTATATGATTGTATAATATCATTTGTAACATTATAACCTAAATCGATACCTACTGCACGCCACTGATTAATAGAACTATTAAATATTAAAGATTATTTCTCTAGGGTGTTATAAAAACACGTGGATTTATTTTAATCTAATACTTTTATTTGTGAAAGTGTGAATATTATATAAAACAATAGACCAGTTTTGTTCTTACTTTTTGATAATGTGATAAAACCAGTACTAAATATTATACCGTAAATAATTAGACTGCTTACATAATAATATTATAAGTAATTGTGAATGAACTTCAGTTGAATTTGTTAAGTCGCATAAACACCTTGGTTTAATTATTGATGAACACTTTAAATGGAATTTGCAAATAAATAAGATTTTCTTGTTAGCAGAATTCTACAAAATTCATTACGCAATCCCAAAGCCGGTTTTACGAATAATTTATTTTTCTTTGGTCGAGTCAGTCGTTATTGAGATATGGGATCTGATCGTGGGGTAACTTCTGTAACTCAAATATAAAATAAATACAAAATCTTCAAATAGCCAAGGTGAAAAAAATTATTTAACAATTGTCAAAATCACCAATAAGTATGGATTGAGGACATTGAAATTTGTTGTTCCTACACTAAAAAATAAACTACTATAAAAGAGTGCACTTCCTCTTAATTTGGATGAAATGTTTAAAAAATGATTTTGTCGATAACAACCTGTTTTTATAAAGACGTTTTGTGGATCTAGATTTAATTTTTTTTAAAAAAACCAAAATAAAAATTGAGATGAGTTTGTAAAAAAGTAGGAAAGAGCGTGCGACCTAACTATTCAAAAATGTAGAAATATCTCTTTTACCAAGGTGATAAACACATTTTCCGCAATTTATATATTTGTTATATTTAATAGGCTTCTGGTATATTAATGAATAAACCTGCTTTAAAATTTCAAACCTGCAAAGTCTCGTCTAGGTATATTCATCTACTTGAGTAGCTTGTTGGCTTTTTGGATAAGATGCTGGCCTGGTGATCTAGTGGTCGGTGGTTTGCGCCTCGTTCCGAGAGACCAGCAAGTTAGTCCTATTTTCATAGAACTTTTTTCACTAAACGTTTGAGTTTGAAAATAGTAAGAATATTGATGTGACACGTGTAGTATTCACATCTTTATTATTTTTAATAATTTAAAAATAATATAAAAATTTATAATAATAATGTAGTATTTCAAAAACTTTCGTGATTAACTTTGTGAAAGTCAATTGTAATTAACTTTTAACAAAAATTTTAACTTTTAGTAATAATTAATTAATTATTAAAATATAACACAACATTGTTAACTTCACACTACACTTTAATTAAAAATTTAAATGTTTTCGACGCTTAATGCATCATCGTCAGAAATAAACTGAAGCTTAAACTAAAAGATAGACTATCGACTACAAGTGGGGGGGGGGTTGCGTTATGAGAGCGGTGTTGGGGAGGGGTGGATTTCCGTAAAAAGTGAATATGATTGATTTTTAATACGTATATATATATATATTTTTTTTTAATATTAGACCAATTTAATTTAGACGAGTTAGTTTATTTGATGACGGAAATAGTATGTTTTAAATTCAATTTATATATATTAAAAATTTCATATTTTCTTGCCTTGTACTGTTTCATTAATCAAGGTCCAACGCACTGTAAAACACTTGTTGTTTTGCCTGAAGCTGTTAGTTTGAGGTTGTCAAGAACATACGTCTTGATAATGTTATAGTATTAGCAATTCCACCCTCCTTAATTGAGATCTTTCTGAATGTGTGCATAAGAAGGGATTGATGTATTTGAGATTTGGTTCCAGAGGTACATGACTGCGCTACAATTGCGTTACTTCTTTAATGTCACTCTCGCTACTCTCCTCAGATATCTTATTTCCTATGATTGATCTTACGGTACCTGGAATCTTAATCACACTCTCTCTGTAATGGCCAGGGTCTAGATGTGATTTCTCTCATTGATTCGACTCGAGCGCGATTAGTGTGTTTTGCTTGCAGATTAGCATATAATAAATACTAGCCTTCAAAGTAGAGTATCCTCATCTAACTATATATAACTATAACAAAGTTTTATAACCTACTATCAATTAATACTGATAAAATATACTTTCGACGATTTGCTATTCAACAACTATTAAAATTCACACCAAAGCCTGTACTCAAGAAAACTCTTGTGACCAATGTTCATCAATTGAAGAAAAAGATTGTATTAAGTATCTAGGAATCATAATAGATAACAAACTCAAATGGAAAGGACATATTACTAATTTTACAAACAAAATAAGGAAAACTGCCTACATATTTTTAAGACTCAAAAACATCTTATCACTTACAAATCTGAAAATAAAATATTACGCGTTTGTACAGTCACATTTGCAATGCGGTATTATAGGATGGGGAGGAGCATATAAAAATTCAATGTGACAATTATAAATCACTCAAAAAAACTCCTATATGGTCCTACTCATTCGCGGCCTGGTTGGAATTTTTTTAATGCTAATAGACAACTGTGCAACTTCGTCTCATACAATGTGTCCCCTACCTTTATTTATTAAGATTTACAATTATATTCTTGAAAGAAAATAAACAAACATATGGAAAGGAACTGTATATACATATTTCAGAAATAAACATGAATGAGATAACAAAATAACATTCAAAATAAGAAACGTAATAAGATAAGATTGCAAAGGATTATACATTGTATTTTATTTTGGTCAGGGAGCCGAGGGAGAGAAGGAACACACCCCCGAAAAAGGGAAAAGGACAAAACAAAAGAAAAACGATATGACCGATCTTCAGAGCACCACTAGATAGTAATAAAATATTGAAATTAAAGAGCAAAGTATAAAATAATGAAAATAAGTCAAATAAACCACTAAAAGATAATATAAATAAACACAAGAAAACACTAAAACTCTAGGGAACCTGGTTAGACCCTCTTAACAGTTTCCATCTAGACACCCAGACTCTGGCAAAGGTCCTGAACAACTCCAGATTTTGCAACTGAGTAGATCGGGGTTTCGGATGGATGTCCGATCCACTCCCACCAAACCATCAACCATATACTCTCAAGCATCCGTCAATATTTCACAGTGCCAGAGGATGTGGTCCGTCTCCTGTCTCACACAGCTACATGCACACCACGGATCAACAACAAGACCTAAGTGGTACAATTTGCTTTTGAATTCTTCATGTCCCGAAATAAGTTGTACCGAGTGGCGGTCAAACGCCCCTGGCCTTTCTCGCGAACAGTAACTGAGGAGAAGGTCCATCTCCTCAAAGGCGTCTCCTATCATCTATCTTGCCACCTTACTAACGTTATTACCTTTAATCTCTTGTATATTACCTTATAACCTACCCCCGAGCCTCCTCAGTACCCGCCTGGGGGACGTTTGCATCACTAGAAGCATCAGCAGACAACACCCCCGCGAGCACTGGTAGAGCGACGCTGGACGTTGTCCGGTAGGCCCCAGTCAGTGCCAGCTGGGGCGCTCTCTATCCCCTGTTTAGGATAACCTCAATATGAAGCCGATGCGCCCACACCCCCCACCCCCGCAGCGTTAGCGACTTGCGCCACATACGTCGTGTCGTATATGAGACGCAGCTGAAGACTTAAAACCACATTTGGCAGTAGACATCCTCCTAAGTATGAAGAAAAAGTCCGCCAAGCACATCGACACCGCCTTCACATGCGCAAGAAAGAAACCAGACGCATACATAATTTCTACCAAATATCTTCCTTCCCTTACAAATTTCACCCTTACATCACGCATTTTAATAATCGAATTCAGTTTACAATTTTTACGATTCAGTATAGCAGAACACTTAGAGGAAACGTACAATTATCCGTTTCCGTCCAACGATACAACACATAACAGACCAACCTCGCAATTTTAAAACTTCAACAATGCACGCCGAGCTCTCAAAATGGCCATTAAATAAAACGTTGCAATTTCCGTTTTCACCACTGGAGCGGAAGTTCTCCGGGTTCACAGAGTTTCTTCCGGTCACCTCCTTTGCGTTTTTGATATCGGAAGTTGGCAAGTGACGTCACTTCCGAGTCTGTCGGCACAGCTGTAATGAGGTCTCTTTACTTTGCTCTTAAAGGTTAAACGGTGACTTTTTATCAAATAAGTTAATATTTAAACGAGGAGAGTTAATGAAAATAAACATTAAATTATATTAATTATAAAAAAACACTTTGTTTATTGATACATCAACATGTTTCAAGACCGATGGTCCCTTCTTCAGGATACAATGTATACTACAATTAAAAATGGAATAACCAAATCCTTTATGCAAATAGTCTATTTTTAAATTGGTTTTCACATTAGTTCCCATTGGTTCCCACCACTTATATTTATAGTTTTGTTTTTGTCTATGCTTGCATTTATAATTTTAATGTATATTGTATCCTAAATAAAGCTGATATTATCTACCACGTCAACCGTCCTATATATATTTTGTTTGGGTTAGGTCAGGTTAGGTTAGATTTAGATTAGTTAGACAGGTTAGGTTAGATTAGCACTAATTGGTTACATGGTTGCAACAATTCATTTTTAGTAGAACATTAACCCGAGGCATAATTGATTTTATATACTTTTAATTAATGTAATTCATTTAATTATAAAGTTAATTTCTATTAAGGAAAACGTATTCTTATTGTGAAGTTGTAATTATTCAGAACATAGGTCTGTGATATTTTAAATACTAAATTAATGTATTAATTATAAATATATACATATAAAATCAATTTTGTCGAAAAATATTGTTTTTGCGTTATAACATAATTGGTAGTGTACTTCCCCGGATTGGAAATAGACACCCAGGTTTGAATCCTGGTGATGCAAAAACAATATTTTTCGACAAAATTGATTTTATATGTATATATTTATAATTAGTACATTAATTTAGTATTTAAAGTTAATTACATAACTTATACGAAAATTGTTTACTTAATCAACTAGTTCAATTATTCATTCACGTCCTCTTTATGACCTTACCTTTGAAACCTCTCTAATTTCATAAAGTAGTAAGTTTTCACATAAATTAACACGATTTACACGATCGAACGTTAAAGGTTAAATTTACCCAGAAAATCCTCGTACGAGAAAGATGTGAATATTAACATAGTTCTCTGAATATGTTAAGTACGTATTTAAAGTATTGCAGATTTTTGCTGCAGGCATTACGACAATGGCTGTGCACAAAGCCTTTCACACGAAGGGGTAGGTGGTTCACAAATTATTTAAATTGCTCAACTAAAGAATGCGCACATATTGGAAGCAAGCCAAAATATTTTTAAAAGCTAATTATATGCAGTGACTTTATCCGCATTGAATATTTAAAAATACACTTTTCAAAAGTACAAAAATATTTTATCTTGCGTAAGATTTATGACCCTCACACAGTAACCTAATAGGAGAATGGGGTAGGTTGAGGAACTAGGAACTTCGGGAGCCAGCCGACTTGATCAATGCATAATGTCCAGATGGACCTGGAAGAAGTAGTCAAGTGCTCGGCGGATTGAACCACAATGGCCATACTAAGGATGGTGACCGCAGTCATAGATTTGTCTCCAATTGTGGTGCCCCATGACGTCACTAAAGAAAAAGAAAAAGAACTTTTATTTTATTACAACTTTATTGAATAATGTATAGATTCGAAAGATGTGTGCTTTATGTTATCGAGTCACTCGGATGGAACGGTTGACGTTTAAAGGTTATGTAATTCAGGTCAGAAAGTTTTGTATACGGTGAGACACCTATCACTCTTTAATTCTCACGCGTGTGTATGTCGCAGTGTACATGAATGTGGGATGTGCGAGTGAGTATATATGCTGTGACCAGAGCAATATCTTTAATTAAAACATGACTTAAAAAAGTTGCAGTTTATTGCGAGTCGATTCACAATTAAAAGTACAACAAGTGTATAGTCAATTTGCACAAATAAAGTTCGTAACTGAAAATGCTCGCTTGTGGTGTTTCTGATAGGACGGGCTGCGGAGAAGTGGCTGACGTTCGCTAGCTTCTAGAATTCGTCGATTATCGTTAACTGCATCTCTGTGGGTACAAGGCTGACTGGTATGCCTGTCAAGTGTCTGGATTGACATCCAGATACATTAAGATGCATGCAGGTCACCTACAAATACAATCCATTTACAATTTACAATCATTCTCCAACCGTCTAATTTTTTAAAAGAAGTAAAGTTAGATTTAAAATTGTTGCAATGGGCCACGTCAACTGACAGAAAAGAAGAGGTTCATTTCCCAACCATTGGATCGATCACAACGGAAAAAGAACAGTCACTCACTTCTCTGGTGACAACTCTCAAATCTACAAGATGCCGAAAACAGTGGTGCAAAATAAACCAGGCATTCTATTTTTTTTGTAGAAACTGGAAAATAGCATTATATTAAGTTAGTTGGTTACTTTTATATATTTTGTTTGTGAACTCCCGCTCTCTTGATTATATTCAAACACAAACGCGGACGTTGGATTTAATAACTAAACTCGACTCATGCGCATAAATGTCACCTAGAATAATGTATACCTACAACTATTTATTCTATAATTTTTTTTCATATTTATTAAAAATTATACCCCCTCGCAAGGATGATCCTGTGTCATGATGGGCTGTTGTTTAAGGATTGTTCAAATCCTGTTAATCTTTTTGAGGATAATTAATTACTTTTTTTTAAATTATGTAATCATTGTCAGTACCGTTTTTAACATTTCTTCGTCTAATTCTGTAATCTATTTTATAATTAGTATTTTTTATTTTATTATCTTTTATTTAGTTGTATAATTTTGTGGAGTAATATTTAATGGTTCCGTGTCCAATATTTTTGTAGCTCTTTGTATTTTGTAGTTACAGAAACAATTCATCAAATTACAAATATTTATTCCATTTTAACGTTGCTAGAGATATTCAAATTCACCCGACTAACAAACGGAACATCAATAGTCAAGTGACTAGATATTTGACGCGCAAGATGCGTAAAGTAAGGCATGAGACAGCGAATCTCTGAGTCTTGGTGCTTTTACGGGTGTCTCCAAAAATTGAGCTCCAGTCAAAAATGTAATCTGTGGACACGGGCCATAAGGGTGTCGTAAGCGTTACTCAAAACAATGCTGTAATCGTGTTGACAACATCACTCCCCGTGTTTTGATATTTTAATTAAAATATAAAATCAAGCCATGTTCGAAAGGGACTTCCGAGCTGTACAAAGGGAATGTTTCACCTCTCATTACACCGACCCGTTAGACAAAAACGAAAACTTAATCCAATCCTGACGCTGTTTTAAACCAAAGTTGACCCAGTTCGCACCGTGCACGTTTGAATAAGCTTTATAAAAGATTCATAAACCATTAACCCGACTCCCCTCTCGGGGGACTTATGCCACCGGATTCGCTCCAGTCACCGCGTTACACCTTTTTCCAAAAGAACCGCGAGAGAAATATCGTGCAAATGAAATTCAGTTAAATAATTTGTTAATTACGAGACATTTATCATCATCATTTTCAACATTTTTGCGTCCAGCATAAATTTATTTAATGCATTTTTAGATATAGTTACAGTGGACTGTGTGAAAGATTGTTGGAGGAAGAGGCAAGATGATACAGTACTAAAGAAACCACTTACCAACTGAAGCTCCGCCTCTCTCTCCATAATCAGTTTTGTAATCCCTCAACGATACTGGAAGATGATCACTTTAAGACACTCGAATTGAAAAAAGGTACAGTATGGCCGATGTAAGTTTGCGCATGACATTTCGGCCACACGCATCTATACGAAGACATTCGTAAAATTTCGGAAAAAGTGTTTGCTTACAGTAGGTAAACAAAAAAGCTATCTTCTGAATTTAATTGATTTTTAGATTTGGGCATTAATAAAAGTCAGTTTCATTTTATAATCAATTTATTTAATAAATATGTAAGAAAATAACAGTTCACAAATATTTTTAACTCTTTATTAATACTGGCTTCTTAAGAATTTATAAATAATGAAGTATAATGTAAATAACAATAAAAAATAAATTCGTCGCATTTAACCGCAACAATATCACAATAAAAAGATTAACCCCAACAATATTATAAAATTAACATTAGAAATTAACACAATGGGACAATAAATAAAATATAGTCATTTATATTTAACTAAGAAAACGTTACTCGTCTTTTACTTTTACTTTTTTCAAATCACTAACCCCATTGGCAGCTTCATTAGACATGAACTTGTACGCAGACGAGCACTTCACGCGCTTGCCCTCGTAGTGCTCGTCTGCGTCCCAAAAAAGATGATGAAAATATTATGTAAATATTAAAAATTCCGTAACTCTCGATTAGGTCGAGTGTGCCTGCACTAAAAAGCAATCGGAAACGTCCAGAGCGCACAAACTCTTTGAAGGACAAGGGGTGACTAATTAAAGTGAGAGCTGATTGATGACACTCTGGATTAGACCATATCCCTTCCCCAAATGCGTTTTTGTGCAGATTTTATAAAACGCAAACTTAGACTGGTCGTACTCTACCGTCGGCCACATTGCATATATTTCTCGAGGTAATTAATTGAACCGACGCGTAATCGATAAGAAAACAGTTTCAATTGTTTTCAGTAATGCGAACAAATTAACACTGAAATCGGTAACCAAGCATTTGTCTGGGATAGATTCAAAAGAATTAAGACTTTCTCTAACAAGCGTATATTTACTATATAGTACGTAATATGTCGCCAACTTACTCGGTTGGCGTTGTGTAATTGGTAACGCACTTCCTCGGATAACAAAAAAGATCCAGGTTCGAATCCCGGAAGTAACTAATATATTTTTTCGATATATTAATTTATTCCGTATATCTTTATAGTTGATACATTTAATTTGTGTTAAGGCATATATAATCAGTACAGAAATATTTTCAATTTTTAAATAGTTTTAGTTTTAGAAACAGTAGTTTGTTTTATGTAAATATGTACAAGACGTTCTCTGTCTCCTTAACAACATCAATGTATATGCTAAAGGAAACAATCTCGTCTGTTGTACTCAACAATCAACAATTTTAATCTAACATAAGAATTACGAGCTTGAATAACCAAAAATACAAAGTAATTTAAAATATTAAAAATGTACGTTTAAAACACAGAAAAATGAAATAGAAAAAGATAAATAAATACAAATTAAATATTCGGAATTCGAACCTGGATCTCTTCCAATCCGGGGAAATTGCATTATCCGATTATGCTACGGCAACACAGTGCATTGACGACAAATTTTCGAACCTATCTGTTACACTTTTCAAATTGATACATCTATCGTTCCATCATTTGAAAGCCATCTTCTTTATTTTTACGGAATCTCAAATACCTTTGAGTAATCCGATAAGAGACTCCAGAATTAATAATTCATTTGAAGAGATCCAGGTTCGAATCCCGGTAGCAACAGTAATATTTTTCGATAAAATTGATTTTATATGTATATCTTTCTAATTAATACATTATATTAGTATTCATTTATCTTTTTTAATTTTATTTTTCTGAAAATTAATAAAGTAGATGGCTTTCAAATAATGAAACGATAGATGTATTAATGAAAAGTGTAACATATAGATTCGAAAATTTGTCGTCAATTTGTGCTGTGTGCATAATCGGCTAATGCACGTCCCCGGATTGGAAGAGATCCAGGTTTGAATCCCGGTAGCAACAATAATATTTTTCGATAAAATTAATTTTATATATAGATCTTTCTAATTAATACATTTCATTTGTATTTGAAATATTACAGGTCTATGTTCTGAATAATTACAACTTCACAATAAAAATGTATTCTCCTTAATAAGATAAATAAATTTTAAATATAAATATAATAAAGAAAGATGTTCATGTTCAGTTGCAAATTGATTGAATAAATAACGCGTACCAACAATGAGCGAAATATTTCATTGAGCACTTTACATGGTTGAGCTGGTCTCTTGAAGTGTAATCAATAGCCTTCCACCGGCAGATGCTCATATGACGTAGTCGAGTTCAAATTACTCTTGAAAAAGGTTGTCGTTTGAGAGATCGTCGCATCGTTACTTCATTACAAAATTTGCGAATGAGTCTAATGGCCCGTCCCACGAATGAGAGTTTTAAGAGATTTATGAGTTGAGACAATCGCTGTGATTCTGATTTCACTTCTATGAGATTCTTTAGAGAAATATCTCAGCTTTCGTATTCACAGTATACACATCATGTCTCAGAGTTACGTCATCGCACGCCTTACTTCGTTCGTCAATTGAGTGATTTTGAATCTTCCCAACAGTAAACAACTAGAGAAATATTTGTAATTTTTCAAAGAAACCAAACACTTTGTGGCTTGACACTTGACATTATAATTACATAATAGCATATTTAGTTTTATGACACTTGTTATTATCTTCTCTTGAAGAATGTTGGGTCCAACTGAAACTAGTTGACTTTTGTATATATACATAATAAAATGGTTTAAAACTAAATATTCTAAATTTCATGCCATATTTTCATGTTAACTTTTAAAAATTTGTATTTATACGGATTTTAGGTGACGTTTGTGTGCACGCGTCCAATCTCGCTCGCTCGAACGTTTTATAAACTAGTATTTGTCTCGATTTATCAATCTCAAGGTGATCTGAGTTTATCTCCAAATCAAAATCTCAACACGTGTACGCGGTATTGAGATGTATCTCAACTAAATCTTTGAGATTATCTCATTTCGTGGACACGGTCTTTAAGGAGTACATCTCTCTCTCTTGCGCCTTCACTCTTTACAAGCCTGGACCGTGCAAGGCTCTGGTCACATCTTAGTCTTGATCTATTCATCTAAATGGAAATTGACTTCTTTGTGTCCACCCTTGTATATCCTCAATGATCACTGATTTCACCAGTCTGTCTTCTAGCAACGTGTAACGACTTAGTAATTGATTATTAGTAATTCAGTGAGTAATCACTGGTACATTAAAAACTAAACCTCCAGTAACAGTAATAGTAAAATACCGGTTTTCAATCATCTTTTCATTGAAATACTAATTACATAATGACAGTCACAACAACGGTTCAGTTCATCATAATATTCACTTGCATTAAATGCTCATCGCGCGTATGAAACAATATGTACCAAATCTGGAAATAGTCTCATTAAAATAATTAATTGAATTGTATTGTTAATTCTGGCGTCTGCTATCATTTACTCAAAGGTATTCGAAATTCCTTTAAAAACAAAGTAGATGGCTTTCAAATAATGGAACGATAGATGTATTAATTTGAAAAGTGTAACTTGTCGTCAAAAGTACTGTCGCTGTAGCATAGTCGGATAGGGCAACAACAATATTTTTCGATAAAATTGATTTTATATGTATACCTTTCTAATTAATGCATTTAATTAGTATCTATAGCAATTTTTATTTACGTTGTACAACTACACATTCTGTATTATTTTATTGAAATTTGAAAACCAGCTGACCCCTGAAATATTTATAAACTTATTGCCTAGAAAAGGATTCCTTCGTAGTGAAACGTTTCCCTTGAAGCATATTGATTTCACCAGGGCAGAGCATTTGGTTTCTTCAAATAAACCGAAATACCGAAATAGACGTTTTCGAGGTCACTCGGCTGTCGAGAGTGGCTCTTAGCGGTTCTCAGAAACTGGCAGATGTTTGCACACTTTCGCACGCACGGCTGCTGCTACGTAATAAGGGTAGTTCCAACTATACTACACAATAATTCAAATCTCTACTGCAGAGTGAATTTGTGTAACTCCGCTGGAAAATAATAATATTTCTATTAGCAATATTTGAATATGTCCAAGAACACGCAATTACTGGATTTTTATCTACAAAGGCACTGTTTTCAAACACACATCAGATATCTCATAGAGACAAAGCTATTTTTTTATCATATTTAATGGAAAATATATGTAAGTATGGGGTAATTACAGGGCATACGTCCTGTCTTTGGCTGACTGATCTTAATCCTCAATCTCCACATTTATATAAATAAATATAAAATAAAAAAATATGTAAAAATATTGATTTTTCAGGCGTATTCTAGTATAATATGTTAAAAAACATTTTACAGATAAAGAATATTGCTTTAAAATAATTTGTAAATAAAATTGATTCTCATAGTGATGACATATATGCTCTTTAAAAAAAAAAAAATTTGGTCCATAGATGGCGATAGTGTAGTGGTACTTGAAGCGAGTCTACATACTAACATATATACAACTTTGAAAAATTTGATAAATGTGGAGATTGAAAGATGAGAATTGATGAACGTTATATTATATATATAGTTAAAGTGATCTCTTAAGCCAGCCGAAGACAGGTCGTAAGCCCTGTAATTACCCCACACTTCCAATAAAATATTTTTTTAAATAGCTTTGTCTCTGAGATATTTAATTTTTAATAATATTTCAAATATTTAATGCAAACATGTTGTGGTTATTCAATCCAATAAATAACCCAATACCAACCGGTTTCGAAAAATACCTTTTTCTTCATCTGGATGATGAAAAACTGATTTACTAACATTAGACTAATTTAAAATCATTGGAAATAATTAAAGCGTGTAATTATAATATCATAAATAATTAACTAAATTTAACCTCTCTTAAAATAAATACCTATAATTTCGGATCATTAGGTCAATTGCTCGGATCAGTGCAATGCTGAAAGATCTGATTATAACCTTTATGATTATGACCTTTAAGCAGAAAATATACTTTAATACAATGGTATTTATTTAATACCATTGTATTAAAATATATTTTCTGATAGGAACACAAAAAGGGACAGTGACACAAAAATAATTATATAAACAAATATTTAGCACCATTATTACAAAAGTGGTCCATGTCGTGTTTCTTTCGTTTCGAGAATTTAAAGGTTTACGTTTGAATTTAATAAAATATATATATGTATATTACACAACACAATGTTTCAAAATTTATTTAGTCTAAATAGATTTATAATTTATTTCGACATATAAATGTTACATGTAGCTTATGTGGAAATAAAAAATTTAAGGTTGAAATGACTTACTTTATAATCAAAATAAATACTAGCGGAATACCGTTGAACGTCGTAACAATATACTAAATATAACTCTTCAAATTCAAATTCATTTTCAATTTTACACATACAAACATAGTTTCAAAATAAAGTGTTGTTTCATAGGTTTTTGTAGCTTAGTAATAAATTGGAGAATATGTCTAACTCATTTACTGTGTTAATGTTATTATTATACAATCTATACATTTGTGAAATCGGTTTAACGAACGCAATACTGCTGTGGTAGGCATCTAAAGGTGTGTTTTTAGGGGTTTGTTTTTCGAATTGGCAACACTTTTTCCAGCGACAGCCAATTTAACAGCTGACAGCTGATTTGTGCTCAGTTTAGTTTGCCATTTCACTATGAATAGACTTATGCCAGAACAACGCTTGCAAATTGTGCAGTTTGCGAAACTTACTCCGTTTTACGGTCGACATAATCGTCCATCCGAAAAAGTAATTCGAATAACCATGGATAGTTTTCACACCACGCATACTCTAATTGATAATACGCATCCGCATAGACGTCGTACAGTGCGCACCGAAGAAGCCATTGCTGCTGTGGAGCGTAGTATTGAGAAGGACCCGAATGAGTCGATTTGCCATCGCTATATACTATAGATCCATGATTACTGACATTTTCGTTCCCCAATTAGAATACATTAATATGAAAGAGCTGTGGTTTCGATAAGGCGGCGCAACATGCCGCACAGCGCGCGCCACAATCAATTTATTGAAGGAAACATTCGATGAGCGCATAATTTCACATAACCGAGCTGTGAATTGGCATCCAAGATCGTGTGATTTAACACCTTTGGATTATTTTCTGTGGGGATATGTGGATCGTTAGTCTATGCCGATAAACCAAAGCCGATAAACGACTTGGAAGCCAACATTCGTCACGTTTTGCCGATAGCTGGGGTCGTACCTGGTCAAAAAAGTGGTCGAAAATAGTATTTCCAGGTTGCGCTTTATTCGAGCCAGCAAATATGTGCAAAGTCATATTTAAACACTAATGCCATAAAATTATCTTTCCAATAAAACCAATACCATAGCACTTTTATTTCATTTTAAAGTTCTATACCCCTAAAAAAAACACCCTATAGTATGAACGTTTCACGTTTCCTTTATGATCTGACACTTGCGTGAAGCTTTGCGAGATCAGTGCGCCGTCAACCAGATTATTAACAATCTTGTAAAGTAACAAAGATCAACCGAATTGCGCCTCATGTTGAGACTTCTTAATCTCTTGTTTATCAACGATTCACTATATGTTTTTATGTCTGCTTAGATTTGCTCTGAATGATAATATTTTTATGGAACTTTTTTAATCATATTTGAAAAGATTGATGAATATTGTTTAAGCGTTTTTATACTTCGATAGGTAAGCCTGGTATAAATTTTAAATATGTGCATTCTATTTGTGTAAATTTAAAACAGCAAACAAAAGCGAAACTGCTTCTGCTTAGATACAATTTTCGGTTCGGACGTATATAAAGTTTCGAAGGTTAGCCAGCAGTGTTTTGAAGCTACAATACTTCAAGGGGAGCGACCATCGGCGTCTACCAACCCAGTTTCACAAACGTTGGTGCATTTATATTTTCATGGATTGAATGAGGGTATTCAACATTACCATTACTAGCCATCGAAGGGTACATACGGCAACAAATATTGTACAATAAGAACACTGAATCATACTCTAATTCACTGTGAAGTAAGGACACCAATGACATTCTATAACTTTAAAATTTCTAATTAGTTTTATGACTCTAGTTATGAAATACATATATATATATATATATATATATATATTTTTATTTTTATTTAATTTATTATCTTAGTTTTATTAACCACAATTGAGTTTAAAAAACATCTACCGGTTTCGGAACACCTTTTTCTTCTTCAGGATATCATAACTAACTAAAAATATAGCATTGTTTCTTCACCAGAATCTATTTTTAAATTTAAAAAAAAACAATTATTTAAAAAATAAATTTAGTACTTAACTCAAATTGCTGCTCAATACAAATTTAGTCGAATAATTTTTAGGAAAAAATTTTAGAATAGGACTCGTAGTTAAATTTAGTTGGCTGTTTAGAATTTCCTGATTACTTTAATAAAACTAAGATAATAAATAAAAAATATGAATTTTAACCACCAAGTTAATATTGCTAATTTTAAAAGTATATATATATATATATATATATATATATATATATATATATATATGTTGATATGTAGGTTTATTGGTATTTTTTTTGTTCTACTCTGCTTATCCCTACTGGAATGCGGCGCGAGGTTTAAATGTATGAGCGAAAATAAATATGAAAGTTCGATCATAAGTCGTGTTCCTTGATGGTGAAACATCTTTGTCTCAAGAGTTTTATGAGACGGAAAGATGGGTAAAACGCTTTCAAAGTGCGACTGCTGCTTTACGAGTCGGCCGGGGGGTAATTTGGGGGCGAAAGGTAGGCTTTTCTCTCACAAATCATAAAATTAACAACCCGTTTAACTACAGCCTTACAAATCTATGCGGTCGTAAGTTTTTGCACCCTCCCTGCAAAAATAGGTAGGTACATTTTCGGTAAAATAGAGGTGTTGTTTTTAGCACTGGCAATGTTTCGTAATGGATTTACAGTGTTTAAGACTCGACAATAACCAGGGCTATATTTAAATTTAGTCAATATGAAAATTTAAAACATTTTTCATGTTAAACACGTTTTGTTCGTTAACCTTTCCGTTACGCTGCGGGGTAGAACAGTTACCCTGAACGTCATTTTTTTTCTTGATATTTATATTCATAACATACATTTTTAAATCAATTTCTATATGTTAATAATAATTTTATATCCTTAGAAGAGGAATTTAGTCAATTTAGTTCTGAGTTGAATTAAACGATCGTTGTGATTGATGACAGAGCGACGCGTTTAAGCCATCGAAACCATCAAGCTAGCAGAATCCAATCGGCTAATGCACATTGATAGTTGTTAGTTGTTGCAGGTGACTGTAGTGGCCACATCTTGGGCAACGGTGATCGCTACATGGCCACGGCCAGTATTTGGCTTGCAGACAAAAGATGATTAATATGTAGTTATCCATGACTCTGACTTGGCGAAACACGCGCAGTGTAAATACCGATGGAAGCTAACCGGTGACATGAGGCCTGGGAGTCTGATGGGTCCGTTCGTGACCCGGAAGAACGCCAGGCCAGCCCGGGCAGTATGTGACAATATATACATAATTTGTATCAATAAACATTGATCTATTGTAAGAAGTCACACAAAGAAACAGGTAAGTGCCCAAAGTAATATGCATAACCTTCTGATATATCACAACCTATATTATCTTCTATTACACATTAAACACATCTTTTAGCTTTCAAAAATATTTTTTATTGAAAAATAACCAAGTGCCATACATTAAAGTGTCAATCTTTTTATAATTCGGATTCAATGAATCAAAATCTATATATCAATATATTAACCTGAAACTAAAATAGAAAGGTTTCGCTATCTTTAATACGTATTATAATTTAAAATCTTCTGAATTTTCTTATCAGTTTGTGAGGGCTGAAGATAGTGATTCCTGGAATAAATAAGTAATTTATGTCCCCGCTATAAGGGTCCCGCTGGGCTGGTCCCTATTCTGATATTCAGTGGGTGTGCATAATTAATTCATGACCGTTGACGTGGAATGAAGAATTCATCTCGATTAAGAAGTACTAGAAGAAAGTGGATTTGCGACTCAATTGAAACAGAAATTTCAAATTTCCATAATATTTGCATGTCAAATGCTTTCAAAATACAGATTATTAAAATATTTTACCAATATTGCATGTTAATTTCGGGTACGGGTCGCAATCGAGATAACCTTAATTCAGAAATGTTAAAATCCAGATAAAGGCTATAATATCAACTGTCCTGAAATGTCAAAATCCTGGATAGTAGTACGATAGATGGAATGTTCTAGTAGAAAGAAATTCACCCTTGCCTGAAACCGTTATGGGAGTGGTTACTCTCGTGTCAGATTCTCTCACCAAGGCTGAGCGCGGGTCTAGTTGTAATCATGATTTGACAGCGGATTGTATACTGTTGTGAAACACAAAGTTGCATTATTTATTTACTAGATTTCAGCAACTTTGGCGTATTTGAAAAGCTATTTATTAGGTAAAATATACACCATTTATCAAAAGTGACATATAAACTTGTTAAATATAAACAAAAAACAATGTGAGCATTTACCTCAAAGTAATAATATCTTAAATACACCTGCACCTTAAATGCACTTTCCCTGGTTTGAAAAGAGATCCAGGTTCGAATCCCGGTGCACAACAACAATATTTTTCGATAAAATGGATTTTATAAGTGTATCTTTCTAATTAATACGTTATATATATATATTAGGGATACCCATATGTATTGACGGATTTTTTTAATGAAACTCAAATTTATTTTTTAATTATTTATGTAGTCTATTTATACAAAATAATTTCCATGATTTTCGATGACTTTTCGCCATCTATTTGGTAAATCAAAAGTTCCTTTCTAATAAAATTCTGTAGGTTTAGAGTCGAAAAAGAACGAAAGGGCCGATTTTATCTCGTCTTGTGTTTTGAAATTTTTTTCTTTATTAGAAATATTCCTATCAGCGAAAAAAGTGGTAATCAGTTGGAGCCAGATCTGGAGAAGAGGCCGGATGCAATAGTCTTCAAATTCAATTCGTCTACTTATCGCGGGCGAGCGTTGTCTTGCAGGAGAATTAGTTTTTCGTTTCTGTTAATTAAAGCTGGTCTTCGAATCTTCCTCATTTTTTTCAAGCACCTTTGAGTTGTCGACCGTGAAGTACGGACTTGACTCGATAATTCTTCGATGGTGAGACTCGGATTTTTCTCGATTTCTTCTCTTAGGGCTGCTTCATCCACTTCACGGGGTCGTCCACTTTTCGGCTCATTTATTAAATCAAAATTTCCAGATTTAAATTTATTAAACTATCTTTGGCATTTCCGGGTGGTAAATGCCCCTTCGTAAACCTCGCAAATGTTTCTTGTCGCCTCCGATGCGTTTTTTTTTTGCGTAAAACTGAAACAGCATGCAGCTTCGCAAATGTTCTTTAGAAGGACGTATCTATCATTATTAAAGGGGACACGTAAAAAATTTTTTTTCTCAACACACCAAATATTCGGATACGTCTTTCTTAGTCAATGGACTGAATGCAACTAACCTAAAACCATCCTTTCCAAGAATGTGTCAATACATGTGGGTACCCCTAATATATAATATATATATTGTAACATTATGTTATGGTACCTACCCGCGACTAGATTGGTTTGTGTTGACGTTTCGAACAATGGCAGCACTGCGCCGCTGAAAGGAATTTTACTTTTAAAATTAGCAATATTATCTTTATGGTTAAAATTCATATTATTTATTTATTATCTTTGTTTTATTAACCACTGAATTGAGTTTAAATACATCTAATACTAAATTTAACTACGAGTCCCATTCTAAAAATTTTTCCTAAAAATTATTCGACTAAATTTGTACTAAGCAACAATTCGAGTTAGGTACTAAATTTATTTATTAAATAATTGTTGTTTTTTTTAAAAAAAATTTAAAAATAGATTCTGGTGAAGAAACAATGATATATATTTTTAGTTAGTTATGACATCCTGAAGAAGAGAATGGTATTTTTCGAAATCGGTAAATGTATTTAAACTCAATTCAGTGGTTAATAAAACAAAGATAATAAATAATAAAGAAAGGAATTTTGTTTATGGCACTTTCCTTTAACGGACTAGAGCATGTGCAATAAGCAGCTCGTACAATTAGACATTACAAAATATGACCTCAAATTTATAATGTAAGGGTGAGAATAATTTGATATATTTGGCGTTTGTGTTACGCTGTACCATGTTTTTTATGAGTTTATCTCTTGTTGAAGTAACGCTGTTGTAATATTATTTTATGCTACAATACTTTGTCGACGTTAACAGTTTTTTCTTCTATTTATGATCAATCTTTGTATGATAAAAACTTAAATAATGTTGTAAATCTCAGACTCATTTTATTATTTTTCCTTTAGAATGATTACTGAAGTGGATGGAAGACCGTATAGCGAATTCTATGCATCGGATCCATGTATCTCATGCTTTACCTTGAGCGAAGCGGTGAACGTCAATTCGTCAATGTCACAATATATATATATATATATATAAAGTGATCACTTAAGCCAGCCGAAGACAGGTCGTAAGCTCTGTAATGATTTCATACTTCCATATATATCGTTCTTGAGTTGAAACAGATTTCTTTGGGGCGCCGTACGATATCACTACTGGAAATAGTAATTTGGTTAAAGATCCAATCCGCGGCGCCGGTGATGCGTTATTTGATGGTCATTTCCGTGAAAAATAGACGCCACGGAATGTCACGTGGTTGTCCGCTGTATTCACGATAGCCAACTTAAATTCTGACAGTTCTCATTGCGTCCCTTTCTCTGTCGGAAACATGCGACGCGGGCGACCAAGAAGTTAATATAAGCAGCGTATAAACATAAACATATTACAGGATAAAAGCAAACAATAGTACAGAATATTCAAGCTGTATAGTACTTTGATAAGAATGTTTACCTACTTAAAATCTTCATTTGTAGATCTACATACAACTTATTTTTAGCATTCTTATGTGGATCCAAATCTCAAATTTTCATGTCGCAATTTCATTTCTTTGGTTAATATCCATGTTTCCATTCTATAAAATAATAATATCTGACTATTCGCATTCACAATGAAATATTTTGGACATGAAACTGAAAATAATAATTTGAATTCGTAATATGGATAGAGCTTTATTGCTGCACTCACCCAAACATACACGTATACACCTTCTAATTGGTTTTTATACATAGGTACACCTATGTATATAAGGTATAAGAGATAACAGTTAATTCGGTCAGATACGTGTTCACTAATTTTGTACATTGTTTGTAAACTATGCCCGTCTCAACACAGATTTATCTAATGAGACGGGCATAGTCCAAACACAAATGAACATATCGCACACCTAGATCAAAACTAAGACAACAAAAAAAAACATTTTTTTCTATTTTTTATTACTAAAGTTATAAAACTAAATAACATTTTAGGTCATAAATGTATCAATATTTTTGTTTTTAACTTTGTTTTATTAACCACTTATTGAGTAAAAATACATCTACCGGTTTCGAAAAATATCGTTTTCTTCTTCAGGATGTCAATAACTAATAAAAAACATATATTATTATTTCTTTAGCAGAATTTGTATTTAAAAAACCTCAATAAGTGGTTAATACAACAAAGTTAAAGATAAAAATAATGAATTTTAACCAAAAACTTAATTTTGCCAATTTAAAAAAAAAGACGTTAATGTATCACATTATTCGAGAACTGAACGGACTTTTACGGCAACCCAAGTATACAATGTTTTGTATTTTCTCCAATATTGATCCAACAATGGGTACATCTAATTAAATATTTTATATAAATAAAATAAAAAGTATCTTTGAAGACTAACTTTGAAAAAAGAACCACCGTACGCCCGCGCAATCCGCGAAATATTTCCAATAGCGTGTGACATCACAGACCAACTCCGGCCGAAGTCATAGACGGCAGACTCTAATGAAATTGAAACAGAACTGTTGGGTGCAATAAAAGCTTCTTGTTTCGCCGTTATCAAAGTTACCTAGTTCTCCGCTTACAAATTGGCTTAACTTCGGCAGGGGCTGGTTGTTTCGAATGTTGTCGGAAAACCTCCCCCGGAACAAATGCAAGTTGCACAGCCTTTCAGGCAAATCGGTTTAGCGGAAATGGAAGTACGCGGAGCAAAGGATTTATGAATATTCTCTGATTAATTACAGTGTAGTGTGGAGCGAGCTACGTGAAACTTCATGTCGTACAAAGTAGATTATATTAGAGGGGGATATGAGTTTCTGATTTTCAATATCCTCTGTAATATAATTTCATAATTTTGAGAAAATCAGGCATTATTACTTCGTTAGAAAATGTATCGATTACTTTCATCTAAAATAGAATTATTTTGTATTTATGTTAATTATTGTATTAATTCAAACTCAAATATGTATTTCAATATGATAAAAAAAAATCATGTCAGGTTTTGAGAGTCATTTCGCGTTATACCGCGTTTTACTCACCATAACTTTATACTTAATATTACTAACTAAGAAAACGTGTTTTAAAAATGAAGCACATGTTTATAAATAAAAAAATAATTCCGAATCCAATAATAGATAAAACTCAAATTTGTTAAAAAAGTGTTATAGCTGATTTCGAAATTTGTTATTAAATATTAACAGACGGCGGTTACTTTGTAGTGTAACATGATTATTTTAATTTTCAAAACAAAACTTTGTACTACACACGCGTTGGGTAGGGTGATGGTGAGGTACTGCACCTCTCGAAACTAGTAGTGAAAATATACCAATAAAATGTACATATGTTATTTGTCGTTTAGTAGATGTTCTCTTAACTAATCTGACAGGGATTTTCCATCGTTCGGTTAGTTGAAAAGTCAGTTAAAGCTGATCTTAAAAATGACGCGTGTATGAAGTATATATAATTTATTGTAACTTATAGCAGTAGGTACACAATCGAAATATTTTAACATTATTGTAAATCACCTAAAATAAAATGGCAACATAACAGACACACACATATATATATATATATATATACGTGTGTCTGTTATGTTGCCATTTTATTATATATATATATACGAGGTGTGTGAGGAAAGTAATGAGATTGGCAACACTGCGGGAGATGTGGTAACGTTGTGTCTACCAGGCTATGCTAAATCGGTTTGTTTATCCCTTCCACTTCCTCAGTCCGAGTTACAACTCCGTACAGTGAACACGTTAGTTTTGACAGCGCCATTAGTAAAGTTGTGTTTTCATTGTGCGTCACAGAAATGGAGCATCGGAATTTTGAGCAACGTTGTGCAATAAAGTTTTGTGTTAAACTTGGTGAATCCGCGAGTTGTACTTTTGAAAAGTTTAAACAGGTCTTTGGGGAACAGTGCTTATCGAGAGCACAAGTTTTCCGCTGGCACAAATCATTTTTGGAAGGCCGAGAACACGTTGAAGATGAACCTCGCTCAGGGAGACCTTCGACTTCAAAAACTGACGAAAACATTGATCGTGTGAGGGCTCTTGTGAGATCAGACCGTCGTTTAACAATAAGGATGATCAGTAAACAGTTAAATTTAAACACTTTCACCGTGCATCAAATTTTGACAGATGATTTGAACATGCGAAAGATTTGTGCCAAAATGGTGCCGAAAAATCTCACAACTGAACAGAAGGACATTCGAAAAAACGTGTGCGTTGATCTTCTTGAGAGGATGGCCAATAACCAAGAATTCTTCAATTGTGTGATCACCGGTGATGAATCCTGGATATTTGAGTACGATCCTGAAACAAAGCGGCAAAGCGAAGAATGGCACACTCCGTCATCTCCTCGGCCGAAGAAATATCGAATGAGCAAATCAAAGATCAAGACCATGCTGATTTGTTTTTTTGACATCAAGGTTATCGTGCACAAAGAATTTGTTCCACCAGGACAAACTGTCAACCAAGTGTTTTATAAAAGTGTCCTTGAAAAGTTGAGGCAAAGAGTGATCCGTGTGAGACCAGACATTGCAGACAAGTGGATGCTTCATCATGACAATGCTCCGTGTCACACGGCCCTTTCCATCCGTGAATTTTTGACCTCAAAACGTATTACTGTTATTCCTCAACCCCCCTATTCACCTGATTTGAGTCCTTGTGACTTTTTCCTTTTCCCGAAATTGAAACATGTCCTAAAAGGACGTCATTTTGGAACTCTGGAGAACATTCAAAAGACTGTGACCGACCAGTTAAAAGCCATACCAATTGAAGACTTCCAGCGCTGCTACCAAGAGTGGGAACGACGACTCCGCCGGTGTATAGCTGCCCAAGGAAACTACTTTGAAGGGGATAACATTGTTGTTTGAAAATAATAAAAACTTTGGTTAGCATGAAATCAGTCTCATTACTTTTCTCACACACCTCGTATATATATATATATATAATTTGTATTATTTATCATTAGAACACATTCTCAAGAACATATTCTCCTAATAAAAAAGTTGTATCAATGTGTCCAAAATTTAATAAAAATGAATTGATAATTCTGGCGTCTGCTATCGGATTACTCAAAGGTATTTGAGATTCTGTAAAAATAAGGTAGATGGCTCTTTCAAATAATGGAACGATTAAATGTATTTATTACAAAAAAGGTAACATATAGGTTCGAAAATTTGTCGCTAAAAATATTGTTGGTATAGCGTAGTTTGATAATGCACCTTTCCCAGTTTGGAAAGAGATCCGAGATCGAATCCCGGTGGCGCAACAACAATATGTACTATTTATTAGTTTATTATGTACTATGTATTTAATTTCCGAAGAAACTTCACTGGTGTTATTTTTTATATATTATGTAATTATTATTGTTACACTGTTTGTTTCTCCAAAAAAAAGAAAAAATTTTCGATAAAATTGATTTTATATGTATATCTTTCTAATTAATATAAACAATAATCGCGAAGACGACACAAAATTTTGGTAGGACACTGTGTGTGTCGTGTCCATAGGTGACCCTCGACTCGAATGCGTGTAAAGAACTATATAGAGTTCAGCGCGAGGCGATTTATGAATCATCATCGCATGCGTTTTTCTTGCTGATTAGAATAAAGCTACACTAGTACTTTTATTGACTTTCAGGGATCTCATTGAGAGATTATCGTAGACAGGGACTATTAGTGTGAGTACACTGATAAAACCAAAGACCACCAAATATATAGATGTGAACTAACGCAAATTTCTTGTCCCAATATTTTCATTTTGGTGTCACCCACGTGATCGATCACTTTAATGCTTACGCAATCAAATAGCTCCGCGACTTTTTTTTTAAATATGACTCGATTGAAATGAAAATTTAAACGTTGACAATATAATGCATTAATATAAAAAATATGTCTTGTTTATTAAGATTTAATTTTCGAAGAGTAAATACTGTTGCATAAATGTGTCATAAACTATCGGATTTATGTTTCCACCAAAAATGTATGTAGAATGGCCCTCGTCCCGCAACTAATATTCCAAACCCCTCTCCTATATGTACATTTTATTTTATGTCTATTCTGGTCTATGACATATGTATTCATTTGAAAAAGTGTAACATATAGGTTCAAAAATTTGTTGTCAAAAATACTGGCGCTGTAGCATAGTTGGTAATGCACCTACTCCAAATTGAAAATAGAGATCCAGGTTCGAATCCCGGTAACGCAAAAACAATATTTTTCGATAAAATTTATTTTATATGTATATCTTTATAATTAATACATTAAATTAGTATTTTAACTGATTTATTTCACAATTACTTGTAAACTATGCCCGTCCCGACACACACTTTTCTAGTGATACGGGCACAGCCCAAACACATTATATAAATATAATATATAGTTTCTAATGAAAAAATATAAATTATTTACATTGCTTTTATTATATTTAGCTCATTATTATCAATATTCGCTATATACAGCTGGCAGGATTAATGTACTCGTATTATCTGGGCCAATGAAGGTTAAATTTGTACAAAGGAAAGGACGCAGAAACGAGGTGGGTGTGCACCATGTACGGGGCAAACTTAGACACCTACCCGCAATGTTAGCAGCAGGATGTTTGAGCGGGGCTTAAGGCTTTTAAACTCAAACAACGGGAAATATTACATCATTTCGCAGGGTGGAAATGAGCTCTGAATGGAAAATCACCCTGGAAAATTATAATTGAGGAAAGCGCGCCCCCTTCGCGGTGCTGAAGATTGTGGAAAATTCTACAAACAAATATTTGAAAAGCTAGTCTGTTAACAGTTTAAGCATGTAAAAAGTGTTCAGTCTTGAAAATTACACGCTAGAATTACATGTAGATAAACACGTATGGCAAATAATTAGTTAATAAAACGACAAAAAATATATTTTTGTTTTTTTTTAATGAAAACACATTAAAATACTAAATTAATATCATCATCATATATATTAAAGTTATAAGCCCTATTTCGTGGTGTTTGCAAAAAATCACGCGGCCAACTCCGTCACACCGCGCGATCGCTTTTTAGGGGCTTTCCCGCCAGATATTTGGAAATTTTTTTTTTTTGCCAGACGGCCGAAGGCCGACGTAAACTTTTCGCCATAGACACTTTTCGTCTACCGCCACTCCTCGATTTACGGCGACCGTTTCCGTTCGGCCGATTTCTAGCTGTTTTTCATTTTTATTTAGCCTAAATCGCGCGTTTTCGCTCGCCGCTCCGCCATTTTGAGAGCCAAAATTATTTTTATACATTTCGGCGACGGCCCGCGGCCGACCGCATCGCCGGGCGTACTTTATAAATTTTTCCCGCTTTTAGTTTTTTCGCAAAACTCGAAAAAGTGAATTTCGTTTTTTTCACTTTTCCTACGCCGCTCGGAGAGATATATTTTTTTTTTACCACTCAATTTGCGGGAAACGATCGCCCGGAATTTATTAGCGAGTATGCAGACTCCCATCTCTTCATTTGGATCTTTAAAATGTAAAAAAACATTTTTTTTTTTTTGAAAAACGCACGGACCTACCTAGATGCGCCGAAAATGCGAAAAAACTGACACTTTATGCCCCGTTAACTGAAATCTCCCGGCCGCGCAAAACAAATGAAACACGGTTTTTTCCAGAATGACAGCGAAACATTGACAAACTTTGCGATTTATAAAAAATGTCGATTTTCACATGAAAAAATGTACATTTTTTTATTAGAAAAGCGTCTCTATACACTATTCGGTACTAGCGGTACATGAGAAAACCCCTTATTTATGTAACAATCTTTGCGTTTATGCTCCCTGAAGGATAATATATACCCGATACGAATTAAAAATAGTATTTTTAATAAATAATGTTTAAATATTATATCATGTCCATGTTAAAAATGTCCATTTTCACGTGAGAAATGAAACATTTGAAAATTATTTCTACACTCTATGTAACATTGAGCTTATTAAATAAATATTGTAATAATACAGGTAACGGTTCATTCGACCACCTTGAAGCGAAATATGTGACGAATCCGAATTAAAAAGAGTATTTTTATTTAAACATGTACATTAACATTTTACGACATTTTACGACTTTTTTCTCTAGGTTATCTTTACCGCCGAATAAAACGATTTTTCGGTAGAAATGTATTTATTTTATTAAAGAAAATTACTTTTTTAAATTTATGGCATCTTATAGCCTTTTCAGAATATTAATAAATGTTTTAAATGAAATTTAATAATTCATTTGTGCGCATTTTTTACAAATTTGACATACAGATGTCGCTATACATGCATTTTCAGAAAAATAAATATATTAAATAATTTTGGTATGGTAAATATGATTACAGATTATGAGATTTTCTACTATTAATATTTTTCTAATAAATATAATTTATTTTCCACAAAAGGGTGAGGAATATTTTAAATGTTTTTTATTTCATTTTAATCAAAAATGTCAATTTTCACGTGAGAAATGAAACATTTGAAAATTGTCTCTACACTCTATTGTACATTAGGCTTATTAAATAAATATTGAAATAATACAGGTAACGGTTCATTCGACCACCTTGAAGCGAAATATGTGACGAATCCGAATTAAAAAGAGTATTTTTATTTAAATATGTACATTGACATTTTTTTTCTCTCTTTATCTTTACCGCCGAATAGAACGATTTTTCGGTAGAAATGTATTTATATTATTAAAGAAAACTACTTTTTTAAATTTACGGCGTCTTATAGCCTTTTCAGAATATTAATAAATGTTTTAAATGAAAATCTAATTTAATAATTAATTTGCCGCGGTAAACGTGTGCATTTTTTACAAATTTGACATACAGATGTCGCTATACATGCATTTTCAGAAAAATAAATATATTAAATAATTTTGGTATGGAAAATATGTTTACAGATTATGAGATTTTCTACTATTAATATTTTTCTAATAAATATAATTTATTTTCCACAAAAGGGTGAGGAATATTTTAAATGTTTTTTTTTTATGTAAACAATTTTTTTTAAGTATTAGATTTTTTTAGTAAAACTTATTTTACATAGATGTCGCCATACATACCGTTTGTTTGCAGATTCTCTACCGTTAATATTTCTTAATAAATATAATTTAGTTTCCTCAAAAAGGTGGAGAATATTTTTTAATGTTAAAAAATACACGATAAAATATTTATGAATTTCAAATGTTTTTTTTTTTATGTAAATAATTTTTTTAAGTGAAGAGCGCGAGATGCGTTTTAAATATATAGAAATTTAATACGGATAAAAAATTTCATTTACAAATTGAAATTTTTCGCGATGTTTTTTTTGTTTTTTAAACTTTTATCGATAAGAGTGCCATTTAGTAACACCTTCTTCTTTGATTTTCACAAACGACGTAGAGGATAGTGCGCCGCACAGTGCAGATAATTGGAATGCTGCCTATTATTATTTTTAAATTCAAAATAGTATGAATATTCTGAAAAGAGTGTTTTGCGTCATTCAAGTCTTATTAAACATATCGTGTTGGATATAAATATAATATGCCTTTTGGTTGGCAAATGGTGTAACGCGCAGTTAACAATTTGAATTAAAGAGATATGTGTATATATTAAAGAGACGCCTGGTTGACTGCAATTGAAATAGCATTGGCGTTAGTTTTAGTATACAACAGGAATTTCTTTATATAGCTCTATTAATGTATTTATATGAACACTGTTTTTTTTTTATTATATTGGTTAATTAAGGTGCAATTTTAATTTTTATTAATCTAATTTTCATAGTAAATTAATATAAACTGCTTACTTATTTACCATCACGCCGTTTCTCCGCGGAGGTAGGCAGAAGGATAGAGCGCCATACTCTTCTATCCTGACACAAAATTCTCGCTTCATTCACACTCATACATCTTCTTATACGAGCTAACCGATTGTCGAGGCTTCTAACAGAACCATCCTCCGTTAACTGGTTTACCTGATCGTGCCAAGTCTTCCACGGACGTCCTCTATTTCAGGTGTCATAAACACTCGATTAATCCAACAGTATCAACTGCTTACTTACTTACTTACCATCACGCCGTTTCCCCGCAAGGATAGGCAGAGAGAGGCAATAAACTTTGAAAAACACTATGAATTTGAGGATTACATTCAGGGATTAATATATTCAAACGACGAACAACAATTAATGAATTTTTACAATAAATTATATGTTTTTAAAAATAATGTTAAAAGAAATGTAGCTTTAGATAAATAGTTAATAGTCGTCTTATTCTTTAATAAATTAGGTTCAATAATTATATTTTTTATCTATTTACACGATAAAAATCAACATCATCATCATCATCATCATCATCGTTTAAATCGCCACCTTCTTTGATTTTCACAAACGACGTAGAGGATAGTACGCCGCATAGTGCAGATAATTGGAATGCTGCCTATTATTATTTTTAAATTCAAAATAGTATGAATATTCTGAAAAGAGTGTTTTGCGTCATTCAAGTCTTATTAAACATATCGTGTTGGATATAAATATAATATGCCTTTTGGTTGGCAAATGGTGTAACGCGCAGCTAATAATTTGAATTAAAGAGATATGTGTATATATTAAAGAGACGCCTGGTTGACTGCAATTGAAATAGCATTGGCGTTAGTTTTAGTATACAACAGGAATTTATGCTAGGACACCATGCAGTAAAATATAATTATAAGCATTAGTTTTGTTTAATTATGTATTAATATTATTTAACGACATGGAATGAATAAAAATTTTATGTCAATTTTAGAATAGACATAAAAATACATTTTTTCTTTATAACAAACTATGTTAGAGCATAATCCGGACTGTGAATTTCTGTCAAATATTAAAACGAAATGGATTGGCAAAATTTTCATACATTAAAAAAATTCTTTTTCAATCGATCTTTTTATGTTAAAAATATTTGGTAAGGCTTAATTTCAACTTCCAAAAAACAACGAAAGATGGCAATATGCGCTGTTTAAGAGGAAAGTATTCATTACTGTGGATACTAATACGAATAACATTAAAATATCTAAATAGAACAATAAGAGTTTGAAGATTAATTATTTAAATATACATTATTATATTACATACGTTATTATATTTTATTTTAAATAATCATTTATATTAGTTATCCAATTTGTAAGCCATCATCACTTTGCTTCTATCTCGGTATTTTACAAATACTATTTAATTATGGCGTCCAAGTATTGTAAAACGATTTTTTTATGAAACTTAACGTAAACAAGTAACAATTTAAAACAATTACGAGTAAATTAATAAGTATATGTAGTAGGTACTTTACCATAACATTAATTCCGTTCGCATTGTAATTAATTATATATAATATTATTTTTAATATGATTATATATTTTTACTTAATTATAACAACATTGTTCGTTTGCATTTGCTTTCTATCAGTTTGATAGTGATTATCAGTTTCATTTAAATGAAATAAAACTTAAATTATTAATCGACAACCCGGTGTTTATGTAACTTTAAATAAGTACTATGGTCCAAAAGAATTATTTTTAACAAAAGTATAAATACAAACTGTGGCACCCCGGTTATTCCGAACCCGGTTAATCTGATTCTGATTTATCCGATCCAGGTTAATCTGACCGTGGTTAATCCGACATCGGTTAATCCGACACCGGTTAATCCGTCACCGGTTAATTCGACAATGGTTAATCCGACACCGGTTAATCCGACACCGGTTAATCCGACACCGGTTAATCCGACACCGGTTAATCCGACACCGGTTAATCCGACACCGGTTAATCCGACACCGGTTAATCCGACACCGGTTAATCCGACACCGGTTAATCCGACACCGGTTAATCCGTCACCGGTTAATTCGACAATGGTTAATCCGACACCAGTTAATCCGTCACCGGTTAATCCGACAATGTTTAATCCGACACCGGTTAATCTGACACCGGTTAATTCACACCGGTTAATATGACATCGGTTAATCCGACACCGGTTAATCCGACACCGGTTAATCCGTCATTATCATCGTTTAAATTACCACCTTCTTCTTTGATTTTCACAAACGTCGTAGAGGATAGTACGCCGCACAGTGCAGATAATTGGAATGCTGCCTATTATTATTTTTAAATTCAAAATAGTATGAATATTGTTTTTAGACGTTCAATACTTAGTTATCTTATTATTAATTACCATCACGCCGTTTCTCCGCGGGGGTAGGCAGAGAGGATAGAGCGCCATACTCTTCTGCCTTGACACACAATTCTCGCCTCACTCACATTCATACATCTTCTCATACAAGCTCGCTGATTGTTGAGCCTTCGAACAGAACCATTCTCCGTTAACTGGTTTACCTGATCGTGCCAAGTCTTCCACTGACGTCTTCTATTTCTGGTGCCACAACCCTTGATTATATTGGTTAGTTTTTGTGCGATTTTAATTTTGAAAAATTCTACAAATAGGTGAAAACGTAATGTATTTAAAAACATGAATTATTCCTTCTTATTTTCCTATCAAAACACTTTTTATAGTTTTATTAAGTGTGTTAAGATTTTTTTTTTCTTCTGAAAATTGACAACAGAGTACTGCGTCTCTGATACGTCTGCTGCCGGGCGGCAGCTGTGCGGGTAAGCTAGTCATATATATTAAAATAATAGACCTTATTTCGCGATGTTTATATGTTTATATGTAACCGATTTTGTCACACACGTTTTGGTTAATATCTCGCTTATTAGACGTTCTATCCGCATTCTGATATTTTTCCCAGACGTCCGAAGGTTGACTGAGTCTTTACATCTTTTTCTTTTTATTCTTCTTTTTCTCCTCTATTTGTTACAACTGTTTTAGTTTGGTGATTTTTGGAAATTTTAACTTTTTAATTAGCCTAACTTTTTTTTCATTCGCTTATAACTCTGCGAGTTTAAGAGCTAAAATCATTTTAATATTTTTTGGCAATTGCCACCGATGAGTAGTATCGTTACACACTTTTTTTTAAATTCTTCGTCTTCTAATTTTCTTATGAAACCTGATTTAGTGAAATTTCGTATTTTTCAGCTTTTCTCTGCGAATTTACGACCAAAATATAATTTTATTACATCTGTGCATACATCACAATGGAATATAATTTATTTTCGTATTTGTTAGCTTCTATCGTTTAAAATTCACCTTTAAAATCTAAAAAAACGCGTAATTTTTATATGAAAAATCGACGTACCTACCTACATACAAATGAAAGAAAATGAAAAAAAAGAAAAACCTTGATATTTTCTTAATAAACGCAACACTTCATATTTTCAAGCAGCAACCGTGGGCTGTAATTGGTCAATACCCTCATTGGTTACATTTCATACATGGCTGCCTGAAAATTAAATAAACAGCTGTTTTACCTGTCATTATTGCAGTGCGTAATTTTCGCGCAATTTTTTTTTTGACGTTTCAAATGTATGACTTTATTTCGACTCGGCATTGTAATAAACAGCTGTTGATTTTCGCGCATTTTTTTATGTCAGGTATCGACATCCAGATTTCACAGCTTGCAATAGTCATAGATATTTTATATTTTCCCGCACAAGATAAAATTGATGTTTTCACTCCGGAATTCGGTTAATTGTGGTGAAATACATACAATTTTTCTATACGTTTTTTTCGATTTTTATAGGTTAGGTCTAGAATGACACAATGATGATTTTTTAAATGCGTCATTGAATTAATTATTATTTCGCAGTTGTACACGTGACTTAAGTACGTCTGCCTTACTACAGACCGGTCGAAGGAGTTAGTTCTTTTACGCGTCTGTTATTCAATATTTAAATTGAATACTTCTGGTGATAGATAAACCTGTAACTTACTTACTTACCTATCATCGCGCCGTTTCCTCGCGGGGGTAGGCAGAGGATAGAGCGCCATACTCTTCTGTCCTGACACATAATTCTCGCTCATCCCCATTCATACATCTTCTCATACAAGCTCGATGAGTGATGGATTATTATTCTTCTCTTTTATTTTTCTTCTTCTTTTCCTTTCAAATCACTTTTTATGATTTTATCAATGAGTATTAACAAAATGTTTGTTTTTTTTAAAACCTGGAATGATGGGTTGGTTGTGTATATCGGCTCTGTTTTTTACAATTTTAGGATGCCGAGAATAGTGGTATTTTTTTACGTGGTAAGTAATCTAACCTAACCTTTCTCAAAGATCAACACGCCTTTGACCATCTCGGGTTGTTAGTTGTGTACGTCGGCTCTGTCGCTTTTGAAAAATCGACGTACCTACCTACATACGAATAAAATGTAGAACATTTTTTTCAGACTTATTAATCAAACGCAACCGTCTATATTTCAAGCGATAATCGAAGATTCTTATTGGAGGAGCTCTGATTCGTTGATTTAAAAAATGGCCGCCTGAAAACTGTGAATGATCAGCTGTTTTACCTGTGCCATAATTTTAGCGCGCTTTTTTGACGTTTTAAATTTTCACAAAATGGTCGCTGAATAAACATCTGTTTTATGTCATTCAATTTAACCTTAAGCTATGACTTTGACGTTTCTGGTCAGCCATGTTTTTTTTGAGCCATGAAATGAATTCGATAGAGGTTAGTAAGATGTCGAAATGATTTTTTGGAAACGTGTAAAAATTGTACACGTGGTTAATAGGAATTTGGTTAATTATGGTGAAGTCATACATTATACTTAGAAAATTTTTCTGTACGTTTTTTTGGATTTTTATAGGTTATGTCTAGAATGACACAATGATGATTTTTTAAAAGCGTAATTGAATTAATTATTATTTCGCAGTTGTACACGTGACTTAAATATGCCTGTCTTACTACAGACCGGTCGAAGGAGTTAGTTCTTTTACGCGTCTGTTATTCAATATTTAAATAGAACAGTTCTGGAGATAGATAAACCCGTAACTTACTTACCATCACACCGTTTCCGGGGTAGGCAGAGAGGATAGAGCGCCACACTCTTCTGTCCTGACACATAATTCTCGCCTCAACCACATTCATACATCTTCTCATACAAGCTCCATGAATGATGGATTATTATTCTTCTTTTTTATTTTTCTTCTTCTTTTTCTGTCAAATCACTTTTTATGGTTTTATCAATGAGTATTAACAAAATGTTTGTTTTTATTAAAACCTGGAGAGATGGGTTGATGGTTGTATATGTCAGCCCTGTTTTTTACAATTTTAGGATGCCGAGAATAGTGGTGTTTTTTTTTTACGTGGTTAGTAATCTTACCTAACGCTTCTCAAAGATCAACAGGCCTTTGACCCTTTTGGGTTGTTAGTTGTGTACGTCGGGTCTATTTTTTACAATTTTGGGATACCGAGAAGTGGTATTTTTTTTAGGTGCACGGGGTGAGTCTGTGTAGCTCCTGCACAATTTCTTCACCACCCCTTAGGTTGTTGGCTATGTACGTCGGTTCTGTTTCTTCCAATTCTGGGATACCGAGAAAAGTGTTTTTTTTTTTGTTGGGTGAGATTGAAAACAGAGTACTGCGTCTCTGCAGGATACGTCTGCTACCGTGCGGTAGCTGTGCGGGCATGCTAGTCATATATATTAAAGTTATAGACCCTATTTCGCGATGTTTATATGTTTATATGTTTATATGTAACCGATTTTGTCACACACGTTTTGGTTAATATCTCGCTTATTAGGCGTTCTATCCGCATTCTGATATTTTTCCCAGACGTCCGAAGGTTGACTGAGTCTTTACATCTTTTTTTTTTTATTCTTCTTTTTCTCCTCTATTTGTTACAACTGTTTTAGTTTGGTGATTTTTGGAAATTTTAACTTTTTAATTAGCCTAACTTTTTTTTCATTCGCTTATAACTCTGCGAGTTTAAGAGCTAAAATCATTTTAATATTTTTTGGCAATTGCCACCGATGAGTAGTATCGTTACACACTTTTTTTTAAATTCTTCGTCTTCTAATTTTCTTATGAAACCTGATTTAGTGAAATTTCGTATTTTTCAGCTTTTCTCTGCGAATTTACGACCAAAATATAATTTTATTACATCTGTGCATACATCACAATGGAATATAATTTATTTTCGTATTTGTTAGCTTCTATCGTTTAAAATTCACCTTTAAAATCTAAAAAACGCGTAATTTTTATATGAAAAATCGACGTACCTACCTACATACAAATGAAAGAAAATGAAAAAAAAGAAAAACCTTGATATTTTCTTAATAAACGCAACACTTCATATTTTCAAGCAGCAACCGTGGGCTGTAATTGGTCAATACCCTCATTGGTTACATTTCATACATGGCTGCCTGAAAATTAAATAAACAGCTGTTTTACCTGTCATTATTGCAGTGCGTAATTTTCGCGCAATTTTTTTTTTGACGTTTCAAATGTATGACTTTATTTCGACTCGGCATTGTAATAAACAGCTGTTGATTTTCGCGCATTTTTTTATGTCAGGTATCGACATCCAGATTTCACAGCTTGCAATAGTCATAGATATTTTATATTTTCCCGCACAAGATAAAATTGATGTTTTCACTCCGGAATTCGGTTAATTGTGGTGAAATACATACAATTTTTCTATACGTTTTTTTCGATTTTTATAGGTTAGGTCTAGAATGACACAATGATGATTTTTTAAATGCGTCATTGAATTAATTATTATTTCGCAGTTGTACACGTGACTTAAGTACGTCTGCCTTACTACAGACCGGTCGAAGGAGTTAGTTCTTTTACGCGTCTGTTATTCAATATTTAAATTGAATACTTCTGGTGATAGATAAACCTGTAACTTACTTACTTACCTATCATCGCGCCGTTTCCTCGCGGGGGTAGGCAGAGGATAGAGCGCCATACTCTTCTGTCCTGACACATAATTCTCGCTCATCCACATTCATACATCTTCTCATACAAGCTCGATGAGTGATGGATTATTATTCTTCTCTTTTATTTTTCTTCTTCTTTTCCTTTCAAATCACTTTTTATGATTTTATCAATGAGTATTAACAAAATGTTTGTTTTTTTTAAAACCTGGAATGATGGGTTGGTTGTGTATATCGGCTCTGTTTTTTACAATTTTAGGATGCCGAGAATAGTGGTATTTTTTTACGTGGTAAGTAATCTAACCTAACCTTTCTCAAAGATCAACACGCCTTTGACCATCTCGGGTTGTTAGTTGTGTACGTCGGCTCTGTCGCTTTTGAAAAATCGACGTACCTACCTACATACGAATAAAATGTAGAACATTTTTTTCAGACTTATTAATCAAACGCAACCGTCTATATTTCAAGCGATAATCGAAGATTCTTATTGGAGGAGCTCTGATTCGTTGATTTAAAAAATGGCCGCCTGAAAACTGTGAATGATCAGCTGTTTTACCTGTGCCATAATTTTAGCGCGCTTTTTTGACGTTTTAAATTTTCACAAAATGGTCGCTGAATAAACATCTGTTTTATGTCATTCAATTTAACCTTAAGCTATGACTTTGACGTTTCTGGTCAGCCATGTTTTTTTTGAGCCATGAAATGAATTCGATAGAGGTTAGTAAGATGTCGAAATGATTTTTTGGAAACGTGTAAAAATTGTACACGTGGTTAATAGGAATTTGGTTAATTATGGTGAAGTCATACATTATACTTAGAAAATTTTTCTGTACGTTTTTTTGGATTTTTATAGGTTATGTCTAGAATGACACAATGATGATTTTTTAAAAGCGTAATTGAATTAATTATTATTTCGCAGTTGTACACGTGACTTAAATATGCCTGTCTTACTACAGACCGGTCGAAGGAGTTAGTTCTTTTACGCGTCTGTTATTCAATATTTAAATAGAACAGTTCTGGAGATAGATAAACCCGTAACTTACTTACCATCACACCGTTTCCGGGGTAGGCAGAGAGGATAGAGCGCCACACTCTTCTGTCCTGACACATAATTCTCGCCTCAACCACATTCATACATCTTCTCATACAAGCTCCATGAATGATGGATTATTATTCTTCTTTTTTATTTTTCTTCTTCTTTTTCTGTCAAATCACTTTTTATGGTTTTATCAATGAGTATTAACAAAATGTTTGTTTTTATTAAAACCTGGAGAGATGGGTTGATGGTTGTATATGTCAGCCCTGTTTTTTACAATTTTAGGATGCCGAGAATAGTGGTGTTTTTTTTTTACGTGGTTAGTAATCTTACCTAACGCTTCTCAAAGATCAACAGGCCTTTGACCCTTTTGGGTTGTTAGTTGTGTACGTCGGGTCTATTTTTTACAATTTTGGGATACCGAGAAGTGGTATTTTTTTTAGGTACACGGGGTGAGTCTGTGTAGCTCCTGCACAATTTCTTCACCACCCCTTAGGTTATTGGCTATGTACGTCGGTTCTGTTTCTTCCAATTCTGGGATACCGAGAAAAGTGTTTTTTTTTTGTTGGGTGAGATTGAAAACAGAGTACTGCGTCTCTGCAGGATACGTCTGCTACCGTGCGGTAGCTGTGCGGGCATGCTAGTATTAATTATAAATATATACATATAAAATCAATTTTGTCGAAAAATATTGTTTTTGCGTCACCGGTATTCGAACCTAGATCTCTATTTCCAATCCGGGGAAGTACACTACCAACTGTGTTATAACGCCAGTATTTTTCATGACAAATTTTCGAACCTATATGTTACATTTTTTCAAATTAATACACCTGTCGTACCATTATTTGAAAGCTATCTACATTATTTTTACAGAATCTCAAATACCTCTGAGTAAACCGACTGCAGACGCCAGAATTATCAATTCATTTTTGCTGCAACATATATTATTAAAGAAAACACATTCTTATTGTGAAGTTGTAATTATTATTATCCCAGTGATGTAAAAACAATATTTTTCGACATAATTGATTTTATATGTATATATTTATAATTAATACATTAATTTAGTATTTAAAATATCACAGACCGTCTGTTCTGAATAATTACAACTTCACAATAAGAATGTGTTTTCCTTAATAATATAAAACACATTAGTTAAAACAAACAGTTCTGTGATATATAAAAATAATTTTGAAAAATCAATAAGAAAGATAAGATAAAAAAATCTACACATTGAAAAAATATATATGGTACCACCGGGATACGAACTCAGAACTTTTCTTATCCGGGGAAATACGTTACCATTTCACTACATAAACCAATAAAGTTTCAGGAAAATTTAAAACATACATATTATTAGATTTTTAAAATTATTTAATTTTTTCCCCGGGTATATTATTTTAGTCACCTGGCAGTAATGGAAATTTTCGCCGATTGATACCAAACTTGGGTTGGGGACTTTGGTTGAGATCGTCATACATTTATATAAATCTCACGAAAGTATTATTATTAGGAGAACACATTCTTATTGTGAGTTGTAATTATTCAGAACAGACGGTCTGTGATAAGAATGTGTTCTCTTAATAATAAAGTTGAATCAATGTGTACAAAATTTAATAAAAATTATTTTATAATTCTGGCGTCTACTATCAGATTACTCAAAGGTATTTGAGATTCCGTAAAAATAAGGTAGAAGGCTCTTTCAAATAATGGAACGATTAAATGTATTAATATCAAAAAGGTAACATAAAGGTTCGAAAATTTGTCGCTATAGCATAGTTGGATAATGCACCTTCCCCGGTTTGGAAAGGGATCTAGGTTCGAATCCCGGTGGCGCAATAACAATATTTTTCGATAAAATTGATTTATATGTATATCTTTTTAATTAATATATTTAATTAATATTCAAAAATATGATTGTTCGGTGGTAAAAACCACCCTCCTATCATTACTTTTACTGTTCGAAATATTTATATTTCATCAATTTTATTTAACTTCTCTCATTTTTGTTTCTATGGTCATGAAGTGAGAGCCATTAATTTTATTCTACTACTGATTAAAAATTATAATTCAAACGTGTGAAAAAATCTGAATTTATTGTTCAATTAATAAAAAATTTCGAGTCGAAACGCAAAATACAATGTTGAAGCCAAATACTTATGTCAGGCGTAGGTGTGACAGAGAAGTGATCGTACAGCCGCATGACAACTGACCCCTGGCAGCTACGTCCCGCTGAAGTTCTCACAGACGTGATTTTGCCGTCATCGGCGAGATGCCGCATGGGGCCCTGGGTTCGATACACCATAGAAGCAATAACAATAAGATGCATAGTTATATGTTAAATTAATTAACTTTTACATTTATTAATAAAATATGTAGAGCACGGAGCTGACCTGAAGAACGAGGGCTGGGAATCCTCCCCTAGTGTAAATGAAAATGTGTACCTTTTTCTAATTCAAATAGACTTAGACTCATTTCGAGGGTTGAAATGTGACTGCGGGTTAAAATATCCTGTCAAAGAACGGCCCCAGTGCGAGCCCCATGAGCTTTCAACAGCTTTTTGCGGTTGATCCCAGGAAAATTAACAACCCCGCGTCAAACAGAGTAGAAATATTACGTGATTAAGTACAAACACCAAACATCCCTGGATAATAATATCTACTGTTTTTAGTATCAATTTAAAAGGAGATATTTATACCATTTGATATTACATTTATTAAGAAATATTCTACAATATATACAGGCTGATTCAGATTTTTTTTTATATTAAAGAACTGCGTTCATGTAGATTCACTGCTCGCTTTACATCTCTGAACACCATACAGATGATGTCTGTAGGTGAGTGCATTCGCTTTGTTCATTATTTTGTGGATACATTTTTGTGTTAAAATGTGTCCTGTTCATTGGCCTTATGAAGGCATATCGCCTTCACTATCATCATCACCGCCGACGACCCTGAACACATCTTGCGTATACGGGTGCGTAAAACAGAGCTCCTAAAGCCGGCCTTCCATGCAACGGTATACCTAACAAGCATACATGTTCAAGCAAACATGACAAGCTAACCGAAGCTCAACTTTGGCCATACACGTAGTGGCTAACCTGTGACAATCTCTTAGTTAACCATTGCATCGGTACAGCCCAACTACGACGATGCGGTAGCGCTAGTAGGTCTTCTCATCATCCTAAGAATGGTTGTTGAAAAGAAGCCAATACAATCAGGTCAATTTGATAAAGGAATTAAATGCAGAGCATCAAGATTACTGTAATTATTTAAGAATGGATAAAACAACTTATCTAAAAACATAATCAATAGTTACTGTTTATACGCCTTGTCACTTCGATTGGCACCACTGGGTTTCCTGGTTTATAATAATGTACATGTGTGTGTGTGTGTGTGTGTGTGTGTGTGTGTGAGTATTGCCACCCTTTTTTCGTAAAGCTAAGAAGGCGGTAACCGATAGGCGTCATTCATATTACATCCCGCGCTTCGGCCAGTTCAGCGGTCCAAATAAACCACCAGTGCGCGCTTCGGTCGGTCAAAATCTAAAGAAGACAACCCAGCTAAAAGAACAACAACATCGGACCAGAAAGATAGCAAAAATTAAAACGTTAGTGCAGTTCATATATCATATGTGTTCTTATTGTTAATAGGAAACCTGTGAACCAGCTATCGAAGGCATTTACATAAACAGTTAGACTAAGAAGCAGAATATTGTCATGAAAAAAATCTTTCAAGGCGCCATTTTTTCGAACTACGCAACATGACCGGAACAACTGAAACCTGCACAGGCGAATAACACACACGCTGGTGGTATGATGGTAAGGAAAATTTACTGTGGCACCAGAAATAGAGGACGCCAATTTTTGAAAGATTTATAATTTTTTTATTTTTTTAGAAATGTAACATTGCACTAATATAATGTATATTATTTTTAAGGAGATCACAGTCTTATTATAAACTTGTATTTTTAATAAAAATTAAATGTAAAATATATACATATGAAATCAATTTATCGAGAAAATATTGTTGTTGCTACCGAGATTTGAACCTGGATGTCTTCCTATCCAGGGAAATGCATTATTATTAACCTATTATGGAACATCAACACGGTAAGTTGACGACAAATTTTCGAACTGATATGTTGCACTTTCAAATTGATACATCTGTCGTTCCATTATCAATTAATTTAACTCATTATTATTATTATTTATTAATCATTATTGTTACAAAGGCGTGATAACTCTCCATAGAAGATAAATCTCGTCCTTAGAGATCGTTTACAAATGTGAACATAATTTTCGTAAAAAATTTAGTTAAATAATTATAAATATGAAATAAATATATTAATTAGAAAGATATGAACTATGCAACAGCGACAATATTTTTAGCGACAAATTTTCGAACGTTATGTTACGTTTTTGATATTAATACATTTAATCGTTCTATTATTTAAAAGAGCCATCTACTTTTTTTTTTTACAGAATCTCAAATGCCTTTGATTAATCTGATAGCAGACGCCAGAATTATCAATTCATTTTTATTAAATTTTAGACACATTGATACAATTTATGATTAGGAGAATACATTCTTATTGTGAAGTTATAATTATTCAGAAAATAGGTCTATATTTATTATATTATATTAATTAGAAAGATATACATATAAAATCAATTTTATCGAAAAATATTGTTGTTGCGCCACCGGGTCTACTTCCAAACCGGGGAAGGTGTATTATCCAACTATGCTACAGCGACAATATTTTTATAATTATACATTTATTTGGGGTAAATAATTTGTACAAAGGAAAGGACGGGAACAAAGGAACAATAAATTATTTTATAGAAATAAATACAAAACATATAAAAAATAACAATATAGCTAGAAAAAGGAATGATGTAGATTGCGGTAAGGACCACTGGATGGATGGACTAGATCAGGCATACTCAATCTTTTTTTTCTTCGGATCACATACACATGTTAAATAAGTCATGATAATAATATACAAGATATGAAGAAAAAAAATACGTGTAGGAAAAACAGTATTGGTTTGATTTTAGATTAAGGCGCGGCCACCTGATAAATCGACAAATATTTTTATTAACTGAAACATAATGATAATAATAATTATCGCTTATCAACATATCAACCAATACCAGCTCAAACATTAACAGCGTATTTCCCTATATGAAATTTTTTTTTCTTCATATCTGTATACTATATCTCAAAATACAATGATGAAAAAAACATAACTCAAAACTAACGTGTATCCAAGCGTTTATTACAAATTAGTGTGATTTTTGATACTGAGATAATTTTTTTAGTATTTTAGACGAGAGCGAAGATTGTTCGCTCGTATCTCAAAATATTCGAAGCTCAGAATGCCAGATTATTTTTAAATCACTTTCCTGATAATAAATGTGTTTCGGGTCGCACATAAAAGCTTGGCGGGCCGCAGGTTGATTATGGCTGGACTAGATGGACAGTGCTTATTATGGCCGGCTTAACAGCCGTAAAAACGCACCCAGTATCGACGTCGGGTGCCAATAACATGCACCTTCAACTGTCTAGGAAGCCTCGCTCTAGGGCCTCACTCTTCTCGCCGCTGCCTTCTAGATAGAATCTCCAGAAAAATTCTCTGTGTAGACTTTTCATTATGTATCTTTAATCTGTAACTGTGCTAAACAAAAAATCTAGTGCCAAACGTAAGTAGTTTTTGTTATTTGACCTGCTCTGGCCACACACATTTACACAATATACTCCGCGATCTTCAAACAAACATGTGAGTGATGAGTGGTTATTGGGGCATCCACCACTCATACAGTAGCGTATCCTTCTGATTCATCTACAAAACACCATTTTTCAATTGTATTCCTTTTCCTACGTTCTTTCTTACGTTCTTCTTAGTTTATAATTATATCAGTCTAGCTTAAACTTTTTATCCTTCTCCAGCATTAGTAAAAAAAGTCATAAGTCGAGTATGCAACAATCAGGTATGATGATGAAAGAGAAAGCGATTGCTGTGGACAAACACATAAGAAAGAGAAGACCTAGGCGATGATGAATGGACATTAATATGACCGAAATATGACTATTATACGACGAGATAAATCTCAGTACTTTGAATTTAATCTAGAGATAAACGTTTAATCTATTGATTTAAAAGTAAAACTCGACACATGCGCACAAACGTCATTTACAATTATTTATTTTGAAAAGTAAAAAAGTATAGAAATCTCCGAATAATCTCGTGAAAGAACGATCTCTGTCACAGGGATTGTCGAGTTGAAAATCTCATCGATGGACAAGTGCCATTAGAACACGTATATGTGAAACATTTTTTGTTGAGAACCGCAATTTATTAAAAAAAATTTAATGTTATATATTTTCAAGAGAATCATCCTGTATATACTGGGTATAATACAATAATAAGTCATTATAATACCTGCTCCAACTCATGCGGGTTGATAGTGGAAACCTGTCTGTAGCCAGAAATGTACAGATATTTTAATATGTGAAAATCTCATTTATAAATATAGACATGGTAAAAATAAACATAGAATATTAATCTACAATGTGGAATCATATTCTGAAAGCATCGGAATGAATGCCTTTGAGACGTGGTGTTTGAGGCAAATGAAAATAGCCTTGCGTGTACAATTCTTTGGGCGATATATTTGACTGATCATGACATCAGCCCTGATAATGGTTCCTGCGATAGGACCCGAATCATCCGCCAGAGAGGTTGGATACATACGGCAGAATAGCCCAGAAAATTCTGATCAGCCGTGAAAACCTTAGTACATTCCCTACGGACCTACTAAAGATCAGATCTGCGGAATACCAAAAAAGGTACCACTACATGTGTAGCTCAGATAGAGAAGCATTGTACTAGTAATATAAAGGTCCCGGGTTCTAGTTCCGGTGGCAGCTATATTTTAAAAAAATATACATAAGCTTTGTATTTTTTCTGACCATTGACGGTGCATTCTTAAGGAAACCGTCATCAAGGATGATAAATAAACACATTATTCCAACTTTTTTTTTTATTTATTTTAAATTATTACAATTTTTTTATAATATCAATTATTAATTAATAATTGTACATTATTAAAATTACATGCTTTTTATTCGACTAGACTAGCTCTTGTACTTGGAGAGGGAGTTACACTCTAATAATTTTATACAGAGAGTTATACATTTGTAGTCTATAATTTGTGCTTCTGAAGTGTTATATAATATTATTTCATTTCTAATTACGTGCTTCTGAAGCGTTCATTTAAATTTTTTTACGCTCTTTTATATCTTTTATCTCTTTAATTTGTATAGGGAGGCTACTGAAGTTTTTTATCCCTAAGTATATAAATATAGTATAGTTGAATAATCTTTAGTATAGTTGAATAGTATCAAAATAATACATCAATAACTAAGAACAGCCTAGAACTTCTGCCTAGAACAGAAATATGTATAGATAGATACGTACACTATATATGTGCGTATATATTTATGACAGAATAAAGAATTAACAAATAAGGAAACAATGTAAAACTGATATTAGTATAATGAATAAGATGAAGAAAGGATCACTTAGATTGTTTGGTCATATGGAACGGATAAATGAGGAGAGAATGGTAAGAAAGATATATAATGCAAGTGTTGATGGCACTATAAGTAGAAGACGTCCGCAGAAGACTTAGCACGACCAGGTAAACCAAATAGTGGAGGATGGTCCTGATAGAACCCTCAATAATCGGCTATCTTGCCTGAGAAGATGTATGAATGTGGATAAGGCGAGAATTACATGTCAGGATAGAAGAGTGTGTTGTTCTATCCTCTCTGCCTATCCTCGCGGGGAAATGGCGTGATGGTAAGTTAGTTACACTGAATACGTGTCACATCAATATAACTATTTAGTTTAGTTATAAGCTGTGAACTATAACTTGGTTACGAGAACCTAGAACGAGGCTCGAACTTCCGACTAACTAGATCACTAGCTACTCAAAATTATATTAGGTGAACCGTAAAAGAATGTCGTTTTTTTTTGTTATCGCTTTTGAGTGGTCAGTTGTGCTTCGGCAGTCGAACTTGTACAACGTGTTCTGTGTTGTTTCTCTGACTGCGTATACCTGGAGTGTACTAGGACTTTTAAACAAAAAAATTTACAACCCTATATACAATGGAGAGCTTTGTACCGAATGAGGAATTTATTCGAAATATTATGCTTTACCATTTCATGAAGAAGGAAAGTGCAACACGTGCTACAAAAAATATTTGTGATTTACTGGGAGATATTTTGAATGTTCGTAAATGCCAGAGGTGGTTTAAACAATTTAAATCCGGCAATTTTGATCTAAAACATAACCCTGGAAGTGGTCGACCTGTTAAAGTGGACAGCGATGTTTTAACTGAGCTGATTCAGCTAAATCCAACTTCAACGATTCAAGAACTCGCGGAGCAATTCGGATGTTCATGGTCAAGCGTGCAAGAGCATATCAAAAAAATCGGCAAGACATGGAAACAAGAAAAATGGATACCTCATGAATTAAGTGAAGAGAATCTAGGTGAGCGTCTAAACGCGTGCACTGAGTTATTGGAATTAAATACCAAAGCCCTGGGTTGTGGACAACTGTACGTCACCCACCATATTCACCGGATCTTGCTCCATCGGATTACCATTTGTTCTGGTCAATGCAACACTTTTTAAACGGAAAAGAATACAAAAATTATGAGGATGTCACAAAAGGCATATCTGAGTATTTTACATCGAAACCAGCTGAATTTTACGAACGTGATATTAAAAAATTGACTGAGAGGTGGGAGGAGGTTATATCAAACGATGGCAATTATATTGTGAACTAAGTTTTAATAAATAAATACATTAAATGCACCAAATTGTTTTATTAAAAAAACGACATTCTTTTCCGGTACACCTATTATATACAATATAATTAAAACAATAGACGAGACAATTGAAAAATAAAAGATTTAAGAAATGTGACAATCGTTCAGTGCATATTTTTAATTCCAATTATTTAATGTACATATTTTAAATATGTACACCACTGACCACCAAATATATAGACATGTTTGACCTTGTCTCAATATTTTCAATTTGGTGTCACCCACGTGATCGGATTTATGTTTTCACAAAGAATGTGTGTAGAATACCCCTCGTTCCGCAACTAATGATCCTAATCCGTATCTTTTATGTACACATTATTTGATGTCTATTCATTTACTCGTCTGTGAAGTACACATACCATATAATAGTATATTATATAAAATAATTTCAATACGTGGTGGTGCAAAAAAAATGTGTCCGTTCTGTATCTATTAATTTAAAAACCAGTTCATTGTTTCGCAGTTCTTAAAAAATATCTCCCCAAAGCCCGAAACAATGAAATCCCCCTCTACTCAGCGAAACCTGTTTCTGAGATAATTGGATTTAAAACTTTCCTTTCAATATGAAAAATGAAGTTTCATACTGTGGAAGGCCAAAGTTTTTGATTTGCTTTATTTAATATTTGAGTACCGTAACTGTTAATCAGTAATTTGAAACGAAACGTGTTAAAAATAATATAATATGTAAAAAAAAATATTTTTCAATGAAATCACATTTTATTTTGAAGATAGCAATTTTAGAACTTAGTTTTATGATAATTAAAACAAATTAGATGAATCCCATATGGCTCGTGTCCTCGAAAGGGGTTTTTTTGAAATTTTTGACTCGAGATAAAGATTTTACTCCCATGGAGACAATTCTCGGCTCGCGCCTTATTTCACGCTTCCTGTACGTCAAATGTCAATTCGTTAACGTTCCTTTCTTCAGCTGGATGAATTTGAATTTCCCGAGTAACAATAAAAAGTAATAAATGTCTATAATTTACTATCTTCTGTTCAGAATAATTAGTTATAAGTTTCTATGGTTTTCGCTGTCAAATAGAACGTTGTATACAAGGGTTTGAGTTTTTGTCGCTTTCTACAAATCTCTAAATAATCTTCAGATCAAAATCTAAACAAGCACATGGTACTGAGATTCATCTCTTCTCCGATAAAAATTTCTCTGCGTGTCGAAAAAATATATAAATATAATAATTAATGCACTTGTTTAATATTTACGACAGGTCCGCGGATTGCCGATCCGCGTGCGCGTGTCTGGATGCTCCATTATGTTCTTGGCCATAGCTAAAAAAATCCAGTTAAGTTGTGTACTTTCTGATATCCGGTTGGTCCTTGAATCCTCACTGTCATGTCCCTGTACCATATTTCTTCCACTCTTTCTACATCCCGTTTCCACAACCCCTTATTCAAATAGCACTTTTGTTTGATAACGCTTTCACTTACTGATGTTATATCAATGCCTACTGATGTTATATCAATTTATATTGAAAACTGTTATATTACATCAATATAACAGTTTAACATGCTTGAATATTTTTGTGAATTTTATAATTAGTCTCACATGCTTTATGTTATGTTAGTATATTATAACATTTTATACTGTTAAAATTACTTAATTAATTAAATATATTCAGAACTCGGACGCTCTCTGCTTTGCCGATTAAGTCACAGATATAGCTATAATTGAACGAAGATGAATAAAAATCTCATTTATCTGCAATCATCATTTAGGATTCCAAGGGTCTCTGGATTTAACCTTTCCCATCTATCTGTTGCTTACCACTCTTCTGATGTCACTCCATCGAGCTGGAGGACGACCAACACATCTACTGTGCGAGGCCTTCATTCTAAGATCTTCCTTCTTAGCGTCCATCATCGCATTGCCACTAGTGATTACAATCTGGAATTCTATAAATTGTAATTTTTACAGTGCACTCAGTATTCTGATTTTGTAAATATGAAATCTGGATTATTCGAATTCTAAGCTACTTGCAATGAAATTAACGAATTTTCAACAGGCTAACAAACGTATTGAATCCCTTCTGCATCCCCACTTAATACGTAGACATTTCTAAGTTATAGATGTTGATTAGAGTTATATTTCATTTACTTATTTTAGTTTTGTTATGATCACTAGAAAGAAATGGATCAGATTTTTTTTATAAGAAAGATTTATTTTTGTTGATTTTTAACATTATATATTTAAAAGATTGGTAAGATGATAGTGCTGTTACTTTTTATGTACATAATTGGTTATGCACAAGTGTATAATTTTAACATTTATTATTAACAAAAACACTATTATTTTTCTAGCAGTGTTTTAATCAAAGAAATGGAATCAGCTGGTATATCTTTTACATCATGGCGAAAGTGCTCATTAAAAAAGTACCAAAAGATTTAATAATCTGATTAAATTTCTGGATTTTGAGTTTCATGAAATCCGAAAAAATTCGAATTTGCAATTATTAATTGGCACTTGAGCTTGCAGATTTTTTGGGTTGTCTTGGTTTGGTACAAACAATCTCAAAAATATTCCAACAAAGCAATATATATGTAACGATTTTACTTGGGTGAATTTAGTCAAATTTAAATAGAATTTTATTACTACCTGAAAAATATGAAATTGAAATTCTTTGCGTGTAACAGTAATGTAGTTACGGAATGACAAATGAAGGGAGAGGAGTGAGAAATCCATTTTCTCACTTCCGCCTCGCGGTGGTGAGACAGTTGAAGCGGATGTCACTGTGAAATGTGAAGTTAACGGTGATAAACGTTAGCGACCACTTTACGGTGTCCCGCAGTGTTTTATCATCAAATTGCTTTAACTTTTCGCCCCCGAACCCTTTAAGGGACGAATGGCCGTTTAGCGCATTAGTTTTTATCGAGTTCCTTTATTCTCCGCACTACCCTCCCCTCCCCCGCCGCACGGGTTATTAAGCGGAAATAATTCAGAACAATTTTCTTTATTTATTTTTTATACACTGTTTACTTATGTCGCTGTGATCGTTTTACTTCTGTTTGACTATCTCGAGTAAATTGTCTTGTTTACTAGGAAGGCCGAATTATTTATTTTATCTGTTCCTAGAGGAAATTATATCTAAAAAGAAACGAATGGTGGAATAAAATCAGGAAATTACTCTCATCAATATTGTCGTAGCAAAAAATATTTTTTCTATCGTTATCCAGAAAACTGAATGACCAACATCTTGATGGTGCGTATATATAGATGGAAATTTTATCTCGGAACTATGTAAAGGACAGTGCAGAGTTGAGCGCGGAACGAGTTGTCATTTGTTGTGTATTTTATTTTATACACCTTTGCGGGGGGTCTATCGTTCCTATAATCAACAACACCGCTTCTAAATTTTTATTTATTAGACTTTATTGAAATACATGTTTTTCTTGTAACAGATGTGATGTATAACATAACATAATAAACTTGTTACAATTATATCGCTATTAAGTATAACTCTCGTACTTTGTTGTGTGGGATGTAGTAGGTCCCATGTATCCACCTCTGATATATACAGCTTTATTCTGACTATTTAGCTAGATCGCCGTCTGTGTTAAAGTAGATTTTTTTCGTGATGTTGTAGTGTTATTTAATTAAAAAGTAAGTCGACAGAGATATAAAAAAAATGTGATGAACGTGTTGCAAATCTAAAGTGAATGCACCTTTCAAATACCTGGATGTAAAATTAGGCTCTCATCAGTCGCAAAAACACGCGTGTACCGACCGAAAATCAGGTGCTATTAAAACGTCGGCCCTAGCGCGCCACTTCTCTTGCAGCCGCCTTCCCGATTAGATTAATAACAGACGCTTCTCGTTATAGACCTTTTACTGCATGCACTTCAAACTTCAATATGTAACTGTTGTTCAAGTCTCAATAAACTCGTGACAACTATAAGTAGTATTTATTGTTCATTTTGCTCTGGTCACACACACATACAACACGTATATATCCACAGACACTATGCGTTATGACAAACGAACAGGTGAGCGCCGGGTGTAATTAATTAGAGGCAGCCGAATACTCATACGTATCCTTCTAATATCTGGCCACATTTCGATGTACACTCATAAACATCACACATCCTTTCTACAAACCATTATCAGCTAATCTTCAGAATGTTATAAGCTTCTTTACAGACAAGTATTAAGAAATATAAAATATTAAAGATAGTACCTAAAAATAAAACCTGAACTATTAGCCAGAGACAGAGAGAAATAGGTTAGAAGAATTTGAGATGTGGCGCTGAAGACAGATGGAAAGCTCGACTGAGAGAATTACAAACGAGGATGTTCTGAGGAGAGCTCAAGAAGAGTGGTCCTTAATAGAAACCATCGAAAATCGAGTTTAGGAGTTGAGGTGTGTGTGTTGAAGTTATTCAATTTATGATTGACTCGAGATTGCATCAGAAACATATGATGCTGTGAAACAGAAGCTCCTAACCTCTTCTTGTCTCACGCGTGTTGGTTCTACGTCGCAGTGCAGGGTATCTGTTGTAACTAGAGCAGGGTATATAAATGAAAGAGCACTTACAAGGTTTCGTTTATTGAAATAAATATTTTCTCTTTTCTCTTTAAATATTTTCACATTATATCCTATGTATGTATTCGATCTTACTGTGTTTTGCCTTCGATGAGTTTTGGTTTTATAAAATATTATATATATATAATTTGCCCAAAAACTAGCCTAGTTGGGCAATGTATTTAAATGTGTGTAAAGATGTAAATATGATATATTTCTGTTAAAATCAAAATAAAGATCAAATAAATAAAAATCTGCTTATTGGTCGCTCTGGTTCGGGCCCTAATGGTAGATAGGTGAGTCCTTACGGTTAGTCTAAGGGCGCGTGTAGGGTCACCACACGGTCAATAGGTAGGACATTTTCTTAGACACGATGTATTTGATTGAGAAAAGAAGATAGAGAGTAAAAATGAGTAAATCGAACGCAGACACCTACAAACAATTTCTGGATGGTGTCCAAGCTAAGAAACGTGGATAGCATTGCACAGTTATTTAATATGGAAAAAGAAGAAAAAGAAACATAATGAAAATAAAACGTAATATATACTAGTTTTTAAAATTTTTATTTTGGTAAACAATGAATAGTGAAAATAACACACAATTAAGGAGCTAATTTCAAGCTTTGACAATTTCATGATATTTATCCTTATAAGTGAATATCTAATGGCCCGTGTCAGCGTTCAAAGTAACGTCAAATACCTTGGCCGTATATTCAATGAAGATGGACAAGATGATGATGACATAGAACGGCATAGCAGACAGTTGAGCGTTCGTGCAAATATGTTGTCACGGCGTTTCTGCCGTTGCAGTAAGGAGATGAAGAGGATCCTGTTTAAATCGTTCTTCACCAGCATGTATACCTGCGAGCTCTGATCGAAATACAAACATGTGACGTACGACTGTCTACAAATTCAGTATAACAACTCATACAGAATACTGTTCGGGTTGGTGCGTTATTATATAATATAATAATATGGCTCGTTATCAAGATCAAATGCAACTTCATAATTGTTAGCGCCATTAAATGTACTACGCACGTATACGCGCGCACATCTCATTGGATTACAGAAATATATCCTTTCCCTTTTACTCTTGTCCAATCCTAGTCCCTAGGCACGAGGGAGAAAGAAGATTCCTGCAGTTTGATTGATACGCCTGAACGAACTACTTCGCTTTTGAAACTGAACACGGTAAATACGCTTAAAACCGCTAACCTTAATTACCGCTAATATATCATTTTTTACTACAGCTAATAGATTTAAAACAATTACTTTTTTAACGCGAGTGTCAACAAGTGCGTGACATAATTCTGCGTCGCTTGTGAATTGGTGGACCAGGGAGAAAAGAACCAGCTTCCAGAGATAGGAGACCAACAAGTAAGTGCCATCCTGTCTTTTATCTCCCGATAACCCGCCAACTTTCCAATAATAGTAATGTGTTCTCTTTAACAATCCTATATCACAGACCTTTTCACAGATTTCACAAAGTATAGCCTATATCATTGATTTGATGTCAATTAATTAATTGCTTATTTGAACCAAAAGAGATACATATGTAATATGTACGTAGTGGTCAATTCTAACATGGTTTTCGGGTAGACGTTTGGTGGCGGGACACGTGCTCTTTAAATAACTCTGATATTAGTGAACGCTGGCGTGTCGCCCAAAACGCTGTGGTGTGTCACCTTTAACACGCGTGTCATAGGTTCGCCATCACAGGCCTATATTAATGTTTAATGACTTATGTTAACTTTTCAGAATTGATACGGATCAATGGTAGTTTTAAGTGATGTTTGTGTGCACGTGTCAAATCTTGATGTCAGATCAAACGTTGTGTTCACTGGTTTAAGTTTTTGTTTCTTTTTACCAATTTACTACCTAATTTACGAGATTATCTCTGATCAAAATATCAAACACATGTGATATTGAGATGTATCTCAACTAAATGTATTATCTCATTGTATCTCTTCTACATCTTTTAAAAGTTGAGTACTTTTGTTGTAAAATATCGCATATCAACAAACTGATCGTGTTCGTTAGCCAGTCTACGCAGACCGGCCGAGTGAATGTGGTAGCTTATCCTGACATTATCGTTAGAAAATATATTTTTTATGTTGACGTTGAATATTGAACAGAAACAAGAATAAAATTTAGATTCCAGAATATTCATGACAATGTATCTGAAAACACTGTTTCTAGCAAGTTACACCGCATACAAATGAAAACATTTCAAGTAATGATTTATTCACAAAATTAAAACATGTTCCTCGCATGCATGAAATTTTCCGAAGTGTGCAAGTTGAAATAAATCTAACTCTTTATAATAGCAAGTTGAAATAAATCTAACTCTACCCATATTTCCGAACAAAAGCTACTCAAAAGTGAAATATAGCTAATTCCGATATGACACGCAAATTACGTACTACGCTTGCTTTGTTTTCCGAGTTTAACTGCAGACTTAACTTTTAATAGTTAACCACAAAATTTCTACTAGTTTGTCTCGTTTCAGTTAGTTTAAAAACAAAAGTTTTAGACTATTTGACGCAACTTATTTTTTTTATAACTCTTAACATGTGCTTACTGTGTACCCAGAAGGTAGTTTAATGATGCGACAGTCTTCGCTCGAATCTCGCAGTAGAGTGTTAAAGTTTGTTCTTTCTCCTCAAATACTCTCAACGACAATCTTATGTTTAAAAGATTTTAATCTTGACTCTAGTTTAAAAAAAATATTGTAACTTAAAAATTATACTTCATGCTTTAAGTTAACTAGTACAGGTACTTCTAAAGATAACTATGAGGTCTAGTCAAAAACTTTCGCCATAACACACCACCAAGGTTGTCATACTGCCTTTTGCTCATACGTGCTTAGAGTTAGTACGACTGCGGTCACGTGTACGAAATTCGATTCCGATCGCGTCATTTTTTCCAGCTATTACAGTGTAAATATGGCCGCTCCGCTAGCAGTTTGCACCAAGGAGGAATAACAAATAAGGCGTAGCAATAGGTGAGGTAGCGTCTTTTTTAAACATCAGTCATGGTTCTGCCCATCAAATCATCCACGACGAACTTGACTTCCGTGTAAATAAATTGTAGAACTAAGAATGTAGATAATTTTTGACCTACTCTCGTACATGTAACATACCTATAATATAACATATATTTCACTTTATATTCAATTATGATTATTTTTAGATAAATTGGTTTAAAAAAGCCGAGAATAAATGTTTACACCTAATAATACGACACCTCGCCTTAACACTAATTTTTTAATGAAAAAATAAAATATTTACTAGTTTTTTTTCTCTTTCTATTTACTCTTAATGAAGGTTGTCGTGATCATGATCCAGCGCTGGATTTTGCGGATGACGACGTGGCTAGTCTGCTGCCACCTTTTCCGGTCCGTGGTATTTCTTGTGCAGTCCAGGGGGCAAGCTTCCTTTGACTACCAATTTTTCCACAGTTTTCTCATGTCTAGTGACATGGCCAAAGAATCTGAGGATTCGAAGACATAGTTGAAGATAGACGCTGTACAATGTTTAAATACTTTATGAGATATGCGTTCCGTATGAGGTACACGTCAGCACCACACTTCAAGACCTATCATTAACGTTCCCGCTCTTAGAGCCCATGTGACAGCATCATATAGAATACTTGGGAAAGCGAGCGCTCTGATCAGTGCCATTCAGTACTCATTCACCAGATTACACAGAGTTGTTTATACTCTGAGCTATTTGATACATCTAATATATTTGCTTATTTAAATGCCTTCGATTGCTGGTTCCCATGTTTCCGATTAATAATAGGTACACATATGATACATGAACTGCACTAACCTGTTCACTTTGCTGTCTTTTTAGTCCGATGTTGTTGTTCTTTTAGCTTGGTTGTCTTCTTTAGATTTCGATTGACCGAAGTGCGCACTGATGGTTTATTTGGACCGTTGAACTGACCGAATCACGGGATGTAATATGAATGACGCCTGTCGGTTACCGTCTTCTTAGCTTTCCGAAAAAAGGGTGGCAATACTCACACACACACGTGTAACATATTATTGGCGGCTGGGTGAAACGCGCACTAGTGGTTTAAGCACCGGAGGTAATGAGAGTCACACCTTCATTACCGTCTTTTTTTTTATTCCGACAATAAGCATATACATGCACATTATTATCAATCAGGAAACCCAGTGGGGCCAACCAAAGTAATAAGTAACGTAAACAATATTCATGACTTCAGACAATAGAATATCTTCTACATTATTCTACCATGAATCAGTTTTAATAAGTCTTTGAAATGGAATAGGCAGGTGGTAGGTAAACGATGCACTAAGACGCTGGCGACACGGTATTGCCAGGTTATTAATAACTTAATATTTCGTTCACTGAATTATGGTCCAAGGAAATTAATATATTATCAATATTCACATTCACTAAATACGTAGAATTAATAAAGGTACATCGAATTGATTGATTTTATATAACTAAGTCGTTCCGAATATGGTTTTTCTTTATTTTTTTTACTATTACATATAACAAAATATATCAGCAAAATACACAAATCGAATTTATGTTAATTAATTCTATCTAAATACATAACTAGGTAATATATAAATATACCTTTTCAAAAATTTGTATCACTAAGGTTTTTGATATTTGTTTATATTATTTTATTATATACTTTCTTTCATCATTATGTTATGTACTGCAATTTATTATGGTATTACATGAAATGTGAATCATTAAATAGATGTGTAATTATAATATAAATTAAAAATATTTTTATATTTTTTGAAATATAAATCGTACGATTTGACATTTTTTGCGAGCAAAAATTACACTACTCATTTCCATATTTATTATTTACGGCGATAAAGTAATAAACAATGAAATTGAATAATGCGTGAATACTTCATCCTGTATATGTATAAAACATGCAGTCATAATTTAATAAAATTTTAATATCGTGGATATTTCAATAATTCTGAATGAAATTTTTCAATTGCATATTTGATTCACATTGAAATACTATTATCGATATTCAATATATTATTATTGGACATGTTCGTGTTGATAATCTGAATATATTTTTCATAATACGGACTCACTTTAAAAGCGAAATTGTACGAGTATTGTACGGGACCATCATGCGTTCGAGTGTAATGCAAGCTTACATTATTAATACTTTAACTATCATAATTGATATGCCTATTTTAATATATTGTACACAGCTGGATGGTGGATGGATGGCACACAGGTGGATTATTAATTTACTGGTTTAATATCCAAAATAAATAAATAGTGCAAAATCGTATTATGTATTCACAAATAACGAATAATCAACTGCAACTACTAATAATTAAAGTGTATATCAAATGAATCCATCAGTTTCTCTTAAAGTTTAAAGTTAATATAATAATAATATTTGTGTTAACTGCTTCCTTTTTTAATTATATAATTAATATATAATCATGTTATAATATTTTGTATATTTTTTTATTTAAAATCAAGCGTCTTTACACAAAGACTATTTATAATTAAAAATTGTGAGTATTCGCACTACTTCGTAAATACAAATTTCGATCGCCGCACACAGTCCCGCGTCACGTGCTTTTGGTGTTTGTTCTCAATTATTATAGTCCCTGTCGATTTTTTGTCTCTATTAAATAGAAACGAGACAAAACTCAATCGTTTTCTAGAACCATAGATACCTACAACTGTATATTCCGATAAGTTATAGAAATAGACAGCGTTAATTTATAAACATTTATTCCGTTTTACTCAAAATCACCCAACTCATAAACGGAACATCAATGGTGAACAAGCGTTAAGTGAGGTACAAGACGACGAATCTCTGAGACTTGGTGAGTACGCTATGGATTACGAGAGCCTAGAGTTTGTATAATCCTCGTCTATTATTTCGAGTCGAAAATTTCGAAGACACCGAGGGTAACCAACCACAAGTAAACGGAAAGAAGCAAAGAATAACAATGATCCACTTATAGGCCACTTATATGTGATTTAGTGTTAAAGAAAAAAACTAAACGTTTCTATGTTCTACGATTGCAATTTAAATAGATTTTTTCTGACAAAAAAGTCTACAGCAGCCAGCCGGTTACTGTGTTGTATTTGCCGAGTTTTCCCCAGCTGTTGTGAGTTTCTTGCATAAAAATCAAATCGTCTCTTTCGGGATTCTTTGGAAGATGGTAAAAATAAAGTGGAAAACATTAAGAAACCAAATTTTATGGTGAAAGGGATTTTAAATTCAACTCCAACTAAAAACTGAAAAACACAATTGGAACCCGTCCCGCAGAACTTTAAGTCCCGCAAAATAAGTCGCCGGGGGAGAAAATATTTCCATAAGACTGGGAGATGCAAAGAGGGTAAGTTTTATTTATATTGGTTTTATTTAATGGTCCGAGTCTACGAGCGAGATTTTTAATAAATTTTCGACTTGAGAAAATCTCCGAGATATTAGATTTGCTTCCATGCTTTGGAGATAACTCGCGGCTTTTGTAGTCCCCGTGTACACATCGTGTCTCAGACAATCGCCAGCTCATGCTTTACTTTACGCTCGTCTCGTACATCAAATGTCATCGTCGTCTGTCAATTGAGTGATTTAGAATTATAAAATGTTTATTGTTTAATCAATAATATCTAACATTTAGAATCGATAGTTGTAGTGATCAATGGTGATTTTAGGTTTTTTTATTTATTGTTTCTGAGGTAGTTCGTAGAATTTCATAATCCATAATGTTGTCCTTTTACATCGCATTCAAGTAAAATTGTATAACTGTCCTCCATTATAGATGTATAAACAAGTTTTAAATACTAATTAAATATATTAATTAGAAAGATATACGTATAAAATTAATTTTATCAAAAAATCTTGTTGTTGCGCTACCGGGATTCAAACTTATTCAAATCTCTTTTCAAACCGGGGAAGGTGCATTATACAACTATGCTACAACGACAGTACTTTCGACGACAAATGTTCGAACCCATATGTCGTCAAAATTACTTTCGCTGTAGCATAGTTGGAAAATACACCTTCCCTGGTTTGGAAAGAGATCCATGTTCGAATCCCGGTAGTGCAACAACAATATTTGAAAATTGATTTTATATCTTTCTAATTAATATGTTTAATTAGTATTTAAAACATCACAGACCAATCTTCCGAATAATTACAACTTCACAATAAGAATGTGTTCTCCTAAATAATATATACAAGTTGTTAAGTTAAATTGTTAGAAACTCATCTAAGTGAATACGAATAGAATCGAAAAAGAAAGTATTTTATTTTCGCATATATAATTTTAGGTAACGTTTGTGTGTATATGTCGAATCTTGCTGTCGGATCAAACGTAGTTTACGTGTTGTGTACGTCGGTTTGAGTTTTAGTTTCTTTCTACCGATCTCAAGCTGATCTCTGAGTTTATCTCTAGAACAAAATCTCAACGTTGTGTACATGGTATTGATATGTATTTTAAATAAATCTCTAAGATTATCTGAGGGCGTTAATATTTTTTTAATACTTTTATTTCCTCCTTCGATATTAGTCAAATTACTTTGTGGCCTTATTTTATATAAATAATTAAGGCACATTACTTTTTTCCGTTCCTCAAACAATTAGGCAGGAACAAAAAGGCTAGGATACTTACTATACCTATTCTCTTTTTAAAAATTTTACAGTCCTCCAATTTCCTATCCACTTATCCCCTTGTAATTTTCCACCCCTAAGGTGGTTCGTGAATGATCGCCAAAGTTCCAGTGACAGGTCCCACTGCAGCGAAGGTAAATTAGGATTCCACAATTCTTTATTTAAATAAAAGCCTCGCACGTCGCTTCAAAGGAACTTTATGTACTCTGCTGGAAAGGTAACCACTGTTTGAAGTTCTAAAAATCTAGTTTTAGAGGATATTTTTGATAAAGTAAGTTATATTTTAAATAATTAAAATAATAAACCGACCGATCACCGAGATCTTCAACTCTACTTCATACCAAGTTTTAAATACCAAACTATTTTTCTCCCTTGCCTAGAATGCCAAATTACTACAACGATATTTTATCTAAAAAATATTTTAGCTGCCACGGGGTTTGAACCAGGGAGATCTCTTCCTATCCAGGAAAATGCAATAACTGTAATTAATTATAATTAGTTATCGCACTTCTCCGGATTGGAAGAGATCCCTGTTCAATCCCCGGTGGCACATAAAATATTTTTTTAGATAAATTGACTTTATCTGTATGTATATCTCTCTAATTAATGCATTTAATTTGTATTAAAATACCACAGAACTATGTTTTGATAAAATTACAACTTCACAAATAATAATGTGTTCCGTTTAAAACATTTTATCTATTAACAAGGATATTATACTATTTGTGACACGTGCTCAGTTTAAAAACTAAACTATATTATTCATAGTTAAAAGTCTTTCAAACGTATAAAACGTGCCAACCGTGTACCAAGTTCGCAATGCTCACTTTTAATGCCAAGGACTGTTGCATATCACGTGGTTTTATTTCGTTAACCTTGAAACCCACGCACCTATGTATTTATGTAAGGTAGTTTAAAATAATTTGCAACGTACATATATTATTTTTTATTTTTATTTTTTCTTACACATAGAAAAGTGCATTCTGTAACATATAATTCCCCTAATTATCTTAAAATGTTTTTACATTGTATTTTAATATTGTTCAAGGTCATTAACGACCTGTTGATAATCTGTACATGAAAAATAAATAAATTATGTAAGTCCTTCATTAAAGATATTAATACAAGTTGTTGAGTTAAATTATTAGATTGATAATGCCCTTACAAGGCGAAACGCGTCTCTAGTAAATTAAACGAGTAGAATAAAAAAAACATTTTCACATATGTAATTATGGAGCTTTCCAAACTTACCTCGGAAATATTAAGTAAGTTAATTTATTTTTAATATACATAATTAGAATTTTCGTGATTACCAGTTTGGTGAATGCTTAAGTAAAGTCACCATTTAGATTTTACAAAAATAACCAAATTCATAACTAATAATCAGCTGTACTGGCCAGGCGTACGAGAAAGAATGGCTTCCGTCGTCCGGTGCCGGTCGGCCCGAACTCTCTCCTCACTATGCAAAGTGCCCCCTCCATCGTGAGTGTTTGATCTCTCTCTGTCGCTCGCCACACGCTGCTATTGGTCTATGTCGCGTTGAAAGCGAATTCACCGCTTGGTCCACGGTTGACGTTGCCTAACCACCACAAAATCGTAATTTGCGTATTTTGTACCATCAAAAAAAATTTACTCCATTTGTATACGTAACTTGTGAGTTCTGAAGAAATATTTTTAAATGTTCAAAGTTTCATTCATAACTCATCATAGTGAACATATCACCGTTGCGCTCTGAATAATTGATATTTATTAGAGTTTTATTATCAAGGATAGATATGTTCTGAAGAGACGTACATTCATTAATAAAATGTCATTTTAATATCATTAATTTATTCATTTTTAAGGCAGACTTACCTTAAATATTAACAAGCATGTTCTGCAAAGTTCTGTTCTGACGTAAGTAATTAATTTTGAAAGGCATACCTTTACCACATTCAAAACTGTGGTATCTCTGAGAAAATGTTTGCATAATACTAACATATATTTTCTACAATATTTGCGACAGCTTCGGCGTAGTCCCGCCGTAAAATGGGGTGTATGGAAATTGGAAGGTAATATTTTTAGCAAAAATAAAATTAAGTATATTTTTAAAATTTACACATCAGTCTGATAAATTGATTTATATAGTTATAATAACAATTTGTGTCTTTTTTAAATAATCGAGAGCATATTTGCCAAATCATTCAGAAATTTGTCGAGAAAGTCCTGGAAAATGTTTATTTCAATGGGTTCAATGTACATAATACTGCATCGGTGAAAATTAATGACACTAACTCTATACCGATGTCATTTTGTCACCTATTTAATATCCACATTAAAAACCTATTTATGAGAATAGTTGAGAAACACTGGATTTACAGAAGAATGCTCAAAATATGATAAATGGCTAAATTTACAAATAAGCATTTTATGGTTCGGATGAATTTAGAAAAAAAAAAGTATTTCAAACAATAAAAATTCGAAAACTTCAATATCTCGAACATGTGACAAGATATCCAGAAAAGTATGAGATATTGCAGGGAAAGATTCTAAGTAACCTTAAAAAGAAAAAGAAAGAACCTGAGACAACGGTTTGGCAGGTCTACTGTAGAGATTTTCCGGACTGCAGTAATGATAATAGGCAATGTGAACAAAGCAAAAGCATTTTTATTAGTAGTAGTTTTATCGATGATACTATCCAAAGAATGTTTTTGATATTAAGGAGCTTCTCCCCATCCTAATAAAATAAGCTTCACAATTATCCGAGATAAAACAAAAATGATGATCTTGGATCGAAAATATAACGCAACTGCAGCTGAATTAAGCCAAATTTTTGAAGTTATATATAACTGTTTACATATAACTTTGAATAACAAACGGAAAATTAAGAAAAGAAATGGTATGACAATATCTGCTATGGTTAATCTCAAAAGATCTGGCTTGATCGAAGCATGTTGTACTTCCATCTTCCGATCTTTCTCTATGGTACTGAAACACAACTTGTTGACTGTTGAGTGAGTCGTTTGAAAAAAATAAATATATATACAGAGACAGTGTCCAAATAGAGTCTTTGATTAAGGAACATCACTAGCAACCTATTGTGTGTCAAATAGGATTATCCGAAATTCAAGGGTTTAGAAGTTTTGAACTTTTATGATTTTTTATCAAAAACGTTAGTTACTTTTTTAATTAGCCGTAAATAAAAATTTGGTATCTTATGTAATAGTCACATTAATACATCACAAGTATGACAAATTTCATCATGTTAAGTTGAGTTAAATTGAGTATTTATGGTACAAAACTCGTTTTTGTAAAGACAAGTTATACATTTCACCTTGTTTGAATCACTGTCACTGTGATATTTTTTATTTTATCGTACTTGTCATAAACCGTTCCTGATTTTAAAATGTTTCAGTAGATTTATTAATTAGTAATATTTGAAAATGTCCAAGAACACGTACATATATATATATATATATATATATATATATATATATATATATATATATATATATATATATATTATTTATGTATATATTATTTATATACATATTATTTATATATATATTATTTATATACATATTATTTATATATATATATTATTTATATATTATATACATATTTTTGTTTTAATAGAGGTGAATACATAATAAATATAAGACGTAATTATACTCATAGTTTATTATGTGGGATGGAATAAACTTTACCTCTGATATATACAGCGTTGTCCTGGCTACTTTGCTAGACTGAAGTCTATGTTAAAGTAGCCAGTTTTTTTTTTCGTGCTGTTGTGGTGTTATTTGAGGGGTGAGAATTGGTGAACGTTATACACCAACAATTTTCACTACTAGAATTCCCTAACCGTAGGCTCTGTTTAGACTCTTGTACATTCTGTATAAGATGATGAAAAATTCACTATTTAAAAAAAAAACTACCTGGCACTTGCCTGACCTTCTCGGACTGCTCGACCTGGCATACATACCCCACCGGAGGCTGCTGAATCACCCTTTCTTCGTGCAGACAGTTCTTGCTCATTAGCTAAAAATTCGAAATAAAAAAGTGAGGCTAGCCTCCGGACACTAGAGTGTGTTTATCTTCACCCCACTTCACGGCCCATAATATATGTATGTAAATTCGAGACTGTCTATTTCGAAGGGATTTTCTCGAATACCGTTGACAGCTGTTTCACAGCGTGGTGACATCGCATAAAATATATTTTAATTTTCCATGCGGCAAATCTTCACGCATTTTATGATGCCGATGGTTTTATCGCCGTGAGCGTAGCCGACATTGTAAAATAGTTTTGTCGCGGATCTCCGCCGCGACGACGCGCGATGTTGCTCGAAAAATCAGACAATAAATGTTTAATGACTCTATTGGCTCTTCAATGGAAACCAGACAATTATACCGTGCCTTGCGCGGTTTCAAAGTTTTCATTTATAACGTTTCAGAACTTTTATAAAACCGCCATGTTGTTAGGCAATTATTATTGTGTTACAGTAAAAATAATGCGACATCTGTTGATGTTACAAAACAGAACTATCTCAATATTATCATCAATAATGCGCTATTAGAGTGACATCTGTTAGTTTAGTTTTTGATATTTTGCAATATTTGATTTTAGTTTGGACAAAGTTCAAAGCGTTTCGGACGAGAAGTGGGCGTTTATTAAATTTGAAACATTAGACGAATCGATTAGAAATATACAAAAAAAATCTATCTAAAACATATTTGGTAACCGTCATGATACGAACCCAGAATTTTTCCTTGCCGGGGAACTGCGATACCAATTTCACTACATTAACCATATAAGATTCTAAAAATTGTGTGACTTATGTGTAATTATAAATGCAGTCTTATGCGTGTAAATGAGTTTTCTGGGCTAATCTGCGTTTCGGATCGCATTGCAGGGTCCATCATCAGAGCTTACGTACACAGGTTAGCCCAGAAAACTGTACACAGATGTTTTTGAACGCCTGTGAAAACCTAAAAACATTTTGAGACTAGTGTTATTTCATTTTCAAACAGCTATCAACTTTATTATGCAATAAATTCCATAAACCTACATAGGTATTATATTAAAACAGAATTAAATCAATCACTTAGAATGGTACATTGTTAAAAATCTATATATAGAAAAAAATATACGGTGCCCACCAGGATTTGACAACGGCTCCATTATAAAAAAAAAATTATAACTATTTTTGCCGTAAATACTTCGATAGCTAGTTCTGGGTTTTCTATTGGTTATGATGAATACAGTAATTCAATCTATGTAGATTCAAATTACACAAACCTTTTTGAACCTGTGCTGGTTGACGCCGACGTCGCTCTCCTTGTAGTCTGATGGTCCTTAAATATGCTGGTCAGCCACCGAAAACCTTCACACAACCGATAATCCGAAATTATATATACTAAAAGTTTTTATTATCGCCGCCGTAAAAAGTCAGTCCGAATCACAATAACTCTCTTCACAGAAGCAGCTTCGCTTTTGTTTTCTGTTTTTAAATCCACACAAAAAGAACACACATATTCAAAATTTTATATCAGGCCTACCTATCGAAGTATAAAAGCGCGTAAACAACTATATATAATAATTTTTTAATGAGATATCTATTGTTTCTTATTAAAAGTTGTCTTTTTTATTTGCAATGAATCTCAAAAACCTTTGATAACATGATAGATGAAATTTATATTAATTTAGATTGTATATGTTGCATGGAAATTCACGTAATATTCTGCGATGTGCGAACAATCAACTTACCGAATAATCAAAGTGAAATTTCTTTCAATATTTAGACAACAACGTAGCTGTATTTCTAAGTAAGCACTCGCTCTATACTAAATACTTTCTTTTTTTACTTTGAATCGTTTCATTCTTGTTGCCCGTGTCCATGAATGGGGCACGATAACATTAATCTCAGTACCATGTGATGAGATTTTTATCTCGACGTAAACTCAGAGATCAGTTTGAGATTGGTAGAAAAAAATAAAAACTCTTGTTCACGATGTTCGTCATTATAACGATATTTGTTATACATGTACACAAACGCCACATAACTTATCACAAGGCGTTAAATTGGAAACATTTACACCTTTTTAACTACTGCTGGAAAAATTCAAATTCACAGAACTATCGATGGAACATCAATGTTAATGGACTTACATTAGACGTACGACATGCATGAAGTGTGACGCGAAACGGCGAATCTCTGAGACATGGTATGTACATGTATGATAAAAAAATTAATATTTTTGTATAAAAAAATACATTTATGGGATAAAAATTTAATTACGAGTATATCTATAAAAAAGATTTTTATTTCATAAATGTATTGTTTCAATAATAATTTTATACTGAAACATTAATCTTTTCATCCGTACTCAAAAGTATAAAATAATCATACATACCCTTTTATGTGTATCATGTTGTCTCATGGGAGCATAGTCCGTATCTCAGAGATTGTCTCGAGCTCAAAATCTCACCAGTGGACAGAGGCACTTTAATCTGGCACGCGTATATTTTATTTATTACATACAAGTTATTGTATTCCTTATGTCTATCACTGTATAATGAATGATACTGCCATGTATTACCAGCTGATAACGTGAAGGGTAATAATCCTCCCTTTCACATCCCTTCCCATGCACCCGCCCTTCGAACACCGACTTCGCCCCCATTCTCGATCAGATAGAAATGAATTTTAGGGAAAAATATCTTCTTTTCTGAACATGAATCAATTTTTTTATTTGCTGTAAGTAATTATTTATTGTTTCAATTTACATTGATTGTATTAAAATTTAATCAAATTTATTTTAATAAATTCACATTATATCATAATACTAAGAAGAGTGAGTGGTACAATTTTAAAAGGAAAATTTTGAGGCGTATCTTTGGCCCAATTTAAGAAAATCAATTTTGGCATAAACGCAAAATCGTCAATTTATTCATTATATTTTTATTACTATAATGTTTTTTTTTATAAATTAGCATATAAAATAAAAATATATACTCTATTTTATAGCTACCATACTCAACATCACGTATTTAATGTATGATTTGCTGTGGGAAGAAAGATTAAACTCCTTGTCGCCAATTTTAGGGCAATTAATGAGAAAATATGTCAAAAATCAATTTTAAAGATATGAAAATAAAATCTATTTATCAAAAAATATTTGGTTGCCACCGGGATACGATCTCGGAGCTTTTCATTTCACGTCGATCATTTAGTTTGTTTTTTGAAATATCACATACCTGCATTCTGAAATTGCAATTTAATAAAAAAAAATATTTTTCTTAAAAGATTTTTAACAGAATTTGTGCAGACCCTTGGGGCTGGTTTTATAACAGTGTCAAGGGATGATATATATGATACGTATGAAAAAAAGTGTTTGATTGAATTTTTGTAAACTGAATGTTGCAACCGTATACATATAATAAATGTTATTATAAAAAAATGTTTATTCATGGTTTGATAAATTTCCTTGATCGCGGGAGGAGTTTTTCTTTCTCGTGACTTTCTAAAACGGAAAAAAATTATACTTTTAAATTTGAAAGCCTTTGGTATTGGGCATGAAATAACAGATTTGCACAAAAGCTTTCCGAATTGAAATTCAAGACTTCATTTGATAAGGGAGTAGGTACTAATTATGAATTATGTGTTTACCTTGCCTTCTGCGTTCTTTGTTCTCGCATTGGCCGAGCCGCGGCACGCTATTGTTTCTGTTCCGAATTTAAATTCGAAACGAAATTACGCGTTTTGTTGGTTTTTTCGAAAAAATTAAAAATATATTAAGTCAAATAAAAATTAATTGAGGCCGTATTTATGTAGTTGATAATTATTGTATTTTTTTTATCTCTTTTATTTAAATTTTGTTTAGAATGTTGAAGAATAAATGAACCGTTACATTTTACTTTTTTAAAATCTGACATAATTAATTTATATTTATTTATTCATTAGGGAAAAGCCTGTCCTAAGACGTTGGGTGAACTATAAGAAACTAACTGAAATTTAATTCCAGTATATAAAGGTTTACTCTGTTTTTGGATGTTTATAATAAATAATGTGAAAATATACAGTACAGTAGATTAATTAAATGAAAATATAATTTATACTTGGTTTCAAACCTTTATGTGTTTAATAAATTTTGTTGTGTATGAGATGTACTCGTTGAAGTAAGAAATTAATATTTTTTACATGTTATCATGGTGATTACGTATTTTATTTAGTAGGTCATGCTTACGTTTTGACACTTTATATTATTGAAATTCAAGTTTACGAAAAGCACAATAATTGTTGATTGAAAATGAAAAAAATGTAATTTCACATCCTGATAGGTAGGTAAAGAGCTGATTAATGAATTCAGTGCCTATAAAGTTATAGGTATAAATATTTTAATTAAAAAAATAAACATGCCTACACAATACAAAATGCCAAGCCTTGGTCATTCTAACGAATGAATCCTTCCATCCCAATGAACTGGATACAACGCATGTTTACACATAACCACGAGAGTATCTATTAATTGTGGTCACACAATTTTTTTTATTTCTTTAAAAAACCTTTACTTTAGTAAACCTTTAAAAAGAAAAAAAGTTCAATGTAACATCACGCTTCGAGAAACTGAGGGTGAAAAGAATGGGGTAGTTTTAAAATATTCAAATTAGCCGCCAACAATCTGGAGACAATTAAACAGACAGCAGAAGTTTGATGATAATTTTTTATTTTGTATTCCGATTGTTTTCGCCGCGGAATGAATTGTCAAAAGAAAACTTTTAATCCACTTATGGGTTGGTTTTTCCGTGAAAAAAAAAGACAATATTTGAAATTTGGCGAAAGTTTCCGTCATTTCGGGAACAGAGGAATATATAAGTCTGTTATTATTCCCGAGAGTCCGGTACAAAACTTGTTTATAATAAACACTTCCCCGATTCTGAATAGATGTTGGCCCTTTTACGAGAAATATCATCAGAGAGTTGCGAGAATTATTTGTTGTAATATTTAGAAAAAATGAAATTTTGTATGGTCAACATCAGTTCATAAAGTTTAATAAAAAATAAACCCGTGACAATAAGAAATTGACGACAAAAAAAATTTACTTCATTAACATAAACAGTAGTCTATCAAAGTAGCCAGGACAAGACTATATAACTAGCAGATGTGATACCTACCGCATCCTATACAAAAAAAAATAATCTAAAATAGCATTTTATTTCTATAAAATAATTGATCATATTATTATTATTATTATTGTGTACTAAAATTACATTAATACACTAAAATGTATCAAAAAAATGACATGCATCATGATATAAAACCCGTGTCCATTGAAAGAAACACAATGAGATAATCTCAGAGAGATACATCTCAATACCATTGTATGCGTGTTGAGATTTTAATATGGTGTTAAACTCAAGATCAGCTTGAGATCGGTAGAAAGAGACAAAAATTCAAACCATTGCATCAGTACCTAGAATCATAGACCTTCGTAATATACATATATTAATTCTGAAGTGTTTAATAAACTGAAGTTAAATTTCAAATATTTATTCTGTTTAATTGCTGCTTGGGAGTTTTAAATTCATGATCAGCGGTCAATCAACAGACTTTTGACGTTTGACGTACAACAAGCGTGAAGTTAGGCGCGAGAAGGTGAATCTCTGAGGCGTGGTGTGTACACGGGGACCACGAAAGCTAAGGGTCGTCTCCAAAGATAAGGGAACAAAACCCATACCTCAAAAATAGTGCCGAGTCGACGATCTCTTGAGAATTTCTATCGGACCATAACAGTAGTACCCAGAATCTAAAATATGGTGACAGATGTTGCTTTAGTTATGTTAACCTTTCCTCTCCGATGATGTAAACTGAGTTAACATTGCCTCTAATTATTATTATTTATTTATTTTATTCTTAACATAGTGCATATACAAGCACTCCTATATATATGCTCTAATACAAACAAGATTAAAGTATTTTCTTTTATTAAAACTTATCTTTTACATATTTGATCAGTTTCATTTTAAATCTATTGAATTTCTTCTCCTTTCTTATGTTTTCTGGCATTTCATTAAAAAATTTCATCGCACTATACATCATCGATTTCAGAGATTTGTCCTTCTTCCTGAATGGCAGTCTCAGTCTATCCCCTCCCCTTGTACGATGCTCGTGCTCATGTTGATTTGGATCAATTTTTGGTGTGAATTTCGTCGATATTTTCTTATTGACTCATTGCATAATCGATTTCTGAGATTTGACCTTCTTCCTTATGTGAATATCTCAGTAAATATCTAAGTACAGACTTCATATTTTAGATATTCCTCCTTAATATATTTATATACTGTCTAAAATAATTACAATATACAAGTATTTACCGTACGCAATAATAAAAAAGGTTTTCTCGAAAGATGAAAGTTTGAATGGTGAAAGTTTTTACGAAAATGGCGCTGTACAAATTATCCAATATTATTATTATTATGCACTCCCAAATAAGAATGATCTTGAATTGTATGGGTGGCTATTGACATTTATATACAAACACGATCAAGACTCATTATTGTATCCAATGTGAAATTTAATAACAAAATAGTAATTCATAAAAAATTTTGAGAAATTTATCAAATTAAAACTTTGACAATAGTTTGACAAGTTTTTGATATATTTCTAAAATATGAGGTTTTCAGTAAGTCGCCCGGTATAAGGTTCACGTGATCTTTTCAAGTGAAATTTTTCATCCGTTTGTGTTTATTTTTCAGGGGATTATTTTTTCATGAATTCATAATTAGGAATTATAAAAACAACACAATATTGAGTCATAAAACATACTCTTTTAATTATTCTTTCAAAGCAGGAAACAAATTAAGATGTTTTTTAATTTTACCTCGTACTGATAAATTTAGAAAGTTTTAAGAGTGATTTTTAACTTTCTAATAATTTTATCAACTTGATGGACGACGACGCATAAAATGTTCAAATGCTGTGCTATAAAATAGGGGATGAAGGTGTGGAGGGTTAGGTGGGTGTCTGACAAACTGAATCACGGAAATGATGTTAAGGGATGAATGGCGCACCGTTGTGACTGCGGTCATGGATTTCAGAGTCTCATTATTATTCGAGTAAATTATATATTAATTATACTATAAAAAAAGTGTATTGTGTAACGTGTTATTCCTCTAATTGTATTAACATGTTTTTACATTGTACATTGGTCAAAAGTATGGAACAATTAATTATATTAGGAGAACACATTCTTATTGTGAAGTTGTAATTGTTCAGAACAGACGGTCTGTGATATTTTAAATACTAATTAAATGTATTAATTCGAAAGATGTACATATAAAATAAATTTTATCGAAAAATATTGTTGTTGCGCCACCGAGATTCGAACCTGGATCTCTTTCCATACCAGGGAAGGTGCATTATCAAACTATGCTACAGCAACATTATTTTTGACGACTAATTTTCGAACTTTTAGATTGTTTATAGATGTATTCATTTAAGAAAGGTTTGAAAATTCGTCGATATATTTTTCGATAAAATTGATTTTACATGTATATTTTTCTAATTAATACATTTAATTAGTATTTAATTATATTTTGTTTCATAAACACCATATCGTGATCATTAAAATGTATTCAATGTTTTATTACATTCTAATTTTATTACATTATTCAACAAATATGGTTTAACTAAATCAGCCTGTCCGATATCTCTATTTTAAAAATTTGTGGAAAATTACCGGCACATGTGTGACGTCATCAGGCGAACAATTTCGTCACTCATTCTGAACTAATAAGATTTCCCGCCCACTCTACGAAGACAGACAATATGTATTGTTCGACTAAACACATTACACAATATTGAATCTCCCACCACAAAAACAAATTATATTAAAAACAAAATGACCAAGTTAGATGAGTTAGATGATATAGAAATGAAAATTACGAATGTTCTAGAACAGGGGTCGGCAGATTTTCTAATGAGAAGAGTCAAATATTAAGTAAACAATCTCAACCTTTTCATAGAGTCGCAACATATATTTTCACTGTAACTATATAAATTTTAATGAGTTAAAATGAAACTCAAATCGCAACACAGTCGTGGGCTACTCAGAAGAATATAATATATGGGAGTTATAAGCTTTATTAGCCCAGTGCTCTACTTAGAAAATAAAAAAAACCTAAATAGTTTTACACTAATAAAACATTATTTAGACTTCATAAAGTTTACTAATTAGAACGGTGACCTTGCACGCTATGTCTGCCACGCAATTACGTGCTCAATTTAAGGCAGGATTATAAATTATTGTCGGTTAATTTGTTTCTTAATTTATTTTTTATTCGATTCGTGTAAGATAATGTCTGTTCGCATAAATACGTAGAGCCAAAGATTGTGAAATTATTATATTGCAGGCAAACTATTCCATGCATCAAATATAATTGTATTTGAAATTATGAGTTGGAGTTAACCCTTCCCAAACCGTGCAGTAACACAGGTCTACCGCTCTAATTAAATCTGTAATATTTCGGTAAATATACAAATAGTTCATATTTTAGTTAATTTGAAGGAAAATATTTACGCTTAGAAATGACTAGTGAAAAATAAATTACGTAAGGCGAATCCTACAAAAATAATTATTTTTAATTTGTTCCGTTGAAAAATTAATACGTTGACAAAAATACCATTTGGGCAAGACAGAAAGAAACCACATTAATTTCACAGTGAAAACAATAACAAACATCTAATATAATGGTGTCTCTTACTCATAAATGAAGATGGATAAAAATGAAGTTTGTGTTATACAATGCAATCTCCTATACAGAACTTGGTGAATACTCCGAATTACTTATTGAATACTAAATTTATGGCATTAATCATTTTTTCACATTTTAAAGGCTAATAGAACTCTAGTTTCTTACGATAACACGAGTTGACAGCATGGCAGCGTACGAATATTTTATGTCACGGTATGGTTAAAGGGTCGCAAATGCCTGTGAAAAGAGCCGCGGTCTGCCGACCCCTGTTCCAATATATGAAGTTTACTAAAGTCTGAAATGGAATATTTTTGATATTCAGGCAGCGGTGGGCTGCCAATACGTTAACAAGGGCCTCGTTTTATCTCAGAGCTATTCGTGATGAATATTATTCGTATATTGTGTAACAATATACAATAAAATAATTAATATAATTAGCTGAAAAGTGTACTTACCTACCTTAGATCGCAAGATTGAAAAGTTCTCCTTAGTAAATGATGGTACAAGGTAATAAATATTGAGAACTGTTCTTCTCAAAACTGTGCACAATTACGGTAAATGGAATAAAATTTGCACGCGTGAAGTATGAAGGATAATCATTCAAAGCTTCATTCACAAAAATATTGCGTTGAACATCTAAGAACATCTGGAAGCAATTTAAGCATTATTAGATTATAAACAAAAAAACGACTAGGTCTTTTTTATTGTGCATCAGAAATAAATGTATTTTACGATAAATTTCAAAAGGCAACAAGGTTTTTTGTTTCATAATACATTTAAACCATTTACAGAATTTGCAGTTAGGTACTGATTTGATCTGAGAGTATTGTTTTTTGTTCATTTAACAAGGGGCTCGTGTACCTCTGTTTACAGTTTGGAGACATACGACCGATTACCGTATCCATACTAATGTCTAATATCTCCGAAATATTATGACGAATAAAAGTGTGCTACGACTCGTACCTATTCAACAAGGGATCCCAAATTGACGACTACTCAGATTGAGATTCGACGATCTGGAGGTGTTCCATGTTCCCGTCTCCGATTGAAGTGGGACAGCTTAGAACAGAGCCGCCCGTCGCCGAGTTTTTCATCAGGTGAAGGTTCTCAACGTCCTATGAAGTCATTTAGTAATAGTAGTAGTAATATTTGCTTTACTTGCGTTCCTATTCCTGAATCCTCGAACACTGGCCCATGTTGGTCTACAGGTGTGAGTGCAGAGGTTCTACATCATGTCACAGCTTTAAATATGATATGACACAGAAGTAATCGTTGGTAATATTGAAATGATTTGCCACCCCTGTCATCGCAAAAATATGGAAATTTTTGAATTTGGTACGTGTACTCCATGTACATTTCGTCGTTCCAATAAACCCTAATATACCTATCCCATTCTGGCCCACTGATATCTAGGGATTTTGGCCGGCCAGGACAGATTGCATTTCGACGCGGACATGCCGACAGGCTTTTTTTGTGAATGGAAAGTGTCGTCGTGCGTAAAAATCCAGACCACAAAAAAGCGGTTTTCTACAGCATCCTGAAGTGCAGTGATATCTCCGTTCTTCTCCACAAAAGTGCATGTCAACTGGATGTGTAAATTGCCGTCCAACCCAGAACTAAGACCAAGGTCTTTACTCTTCACATATATATTATATCTTATACATTCAACAATGCATTTACGTTAAGTGTTATATTTTTACATTGATCATTGCACACTGCTATATCGGAGGAACACTGTCTGCTATAATACAGTAAATTACTAGTGTAGCAGGCAGGGTAACAAATATATGTCTTACTTTCTTACTGAAAAAAAAAATATAGGCCAGATTCATCTGCCATTATTCCTCTCTTGCTCCAATTTGGGTTGCATCAACTAAACAGTAATTTAAATCGATACGGTCCACGGGATTGATATGATAAAGATTATAAGATTCTTTTGAGACAACTCTAGGCTTTCGCAGTCTGCCGTGTACACACGATGTCTCAGAAATTCGCTGTCTCGTGCCTTACTTTACGGTCGTCACGTACCTCAAATGCCATTGTTGTCTGTCAATTGAGCGATTTTTGTATCTTGAAATATAGTTATATATATAGATTATATAGTTGTATGTATCTATAGTTCTAGGTGAGGTTTGTGCATAAGTGTCGAATCTTGCTGTTTTGATCTCTGAGTACCTCCATCTCAAAATCACACGATATTGATATTTATCTCAAGTAAGAGGTTTATTTCATTCCGCATATAATATATAAAGTTACTTTCCCATATTTTCATACAGCTTCCTAACATCTGTGTGTGTTCAGTGAAGAACATAATTATACGATATTATTATATTTAATTCCCCGCCGGTGATACGCCACTCTGTGTTGCGTAAGCTCCCCGTGCAGGGCTCCGAGCGCCGGCGCCGCTCGAGCGCTGCCACTACCACACCAGTAGCCAGGGTACCGTACCGCAGCCAGGGCACCGTAAGCCCTCGGCGCGGAAGCCAAACAAGCGCCAAGAACAATAACGCAGTGGCGTAGCGCCGGAACAATGAGCTGAATATTTCATCCGAAAAGTTGGGTAACGAAGCGATAACTCCATATTGTTACATTTCAGAGTAACTACCCTACATATATGAAAATCTGTAATAAAAATGTATTTAATATCTACAAGTACATTATATTCAACGTATAATATTTTTAACACTTCTTTTCAATAATTTTTATCTATTATTGATTTTACTTATTCTTCTTCTTCTTCTTCCTTCATGTCATTATTGTTGACATATAGTAACCTCAATCAGATGAGACTCTACAAGTCCGGGTCCTGGGTCGCCCTCACAGCTGACTCCATCTCCAGGGTCTTTCCAGCCAGATGCAACAGATGTAATGGTACTCTTCCAAGTCTTCTTCGGTCCACGGTTATTCTCAGGATATTCTCATTTTCTAGACTGTCAGTGGCGAATAGTGGTCAAAGAATTTGGAGAATGTCAACAAGTTGAAAGTGATGGTAGTGGAAATATTGGAAGATAGGAGGCACTTACTTTTTCGGTCTACTTGATGCTGGATGCTGATTCAAATATTCATTTTCTTTCCAACGACAAGAAAAGCGACGCAGAATATGTATAGTAAGCACTGTTAACACTCGCATAAAGTATTGTTTTTAACTATTAGCGGGAATTAAATAAATATTAATTTTAATCATTAGCGGTTAATTATTATGCGATGGTGGTTAATCCGTAAGGTTTCAAATGTAGAACTGTAGAACTCATGAACTGTAGAAATGTAGAACTCATTGCAGTTCGAGAGTGTTGATAGCAGTGACCTCTTTCCTTCTTCCTCGTGCTCAAGGAAAGGTTAGGGAAAAGAAAAGGGAGGATATATTAGGTTTAAATTTTGATAATCGCGTTAAACGGCGCTAACAGATGGTATTCGAGAAGGAGGAAAGCAAGACAACGCGCTAAATACTTGTACGTAATGAATGTTTGGAACAAGTTTGTGTATTTGGGAAGTATGTTTGATAGAAACGGAAAGACTGAGAAAGATATCGAAAGGAGGGTGACTGCAGGGAATAAAGTGAACGGCGCATTGAATGAAATTATAGTTAGTGAGAACTTGACAACCATGGAAAGATCTGGAGCTGACAGAAGAGGAACGAAAGTAGACTGAATGCAGAGGAAATAAGATCAAATAAATATCTAATATCTCATAGAGACGAAGCCATTTTTGTTATATTTAATAGAAAATGTATTGAAATATGGAGTAATTACAGATGGTCATGGTGTTGTGGTACTCGAAGAGAGTCCGCATATTAACATGTATACAACTTTCAAAAATTTGATAAATATGGAGATTGATAGGGTGTGAATGGTGAACATTATACTTCTTATACATACTTCTATATATTTTCAATTAAATATAATAAAAATGGCTTCGTCGCTATGATATCTGATATTTATTTATGTAGGTAAAAATCCAGTAATTGTGTGTTCTTGGACATTTTCAAATATTGCTGACATGAGATCGCTTAGACTTATATGCAGCAGATCCATTTATGACTGTAAATAATGAAAAATAAGAAAATAAATTAAATATGATCTTAGTAAAGATAACTTAGGTGGTTTGGTCATATGGAACATATGAATGAGGAGAGAATGGTAAAAGTGATATATGACGCAAGTGTTGATGGCACCAGAAATAGAAGACGCCTCGAAAGACTTGGCACGACCAGGTAAACCAGATACTGGAAGATGGTCCTGTCAAAATCCACAATAACCGAGCTTGTACGAGAAGATATATGAATGTGGATGAAGCGAGAATTGTGAGGACAGAAGAGTGCGCGGAAAAACGGCGTGAAATTAATTAAGTAAGAATTTTAAGAATCTTTTGTAGATAGACATTCTTGAATCGTGCTAACTTTTCACCGTCGCCCGTGGTAAAAAACGTTTGCGGGTTGTTCGTACGTCAAATTTACTACTAACTGTCAAAATCAATTCCGCTTATTAGTGTGGCAAGGCGAATAATCATCAAATACCTGTGATTATTACCAAAATTGCTTTATTAAGGAGAACACATTCTTACTGTGAAATTGTAATTATTCAGAACAGACGGTCTGTGATATTTTCAATAATAATTAAAGGTATTAATTAGAAAGATATACATATAAAATCAATTTTATCGAATAATATTGTTAATGCTACCGGGATTCAAATATGGATCTCTTCCAATCCGAGGAACGTGCAACAATAATATTTTTCTATAAAATTCATTTTATATCTTTCTAATTAATACATTTAATTAGTATTTAAAATTGATTTATTTTAAATATTCACCATTGGCAATATATATGTAGCGATCGGAATTCAAATCCACCGCCATCTCACTCGGCATCGACGCTAGCGATAGCGCTGCCAGCTGTCACTACAAGCCTGGCTCGATGATTCACCGCTAAGCAGTTTCTCCAGTTTCATCGTTTCACAACGGCGGTCTTGCTGGCCCATGCGCGCCGAGCAAAACCGCCAACTCGCTTCATTTCATTTCATAATACACGCGCACCTTCTACAGCTTCATTCATTCTTTAATTCTATCTGTCTTCATTTTTTTATCATAATAAACCTACACACGCGCAAACAACATGTATTTCATTTAACGACCGTCCTAACCCCCAAACATACAATTTTATGATGTATCTATAGCTTTATTCAATCCAGCGTTCAAAATCTGTCACTTTGCTGAAAAATCTTCGGCAATATAAATCAAACAGCGAGATCATCGGACAAACTCTCATCACTAAAATAGCGGGATATCGAGTATCAATGTGACAAATGACTTTTGAAACAGCTGTTAGGAGTCCGCCATTTTTAACTAACCATTTTACCGTCGGATATCGAAGTGTAAAATTAGATTACTACCGGATGTACTTTCGAGAAGTGAACATTTTTTACCAACGATCAAACAACCCGTTTTCGCAAAAAATTTACTTTAGTAACTTTTTATACCACTTACCAACCGGTCCTAAGGAATTAGAAAAAAATGGTATCTTCTAGTGATTCCAAACATATTCCTTCCTAATGTATTTACATAATATTTTTAAATATTTCCAAATTTAATTTTACGATCAGCTGAACGCTTGTGTACGATTATGAGTAAATAATTTAGCTGAAAAATATCCCTTAACGTTTTATCTCCCTTAATTTGATTCGGGAAATATTATACCTTATGTCGCTGCTCGTACGAACCGGACGTCGGAGAGTCCCTCGGATGAAAAATGCAGAAATATCACCAGGACACTAAGTGGAATTGATGGCATTTTTTCTAGACAATTTTCCGGGTAAAGGAATTTTCGCCTCCGGCAACGTTGTGAAATACAAAATTGAGATGAATTTATAGAAACTTATTGACTTACATAATTCATTTATTATTACGCTTACATCCTGTATCCCTAAGGGATGAACGGTAATATAATATACAGATAGCTCAAAAAAAGTGACAACTTTTCGTAAAATGTGATATAATTACATCGACAATAGCTTAAATAGTTTACTAATTTACTTACTTACTTATTTACCTATATTACGTTTTATTTCGACAATTTCCGGTCACCGTCTTTGATTATTAATTTTCCCATTGTTTATATTTGTTTTTTTTTTAATTGTTGCCCAGAATGACAAAAATCACTGCAGAATACCGTATTCTGACCAAACCTTCGCGAATGATAAACGTTTGGGTGCTTGGAAAATGATCAAAGAGTTTGAAAATAAAGCTTGGAGTACAGCTAGACATTACAGCATAACTGGGCATTACAGCGGGACGGAGCTCCATCTCACACAGCCAGAAATATTATACAATCAACTTTCTTCGTTGTGAGAATGTTAATTTCATCGAGCCAGGCGTGTGGCCACCGAACACAACGTCGCCGTTGTGGCGGTCGGTTACCATTGCCGACCCGTCCTCATGAGCGCCGGTGCCCATTCCTCTTGATAATCTGCGCCGCTGACAACTGACAGCTTAGGTGCCAGCTGGATCGAGCGCCTCTGGCCTCGTTCTTCGTTCTGCATTTTTTTCATCCTGGTACTGGCCGGTCTCGGCCGCTGCTCGCCAACCGTTCGATGGCTGACGGTGGCTCCTCGCTTCGAACTTCAACTCCACTCCACTCAATTTCCGATTTCTGCTGGGATTTTTACTATCACTGACCATCTTCAACTGTTCTCTTGAGATCTTTCCGTTACTCTCTGTCTTCCGTGTTCCACCTCCTCCTTTAACTCGGTTCTTTAACGTTAACTATGTTCGTTCTGATGTTGGCCGATCTCGACCGCTGATGGCTGACGGTGAAGTAGAATATTCAACTCTCCCTACAAGAGTTTTTATCTTTTTTTCTGATTGTTTCAAATATCTTTTCTAACTGATGTTGTTTTAACTGCTTTTTTTCTATCTCGTTTTTTCGAACTGACTGATTGCTTTTTTTGACTGATTCCTTCATCGCTGTGTCCAGCCTTTTAAGCACCTCAGAGTGTGTCCTCAACACGTCCCTCGGTGCATCACTTAGACAGTGATTGGGTGCTCTCTTCTTTGTGACTATCAGAGGCTGGTAGCGCCCTACACCCCCAATACCGGCCACGCCTCCAGCCGTGTTATTCTGTCAAATCTTCTAAGCACGGCGGGGCATTTTATGGTTTTGTACCCAGATTAGTTAAGCCCTGAGAACAATGTATTTTGTTAATAATTATTTTGAGATCTCCCGTACGAGATCCGAGGTCTATTTTCAGCTAGCTAATTGCGGCCGTTGTAAAGGCATCTTTCCCGGCGATATATCATTATCCAAAAGCTACGTCGCCGACAGTATGCAGTTAAGATTAAATGCATTTCTCGGGGGTGGACCGTCATAAAATGCTCCCTAGACCCCCCCAAGAAAGCAGCACGTTCACTTAATTTTATTATTTACTCGGACTTACTATCCATGCAAATTCCTCAAAGCAAATGCACCGCGTTCAAACTAGCAGTTAAGTGGTCTATTCTTTATTTCATCCTATGTGGAATTCGCGACACACTAGGCCGGGCCCATCAAGACTTTGATCTCTGAGGTACGCGTGTACTGGATCTTGTATTTATCCTGGATAGCTGTTTTACTCGCGAATTAGAATTGCGCACCCAGCACACACGAACCTTTATAAACACTCAGACAGAGGTGGTCAAAGTCTCATTGAGAGATCACCGTGGACACGTGTCATTACAATCGAATACAATTTTCACAATCAAAACAGTTAAAATAACGGTTTGGTTCGTTGCTAAAATTAATTTATTCGTTTTACATGTTTTACTAGACTTATTTGTATGCGAATATTTTATAAAGAAAACACATTTTATAAATACATAAAATATATTTCTGTTTCAATTATTATTACACACTTATAAACAAAAATAACAACGATAATTCTAGATAACGTAACAATATTACTATTTCAACACTATATAAAACAGATCTATAGGATAATACAGGGATACAGTCTCACATAAAATATTTACGGCCATTCTCGAAAATCTATTCAGGCAACTAGAGTGGGAAGAGAAAGACATTTGTACTACCGTCAAGTATTTAAACCATTTACGTTTTGCAGATGATATTGTAACTTTTCAACCTATACAAACAAACGACCTTCAAAACAAAATCCAGGAACTATCAAAGGTTGAAGATATAGGGGGCGATTCAGGAGACCGACGAGAGAGGCTGATTGAAATATCAAACCGCGTAAATACATGGCAGCGTATAACAATGGGAGATACTCGGGGAGGCCTTCATCCAGCCGTGGAAATAAAACTGACGATGATATACTACAAGAAATATTCCGCACATCGTATCTACCTGTGCGCAACAAAGATATCACTGCACATACTCGTAGAAAGTACCTTTAATTGGTAGCTCGGTATTCATACATTAACTATTCGACACACTAACACACAGCGGCCCGTTATATTATATAATGATTTATTAATTAACCAAGGAATACCTTCACTTGTGGAGCGCGCAGCCATAAAACCGTGAACGCCGCCGGAGCGTCTGATTCTGACAACGTTTCTTTCAAAGCAATTAACATATTTATTAACTTATTATATTTAAAATTCAAAACGCTACCTACGCATTCAAATCAGAAAACTTCACAAGAAACCATTTGGCCACTGCTCTTTTTTTACATAGAAATAATTTATTTCTGTGACATCTATTGAACGCAGATATGTCCGCGTTGTTATACAGGGTGGCCCAAAAGAAGTGAGAACATCTCGTAACACATGAATTACTTCAATAATTAAATATAATTCTTAATGTAATTTTTTTGCACAATATTGCAAGAATCATCAAAGCATACCATATTGCATAATCTACTAGATTTAAATCTGGGCTGTTCGATGGCCACACGCCTGGCTCGATGAAATTAACATTCTCACGACGAAGAAAGTTGATTGTATAATATTTCTGGCTGCGTGAGATGGAGCTGCGTCCTGCTGTAATGTCTAGCTATACTCCAGGCTTTGTTTTGAAACTCTTTGATCATTTTCCATCACCACGACGTTTTTCAATTTGCAAATTTTTGATCAGAATACGGTCTTTTGCAGTGATTTTCGTCATTCTGGGCAACAATTTGAAAAAACCAAATATAAACAATGGGAAAATTAATAATCAAAGATGGCGACAGGAAATTGTCGAAATAAAACGTAATATAAGTAAATACGTAAGTAAGTAAATTAGTAAACTATTTAAGCTATTGTTGATATAGTTAACTAATTTTAATGTAATTGTATCACATTTTACGAAATGTTCTCACTCTTTTTGGGCTACCTATGTATACCCAAATATATGTCTTGCTTTGCTGAAATGTCATGTTCCAGCACTTTCCGCAAGAATCATATAGATATATTTTCAAACAAGATGGCGGATCAGGCTTGCTAATGAATTTAACCGAGACAATTTTTAGAAAAGTTTTACCGTATCGGGGAAAATAAATCTCCCACAGTTGAGTTTATATCGAACTTTTGAGGCAAAGCCTCGACAATGGCACGTGTTACCGTTTTGAAACGTTGGCCTAGGTTTGTTCAAGGAATCCATCAACAAAAAACGCGATCTATACTAGAAGAGGTACCAGTTCAATATACATATGTATGGATAGAACTTCAAGCGCTTGAGATTATTGCGTCGTGAGATAGAATTTTTATAGCAGTATCGAAGTCTACCTAAAACGTTACTTTAATTAAGTATAAGCTATATAACTCCCAAAACACGATTTTCTCTTTTACTTTGTTAATATTTTTACCTCATCAGACTTTTTCCACTAGTGAACAATTTAACCTACAGCTACAACTAATAGTTTATTTGGCATTTAAGTGTTGGTTTATCATCTACATTAGAACTGCTCAGTAGAACGCACCTAGCCCACTGTCACTTTCAATTTCACTGTGTCCTTTAAATCCGTGGTTTCCATAACTGGTGATCTGGTGAGGTATTCCTTCGTAGAATTTCTTGGTAAAGTCTGGTACATAGGTGGAAAACAATTTTGGATCTTTCTTTTCGTGCAATTTGTGATGTATCGTGTGCAAAATATGTTGAGAGTATTTCTTAGGCGTCTCGTGCATTTCTTCTTTCCATGAAAAAGGAATGTAGGGTTTGCCATAAGTGTATCCGACTTCTTCGTACGACTCCTCCTGATCCTGGTTTCCGTGGTGCTCTTGATGTCCGTGTTCGTGATGATCTTCTTGTTCATGGTGTTCATAGTGTCCGTGATCATGGTGGTCTTCTTGTTCATGGTGTCCGTGGTGTTTGTGTTGTCCGTGATGTTTGTGGTGTCCGTGATGTTCGTGGTGTCCGTGATGACCGTGATCGTGATGTTCTTCGTGATCGTGGTGCCCATGGTCTTTGTGCTCGTGATGTCCGTGATGGACTTCATGATCCTGGTGTCCATGGTGTTTCTTTTCCTTGTGTTTCACTTCTTTATGTTTCTCTTCCTTATGTTCTACTTTTTTATGTTCGACTTTTTTGTGTTCGACTTTCTTGTGTTCGACTTCCTTGTGTTCTTTCTTCGCCTTGTGATGAATGTGTTTGTAGATTGTTCGAGTGTGATGATTGACATTTATTTCGTGAGGTACATGAATGACAATCTTTTTATGATGGGTGTGATCACCGTCAACTGATGTCACGAGAATAGTCCCGAGAATAGCAATAAGGAACAGCTGGAACAAAAGATTTAATTAGCTCTATCAAATACACTACAATAGCTATCATTTGGTTTGTCAACTTTTAAAATATTATTGATATTTGCAGCGTTAACTCTATAGTTAGATGCATTGAATGACACGCTACAAGTGTACAGATAGATGTTATTACTTGCAAGAAATATTTTAATAAAGCGCATAATTTATTTCTGATACATCGTATGTGGGTTATGAATTATTAATTAAGTTGAAATATAATTTATTATAAAATAAAATAAATACAATCAAGAACTACTGCCAACATTAAAATGATAAAAACTTCTTAGCTTCAGAATATATCGATAAAACACGTTAATTTGTTGACAAAAGATTGATACGTTTTAAATTTAAACCATAACTATTAATAAAACATAATAAATATTCAAATACCGTCCATTACATCCCCCCTCTTATACACTTTAACTCCACCTCCACCCCCGCCTCCGTTAACTTCAAACGCACCATATATCACTGTCTGAAAGTGTTTTTAATTTTAGTTGAATTATATTATTGATAATGAGAAGATGTTCCCGAAAACATTCTAACTTTAACACAATAATAAAATGTAGTGGAATAAAATAGTGTTTCAACTCAATTTACAAAATATTTATTTATTCATAAACAATCTAAAAATGAAATTACACACTTGTGAAAAGTAAAATAGGATACAAATATTCTTGACCATAATCTATTTAAATATCTTGAAAATTCTGATTAACTTCATGAATCAATTCGATTATTTTAGTAATTTGTCGGCTATGGGATATGTAAATCCCAGTCCTAACGAAGATACGTTAATTTTGAAACCGGATGACGTAAAAATAACACAGCGGTTTAAACAAAGTTAAATATAAATACAATTTTACAACATAATGTCAACTATTAATTTATGTTTGAAATTAAACATAGCGTATAAGCTTCATTTTTTTTTCATTAGCATAAAACATCGATGTTTGAATTCAAACTAACCCAAAACTACATAAAATATAGGAATTTGTGTGTAAAATGATTCTAACATAAAACTCTAATATTTATTTTAATGAAAATTGATAGATAAAATTAATAAATGAAGATAGTAAAACAACACAAACCCGTTGTTTGTGACTAACATCTGAAAAAGGTGGCTGAAATCGAGCCAGTCAGGAACCACAAAGTCGGAAACAAAACCACCTAACGTTCAAACGAGCTCACTTTGCATGTCGTTCAATAATAAAATAGTTCCAAAGTTGGCATTTTGCGTTTCTTGCGGGACGTCTGTTGTCACAAAAGGTACAAAAAAGTTTAATATCACGCTCTACAAAGTTGTTTTTTTTTTTTGTGTTTTATGTTTTACTCACCGGGAGACAAGTGGCCATTGTGCTTATTGATTGAATATTCGTCGAATGAGCTGAACTGACTTCTTCCTGCCGCTATGGAAGTGTTATGATCATCAAAATGCTCGCGGACTGTTTATATGGAGCGAAGAAAGTTTTCTCCGAAGCTGGTAGGGGCCATTGAAACGTCATTATTTCCACGTTTTGCCGCGCTTTTCTGACAGCTGTTGCGCAATATTTTGATTTGATTTGAATCCGAAATTGATTCGGCATTTTTCTATTCCATTATGATATCTCTTTCTCGTTTAAAACGGAAATTAACGGCTTGTGAATTATAAAATTATAAGACGTAATCCGCATGACCGTGAAATTGTGATAATTATATATATTCTCACATGTTTTAGGTGAGTCTCCACTTGGAACGTTTAAATGTTAACGATAATGTGTATTCTATTCGCTGGAAAAAGTTAACGTTTTGTATATTTTATGATTGGTTCTAATGAAATACGGAGCATGCTGAATTTCGAATAATATTCAATAATGTCAGACATTACGAACAATAATTAATCTTAAAATATATGTGAAAATGAACGTCGTGTGAAAATTTAATGTGGATGTGGTGTAATAAGTTTCACTTTATACGTTGATTATTCAAATTTATTTATACATACAGGTAGGTACGTAGCATTAATAAAAAGAAGACAAACAATAATGTATCCACTGATTGTTTTAACAAACAAATATTATGATATGTTTACATTTAAAAGTAAATAAATACATCTTAAAACATATGTGAAAATGGATAATTTTTCCGAATTTTTTTATGGGTGGCCCAAAAAAAGTGAGAACATTTTGTAACATGTGATATAACTACATCAAAATTAGTTTAACTATATTAACAATAGTTTACTAATTTACTTGCTTACCTATTTACCTATATTACGTTTCATTTCGACAATTTCCGGTCGCCATCTTTAATTATTAATTTTCCCATTGTTTATATTTGTTTTTTTTTTTCAAATTTTTGCCCAGAATGACAAAAATCACTGCAGAAGACCGTATTCTGATCGAAAATTTGCGAATTGAAAAACGTTGATGTGCTAGGAACATGATTCAAAATAAAGCCTGGAGTACAGCTAGACATTACAGCAGGACGGAGCTCCATCTCACGCAGCCAGAAATATTATACAATCAACTTTCTTCGTCGTGAGAATGTTAATTTCATCGAGCCAGGCGTGTGGCCATCGAACAGCCCAGATTTAAATCCAGTAAATTATGCAATTTGGGGTGTTTTGATCATTTCTGATTAGCTAAATATTGTGAATTATATTATGTTTTGAAATAACGTGTAAATATGCTGGGCTGATGGGGACATCAATGACAATGTTATAATTCGGACGCGAAAAAAAATATCAATTCTCAAAACAGTAGATACTCTGAAATTACAATATTTTGTCCATATCATGAGATATCTGAGGCTCTGGAAGACGGAAGGTATCCTGGAGGTTTGGGAAGTCCACAGTACAATTATTTCGCACTGCTGCAAATAAATAAATGATCATCAACATGATCGATAACTGGACAGCACTAAAAAAAAAATTTTTTTTTTTTTGAACGCTTAGCTTCTGTATTTACTTTTGATGAAAGCAGGCGTGCCCATGATGCCAAATTGTCCATTTTTTTATGTCGGAAATTATTTTTTTCTACCACCCCGGATAATTTATTATTATACACGGATCCTAAAACTTCATAGTATACGGTGTGTAATAGACCTAGTCCACAATATTTTATGGGTGAATACCTGACTAAAATACAAATAGAATATGTGCAAATTCTTCGCCGTTACAGAAAATATTATGAAACAAATTATAGATATCTCATTATACATATATATTTTTTGAAAATTGTTAAAAATCATGTTAAGTTTATGTCTACGCATTTCGAAATAAATATTTGCGAAATTTATCCATTTTCAATCTATATCTTTGGTTCAAGCCCTATATAATCGTAGAATTTTTTTTTATACGTATAATTTGGAATAAATAAAATATTTCAATTAATCTAAATAATCGCTTCAATGTCAAATATCACTAGAAAGAGAATTGGGCATTGCCAGGTAGCCTCTCGTGTATTGAGATTGAACTTAATAAATTCCCCAATGCGTGAGTGTGGTGCCGAGGAGGAAACCCTTGACCATATATTTTTTGCCTGTGCATTGCGAATCTCAGGTTTTTTTTACAGTAATCTCGTCAATGGTAATTTTAAACTCCCGGTTAACTTGTGTCATTTTCTTTCCCTGAACTCGCCACATTTAATCTATATAATAGCAAATTTTTTGAACGAACTTGTAACATAATATCTACTATTCTTTATGGAATATCAATCATATTATTATGATTGTACTTTTTTCTATAAAATAAAGTTTTAACTTGATTAATGATACAAATCACTCTTGATGGGTGGATTACCTATTTAAAAGAAGAAGAAGAAATAATCGTATAATTACGACTTTTTTTGAAATGCTTACATCTCTGACGTGGTTATATTCCATGAATAATTTCAATTCGTAATTTAGTCCACCTATAAAATATTGTGGACTTGGTATGTTACATTCTGCACATTTTTTATTGTTATATAAAAATATTATACTATTTGAAATTGAATTTATCAAATGAATAGAATAGAAAAAATGAAGAGTTATGGCCAACAGCCACACGACCGTGTGGTACAATTTCAACATTGTGATTTATTTAGTGTGGTTTAGTTTGAAAAAGTTTCCATGTTATTTTTGTTTTACGATACCGTGCACGAAAGTGCGTGAAGTGAACATGCTGCGCTCGTAAATCATCAATATCAGTTTTCGTCTTCCTGCTTTAAATGGATTATTAATATCCGAGCTGGAGGAAGTGGAAGCAGAAGAGAAGTAATCACCTCACTGCCTCACTTATTTATGACGTTGCCAGACCACCAGAGCTGCTTAACATCTTGTTGTTATTGGTCTCGTGAGGCAGAGAAAATTTCATCATACTTTCTTTGAGTCAACTTCCGAAGCCACCCCCGAAACCATACATTTTTTGTGTTATATAAAATACTTCTGTGTCATATCATCGTAGTGAATTGTTAATTGTTAAGTAATAATAAAGTATTAAAAATATCACAGAACTATGTTCTGGAAAACTTCAACTTTATAATAATGATGTGTTCCCTTAATAATTGTTAATTTCTTTTGTAATATGGATGCGTTTCTGTAGACAAATACGAGTATTATAAAATAATATGTGTCCTGTTTCATGGACACAGGCAATTAGTGATCAAATTAAGAATCACAAGAACAGTTCAATAATCACTCGCTATCTGAAAAGAAAGTGCTTCAGAGAATTTATACACCCGTATGTGACTGGGAAATTTGGAGAATAAAATATTATACAATGACGATTTTCATATTATTTGTCAGAATCTAAATCATCATCATATCTCTCAAAAGATTAAACAGTCTTAACGTGAGGCGCAATGTTGCTGATCTGATGTTTCTGTACAAGATTGTTAATGGTCTGATACCAGATCATCAAGGAAGCATAAAACATTTAGACTAGATGCCTACCACAGCAATATTGCGTTATTTAGTCCGATTTCATGCATTTCTAAATTGTTTAATAAAATTTACAAACTGAATGAGTTGGACGTATTCTCCAATATTTTTTTTTATTTTGAAGTCATGTTTGTGTATATTGCTGCCAAATATTTATTTATAATTATATTTAACTTCCTGTAGGTAATTATGTTTTCATGTATTTTTTATTTACATTTTTTTTAAATTTATTTATTTAGACACACACAACATATAAGTATTGTACAAAAGTTACAAAAGAAGGCAATTTGTTACGCATATTTTACACAGATTTTAAAATGCATTGCCCAACTAGGCAAGCCTATTTTAAGGCAAATTGATAAACAAGTTACGTTTGACAAAAACCAAATAACTCATTGAAGGCAAAACACAATCAAATAGAATACGTAATATACAAGGCAAGTAAACGTGAAAATATTAAAAATATATAAAAAAGATACCAATGTGCAATACAATATGTAAAAAAATGTAAATGAAAATATGCAAGATCAAAATAGTTATAAGAAATATTTCATTATGTAAAACAGTTTACTGTCAGTATCTGCTCCTTCTAATTTCAACAACCAATTTGAAACATCCCTTTTAAAAGCCTTAATGTTACTTAAAGTTCTAATATTATTTCCAATTTGATTCTGTATTTTGGGAGCTTGAAAGGTGAATAATCTTTGATCAAAAATAGTTTTCATTCTAAGAACGATTTTAAGATTATTTGCTCTATGAGATAATATCATTCAGTCCTCACAGATGGAGCGCTTATTTTTCCTATGAAGTCTAGTTAGTTTATTTCAAGTGTTCTAGATATATAAATTAATATTCGTAATCTTTTAACTAATCCATTTAAATGAACATCCCATCTCATGTACCTATCAATAACTATTCCCAAATACTTTATTGATCTACAACTTGCTACACTATGACAATTACAACCATTTATATATTTAATATTATTTAAATTTTTGGGTTGTCCTACCTCTGTGATGGAGAAATTGTATGTAACATTTATGTACAAAAATGTACATTGTATAGGGATATTTGTCCAGTGGATATTTTTCGATTTTGCAATTGAAATTAAAAACAAAAAAATAAATGTATTTTAGTTTTAACAGGTAATAGAGACAGTGGATTTCACTTTTTAAAGATTAGGCCGTCTAGTTGACATCCACTTCTTGCAATGCACTATTTTGATTACTGATTACTTACTGATATTGGTAAATACGCGAAAATGAAAGTAGGGTTGGTGATGACAATTTCACGGCAGATGTTTTCTTATAGGGTCTGTATTGTTTGAGGTTTATTACTTTACCCTTTAGATTTCACAAGGCGTTAAATCTGGCGATCTAGTTGGCTTCTTACCTATCTTATATCTTCAGCTTCTCCATCGAGACCCTAACAATGTGTGGTGTTGCCTCATCTTATTAAAACTACGCTTTGTTGTCATATCTAAGAAATATTTGCAACTCATCAATTATACGGTGATAAACCTGAGAAGTAACAGTTTGTCTCTGGTTAAAAAATAGAAAAATTCCCACTGAACAACCTGTATTTCATTATCAATGGATGATTCCATACCTACTGTAGTATTTATAGGCTACGGTGGGTAGTGGCATTATAGGAAACGCATGTGATGAGCGTTTTTAAAAGGTAAATTTTTAATAATATAATATATACTACAATATATTTTTTATGTGTATAAATAAAAATAAAATTCTCTTCATGTACATTACTCTGATAGGCAGGTCACATCTAAAGGTTGCAGGAAGCGCGGATCCCAAAAGTAATCATTAATAGTGGCACCCTGGTAGTAGAAGAGGGGTGGAAAATCCCTAACTCCACTGGTAGGACAACATAAAAAAGTGTGCATTAGAGCTGACAAATGCAGGTGGTTTCAAAATTAACCTCAATTTTTTTCATATACTGTTACCTCAGTGGATTCTCTAATTAAGGCTCAGAAATGGGTCATCAAAGTAATAAATAAGAGGTCATTTAAACTAACATAACTCTGAAGAACTCTTTAAATCCTTTCAAGTTTTGGATATAAGACAACTGTTACCAAAGCAATCTGAAAATTATTTTAAAAAAATAATAATTTTACTTCTACGATCCGATCCAAAAGAAAACAGGAGCAAAGCCTTAGGATACTATTCAGAGCCAAAATTTAATACCAAATTCGCTCAACGAACTTTTTTAATGTAGGTAAAAAGCGAAATGAAACTAATTTATTATTTGTGCTAACCTAACTACCCACACATTTTTGTCTCCCACTATTGTATATTACTGACAATAATGTTTTTATAACTTCTGATTATTCCTTTCTCAAATAACTTTTCATAACGTTCTTAACATTATACTTACTTACCTCTTAACGTTTACAACTTTTAAAAACTGTACATGTAATAGCTTTAGAACAAACTACGCCCAGTAAAGCAATTACCTTTATTTTTCCATGTGTACCATTTATGTTACAAAAAAATAAAATTAAAATAAATAAAAAAATAAAATAAGGATCAACTTGATTTCTAAGAATTGTTTAATATCGGATGTAATTGACCAAAAAAATTTGGTCTCGATTTTTTTCGGTATTACATGTTATAGTAAGTAACTAACTAACTTACCATTCCGCCGTTTCCCCGCAGAGGTTGGCAGAGAAGATAGAGGGCCGCACTCTTCTGTCCTGACACACAATTCTTGCCTCATACACATCTATACACCTTTTCATACAAGATTGCTAACAGGTGCCATGTTTTCCGCAGACGTCCCCTATTCCTGGTAATATCAAGACTTGCGTCATATGTATTTATTGTGTTCTTCGTTTCAAATTAACGAAATAGTATTTTTTTGGTTTGGGACCCTTTTCTATAGATAATTAACTAACTAATTTACCATCATGCCGAATCCTGCAGGAACAGAAAGAGAGGACAGAGCGCCACACCATTTTGTTCTAACACACAACTTACACCTCGTCCACATTCGTACATCATTCGTGCAAATGCGTATATTGTTGAGTTCTCTAATCTAATAGTTATCACACCAATTTCTGAGGTCATCGTCGTCGTTAAACATAATGCCACGCACTTAATTGGAGAACAACCAAAAAATGTGATAATCTAACGGAGCGAGGTCGGGACTGTAAAGTGGATGCGGCAGAATTTCCCAGTTGAGCTCCTGGATGACCATTTTAACCTTGATTAAAGGCAAAAAGAAGTATTAGAAGTATAAAAGAAGTAAATCTATTAATATTGCATGTTCTAAATCAGGGTTAGTTCCAAAATACCCCAAAGTAGACAGAGTATAAGATGAGGATTTTTAATGAAATGCCAGAAAACATAAGAAAGGAGCAGAAATTGAATTGATTTAAAATGAAACTGACCCAATTTGTCCAATATGTGAGTGTGGTGCTGAGGAGGAAACCCTTGCCCATATCTTTTTTGTCTGTCCATTACGGAACACAGGTTTTTTTACAGTAATCTCGTCAAAGGTAATTTTCAACTCCCGGTCAACTTGTGTCATCTTCTTTCCCTTAACTCGCCACATTTAATCTATACAATAGCAAATTATAATATTATTGTACTTTTTTCTATAAAATAAAGTTCTAACTTGATTAATGGCACAAATCACTCTTGAAGGGTGAGTTACCTATTTAAAAGATGAAGAAGAAGACCTGATATGTAAAAGATAAATTTTAGTAAAAGAAAATACTTTAATCTTGTTTATATTAAAGCTTATGTATGCACCATTTTAAGAATTAAATAAATAAATAAGTTGCTATTCCCTCTAAAATGAAATCAACGCTTGTTGATAATCATATGATCTAAAATCCAGTACGGCTGCCAGAACGATATACAGAAAAAAAAATTACATTACAGAATTGTATCTTTAAAAAAAACAAACATTGTGTATATATTTTTTTCAAAATATACGTTTTCATCCATTACTCAAAAATACATATAGTCGTTTTAGGGGGTTTTAGAATTTGGCACTACATATGTTCTCCCGATATCTAAGTTTGTTTTCACCAGATAACCTATAAAATTGATGGTCGAGGTGCGCATAAAACTGTGAGGTGTTTGTTACCTTGGCCGTTCATAGGACTGCGGTATGGTATCCCAGAAATCCCACGAGGAAGAAGTGTAATAATCTAGTATCCATTAATAATTCATTATTCGCTTTTTCTAAATGTTACATTACTTACAACGTGTAATTAAAATTAATGGTTTATTCAGTTCTATAATAATAGAAATTCTCACAGCGTGATAGATTAAACATGTTGATTTCGCAACGCTATGGTTGTATTGAAGTGTAAGAAATGATTCATTAACTAATTACCGCCTTCAACAGTTTTTAAATCAGTCACGGCGAAATGCTTTATTTCGAAGTATAGTAGAAAAATGAATATAATACGTAATAATTATAGATGTCTATAGCATTCTATCAGTTCTTAATAATCTTATATAATTAAGGATATCCGCTGTCTCGCATCTAATCTAATGTGGTTAATTTAGAAAATATACTTTATAATAATAATAATAATGGATAATTTGTTTAGCGCCATTTTCGTTAAAACTTTCACCTCAAGGGCGCTCTTATACATAAAGAGTATAACAGATCTAGTTCACAATATTTTGTGGACGAATACCTGACTAAATTGGAAATGGAAAATATTCAAGGAGTATGTACAAATTCTGTTGATACCGTTACGGAATATGACATTTTTATAAATCCATATTAAGCTTTATATCTACGTACTTACTTCGAAATAAATGGTTACTAATTTGACCCATTATTATTCTATATATTAATTTTAAATATAATATTATATTTTTCAATTAAACAATATTAATTCCGCTCAGTTTACTGCTTCCTTTCTTTTTAAATTAATTTAATTTTTTTTAACAAACTATTCATTCATGACGATTTCGCGCCGACTAATTTGTACCTGAAAATTATAAATTTATCTTTCTTTTCCCTTTCCCTTCTTTCTGCCCATGCTCCTCCCGTGCTCGCTCACGCTCCTTCCCTCGTCCACTTTTCTCAGCATCCTACAGATCTTACTGTTAGCCATATTGTGTTAAAGAAGTGCATATTGCCTTTTCCACTTCGTCGGCCCAACAGATGGGCGATCGGCCTCTTCTTCTTCGCCTTTCAACGTGGCCCTCCAGAGCAAGCTTCTTCAAGCTATTTTACCTTCTCGCAAGATGCCCATAAAATTGAAGGATTCGTCTTAGGCAAATGGTTGAGTCTATCTCAGATGTACGATTTCTGCGGAATGGATACATTCGTGCGTCTCGCCGTCCATATCTCAAAGATTTTTTCTTGTAAGTTTTAATCTTTTCACGCCGCTGTCTGAACAGCTTCCTCTTCCAGGCAAGTAAACCAAAATGAATACCGACATATACAAACACGAATGAAATGCCGATTGGGGGCAGATTATCATTCACACATCACACACGATCCTTCTGATCATTTTTTTTAAAAGGACAGCTGGAAGAGTGGAGATTCACCCTTTCCCGGAACCGTTTTAGAAGCTAGGGCTTCCTTGTCGGTCCCACTCATCAAAGCTAATAAATACGCGACTTTAATTTAATTACATTTTTACAATTACAAAACGAAAAAGAAGAAGAAATTCAATATGGTTGTTAGCAATTAAGATTTAAAATTGAAACCCTCCCCTCCCCTCCAGCGTCCCTTAAGCACTGTCTTTATTCATAAAATAATTATATAATATAAATCCATAGAACGTAGCTTTACATACAGACGGAAAATTAATGTAAAATTAAGGTGTATTGACACTCAGGGATCCATTAATCAAAAACACTCCCAAAAGAGGGACAATGGACAAGACACAAAATGGATTGAGTCACACTTACACGGACAGACTAACGGAGTTGCAAAACACGAGGCATAGAGAGTGAGAGGTATGCGCATAGGTGGAGTCCCATCCACGCAGTCCGGCCTGACTACCCACCTAAGGAGCTCCAACGAGTCACTCATACCCGAATAAATCCTTGTATAAAACAAGATTCGACCCTTCTGATCTGATACGCACGAAATAACCTAAAATATCCATAATACATATAAGATCGGATACACTCAGGGAGTACCATCCATATTCCGCACGATTACTTGCAATACCCAGCATAGTTGGACGAGCTCGCTAACCACAGACAAATCCGGTGCCATTTGTTTAAATACATCCAACCCCGTCACGGGTGTGCTGCCGTTGCGGCGAGCCGTTTATCTTTGGTTTGCACCCTCGCTTACACCCTACTTTACTGAATATAAAATTTGCATCTCGCAGGAAACGCAGGCGGGTCATGTACCGTCACCACCACCAACACCTCCTACGTCATCACCACACGATAGTTCCTGAATTTCATCTTAACAGCGGCCGCTTTAGTTATCATTAAATTAACCATTATTAGAACTTATTAATAAATTAATATACATATATGATACAATACATGTTAAAATAATTTTAAAAATATCTTCCGGCACAAGAATACGAATATTAATATTAACGAAGTTACGAATTTATTAAGTGTTTTAACAGCCGCGAATTATGGTGGCTAACGAACTTAGCCTAGAATCTGATCAGAACCATGAAAACCACAAAAATCTTACATTATAATGTCTTGGATAGCGCCATACGCCATGTGAGCGAGAATCATCTGACTAACCTTACGGTTCTTATATCGTTTTAACACTAAGCTAATGTGTTTTCAATACTAGTATGTTCATTAATCTTGCAGCAGGGTGCAGCCCCTGGTTGAAGATAATTCAAAATGTGTCCAAAATGTTACTCGTGAATGTGTCTACAATGATATGCGTCACTTTACTGACACGTTCACAAGCGACGCACATGTAATGATGTGCGTCGCTTGTGAACGTGTCAGTAAAGATGTTCGTCACCTGTGAATGTGTCTGTAAAGATGTTCATTACTTGTGAATGTGTCTACAATGATATGTGTCAGCTGTGAATATGTCTGTAATGATGTGCGTCACTTGTGAATGTGTCAGTAAAGATGTTCGTCACCTGTAAATGTGCTGTAAAGATGTTCATTACTTGTGAATGTGTCTACAATGATATGTGTCAGCTGTGAATATGTCTGTAATGATATGCGTCACTTGTGAATGTGTCTGTAAAGATGTTCATTACTTGTGAATGTGTCTACAATGATATGTGTCAGCTGTGAATATGTCTGTAATGATATGCGTCACTTGTGAATGTGTCTGTAAAGATGTTCGTCACTTGTGAATGTGTCTGTAAAGATGTTCGTTACTTGTGAATGTATCTATAATGATATGCGTCACCTGTGAATATGTCTGTATTGATGTGCGTCACTTGTAAATGTGTCTGTAAAGATGTTTGTTACTTATGAATATGTCTATAATGATATGCGTTACTTGTGAATATGTCTGTAATGATGTGCGTCACTTGTGAATGAGTCTATAATGATATACGATTCTTGTAATGTGTCTGTAATGATATGGGTTACTTGTGATTGTGTCTATAATTGTGTTATTTGTTAATGTCATCAATGTAGATTCTGATACCGAAAACATTCACCAGTACGAAGTTTTATGCATGAATAACTTATGCGTTGATTTACAAAATTGAGGTGATCTGTAAAAAAAAACATCTGTATGGTGTAATTGTTATAATTATTTGCTTTTCATGGTAACAACTGTATGAATAATGCCATTATTATAATTGTTTACCCTTTATGCTGAGTATGTACAGCGTGTTGACCTTTTGACGCTGCCTAAATAAATAAAAAGTGTTTTTCTACACCCGGGCAACACCGAGATTTTCAGCTGGTACAAAATATTTTATTTCTTTTTCAAAGTAATTAAAATTATATAATCCTCTCAGTCTCCCAGTTCTAAAGAAGCACTCATATTTTCCCGACGTAAATAACAGGACTAAAAAATGTTTTTCTAATTCCCCTGAAAGGTATTTCAAATCCTCTGGCGTTTAAAAGCCTTTTTACAAACTCGATAAAAATAACATTAATCCCCGATTTAAAAGGGTGAAGGACAATACTGTAATGTCAAAACAAGGACGTTTCGGGTCACGCGGTGGGCGCGGCAGGGTGGACCGGGTTTCGCATTGCAGACGTGAAATCACAAAGGTGGTAAGATAATTACTATATTTTTTTAATATATTGAAAAAACTTAATCGAAAGAAGTAATACTAACAAAATGAATAATAGTAAGAAATAAAACTATTAGAAACATTAATTGCAATTAATACTCTTTAACCGTTTGAATGCTACGCGTCGCAAAAGCGCTGCGATCGTTTGTATCGAAAATTGCTTAGCACTAAAACGGTTAATACCCAAGATTAGCGATACACAATGGACTCCTGGTACCGACACAGTCTGGAGCGGAAATGAGATCACTTAGGCGTATATGTGGCAGATCTATTTATGACCGAGTAAAGAAAAAATGTAAAGAATAATAATAGTGAGTAAGATTTAGAAAAGATCACTTAGGTGGTTAGGTCATACGAAACGGACGAATGAGGAGAGAATAATAAGAAAGATTTATGACGCAAGTGTCGAAAAAATATTTTTGTTGCTACCGAGATGTGAACCTGGATCCTTTCTTATCCGGAGAAACGTGTTAATCGATTACACCACACAGACAGAATAAATTGATGACAAATTGTCGAATTTATATTTTATATTTATTCGATAAATTTTAATTTTCCTGTATCTATATCTTTCTAATTGATACAGTTAATTTGTATTAAAATACCACAGAACTGCGTTCTGAAAAACTTCTACTTCATTCAAATGTGTAGCATGACACAAAGCATTCTTCGGATCCAATTATCGCCACTCTTTTGCATGAACTTCTTCACTGAATAAGATTTTTTGATAAAAATATGGGTCATTTTGCAGTTGTTCAAGCGACCAATCAGCAAACTTAAGACGCGATAAATTATAATTTGGATTTGATTCTAACTAACTGGATTTTAGTACGCATGAGATGCGGGTTCTAATGAGACGAACACCTATCAGAATAATAATAATAACAATAATTTGATTGTAATAAGAAGAAGTTTAATACAATAAAAATTTTTTAAGAAATTGGAGACAATTTCTGTCGAAAATTTATATCTACGGTAATTTTACATTAAAAAAACACGGACGACATTATCCGTGTTTTTCGATCTTCCGTTCCGTGACTCGTGATTATGTCTTCATCCAATATCGCAACGAGGTACAGAACTTAACAGGTAGTAACATCAGGGTGCGGCCGATCAGTAGTGTCATCAGCTATAAATTTTCCGTCAAGACAGTAGTCAATGGAGTCGAAGAGAATGAATGAATATGTGGCCCTGGTGATAAGACTCACTGCGTATGCTTTGCCGGGCTGATGTAATCGGAGGGTGACTGATTCTTCAGACTTTATACAAAATACGTCATGTTATGCACAATTGTTTACTTTTTTTTACTAAAACTTCAGTCGAACTCAAAAAAAAAAAAATATATATATATATATACAATACAACCCATTTACACCAATAACCGCAGCTACCCGCTCACGGGATCCCAAAATTCACCACAGGTTATGGCACTTGAGACATCGGAGACAAGAGGTGGTAATGTCTCATGCCTCCATCAAACATTATTCCATGGTCATAACGAGTACGAAGAGACCAACTAAATTTTCTCATTATAACCATTATATTCTCGTTATTACAAAAAATATTTAATATCCAATAAAATTAAAAGCAAGTCATGACATGAAAAATCAAAAATCTATAATTGTATGAACAAAAACATTTAAATGTAAATTACTACATTCGATCACATTACTTCTTAACAAAATTCAAAATACTGCTCCGTTTTAAAGTTTAAATGTTACTACTACTTACCACGCACACAAAATAAACACCCTTTTTTTTTAAATAAAGAATCTCGTCGGCAGACGCCGCTTTAGATTTTACGACATCTCAAGAATTAGGGTTTTCAGACCGTGTAGTGTATTTTGTTCACTATTAACAATATTTTTGTACCTTATATCCGTGAAGCGAGCTCACTATAACATATGGAAACAGGCCTGAATCAAAATAATAAATATTTTCTCATTATAACCGTGTTCTCACTATAACCGAGCTCGATATAACCGAGTTCGACTGTATTAGTAATATTGGCTCTACTCCGAGAATTTATTTGTTTTTAAACATTTTCACTATTCGACAAATAGCAAGCTCAGATGGTTAATTATGTCGGCCAATATTTCAGCTGGATAGATTACAATCCATTCTAAATGCGGCAGCACGGATAATATGTGAAGTTTCCAAATTCTCTCATATAAAATCCTTTCTACATCAGCTACGTTGGCTCCGATTCCCTGAAAGAGTTGAATTTAAATTGCGCTGGTTGATGTACGTGGCGCCTCTGTATCTTTAAGAGCTCTGTATCAAACTCTTAGGTCAGCCTCTACTTCATCCGCCAGAAAGGCTATAGAATCGACCAATCATTACCAGAAGTCTAAATTTAGTGAACGGGCATTTACGGTGGTAGGCCCAAAAGCGTGGAAATCTTTACCCTCCGTCATAAAAAAGTGCATCAGAAACTATTTAAGAAGAAACTAAAAACGCACCTTTTCAAAAAATCATTTCCATAAGTGAAAATAACAATTTTTTATTTTAAAAACAAAGATAATGTAGGACTATAAACAATTTATGTGTAAAAGTTTTTACGAAAATGTCGCTATACAAATTATCCAATATAATCGATGACTGACTTTGATAATAAGCTTTAATAACTTTTTTTATTTCTTTATTGCATAAATATTCATTTTAATTATTATTTTTTGCCAAACTGCATTCAATTTGAAAGGTTCAATGATAAAATGGCACAATATTCTGAATAAAAATAACAATGACAGCTGTCGAAATATTAAATTCTATCACATTTATTAAATAACCCCTCAGACCACCAAATAAATAGACGTGAACTAAACCAAATTCTTTGTCCCAAATTTTTTATTTTAGTGACCGCCCATGTGATCACTCGGTGCCACTCACGCAATCAAAGAGCTCAGCGATTTTTTTTTTAAATATGACTCTATTCAGGCGAAAATTTAAACGTTGACAATATAACATGCATTAATGTAAAAAATACGTCTTGTTTACAGAAAGCTTTAATTTTCGAAGAGTAAATACTTTTACTGCTGCTTAAATGTGCCATAATCTATCGGAATTATGTTTCGTTGGTTATATGTGTGTAGAATGCCCCTCGCTTTAAATATTCTAAACCCCTCTCTTATATATACACTTCATATCACATCTATTCATTTACTAGTCTGTGGATAGCCCTATGTAATAAAATTCATTACGTGTTATTTTAACGAATAGTTAATGTAGATGTTTTTAATGATGATAATGATAGTGTTGACGACTATGTATATATAAAAAAAATTATGGAGCAGATAAAATATTATGACATTTTTGATAGCAGGCAACCTACCAGATATTTGTTGTTTTTCTTTAACTTACATTGTATTTTAACAAATGACTTGACCTTGATTGGACAAACATGGCGCATGGCGCATTTGAAATGGATCGTCTAAAATGATCTTTCGCATTTTCCAAGAATGGATATTCAGTCGACATATCGCGTTTGACGTGGGTGATGTTCATCGAGCGAAATAATCAATTCGACATGTCCCATTTCATTTCTTCGACTTTTTGAGGTTATGCCTGTGACAAATTTTACATTATACTTTTTAGAAATCAAGTGCAAAGCAGTGCTCGGAATTGGTCGGAGCAAATCGTAACTCTGCTTCGGATCGTGGGATTCTCGCAAGTATAGCCTCGGCTCGTAATATCTTTTCAGTTTCAGTTACAGATTCTGTTCGTTATTCTATAAAAATTATTTATAAGTCAAAAGATTTAGATTTTATTATTGAAATTCTGTTATATGAATGTACCGTACCTACTGCAATATATTTTTAAAATGCCGATACTACGTTAAAGGAACAGTGGACGACAAATAAATTACAATCGATATGCTTTGCCGAGTGAAACTAACATGAGAGCACGAGTTTCCAATGACCCATGTCCACGATGATCTCTTAATGAAACGTTATTTTTTTAAATTTATTTAGACACATCTAATTATAATAAGTATTGTACAACTAAAAAAAAAGGCAGTTTGTTACTATATTTTATATAGATTTTTAAATTGCATTGCCCAACTAGGCAAACCTGTTTTAGTGCAAATTGGCAAACAAATTATGTTTCATAAAACCAAACAACTCATTGAAAACGAGGCAAAACACAATAAAATATTAAATGAAACATACAAGGCAAGTAAACGTAAAAATATATAAAATGAGAGAATAAAAATACAATATGTAAAAGAATGTAAGCACATAAAGGTAAAGTAAAATATGAAAGGTCAAAGCTATAATGCAGTCAGTACAACACACAAATGCAGTTATTAGAATTATTTCACAATATAAAACAGTTTTCTCTCAATGTCTGCTCTACCTAATTTCAACAACCAATTAAAAACATTATTTTTAACTGTTCGAAGGTTTTTGGTGGAATTCCATGATTATTTTGTAAATTGAGTTAAACTCTGTTTTATTTCATTGTGTTAAATGATATATAACGTTTTCGGGAACATGGAATGTGGAATAAAACAGAACTTGACTCAATTTACAAAATATTATTTTTTAGAAGCTTTAACGTCACTTAAAGTTTTCATATTATATAATAATATTATTTGATTATATATTCTGGGAGCTTGATCTGGGACCTTTGATCTCACACTCTGTCAAGTTTATATTTTAGCGAATTTATCAATTTAAATCGTATTATCTCACTTTTAAATAATAAATTTTAATCAATTGCAAAACTTTATTTATACTTTATCACCACATCCACTTCACGTCCACTTCAACATCACAGAATCCAAAATATTACTCACCATGGAAACCAATATTTTTCTTCAATATTTGCAAAATTACTTTGTAACCTCATTTTATATAAATAATTAGACAAAATACTTTGTTTAAACCACTATTTATTGATTATTCTACACGTTTCGATACCTATGGTATCTTCTTCAGGAAACAATGTATACTGAAATTAAAAAATAGAAGCATAGCATTTTCATAAAAACTAATATGAAAACAAAATTTAGAAGGTGATTATTTGCAAAGAAGATTTGGTTATTTATAATATTTACCTTACTATTTCTAATTTATCTAATTGTAAACCCCTAGTATTTGTATGTATAATTTCTAAACTCTTGTTAATATCAAAAGAATGGTTTGTTTCCAAAAGTTAACTGGAAAATTCTGAATAATTGTTGTTATTTAGGTATCTCATGTTTTTCTTTCGGAACAGTGCTGCAGCAGCGGAGTCTTCTAAAAGCTTTCAAGAGACCATCAGCTAATGTGATACACACTTTTTCACTGATGTATATGATAAACTAGATTCAGTGCATGCTTGAAGATCTCTAAGGTACTTGATCGTTTAATGTTACCTCGGGGCTTCACATGCCTCAACTAATGAAGCAATTAAACTATTCTGACGTGGTATGGCGGTTGCTGAAGTACCTCACCCCTTTTAGGTAGCTGTGCTTATATTGATTAGTGATGCCTACCACACCGGCAGCCTAAGTGTGATTTATGTATGGGTACTTTACTTTTAATGTGCGTATTTATTAATGTATAAATAGAACCAAAAATAATGAATATTTACGATATTTATTAATCTTTTTATATTGTATTTCAATTATTTTATTCGACGTAATTTTATTTTGTTTTACTGCGGTGGGCAGTCACATGCGATGAGCATTTTTAAAAGGTTTAATGTATATTTTTTTATGCGTTGTATCATTAAAATGTTATTGCTCTGTAAATTATAAAATTATATTTATAAGATAGTCAATAGCTTTTTCACTAACTTAAAATTGTTGGTCTCGAGAACAGTTCACAACATCCTAGTTGCGACGTTAAGATTTACTCGTACTGAAATAATTTATGTAAAATACGACAGTTTTTCAATTATCGGTTTCTATCCACTGCCGGATGAAGGCCTCCTCGAGTGTCTCTCACTCTTATCCGCCCATAGTTATTCGCTGCTATAATTTGATGATTCCGTCAGTTGAGCTGGTTTCGGGGCCGCCCGTCAGTTTCTTAATTCCCCCCAGGTACCACTGGACAGCTGCATTTATCCAACGATCGTCCGTCCTCCGAGCGATGTAGCCTTCTCATTTCATTATTACAATATTATTATTACAGATCAATGCTCAACGTGCCCCAAATAATCAAGGATAGATCACATATCGCGCAGTCAAACCTAACTCATAGTCATAGAACTCCGACTGGCAATGCTGGAATGACAGGAGTAGGAACCTGAAGATGGAAATGATGGAATGATGGTAATGATGGAAATTTTTATTGATATTTTGCAACGTCCGTTTACAGATCATATCCACTCGCGTTATTTATTTTCAAGCTCTATAGTGATACTCTGTTCTCATTAGATTATAACGCTTAAGACATCTGTATGAGTCTTGATTTCGAGAGAAGCTCCAGAGGTCAAAAAATTGTATTCGCTAAGCCATTAATTTAAATATTATTTGTTGTACGTTGTTGACATTTAAAATATCAGTTTTCCGTCCATAATTAACAGTTAATTCATTTAATTTTTTATACGTTAGTAAGAAAAATGACGACGTCTCCCTCTACTCTTGAAAAGTAATGTTTTGTGATTACTCTTCACGTCACATCAAATTTATAATTTAGTATAGTTTATAGTTTCAACCTAATCGACCGTCAATTTCAATACTTCAAATTCATTTATTAAAAAAAAAAGGGCTTATTAATTTTTTTTATTGTTAATATAAATAAACATAGCTAATTAAAATTAATTATAAAACATAGTGTATAAATACACTTTTATCTAATTTAGCATCAAATATTAATATGTACGTCTTGTACATACATAGATTATTTTATTTGTACATATTTGTTTTGATTAAGAAACTAACACCCTGATTACTAATTGCCCGTGAAGTTGGGTTAGGTAAATTACGTCTTCAACTTCAACAACGGAAGTTGAAAGTTAAATCTTAATACTGCAATCTCCGTTATCATAATTTACAGTAGAAATTCCATGTCCATAATAATGCTCTAAAATAAAAACTTGGTGTTTGTAGTAGTCATGGTGGTTACAGGACTATCTCTGCCAAATTCTTCATTATTTACAATTCGCCAAGGCCACCTGCACGTGCAAAGACTTATTCGACCTTCTTAATATTTTCCATTCGGTCTAGAACAGTTGTTCCATGAAATGTCAAGAGTGTTCAAACGATGAAGACGTCCTTGTAAGGTCTGTGATCAAAAAGACTGGCGATCAGATGAAAGATGGTCGCAAAAATTCTGCAGAGCTTGGCGCAGGTTCCGGGGTTTCTTCTGAGGTTAGTCTTGCTGTGCCTCCTCGGCATTAGGTATATGTTGTCCATTGTTGACCTTGATTTTTCTGAAAATAATAACACAAAGTTCAGTTTTTCAGTTTATTCAGTTTTTCAGTTTATTCAGATCAAGACTCGGTTACTGAAAGTGCCTTGTTCATGACGTGTCATATAGATTATTCAGAACACTTAAAATTTTATCTCTTATTTATATTAAGCCGATTGAGTGATTTTATTATGATAAAAAAAATTCGAAAACGGGTTGTTTGATCGTTGGTAAAAAAATATTTACTTCTCGAAAGTACATCGAGTAGTAAACTAATTTTACTTTACGATATCCGATAGTAAAAATGGGAACCAATGGTTAAAAAAGTTTCAGTATACAACAATTCAATATCCCGCTATTTTAATGATGACAGTTTGCCCGATGATGATCTCGTTGTTTAATATACATTACCACATAATCCGAAAAAATTTCGCCACCAAAGTGACAGGTGTCAAACGCAGATGCGAATAAAGCTATAGATAAAGCATAAAATAAATCATATTTCATGATTTGACAATAGTAAATTTGACGTACCAATAACCGACAAATGTTTTTTACCACGGGCTACGGTAAAAAGTTACCATAGTAAAAATTTACTACTGATCACACAACCGGTGAAAGTATTGCGAACACCTTAAGATGAACTCGTAATTTATTTCGAAACTCCAGCAAAAATGTACGTGTATATGGAAATCAATTCCAATTTTAATAAAACCCATGTTGTTAAATACAGATTAAATTTAACCGCTTAAAATGTGTCGCCACAAAATTAAACATATTTTTAATTTATCCTCCAAAGGACGAAGATTTCATGGGAGAAGTCTCGAAATACTGTTTTTAATACGTATTGAGATAATTTTATTTCCACGAAAATGAACAGGTATTTTAAATTTAATTAAAGAATAATCGAGGCCTTAGAGTACTTTAGAGAAAGTGGAATGCGGGGATGATAGTATACTAAAGGAACTGGAGTCCAGGAATATTAGACTAATCTGAAAAACAAGAGAAAAGGGATGAAGGTATAATTATTTTATTAAACGAAAATGGTGTATGGATAAAATTAATATGAATGAAATTATTGCAGCGTAACTTTGGAAAAGAAAAAAATATGACGGTGATGTCTAGAAACAAAGATTTTTAGAGTTTAACAGTTTTAACAGAGTTTTAACAGTTTTTCAGAGTTTTAACAGCCGTTCAGAATCTTACGTGTATATCTGACCTTTCTGATGCAAGTTCATCATCAAAGCTGACGATGAACCCTGCAATGGAACCCGAAACATCGGCCAGAAAGGTCAAATATACGCGGCAGATTACCCCAGAAAAATGTACATAGAATATTTAGAGAATTTAAAAAAAAAAAAAAAGATTATTTATTAAGAAGAGAACATTATTATAGTGAAGCAGCAGATTTTTCAGAACATTTTTTTGTGATATTTTAATACAAATTAAATGTATCTGTAAAGGTTGCAACAAAAATATTTTATTTTCCTGTATATCTTTATAATTGATACATTTGTATTAAAAAAATATATTCTTCCAATTCTTGTATTAATTTAAAATACTTAAGACGTTAATAGTTAAACAGTGGTTTGAAAAAGTCTCAAAGCGAATAGGGCAGATGCACTTAAAGCAGTAGAATAGGCGGTCTATCCGTATCTAGAGTACTCATAGAGTATCATAGACTCTAGGAAATCGGAAAAAAAATTAGACAAATATAATTTGGACGTATGTAACATGTTAAAGATGACAGTGTGATGAAATTAATTAAAATTAGAAGATTACGATGGCTGTGGCATTTGCATCGCTTAGAAGACGCAAGGGAGCAGAAAAGGGAGGGAAGAGAAGAGAAGAGAAGGGACGGTGATATACTAGATATACTAGAAGAGAGAAGCCACAGATAATAGAAAATGGCTATAACTCTTTGGCAATGCTTCATGAAATACATCGTACGAGGTTCCTCAGGAAGATCAAGAAGCTGGGAATTGAACAAAACGTGCAGAAATAGCTCAGGACAGGCTGGAGATGGAGACATGCGTCAGACCCGAGTTGTATAAAAGTGAGAAAGAAGAGATAAAATAAAAACGGAAAAATTAAATAAGTTGAAAAATTGACAGTTTTACCTCAATTTTCGCATGGTTTTAAAAGTTCTTACTTCGTAAAAATTACCTACACAATATTATATATGAATTTTAAAATGAAATTGTTTTCAAAAATACTCAAATTTGTATCGAAAAAGATGTTACATGTCATAATTTAAAAATAGAATATGTATAATTATTCAAATAAAACAGACGTAGGTACCTCGAATTAAAGTTCTTCCAGCTGACACTCTGAGCCAAATGATCGATATTTAATAATTCAGTCCTATAAATTGCCAAACGGCCCGAAATAATTCATCGACAGATATTTTATAAGAAATTGATAATGTTTGATGATAAACATGTGACGGTGGTGTTACCGAGCATGGTTCAGATTCGATAGGCGGAATTTTTGATGTGTAAATATCTTGCTCTTGCCCCCCTCCCTCATCATTACCCCAAATTTCGTACTAGAATAATTCAGAAAAATATGTTTTTTTACGTCCCAGTAGGTAGGTAAAAATCTTTTTTGTGAATTGTTTATTTGTTGAATGAAATCTTATTTGTGTACCTGCTTAAAAATTAGAATTTAAATAAGTATTCCATACCTAGTATCTACATATACAAAGTATACCCATTTATAACGAATGAAATTGTAAAATAAATGTGGCGCTGCAGATAAATACTTTTCATCAACAATAAATCTATGATCTGATCTATGATGACAAATTTATGATCCAGATTTAAGATAAATCCATGATCTGCCTGAGCAGTTTTTCGGACACATCACCCCCAGAAAGTACGACAATCTAAAGAAGCTGGTGTTGATTGGAAAGGTGGAAGATCTATATAAAGCCACTAAGCCCTTTATTGTGTCCTTTGAACTGTAAATGCCCTGCTCATATCTCATAAACCTGGCCGTTTAATCAAGCACTTTACAGCCTTTTTTTTTTAAATAGAGATGCGTACTCGGAATTCGTGTCACATCAATATTCTTATTATTTTCAAACTAAACTAAAAACTATGACTAGATTCTATGAAAATAGGACTAACTTGCTGGTGTCCTGGAATAAGGCGCAAATCCCCGACCACTAGATCACTAGGCCAGCGTCTTAACCACTATACTAACAAGCTACTCATTCTATGTCGTCTAGTATTCACCAAAATTCAGCAGCAATTCTTCGCTATGTAACAACTCCGAAAAAACCACCTAAAGCAACCACTTCTCGGACGCATCTCCAATGAGCACTTCCAGTCATCAACTTTAATTTATAATTTAACTTCAACCTGTGTATATTCATTTTGGCATCATTCTACAATAAATGCCATCAATTGTAAGTCAACGATTTATTTAGCACACCTGCTCTAGTCACAGCTCAACCAGACGCACAAGCAAACATGTTCACCGCGATATTCACATACACGCAGATGAGGAGATTTAAGGCCCTCAGTCTCACCGCAAGGCAAATCCTTCTGACATCTTTATACAGCACCGTAATCAAGTAAACAGCACTGCCTAACGGATGACGCATAACCTACAAACCCCGTCACTCCATTCGGGTGACAGCCAACAATCCAATCCAAACAATAAGCATCCCCTAAAGAACCATTCATCTCGGCAGTGGTCTAAGGCGTGTTTCTTTCGTTTCGAGATATTTAAAGGTTTGCGTTTGAATTGATTGAAACATATTTTTATATTACACAACACAATGTTTCAAAATTTATCTAATCTACTAGATTTATTTCGACATATAAATGTTGCATGCAGCTTATGAGAAAATACAAAATTTATGATTAAAATGACTTAATCTGTTATCAAAATAAACAATGGCGGAATACCGTCGATAATCGTAACAGTACACTGAATATAACGCTACAAATTTTTCACAATTGTTACAATTCCCATCATATTAATGTATAACGATGTGACGCGAAGTAATTGATAAAACTCCTCTTTTCAATTTCTTGACTTGGACCACTTTCATAATAATGGGCACATATAATAAATAATCGTACTTACGAACATCCTAAAATATTCGATATATGTAAGATATGTTTTTTATTACTATCATATTCAACTCTCCAAAACTTGCTCTTCAAATTTGAACCACGATTATTTGTTTTTCGTCAAAACAATGTGGCCATAATTCATAATTTGAAATATTTGTTTTCATTTAGCAATAGACGCAATTGAAGCAATTCTTTATTTTTTCTGTTTGTTTTGTTCAAATGCAAATTCAATAATTCTATATGAGCAACAGGTTGTATAGGTAAATAGTCTAATTGTTCAGCTGGACCTTCCTCGTGTCTGACTTCACCGACGGCTGCAGCAATAAATCTGTCATCCTCAGTCGCTATAGTTAGGGGTGAACAATGATTGTTAGAGGTCAAGGGGCGATCAGCGCTCGGCTGGACAAACTTCGAATATCTCAAGTCTTCAAATCAAACAACTACTCCTTAACCTTTTAAATGCCACGAACGCGGTAGTACGCCAAGCTATAAGCGTGTTAATACGCACCTGAACGCACGGCCGAAGACAGCCGAAGACAGGTCGTAAGCCCTGTAATACCGATACTTCTAAACTTCCCATATAATATTGTTTAATAACAATACCTTTCGAGAAAAAAAATTCAGTAATTGTATATTCTTGGACATACTCAAATATTGTTAAATAATTGTATATAAAATAATACTTTCTTCTGAATATTTGTTTGTTTTATTAATAATATATAAAAAAAATTAAACATACAGAGATTGGTTTTCTTTGTAATGTATACTATAAAGTAAAAATCATTTTTACATCATATTAACAAAATCACAGTACGAGTAAAAAAATTAAAAAACTGGATGTGCTATATCTCCAAAACTAGAGCTGATAGAAACAATATGATACTTTTTTAAATCAGCGGCCTAATTGTATTCGGGAATAGGTCAAACTTTTCAGGTACCAAAATGCATGTTGGGCAGTGTTATAATTACAAATCTGTATTTATTTGCTTTTTATGATGATGACAATGCACAACATGGCTCAGAGAAGCGTCGAGAAAGATATACTAACGAATGAATACGATCCAAATCAAACTCAAGACGTAGGACACCAGGAGACAAAGCTGAAATGACAGTGGACAGAGCATCTGATGAGATGAGAGGACAATACAATGGCGGAATGTAGGCAGACCGAAGGCCCCCTGAACTGATGTCTTACGGGCAGTAGCTGATAGACAATGGACTCAGGATACCAGCAACAGAAAATCTTAGAGAAGCAGAGAAAATTAAATCTTGGAAGTTGGGGGAGACATATGCTCCGTGCTGAACGCAAAGATGCTGAGGACGATAATGATGATTATATAGTCTATAGGCTCTGTATAGCGATAGATATATGATGTACAACATTCTTATAATACGAGGGAGAATCAAAAATTATTTACACCTTCGCCTAAACACACCTCCAAGGTTGTCATACTGCCTTCTGTGCGTGCATGCTTAGAGTTGGTACGACTGCGGTCACGTCTCCGAAATTTGATCCCGATCGCATCATTTACCTTCCGGCTATTTCGGTGTAAACATATTTGCTCCGCTAGCAGTTTGCACCGAGGAGGAACAATGAACAGTGATTCGATTCAAAAGGGCTAAAATTCATCGTAGACTTTTATCACAGTACGGGGACAATACTTTATCAAGTAAAAGTGTTTTTTTGTGGATCGATAAGTTTAAAAGTGGCCGGACGAGTGTGACGCATGAAGAGGGAGTAGGACGCCCCTCAACCTTCACCGCGGACGACAAGATGAATAATAATAAAATAGTCGAGTTACCATCAGTGAGGTAACCATCAGTCATGGTTCTGCCCGTCAAATCATCCACGACGAGCATGGCTTCCGTGAAGTCTGTGTAAATTTGTTAATGGAGAAAATTTTTGACATGCCCTCGTACAATAAATTAGATATTATTTATTAACGTATTACACATATAAATTATATATTATAAACAATATTATACATGTACAAATAAAGCGAACATTCAAACCATACCTATTACATTCGCAATGTAAGAGTTGTTCACTGTGTCTTTAACTATGTGCTAAAGGAGACAGGTTCAACCGTTATATCTAAACATACAAATAGGAAACAATTATTTACAGTCTAAACCAGAAATATTTAATAATATAAACATAATAAATCTTATTTGTAGGCTTTATCTACATTGTTTAATCTATTTAAAGGCTATGTAGGAGAGAAGACCGAAGCTATCAAGATGTGAATATATGAAGCAATGATTCAATATTGTACGGTGGTACAGAAATATTTTCCAGTTCACTATTATTAGGACTAGGAATCTGTTAATATATGGGCTGCCGATTGCACGCCAAAAATCACGTAATCACCAATACAAGTGGTGTTATTGTCCGACGATGCTTAACTTACAAATGGGAATGGGACGATGTATATAATGTAATAATGTGGATACCTACTACATTACAGTAAATAAATTTACTATATCATTATATGTTCACTTCTGATGTATAAAAATATGATGACAAACAAATGTCAAATAAATAAGTAAAATACGTTATGGTCCATTGTCGAATATTGTAAAAAATAAATAATCATTTTTAAAACATTACTTGGAAATCCTTAATAGTTTTTATTTTTTATTTTGTAGCAGCCCTGATTATGTCAAACGCCAGGTGATAAAAGATGGAGCATCTCAGGCGCGCCCCATAAGCCGTCACTATAGCATCAGACATGGCGCTCTCACTTCTGATTGGAGCGTTCCTCGCCATCCAGGTCAGTTGATTATCATAACTAGGGTTGACATTCGCAATAAGACGGTTTTCACGCTCGTGGGGCATCCATGTTGTGGTCGGATATCTCAAGTATTTTATTTTAGGACATCACCGACGAATGGGGCAGTAACTTTAATGTTTATGTTATAAAGCGACATCATAATATTTCACCTTAGATCGGGTTGTTACTAGAGATTCCAACTATTCGACATCATCAACTATTCGAATATCGAATAGTAAAACTAAAAATATTCCAATAGTTTCTAAAGTATGGCAACAGTATGAAATTAATTTTGAATATTATAAGTTCATCAAAATTTATAAGAAAACGAGCTAATTTACCATAAACTGTTTATTTATTGTAGTTTTAAAAATGACAACGTTTCGTATATTAAACTTGTTCTTAATTTTGTTTTTATCGTCGCTGCAGTTGAAAATATTCGCTCAGCAGCGGTTGACGTTGGCGTAACTCAAAAGTATTTTAAATTGTAGGTCTAACGTTTCTGTCTTTTTTTTTAAATTGTTCAAATATCTAAAAAAGAATTATAGATTATTTGAACAAATATTTGTAATTTCTACGAGGGATAAAATGGTGCTTCTTAATTTAATCTCGGACATTGATGAACTCTTCGAACAAGCAACGGGTATCTCTTCCACGTCCGAATCAGAATCCTGAGAATTGTTTAATATTCCATACTTAGAAATTAATACGAATACTATTCGAATAGCTGCACAAATATTCGAGTATCGAATAGTAGAAAATGGCCGAATACATTCGGTTTGAAATCTCTAGTTGTTACCCAATGGGGTAATGTAGAGATGTAAAAAAAATACTGTGTTTAAAAAAATAATAATTAAAAATGTGATTAGGCATGAGATAATCACACTAGATTGTTCGAATTATCAAAACATGTTAACAGTTTTTAATCATTTTAACATTAATTATATATTGTATATATTTTTTTTGTTTATATTCCCCATAAATGTGATTCATTAAAAATTCTAATTAAAATAATGTGTATTGAATGCCTACGTAATTATGGTAACAGCGGCTCATCCGTGAAAATAATTCAATGTGGTTTCAATTTAATTTTAAATCATGTAATCAATTTATCAAAATGTAATTATCGTGTTGTTCCGAAATTGATTGCAGATTTTAACCTTTAAATCTAATTAAATACAACTTTAGAATAAATAAATAAATATTATTACTCGAAATATTTCACGCATTTTTGCCAGCAAATTGCAAGCTTGTGTATGAAATAAAACAGGTAGATTAGAATATAAGAATTATCTAAAGGTATTTTCTGCCGCTTCATTGTTGTTGAATTTTATGCAGTAAATAATTATCACGTTGCTTGAAAAGAAAGATGGCACCTCTTCGGTTAATCGCTTCTGATCAAAGTCGCGTGTTTCTTCATCGATTTCAATTATATATTTTTAACATCTTCCAACCTTTTTACATTTTAGAATGTTTCTGTTTCTAAAATTTTCGAACCAACGCACTCTTCGTTCAGAAGTACCTCTTTCACCCTATGTCCTGTTTGAGATGCACAATGTCCGTGTTTAAATTCACGTAAAAAAAATACACGTAATTCCCTTCGCGGCCGATGGTGGACACTGCGTGGCTAGGGCTTCCATATACTATATTTCAATGCAAAAATCCCTTATTATATGGTTTTAATAATAGTTCATAGTGCATTATTATTATATTGCTTAAGATAAAATATAAATTCTATAGAAGCCCTGACCGTACAGCGGCCACCACGGACCGCACAGCAGCCACGATAGCCGCCCGCAGGACCTAGCGGCAAAATTAATTGGCTGTTGCTTTTCTGCTAGTGCATTCTGTATCGCCTTCCCTGAAATTGTGCAAACGGTGTTCTTACGTATCGACTTTGAAATATAGATATCCACATAAGATAATATTGAAAAAACTGAGATCACGTTTATATAAATGATTATTAAACAAACGTAAACATTGCAAACCTTCATCTGTCATTTATCTCGCATCGCATTTGACAGTACGATCATAGATAAGATAGATGCTCAATATAATTGCCAGTCGTAAAAATTCGTACAATTTCACTTACATTACGGATCCAATAACATATCCAGATCATAGATGAAAGATGATTAAAATGATGTGATATTAAAATCTGCCATTATATTCGGAACCAATAAATTTAGTGATTTTTTTATATCCTATAGGTATTTGTTTTCTTAAAATTTTACTTTACTAAAGAATAGATGGAAAGTTATGTGTCGTTATTGATTTAATGAGTCTATTTTCAATTTTTCAACTGTATGTACATAATATTTATAATATATATCATTGTCAAACCTTGATTGATTTATTTGCAACGTTACACCTGCACAAACATTTGATTCGCGTCATAAATTACGTTTTCATCAGTGCATACAAATACCGCATTATTTAAACAAGAGTAAATATTTTTCATCCATCACAAACTGAGCAGAATATTTTTTTAATACGGTCATCGGTGCTGGTCCGTTTGTTTCCAAACGCCACAAAACAAAACGCAATTGTGTAAATAGTTCAACAGCCACAAATTGTGAGCAATGAACATTTTGTTTAGTGTTATTAAATAAACACAGATATAATTAAAGTTTAACTGTCGAAATGCACAGAGAACAATTATGTGATATTTATTTGTAATTAATATATTATTATGTTAACATTTGAAGTACAATACTTTAAATTATCCGGGATGGTGGGGAAAAAAATTGAACCTGATAAAGAAACCATGCATAAAATTATATAATTAAAATTAGAAAGGGTTCAGCATAAATTTTTTAAGTTTATTAACTTCAAACTGTGTATACCTGTTGAACAACTGAATTATGATTCTCTGATGAGCACTTTCAATTTAACTAACTTGTCGCGTGGAAGAACTTTAAGTGATTTGTTATTTTTATTTAAACCGTGAGTCAATCACTGATATCTTGAGTCACACTCACTATCAGTGATTGAATATCTGGGAATATCGTGATTCGTGATTAATTTTTAAATTATATTTGTATTTGGTTGTGAACAGTGATTTCGCGCGTTTGCGTATAAAACGAAAATATTCATGAAGGAATGACGTTATAATTCGTGATAAGCGCCATATAGTAGATTCACTCACACTTTTATAAGGGTTTTCATTATCTTTCTAATGATATTAAATTACACTAGATATATATTAATATTACATAATTACATAATTAATATAGATATATATTAATTATGTATGCTAGAATATATTTTTTACGCAAATGAAGTTTGACTAATATAAGTAAATAAGCTCAATGTTATGTTTATTTACTTCGTGTATTGTGATATCGTACGGCACATGCGTATTAGTAATGAAACTGTGATCACAGTCACAGTTTTCAATCACCGATATTATTGAATATCAATCACAATCACACCAGTGAGTCGAGTAGCTATTTTTCTCATCACTATTTAAAATATTAAATGGCATACTGGACGCCCCTGATTTAACTGAACTGATTGTATACCACGTTCCTGCGCGGAATACCAGGTCGTCGATGCTTTTCCATGTAAATTCATCATTTGCATGAAATGCATTGAATGCACCCATACAAAGACTTCACAGGCATGGGAACGATTTTGGTCTTGTAGATATATTCCAATATTCTATGTTTATTAAGTAATGTTTTTGATGTTGTTCTGAGTCAAAGATACAACTGATTTTGATACTCGGCCATTCTCTGTCAAACCTAAATTTTTATCATTTTTTCTGTCTTAAACCTTTATTTTTTATAGTTTATTTTGCTTATTTTTTAATTTCAATTTTTCTGTTATATTTTTATATATATTCTGTTTATACACTATTTTATTGTCTCTATTTTTTTTTCATAACTTTATTTTTAATTTTAATTAAATAACACCACAACAAGACGGAAAAAACTTCCTACTTGAACACAGACGGTAGTCTAGCAAAGTAGCCAGGGCAATGCTTTATATAGGGTGGCCCAAAAAAAGTGAGAACATCTCGTAACACATGAGTTATTTCAAAACATAATATAATTAATTATAATTCTTAATGAAATTTTTTTGCAATCAAAAAGCATCAAAACATCCCATATTACATAATCTACTGGGTTTAAATCTGGACTATTCGGTTGCCACATGCCTGGCTCGATGAAATTAACATTCTCACGACGAAGAAACATTCAGAAAGTTGATTATATTTCTAGCTGTGTGAGATAGAGCTCCGTCCTGCTATAATGTCCAGTTATGCTGTAATGTCTAGCTATACTCCAGGCTTTGTTTTGAAACTCTTTGATCATTTTCCTAGCACCCCAATGTTTTTCAATTCGCAAATTTTCGATCAGAATACGGTCTTTTGTAGTGATTTTTGTCATTCTGGGCAACAATTTGAAAAAAACCAATATAAACAATGGGAAAATTAATAATCAAAGATGGCGACCAGAAATTGTCGAAAACGTAATATAGGTAAATAGGTAAGTAAGTAAATTAGTAAACTATTTAAGCTATTGTTGATACAGTTAAATTAATTTTGATGTAATTATATCACATTTTACGAAATGTTCTCACTTTTTTGGGCCACCTGTATATTCCCAAATATATGTCTTACTTTGATGAAATGTTTATCCGATTATAATATAACACACTGTACTATGAATTATTATTATTATTTATTAATAATGAACGTATTATGTTTGTAATCAAATATTTTTCTCTTTTCAGGGCGCCAGCTTTGTGGTATCCGGTTGCGTTTCATCGTAAAGTATTTTTTAAAATAATATATATTTTTAACATTTGTGCGTATTAACATATTTATTACTACAATCTAAATAATATCAAAGGTACTAGAAATACCTTTAACTATTACGGGAAACCAATAAGAATTAATCATTTTTATTCTCTCAATAAAGTATACTAGCAAACTTATTTACATTGTTTGACACGATAACGGCACACTTTCAAGCGATAGAATTAACAGCAGATCTTGTTTACTTAATTTTTATAATGCAAAATGAACAGCTTACTTACTTACCATCACGCCGTTTCCCCGTGGGGGTAGGCAGAGAGGATAGAGCGCCACACTCTTCTGTCCTGACATACAATTCTCGCCTCATCCACATTCATACATCTTGTCATACAAGCTCGCCGATTGTTGAGGCTTCTAACAGAACCATCCTCCATTATCTGGTTTACCTGGTCGTGCCAAGTCTTCCGCGGACGTCCTCTATTTCTGGTTCCCTTGCGTCATATATCTTTCTTACCATTCTCTCCATCCTCCATTATCTGGTTTACCTGGTCGTGCCAAGTCTTCCGCGGACGTCCTCTATTTCTGGTTACACTTGCGTCATATATCTTTCTTACCATTCTCTCCTCATTCATCCTTTCCATATGACCAAACCACCTAAGTGATCCTTTCTTAATCTTACTCACTATACTAACATCAGCTTTACATTCTTTTCTTATTTCTTCATTCTTTACTCTGTCATAAATAGATTTGCCACAAATACGTCTAAGTGATCTCATTTCCACTGCATTCAGTCTACTTTCGTTCCTTTTTTGCCAGCTCCAGGCCTCACTTCCATACATCAGTGTCGGTACCAGGATTCCATTGTGAACCGCTAGTCTTGCCTCGGTTGACATATTCCTGTTAGATATAATTCCATTCAAAGCACTGTTTACTTTATTTCCTTTCGATATCATTCTCAGCGATCCTTTTTTAATCTTACTCACTATAATAACATCAGCTTTACATTCTTTCTTTATTTCTTCATTCTTTACTCATAAATAGATTTGCCACAAATACAGCTGTGTACTAATATGTTGATTAATTTTTATTTGATTTCTCTAGCATGCAGAATATACATATGTTTAAAAAATGAATATATTTTAATCATATTTATTTCTGATAACATTAAGTGTCTTTAAATAGGTTAGTTTTTAACAACAAATATTATAAAAATAGGGTACCCAACACCGAAGGCATCAAACACTATATGTCCACACTGTCTTCATAAACAATCTGTAACATCTTAAAAAAGCTGATATCTGATATAATAACATATAATTTATAAAATATTTTAACATGTGTCAACATTTCAATGTCTAATTAAGCAAAGTACTAGGGCAAACTACGAGGGCAAATCAAAAATTAACAACATTTTTTCAATTCAACTTCCGGGTTCAACATGGGCAGAACCATGACCGATGTTCAAAGAAGACGCTACCTTGCTGATGGTAACTCGCCTATTCGCTAGAACTAAGAGTATACTCACTATTCTCGAGCTTGCTAAATCTTGTCGTCCTTGGTGAAGGTTGACGGGCGACCTACTCCCTCTTCACGTGTCACACATAAACAAACACTGTTACAAACACTGTCCCCGTATTAAGATAAAAGTCTGCAATGCCCCTTTCATACTCTCCAACCAGAGAAATCAAATCACTGCTCGGTAGTCCTCCTTAGTGCAAACTGCTAGTAGCCGGAAGGCAATTGATGCGATCGGGATCAAATTTTGCACACGTGACCGTGACCATGGCGAAAGTGTAGATAATTTTGACTCGCCCTCGTATTTTGTATCCACATCCAGTGAGAACTGTAATATATTGTAATAGAAATTTCATCACTTGAGCTTCTCCAAAGCAAACTGAAGAAATGAAAAAATATAATGACTGAAACTATTCTTCCTTCTAAGTATCATATTTTACAGAGATCTCTTGGCATCAACATGGGACCTGGTTGACGAAGGTGAAGTAATACCTTTCTCCCTCTTGCTGAAGAAAGAAATTGTGAAGGAATCCGGAGTGTACGGTCTTGCAGCCACAGTCACAGCGGTCGGAGAATTGGCCTGGCCTCGTCCAGCTTCTGGATGTGGACATTCTAAAGTACGTGTTTCATCCATTATACTAAGGCTATTTGTATGTCTTCAATAGTAGTCATTAGTGGATTGTATCCAATGCTGACTATGTTGAATAGATAAATCTAGGTGATCGCAGGACAAAGATCTATACAAGATGTGTACAAACTTTATTAATAGTAGTGTTTAAAATTCCTACTTAAGATATAATTTAAATAATTCCCACCTATACCCACAATAGTTTTCCAATTTCCGTACTACTGACAGTAAAAATGAAATTGTTTCTATTTCAAAAAGTTCTCTTCCTTGGCGGTCCCTTGTTATGAAGATATAATCGATTGTGAGTCCGAGAATGACTGAGGACCCCTATTCTGGAACCTCACACCCTTCCGCATATTGCGCACGTGCATCAGGATGTCTGAATCTTTTTCACCTCACGACATAAGAAGACATGGTGGGTGGTGCACTGCGCAAACATAACTTGTTGTAATGCAAGGAAAGATTGCTGGATGTCAGGACCCTGGAAGAAGGAGAACATCATGGCTAAAGAATCTGAGGCAATGGTTTAGCCAAGTAATGATAGCCAACCTCCGTTGAGCAGATAAGGCACAAGAAGAAGAAAAAGAGAAAATGTTTGCCTGTTTGCCAGGATACTCAAGTTTGTTCTGCGCTCGAAAATGTACCTTCAAAACAAAAAGGTCTTATAGCCACCTAGTTTGTATATTCCAAAGGAAAATGACTTTTCACTACAATTTAATTTAAGTGATTAACTGACATGAAATAACAAATTTTTTTTTTTCAGCTCATCAATGCTAACGTCGCCTTGCATAATGGAAACCTCGAAAGGGGAGAACTCGATGAAGCAATTAACAGTTATGCAGTCGTTTTGGCTCAGGCCGTGGACAACCTCCGTATCCTTGGTCTCTGCTGCATTGTTCCAGCACCATGGGTAAGAATATTTTCACATAATAATAGTTATGAATGCCACAAAGTTGTATATCTTCTTGGGCATTGAATGGTACATTAAATGACCATATAAAATAAATAATAATATTATTACACACAATTTCTAAGTAATTTTTCCTGAAATAATACTGTATATCATACAAGATGGGCAACCCTCCGTATATCTATCAACATTTGTAAAATTCGATATATGTACATATATAATAGCAAAATATTTTACCTACATACTTTGATTTTCACGGTAACCGCATTCATAATAGAATTAATCAAGTGAGATATCTCATTTGTTTTATATTGCAACAAGTTGTCAATATATTTTTATTTTATGTTGCTTTTAACTTTGATTTCATTAATGCTTTTCGAAGTATATTATTTATAAACAATATTTTGTTTAGCTGGTTAATGATTTATCTTGACTAGATTTTGGGCTTGTAAACAATAACAACTTAGCTGTCTTGAAACTTTAATAATAATAAAATGGACTTGAAAAAATAACAATTTAACTGTCTATAGTCTTGGTTCTCTGAGAGTCGATAAAGATGTATCTGTACTGGATGCGTCATTCTAATCCGCGGGCAAAAATTTAGGCACTGTTTCTAATGCAGTTTTTGGTTTTTACTGATGAATGAACATATATTATTAATATTATTATAGTATTAATATATTTATATACTATGGGAAATGGTCCAGCAACCGAGTGTGGTTAGACGCCCTTCACCGGCTAGACAAGGGAGAGCATAAGATACAGTGACTTCGTTTCAAGATTAAAATCACCCGCTCACTTCTTACTCCATCTGCTGGTCACCATCGGATGAATGTGCATTTATGGTATCTTAAATATGATGGTGTGAATGTGTTCGTATGAAGAAAGGTTATTCCAGAATGAAGGCGGACTTAAAATTTATATCAACAAATTATTTATTCTATAAAATTAAATTATAAAAACTTAAATCACTACGAGATTTACAGAAACTCATTGTCCAGCTGTTCAATATACAATTTAAAACCATCTCCTTCAAATTTTTTTATCATTAAAAATTAACTTTTAGTTCGAGGAAAGAAAAAAAGCTTGATCGCAGTGTACTTATCTGGTGTCCTCGTGGGTACTTTGTGAGTCCAAACCCACTTGTGGGTCCCGAAATCCGAGATACAGAACTCGGTATCCCGTACATCAGAGTTGTATGCAATTTTTCATCCTTCCTGCAGGTCCATCCATTTGCCAGGTCATCTAATTATGGCGGATCCATGCCATCAGTAAATTATCCTTCATGGGTGCGTTTGCCTCCAGTAGATACGTCAAAATATATCGGGCGGACAGGACCAGTCTCTCTGCCTGCTTCATAAATCCACAAATAATAGCGGCCCAATTCCATAGTTTCCGCAACCAATCTTTCTAACGGGATTCGAAACTTTGAAATTCTCAATTTACAATAAACAAAAAACTCAACACTTTCTTACCCGAGTATCAGACCCGAGTATCTTACAGAGTTACAGAGTACAGATTTTAATAACTTAATACATATATAGATAGTTTAATAAACTTTATGTGATGTCCTTGGGATTGTACAGTTGTATGTGAATGCCGCACCGCCGGCGCGTGTGTGTGAGGCTATAAAGGGCGGTGTGCGGCAGGGCGCGGTCTCTCTCTCTCTCTCTGCGTATCCATCAGCTTTATCGTTATACCTTGTACTAATTGTATTGTAATAATAAATGTATAATTGTTACAAAGTCTATTTCTTGGACCTTCACATTACGAGGTGTACACTGGAGATGTACTTAGAAGACAAGTACGTAACACTTTATATGGAATTTCAGGTTTTGGATGAGACAATTATACTCATAAAATATGTCCTGAATATACTATATATCTAGTTTTTCAAAGGAAAATAAACGCTCCGTCTGTGAGGACTGAAAGATCTTATCCCACAAGAGGAAATAATCTTATAATCGTACTTTTGGTCAAAGTTTATTTACATTTCAAGCTCCCAGAATATATAACCAAATTGAAAATAATATCAAAACTTTTAAGTAATATTAGAGCTTTTAGAAAAAACGTTTTAAATTGGTTATTACAATTGAGTAGAGCAAATACTGAAAGTAAACAATTTTCTATTATGAAATATCTTTAGTAATTAATGTGGCTTTGTATGACAAATGAGTTCTATTATTTTACAATTGAACTTATGTATAAGTATGCGTGAATTTGTGTTTTTGCATATATGTGTGTTAGAATATAGGATGTGAGAGAATGTGGTAATATGGGGTATGTATGTATATGGTAACTTGCTCTAAAACTAAATCTAAATGTATATTAAAATAATTGTAAAAAAATGTATGTCTATTTCTTTTTATAAAAAATTATGTGAATGAAATATATATGTTTGTTCAAAAGCAACTTTTTATAGAAATAATGTTCTAAAATACTTTTAAGAAATATATTAATGGTATTAAATGCTCTAAATACAGAATATGTTCAAAGCCTAAATTTATCTTTTTATGTACCCTGAATATTTATTTCAGCCCACTCTAGAAAACTCGTGCGGCGACTACGGACGCATCTACGAATTCGAAGAATCTTGGAATCTAGCCAAGGGAGTCGGTAAGGGAGTATCGTGTGCCGCCCGCCGCTTGTACACCGCTTTCGGAGCCCGAGCCAACAACGTTGGAGCTGCCGTGACCAGCGCCACCACCGTGCCCGCCCTGAGCATCGTCGACAAGATTAAGAATGAGCTTGCCACCGTAAGTCATCATTCAATCATCATACATAAAAATAAGCTCACCTCTGCCATCTCAGAAGTGCATGCATTCAATAGAAGTGCCTGTCACACAAATCACAATTAAATATTTATCTGAACAAAATTTGGATGCATTCAATATTTAACTTTGTTCACTGCTCTTTATGTTTATCCTCTCTACACAGCCCAATCACTGAAGTCTTTCTATTTTAATAAACATCGAGACATTTTTCTCATTATTCAAAGTTAACTGCTCATGGTTGTAGCGTCTAAATTTATTATCTAAAACCAATCCAACGACAAGCCTCAAGAATATTTTCCTTTCAAAATCATCCTGTGCACGCTTCTTCTTCTTAGTCAGTACCCACGTCTCACACGCACCTGTTAGCACTGGTTTTACAAACATTGTGTTAACTAAAATTTTGTGGTATTTCTGGACAACAGTCAACAAAATAAATTTACAGCAAAAGAAACGAAATTTAAGTCAATTTAAGTCAATAGACAAAATATAAGAAAATCTATCTAATTGCCCCCATGGTGATTGTTTTTTGTGGGAGGTCGGGAGAGATAGTTAATGTTGGAACAGTTAACCTGAGATTTAAAACGGACTGTAAATTGTCAGAAGAAGGAAAATATATTTTAATTAATTGACTGATTTAGGTACAGAGATATTGTGAGGGAGGGAAACAGGAAGAGAATATTAATCTGAGTTTTAAATTATTTGAGAAAAGATCCATAACGTTATAAAATTAATAATAAAGTCATTAATCATTTTATTAACATTTATCTATTAACATTTTATAGAATTATTAATATTACTACATTATGGCAAATGAAAAAAATGTTCAATTTAGTTGATGTTACATTCAAAAACTTTGGATAATATAATAGCATAAAATAATTTGTTTTTTTCATCTTTCTAGTTCTTGAAGATTGTCGTTGATAAATCTCCATGCAACTGCAAATCCAAGCAGAAGAAAATGAGAAGTCTTGCTGGATCCCTCAAGGCTGCCATCTTCAAGGCTGCTGGTGAAACCAAGAACGAACTACACTCACGCTGCAGGCACTAAGCTCACTACAGAGTTACTAGCAATAGATCTTTATATAATATTGTCTCATAACATGTCTGCTAAGAAACGCCTTATCATCATGGGTTTATATCAATAAAGCCATGTTCCTTCAAAAATATTACTTCTTTTTCTCTCTATCTTTCTTAGTCAATACTAGAAATTTTAAAAATCAATCAACCATCAACTAATATAACAATATAATATAGTCAATTGGTAACATTTAGAAAGCTGCATTTTTAAGGTACATGTATATATTAAAAGTGAATTAAACAAAAAAGACTTTAGCCCGTATAAAACTACAATATTTAAAAAAATGAATTGCATCTAACATCCGTACATTTTAATCCTAGGAATATTTTTATTTCCAATGAAATTACCTTTGTACCGCATACTGTCAAATTTTTATTTAAAACTGTAGATTTTGTATTTCTATCTTCAGGACTTCGGACTGACACTAAATTGTTTTCATAAATAAATAAAAAATAGCCAACAGTATTTCAATTTATTTTTGTCAGTTCCTTCCATAATTCCATTGGTCAACATGTCAACACAGTAAGTGAATATCTATTCCAATCATGTCAACCTATAGTCAGGCATGCAATATTGAACTACTAAAGTAACATACCGATTTCAAAATAGAACACCAAAGTTCAAATCACTGGATGCAATGATTATATGACTATAATGCAAGATGAATAAAAAGGCCAGTGTGTATTGTATAATATGATGAAAAAAAATATTATTCTACAAGGTTTGATTTATTAAATAGTAAGAACAAAATTGGTCTCCTATAACATTCAGAAGTTCATGAAAAAATATGTCTATGTACTTTTAGGATTTATAAAATACGCAACTGAAAAAAATACCTTGCTTTACTTTACGGTGATTTTTATTCTGCAACGGTCTGCCTGCCTAATGTGACATATTACTAGTGTATATATTAATTATATTTACACGTATTTGTAAAAGTATTGATACTCACAAATGTATTATGTATATGTATTGCCTATATCTTTTGGACACCAATGGTATAAATCATATCATAAATGGTTTACTTTTTGAGCTTGTCATTTGAATAGAGGGATCTAAGATTAATGTTTCATTAAGAAAGAATCATTTATCCTACAAATAAAGCTGAAAATTTATGTGTGTCTCATCATCATCATCATCAGCCTATGTCTCTCCTCTGCTGTAAAATAGGCCTCCCAGATGGATTGCCAGTTCTCTCTATCTTCAGCCCTTTGTTCATCCATTTATTGCCACTCTTTTGGTGTTGTCGCTCCATCAAGCTCGGAGATGGCCAACACTTCTTCTACGAGTGTGAAGCCTTTATTGTCATTATCACTGATCATTATCTTGTTGATTTCCACTTGAGTATGGAGATTTTTTGTACCGAACATCTGTTTATTTATTACCCTGGTTCTCAGGAGAATTTGTAGTTAATCATTTTCTCAGAAATACTTCAAACATAGCATAGGAAGGAAAATCATTGCTTTTGAGCAACTTTTAATCTGTGTATGACATTTAATTTGAGGGTTCATGTCTTGGCTCGTTTCTGGTTCAGAAAGAAACTTCTACACTAATGCCAACACCAAGTTTTTCTCCTAAAGGATATAAGAAAAAAACATTATTGACCATCTGATGATAATATGTAATGAGAAAAGAAAATTGTATCTACAATATTATCAAACATAAGCCTTTTTAAGCATTGCTAGTTTATCCTCTAGACCAGACATACTCAACCTGCGGCCCGCGGGCCGCATGCGGCCCGCTAAGCTTTTTTGTGCGGCCCTCAACACATTTATTATCAGGAACATGATTTACAAAATCTGGAATTCTATATTATTTTTTTCACTATTGTAATTTTTAACGAACCGTATGATGATAAATGATATGTACTATTATTATTCTGTTTTGGTTTATTATTTTTAAAATCTCAAATGGTTTTCCAAAAAAACGGGGGTGGTGGGTTTCATGATATTTTTTGTCATACCAGTATAGTGTTGCGGCCCGCGTAGCTTTACAAATATATGTATGTGGCCCGAAGAAAAAAAAAGGTTGAGTATCATTGCTCTAGACAATTGATCAGGGACCTTTTATGCACCCGCAATAAACAAAGTATAAAAAAACGGGAAGTCTTATGTTCTTACTTATATTATATGTATGTACTTTTAAAATATCAACACACCAAATGTTTCGATATAACAAATGGGGGGCTCGAACTGGAAAATTTGGGGCTAGGTGCAAAGTTTGGAAGCGGGCCTTCATATTTATTTATATTCTAATAGATAAGGGTACATCTTTACATTTATGTTTTCATATATAGGCTGGAGTGTTTCTCCTTTCAAAAATCATTTAAAATTATTTTCTTTATTTCACAAAAATATTGTCAATATATTGATCATAAAATACTGTAATAAATGTTATTTGTAATCCACCTTCTATACCTTTATGTATATGTACAAGTAATAAGATTAAGAATGAGCGCACAATGAGGACAAAATAGGACTGACAGTTCGCCACCAACTGTTCTATTGTTTAAAAATTTTGTCGTCAGTATGCACACTCCATAACTCTCATAGCCCTCGCCATCATGACAGAACTGTCGTACGACAGAAAGTTGTTGGTGTGCACTCGCACTTAGAGGCCACTAATTTAAATTAAGATTGGATCAAATAAATTATCAAAACTCCGTGTTTTTCTTTATTTATTTATTATGGGCGCGGGGCCTCACTATGCATGGGGTTAGGTGTGACTTTGCACCGGCCTCAGATCGGCCCTGACAACTGTTTGATATAAAATATTAAATTTTTCTTAATATGTATATCAGGAATTTCACTGATCTAATTCAAATTTACCAGGAGGCTCACATAGAATAATACAATTAACAATATTAATTATGTATAATAAATTATATATGTACAATGTAATTAATATAATAATTTGATTGACTTATATAGCAATCTTTGATATTTCTGCAATATTTTCTTTAATATGAGGAATATAAGAATTGTATTGAGCCAAAAATATTTTTTTTTACATCATCATTTTTGAAATACTAGCAGAAAGCAATCAGCCAATTGCTTGCTACTAGGATCTGCAGGCGGCTATTGTGCTAGCCAGGGTTTCGGTAGAATCTATAACCTTATTAATCTTGATTACTTTAATTATGAAAAGTATACATTTCAAAGAGATACCTGTATGCTTGAGGTAACTTTTAATATTTGATTGAGAAATTAGTAGATTTTGTTTATCTTTGCATAAATTTAAAAATTTTAAGTAAATTAATTCTACTCATGGATTTGCCAAGATTAATAATATTCATTTGATACAATACAACTGAGATAACTCAACGGAGCGACACAATCATTTCTCGTTTTCTTTTTTGATCGCCCATCCCAATCTACAAACTGGCCTCTTAAATTCGACATTAACTCTCCATGCATATATTGGACATCTGACTTAGACATATTTTTTTTTACTATTTATTAAGTTATTTTAAAATATTTGGTGGTATGACTTGGTTGTCCCGAGATACAATTAGAGAAACAATTTTCATAACTTCAGTGCAATCACTACGGATGTTTTACAAAGGTGGAATAATTTTAATTACATCGAGATTTTATTTACGTGGTGTTTTGGGGAAAGCCCTATAAAAAAAAAACCTTTCTTTGTGTGTAAAAAGTGATACCCCCCGGAAGGGCACACACACATATGAGAGAGAGAGTAGAGACGCATATCAGCCCCTGATTGCTCATCAGAACGATACCCCGCACTCTAATGGAAGTTCGCTTCGCGACTCATCCGTCAGGTATCACGCTTTCATCAGTACCATGGCTATAGGAAGAGTGAGGCAGGTGAATATGAATACACGATGATACACAAACTATACATTTATTGAATACACAAATACTCATAACTATCTTATTCTAAGACTAACTCTACCTCGGGTCATCTTGCGATTTTCTTTGGATCTTCTGGCCGGCGAAGTGATATCGTGATCACCCGGCATGGGCGGCTACCTGCTGGCTCCACGGCTGCTCCGGCGACAGGCTATCAGATTGGTTGCTCTGAACGAGCGGGGCGGCTGCTCCTGGATAAAAATGCGGTGAACTGCTCCTGTGTGCTTTCGACTGCATTTCGACAACTTCTCTCTGCGTAACTTCGCCTCCTGGACCTCGTTTCCGTCTCACTCTTCTGGACCTCGCTTCGACAATTCTCTGATTCAATTTCTTCCCTACAACTTCGATCCTCTCTCTGTTTTCCGCTTTTTAGAATTGAGCTTATCACTTCTCTCTGCAACTTCGATCCTCCCAGACCTCGTGTCCGACTCACTCCTCCGGGCCTCGTTTCGGCAACTCCCTCTGTTTCTCTTTTCGACTGCCTTTACGACTGACTGATTTTCAACTGAGCTCCGGGCCGTGTGTAGGCCATTTTTATTCTTCAACAGTGGGGTGTCTCCCATCTGTCGATCCGCCCTCTTCCCATCATGGGACGGGCCACCATCCCATTGGTCCATTCGCTTCTTCTGGAGGCCACGCCCGATCCGAACCCGAACTGACTCCCCCTTCGTCTTACCGCTGACTATAATTAATCTTATTTCTAATTATTTACACTTTGGTCAATTTAGTTATTTATTTATTTCTTACGCTGCTTTGCAGAATCTTATACCTAGTTACACATATCATTTAATTATTCCTAGTCAATTTAGTTATTTATTTATTTCTTACACTACTTTGCAGAATCTTATACCTAGTTACATAAATAATTTAATTATTAGTATCCTACTTAATACTAAGTCCACCGTGATCGATTGTCATATTCGTTAAGCAATTTAGATTCGTACTCATCGCTTCAAAATCATATTCACGCGTCAAAACATATTATCTATTATATTCTAGTGATTAAACTAAAGTCTGAATTGGCGGGAATGTTATTTCTTGCAATTTTCATTTACATTTCGAACCATGTGGTTCGTCCAACGTTGTATTAAAAGAGCAGATTGCACAAAGAAACGGCGTCTTTTGTTCTCGTCACGTCTCGACCCTGGGCGCTAGCTAACGGGCACGTAACGGTGCATTCCCTATTCTCGCCGGTACAACGGGTCCAACTTTAATGGCCCTACGACCTTCGGTTCTATTTGTCGGCACGATGCGTCTCCTCGAAACAATGCGCGCCCTTAGAGATCTGCTATTGCTTCTCAGGAAACCTTCATAATCCCGTTATTTTCAGCCCCCCGTCGTTTTTCGTTCATTGCACAACACGTGGGCTGAAGGTCACTACGGTCGCAACTTGCCTTTTGAACGAACCGCTAGGTTCTTTTTTGTTGAGAGACGTCCGGTCCCGTTTATATGGGTCTGCCGTCAGTGACCTGCATGCATTTGCGAGACGCGATTTCCAGCCTTTATTTTATTTCATTTATTCGGCTAATAAATGTGATAACTTCGCGTCACTTCGGGCTTAGGCATATCAAAAGTAACATCTATTTTATATAATCTCTATCAATCGTCTATGCCCTTAATTCTCTTTGGATTATTTGGCGGCGCTGTTCATATGTTTTATCTACGCGCTATTCGTTGCATTTTGCCCATAGATAGTGATTTTGCCGTTGGCTCTATGCGTTGACTCCATACCATAGATAAAAAATAGGTACTCGCTGCCGCCAATTTGTTTTCGCCTTGCTTTCTGGGTGAATCGGTTTCCTTAATATTTCTTTGGACGTGAGTTTAATTTACTAGCATAATGTCAAAATTCAACTTCACAACTCCAACGAGCACGGCGGCTACGGGATTTTCTTTCGGCGCCAATAAGTAAGACGAGATTCACGTGTTTTTTAGTGACAGTTTTTTGTTTTATCATCTTGTCGTTTTCAGATTGTGTTATTTAATTTATCGTTGATATCTTAATGTTCATTTATAATTGCGCTGGAAGCTCTTTTGCGATCTTTACTACAAATATAACTTTTTCTCATAAGCATTACTAGTATTAGCTGTTTGCTTGCAATTACCTCTAAAGGCTTTTTCATAATCTCCGTGTTATCTGAACTATCGGAAATCTGTTATCTGAATTATCTGAAAACGACAAATTTCGTCTTTTACAAAATTATCGTAAAATGTTAATTTCAACATTGTATATGTGATGGATTGCTGTAAAGGTAAGTTATAATCATCCATCTCTAAAATCCTGTAATGACGATATGTAATGTCTTCATTTAATCGTAATCATATTCATATTTTGTACTCATAATACCCATTGTGTTGCTTCCATTCTTTAGCCTGAATTTCTCAACTAACTTATCATCATGTCATTTTCTATAAGGGTAGGCGAATAGATCACACACTCCGCACTCCTGTCCTGACACACCACCCTTGCCTCGTACACTCGCTTTGTATATCTTTACTATCCTCTCCTCGCTCACAAGTTTCACATGAGCAAACCATCTCAGTTTTACATTCGCTCCTAATTTGTTCATTCCTAAGTGACTGCATTCATTCTACTTTCTTTCTTTTTTTCCAATTCCAGGCTTCACTGCCATACATTAGTGTTGACACTAGAATTCTATTATGCACTGCTAGTCTTGTTTCATGACACATTTCTATTAGTGATGATTGCATTCAGAGTATTTTATTGTATTCCTCAATCTCCCTTCTACGACATTTTCAACCTCGTCATCCTTAGTAAACCTAAACTCTCTAAATTCACAAATTCTTCTACTTGTTCTAAGCATTCATTATTTACTACTACACATTATGGCAAATGTATAATTTATTTCTGTATATTTTATATCAGTTGCGATACTACCACTTACCGATATACCGTCACTTTCAATTTGCTAACATTCATCTGTTAACTCTCCATGCAAACATTTGACATCTTAGTCTCCAGGCACTGCAGACCAGCTTCACTATTAACTACTAACACTGAATCATCAGCATATAGTCACCTAAGCGGCAACATCACATATTTAAGAATTGTGTATTTTACAGGAGAGAGATAACTAGTTTTAAATGATTTTTTTTAGAATTACTGAAGTATTACTTACTTTTCTAGAGTTGTAAAGAGGAGCAGATTCTTTCTAAACTGAAACTGAACTAAACTTGGATACAATTCCCCTGACTTATGTGCAGTTGACAGGAAGGTTACAGATATGTAGTGATTACATTTCTTTGATTTGCACCTCCCTATCGGATGCTATTGTGAAACTAGTAATATAAAATTATTCCCCGCTAAAATTCAAATCCAATGATATTTATTTGACAAAAAATTGAGATGTGCGGCAGCTGATGGTGACAATATACTTTTTTTTTTTTTTTTGATAAATATTGTTATACATTTTTAACTTTTTCTATGGTTTCTTTTTACTATTCAGACCAGCGGCACCATCTTTTGGGTTAGGCGCGTCTCCATCTGGTGGAGCTATGTCTTTCGGGAACCCTCCTTCGTCAGCCCCTGCATTTGGAACCCCTGCGACATCAGTCCCCAGCTTTGGAACCAGTTTCGGCACTCCTGCCACAGCTGCACCTGCATTTGGAACCAATTTTGGCAGTCCTGCAGCGGCAGTGCCAAATTTTGGTGGCGTAGTTTCCAGCACTCCTTCCACAGGTAGGTTTTACATTGAAATAATTAAACTAATAAATGTGCAATATTTTGATTATATCTCATCTGCATATTATTTTTCATCATACATTTCATGTTAATCAAGTTGTCAAACTTTGAATGAATATAATATAGCACTTAATATTTAAAGGAAATATATTTTTGCACATCACATCCAATAATTAATCCAAATAATTATATAAATGAATGCTGTGTAATTAAAATTAATTTGTATACCTCAGTGCTCTTGTCAAGCCCCTAAATTGGGCTCTTGTTAAGCCCTAAGTTGTACTCTTGTCACACCCTTAAATTGTGCTCTTGTTACACCTCTAAATTGTGCTCTTGTCACGCCTCTAAATTGGGCTCTTGTTAAGCCTCTAAGTTGTGCTCTTGTCACACCCTTAAATTGTGCTCTTGTTACACCTCTAAATTGTGCTCTTGTCACGCTCCTAAATTGTGTTTTCTAATGTTAACCCAAGAGCCACTAAGGTCAATAAGTGACCAATAATTCTAAGGGTCATGAATTAATTTCTACTCTTATGAAAATACATTTTTTAGAGGAAGATCCTCTGGAATTGTGTAAGTGGCATGTGATGATAATGGAATTTTATTTGTCAGACAAGTGTTGGCAACCGAAGTTATATTGATTGTATTGTATTCAATCGATCACCACCACCTTTACCGCACTAGGTATTGTAGAGGTGTTTGTTGCAGATAGACTGGAGTGAAGACGTTTCCTGGAGACAGTCAAGTATCACATTGATGATACCAAAATAACTTTTCTAGGGCCTTGAGTAAATATTTTCCATCATAGTAATGTCTTGTATCTTAGGTCTATCGTTTGGAACAACGACATCTGCTCCAACCGGGGGCCTTAATTTTGGGGCCCCTGCGGCCGGCCTGGGAGGATTTAGTTTCGGTGGAGCTCCTGGAGCCGTCACAACCTCAGCTCCCGGTGGACTGGTGAGTCGACCCAAGATTTTTACTGAAAGTATTTAAAGTAAATTCAAATTGATTTCATTGTCATACATGTATGAATCCAGATAATTTCTTTTCTACATATGAGTGGCTATTGATGCCAATTTATTTTAAGTATTTTTACAGTATTTCTATTCTTCATTCGAAAGAATTACGTTGAAATTCTACATCCATTTTCGTGTCACATGTTAAGATCAATAATAATCTCTTTCAGAATTTCTCATTCGGGCCTGGCCTTCCGAGCACTGCTAGTACGCAAGGTGGCTTTGGACTAGCATTCGGTATGTACAATAATTGTAGATTAATTATTTAAAAATATAATTTTTGCCCCTTATTAATTACATCAATTCAAATCTAGTATAATTAAATTTTTTATTGTCTTTTTTAACTATTTTATTTTTATCATTAGCTCTCATTATCTATCATATACAATAATTCTGTCATACATATTATTAATAACCGTATAAGCCTGAATATACGATGAATGGGATTTTTCCTCTAAATGATGCATCAATAGTAAATCAGAAGTCTACCTTATTTTTAAGTCTAAAGACAGGTCTGTACAGGTGTATTATTTTGTGAAAGTGGATACGTACAATTGTTACTGATGGTCGGCACGACACTATGGAAATGCGAGTTAAGGCAACATGTGAAATTGATGAGTTTGTGTGTTTGGGAAGTACTTTATAGTAGTAACTTTTAAAAAACTTTTAACCATATTTTAACTTTTTGAAAAAATGAATTAATTATTAAATAAAACACAACGTTGTTTACTTCACACTACACTTTAATTAAAAATTAAAATGTTTACTATGCTTTATGCGTCATCTTCAGTAATAAATTAAATATTAAAACTAGAAGATAGACTATTGACTTCATGGAGGGGGGGTTTCGAAGTAAAGTGAAAGTGGTTGTGGGTGGAGCTAACATGGACAGGAGAGGAGATGTAATAGGGGGTGTTTGTATGTTAAGTACATTTTTATTGTTAATCTCTATACTTTCTAGAATGTCTAATTTTCTCCACTTTTTGCATATATGTAGTACTTCTATGTTAATTTTTTCAAAAAGTTAAAATTTTGTTAAAAGTTAATTACAATGAACTTCCATAAAGTTAATCACAAATATTTTAAAATTTAACTTTATAGTATGTTTGATTGGAAGGTGACTGCGGGAAATAAAGTGAATGGGACTTTTAATGGAGTAATTTTTAATAAAAACTTGTCAACTGAGGCAAGACTGACAGTACACAATGGAGTCCTGGTACCAACACTGATGTACGGAAGTGAAACCTGGAACTGGAAAAATATGAACAAAAGTGGACTGAGATTACTTAGATGTATACATTTGTGGCAAATTGATTTATGGTAGAGTAAATAATGAACAAATTATGAGGGAATGTATAGCTGATTTTGGTGTAGTGAAAAGAATTAAGAAATGATTACTAATGTGGAATAAATGAATGAGAAGAAATTCGTAAAAAAAATATATGTACGCGAGTGTTGGTATCAACATAAATGAAGGATGGCCACGATAAATTTGGCATGACCAGGTCAAATAAATGTTGGAAGATGGTACTGTTAGAAGCCTCAGCAAACGACAAGTTTGCATGAGAAGATATATGAATATAGATGAGGCAAGAGTAGTGTCAGGACAGAAGAGTGTGGTACTCTATTCTTTCTGCTTACCCCTGCGAAGAAATGGCGTTTTGGTAAGTTAGTTGGCCAACATGATAATTATACATATTCTGTAACTCCATTCTTATTTTCTGGTTTGTACGGTTAATACCTAATTTTCTAAAGTATTGTTTATATAGATGTATCTCACCTTTTCCTTGTGTTATTTCCCAATAGATCCCTGGCATCCACTCAGTTTCCCGGAAAATTCCAATCAACTCCCAACATACTATCCACATACAGTATTTGATTCACGTGTTCACTCATTTCCAATACATCCTCCGATCATTGCAGAATCTAGATGTCCCTCATACAGTAATTACGAATGTGTCACAAACAATCAAGTTATTCCGTACCGACAAGGCTTTTCCACTCACACTGATAATTCTATCACCAGCAACAAAATTCAAATACCTTTCATCACACCTGGATTTGGTCAAATTTATTATGTCAACAATTTACCCTATTTACAAGACGTCTTTCAATCTCCTCCGCAATTGAGGGCAACAAAAGTGAACACATTCTGCCCCTTTAATTTCTCCAGTGCTGCTACTGAAGCGATACCACCTTCGCTTGTTGATAATAGAAAGTCTACAAATTTAATGCATTTGAAATGTGCAACCAGGCCAAACTATCAATTCTTATCACCTAGTGGTAAGACAATTAATTTTTTTTTTTTTATGTAATTTTGAACTGACAACACATCAAAATGACGCACTTAAAATGTTTTCTATATATTTGAAAACATTGTTTTCCATTATGATCAGTATAAAACTGGTTAATTTACAAAATTTGTCACTTATTTGGAGAATAAGTACAATATTAATTTATATTGTATTGTAGACCAAATTATGTGTGAAACTATATATTAAGGACTTTTTCTCCTAAAACTGGGGGAGTAACAGATTTCGTATTGTATTATAGTGCCTTTAATCAAACTAATATGAAGCGTTTATAAATGATTAAAAACTAAAATAGTATCAATTTAGTGGTTTTATCCGTGTTAAATGATTAATAAAAAAACATATTTCATTTAAAAAACTGCAAAATGATGAATTAGTATCAAAAGTAATTGCATAAAAAGTTTTAAAACATTTAAACAAAATTCAATGCATTAATATACATTACAACATATAATGTGAATGCATGGAAGTCATAAAAATGTTTAAATCAGTATGTAGATTTGACGTGGAAAGTATTTTATTTACTCAAGAAGTCCCAGTTGGAGAATAACTCTTGTTGTTTAAATCCAAATGGGGGTGTCGTTGATGACGTTATTGACGGAGTGAAATGTCTTAATATCAAAAAAGTAACAAAGTTTGCAATGTTACAAAGAAAACACTGCTGTAAAAACAGCGTTTGTTTGAATGATGAGAAGTGAAATGGGATTGGAATAAAACAATACATCAAGGATGTAGAAACGTGATTTGAGTCGAAATGACATATTTTATTTTATTTACATTCACCAACTAAACAGTGGGAATAAGTGGATTTCAAATGGGTTAAATGTTAGAAAATTGAAACGAAACTGCAAGCGGTCATAATTTCAGTGTTTCGCTGTAATGGCATGTGTGCACGGTTGAGACTTGTTCAGATGCTCAATCTTGTATTGCGTGTAAAGGACAATACAGGGTTGAACACAGAGTTAGCTATGATTCATTGTACTTTGTATGTGAAATGACACAACTTTACTGAAAAAAAAGACGAGACCAAATTGTAATCTGTGTTCTCACACCGTAAATACATTCAGAATTAATTAATTTTATGCTTCAAAGTGTTCTTGTTTTACCTAATGTTATATGTATTTGCAGGTAAGCCAACAACTACCCAAGCAGATGCGAGCAAACCCTTAACAACAGGTAAATAATCCTATTCAGTATTTTGGTTTATAATTTTTTCCACTATGAAGAATGTAACCTATTAACCTGTAAGACAAAATACATCATCATTCCAAGAAAGCAACTCTATGATGACATTATTCAAGACAGCTCATATTTTATTGTGTATCGTATAAAATATACATTTGTATGACTTGCCCCTTTTTTCGTTGTATCTTACTTATTATTTTGTTCATTGTCGTGTGGAATAGATGCGTACTAAACTGTATTATCAAAAATACATCATTTAACATTTTTGTTATTTTTTCTATTTCTGTTAATTTATTTTATATATCTCGTCATTGCAATATTCATTTTGGGACCAATGAAATAATTAATTATCCTATAGAAATAATGCCTCTCTGTGTACACACATTTTTAAACATAAGCAAAAGAATATTCCTTGGATGTTAAAAGTTCTTCTTGTATGGTGAACACATCAACAAAGTATGTTTTCATATCTCTGTGTCTCTGTAATAGTATGGAATTTTTACATATCTTGAACATTTGGACTTGGAATTTAGAAAGGTATCCTATTTTTGTTTACATCTGCACCAGTGAATAATTTGCCTAGCTACCTATTTTCCCCTGAAACTCACTTTTAAAAATATATATATGGTTTTCCAGCTTCGGTCGGTCTCGGAGGCGTGGACTCCACCGGCCTCGGGCTCACGGCTACTGCTGGGACTAGCGGGGCAGGCGTAGGTCAGCCTCCCTCACCCCGCATGGCCCCACTGCCCGCCGAGTTGCTGGCCTCTGTGGAAGCATTCAAGACCAGCATTCGGCAGAGAAAACAGCTTAGCTCTGATATTGCCAGGCACTCTATCCGTCCGCTACACAAGGTATAGTGCACCACCCAGTCGATGAATTTATACTAAATATCAGTTAATATATTTCATTATTTGATTTTATATTTTATTTATTAATATAGAGTCCCATTTTGAGCTTGAGGATTTAAATTTGGCACTGTCTAAATTAATTTTGCCACATTTTAAAATTAAAGAACATATATATCACTCTTGCATATTTCACTTTCACAAAAATTCACATTCTGTCGCAAACATTGTATTATTTTTGGTCATATTAGTGTGACACCGTATTTCGAAATCTAATCAGTAAATTTGAAACTTCAGTTTGGTTTGATGCAAAAATGCAGCGTGCATGATTGTAGTGTTAATTATTTTTTTTAATAGAAATGTGTGCACAAAATATATGTCACATCAATATTCTTACTATTTTCAAACATAGCAAAATAAATGCTTGCGCTATAAAAATAGAACAAACTCGATTTGAACGCACAGCCACTTGATCATGCGGCTAGTAGTATTCTACAACTAGACAAACAAGCGCGCAAATTCTAATTATCATGAAAATTGCTCGAGCAAATGAAAATGTTGCTGAAAATCCAAGAACCTCAATTCATAACCAATTAAATGCGAAGGAGACAGAAAGACTACTTTTATTCATAACAAATTAGTTATTCTGATGACTCAGCTTGACACTCGTGACAATGAAAAGGTGTAAATATACACATAAACATATAATGAAAAGACAGATTCTGACAACACTTTTGTGTATTTTCCTAATGCAATTTTAATAGGAAAATGGGGATTTTAATCCCAGTTTTAGCTCATTATAATTTTGGCAAATAAGCTTTTCATATTTTAAAATCATTTTGTATTTATTTTTAATATTTTCATTCATGAACTACTAGCTGAATAATTTAATTCTGAAAATCATTTACTGTGCTTAAAAACAAAATTGTTTTGTGCAGGTAAGGGGTGATGCGGACCTACTACTACAGGAGGCATCAGAAATGAATGCCAAACTCTTGGATAGGAGACGAGCTGCCAACAGCCTTAGATCGAGGGCGGCTGCTTCTCTTCCGGCCGCTGAGAGAGCGCACCGCACAATGGAAGCACCGCATGGTATGTTGCACGTGTACAGCTAAGATATTAAAGGGCAGTATAGGAAGGTAAACATCACAGTTAGGCATGGGAAAGACCCGTGATGAAGTATTGGACAACACTTATCATACTAGTGCCTCTGCTGCATGCTTATAATGATGAAGCTTTTACTTGTCATTGCAATAAGCAAACCTGTCTTTTAAAAGTTATGTACACTTGTCCTTCCAGGAGTGGAGTATGAGAGTGGTGAAGCAGTTTCATGGATTGCCGATGTGGTGGCTGAGGGAGAAAGTCGCTTGAGGCTGCTCCGGAGACAGCTGGAAGCGGCTCAGAGACAATTGGGGGCCCCACCACGACCTGTCACAGATCAAGGTATGTTGTGATTTATACATATTATTACTCGTGATATATATATATTTTAATAGAAATGCTTGTATAAAATTTGTTTCACTTTAATATTCTTAGATTTTTCAAACTAAGCTAACAAATACGAGTAACTTGATGGTTTCTCAGGATGCGTCTCGAACCCCTGACCACCGACTTGATCAGTGGACATTTACACTTCCTACAAGCCTGTTAGATACATTGCACATGATTAAAATGGTATTTTCTCTTGTAACAGAGTTGGCTCTGGGTATGCGAAGAATCCACGAATCATTTGTGGCTGTTGCGGGGCGACTGCAAGCGGTTCATCAATTGGTAAGATATTTAATTAGTTGTCATATTAAAGATTCAAAGAAATGTTCAAATATTCTAAATGAAATCATTTTGACATTTATTTTAGAAAATTCCAAATGAACCTGAATAAAATCCTGACTCAATGCCTGGTTGTGTAATCAATGGTAAATTTGTACTATAATAAAATAAAGTATGCAAAAACATTTTGGGTTGTTTGACCATTAGTAAAAATATTTATTCATTAAAAAAAAATTTACTTAATTAGATTAAATTAGTTAAAAATGACGGAATCTTCACACCCGTTTCGAAAGTCATCTGACACATCGATACTTTGAAAATTGCAGTATACAACAATGAATCATTTCATATCTCGCTATTCTAGTTTTGAGAGTTTATCTGATGATGATCTCTCTGTTTTATATATATTACTGAAGATGTTTTACCAGCAAAGTGATGGATTTCAAACACGGGGGTAAATAAAGCTACGGATAAAGCATAAAATTGTATGTATTAGAAATGGCGATTATTTAAAATAAATCATTGTTATTTGATGATTATTCGCCTTGTCATACTATTATGTGGGATTGACTTTGACAGTAGTAAATTTAATCTACAAGCAATCCACAAATGTTTTTTTTTTGCCACGGGTGATGAGAAAAAGTTACTGTTGTCAAAATTTACCACTGATCGCACAACCGGCCCTAAAGAAATAAGAATATTGTTTTATTATATATTTGAGGGTCAAAATTATGTTATTTTAGCGATCTATGTTGTTAACAAATTGTTTACACAATGTAGACTATTAATCACATTAGTTAAATCATCATGTTTTTACTCAGTCTTCAGTTGTTAAGTTCGATTAAATTCAAGTTACCACCGCCGCTCTTAAATATTGAATACAAAAATACTGATTAGAAATTATCATATTTCAGGTTGAAGCTCAGAAAGCGCAATACCTGTCGTTGCGCAGGAACGTTCTCAAAGATCCCACAGATGTTTTCGCTGAGAAGAGCGGGGCTTCCGGTGGCGGGGCTCAACTATCGCTGGACTGGCTTACCAAGGGAGGCGCAGCCAGTTCTCAGGCCCCGCCCCCTAGCGCCGTCGTGAGCGATCCGCTCGCTGCATTGGGTATGTTTTCGTAAGACTTGAGTCCCGAAGATTTAATCTTAACTTTTGCAAAAGTATTTATTTCACATTTTCCACCTGATCGCTTCCCTACAGAAAGTGTGATCTTAGCAGAAATATATCAATAATTGTTTTGAGTGTAAAATACTTGTGCATATTCGCATTCCCTGGTGCCAGGCTCATCGTTTTTCTGAATTCTTCTTTGAATTAACCTACTTGTAACTTAAAATTTCATCATATTTCTTGTAACTTAAAATTTCACTTTTGACCTGTTCGTTGCCCAGAAAAATCATAGGTGAAACAGTATTAACCGTTTAAGTGCTAAGCAATTTCCGATACAAACGATCGCAGCGCTTTTGCGACGCGTAGCATTCAAACGGTTAAACAGTATTAGTTAAAGATCTGATCCAGGGCGCTGTGATATTATGCATTATTTGATGGTCATTTCACAAAATACACAATGTATCTGTCAAATGTCAAAGTCCATCCAAATGGGTAATATCTACCCCTATACCGATTCACAATGTATAAAGTTTGTTTTCTCACTCATTTTTAGCACACTAAAAAAAGATAACAAACATATCTAGTGCGTCCACGATTTTTAAATCTTTATCTTCTTTACCGCAACACATTTAATGCGCATGCCTTTTTATCTTGCTCGTTTTTTCTTTACATTAGAAAAAGATAGCAAATATTATCGTTGCGCCCTTATAGGTAACATAATTCTCCCAGTTTCTGCGAATGTCAGTGTTTGCCAATCTTCTGTTCCGTATTAATACCATCATTAATTTTATTTATGTAGCGTTTGTATATTTTATTATACAAACGCTAGTATGCGGTTGAGTTCCACGTTTTTCGTGTTTTATAAATTATTTAATTTGTACTCATTTTAATACAGGCATTTCTCTTTAAGTTTAGTGTCAAGACATTTTGAAGAATGTGTGGTTGGCATTTCTCAGATTTTCTCATATCTTGTTAATTATTTTATTGCCTTTGTTTTATATATAAAGACAATTATTTGTATTTCTCTAATATTTTCATGTTAGATATTTTGAAATTCGCAAATGCGTGGTATGTGTTCCTTAGACTTTTCTGTGTTTCATTAAATTTAAATAAAACATTACTATGATTTTGACTGATAATTTTATAATCTCGAAAATAGAACAAATGCGAAACTCGTACAAAGTGCTAACAGTTGCAAAAAAATCAAATTAATACTGTATAACTGTTGCCATAAATACTTTGATAGTTAGTCCTGGGTTTCTATAGGTAGAATACAATAATTCAATCTATGCAAATCCAAAATACACAAACCTTTGTGAACCTGGGCTGGTAGATGCCGATGTCGCTCTCCTTGTAGTCTAGTGGTCCTTAACTCTGCTGGAAAACTTTCTCACAACCGATAATCCAAAAATATATAATACAAAATGTTTTTATATCGTTGCCGTAAATAATTCCGTCCGAACCAAAAAACTGTCTCTTTACAGTAGCAGCTTCATACACATTCAAAATTTTATACCAGGCCTACCTATCTAAGTATAAAAGCGCGTAAACAACAAGGTATTGTCAAAAAATATTATCTAAAACAAAATTAACAGAAGAATACACAACCCCATTAATGACGTTGTCGACAATATAAAACAGATAGAACTTTAGCATTGAAAGACTATAAATGTCATGTGGAGTGACGAAGAATAATTAATTAAATATATAAAATTCAAAGTTGATATGTAAGAACACTGTTTGTACAATTCCACTATCGCTGATTGCTTTTCTGCTAGTCATTGTTACAAAAATAATGGCTTAGCTCAACACTAATTTGAATGATGGTTGACATTTCAGAGATCAAAATGTATTCTTTTGTTGATCCTCTTTAGTACATGATATTGTGCTAACTGCTCTGTACAATTTGCTTGCAGGAGTGAACAAGACAAAGGCTAACACCCTCGGCCCCACGCCGTTCAGTTTGTTGGGCCCCCCGGGCTTCGGAGGATTGTCATTTCCTACGAAGGCGCCCGCCACCGTCACCAACACCCTAGGTTAGTAAGTAGGCATTCAACACTTTTATCTTACCCATTGTATATTCTTATTTATTATATTGCTATAGAAATATTATCTTTGGTCATTTCCCACACTGTAAACTTGTATGCTATAATAATAATAATGCGTTTATTCCAGCGTGATCAGGTTTTTTTTTTATAGCCTGATTCGCCATAAAGATAATATACATATTATGTTATACATTAAAGGTTATGAAATAAATATAATGCTATGAAAAAGAAAACCAAGGAAAATATTAATAAATAAAAAATATATAAACTATACAATCCTCTGTTCTGCTTCCACACCGCAAACTGCTTCCCCGCGATCTTTGGCTTTGTTTAATACCGTGTGTAGCGAGGCTCCAGTCATGTCTCAAACTTAGTCTGTCCATCTTATAGGAGATCGGCCTTTTTTGCTCTTCATTTCCTGTGATTACCAATTGCTCCTGGCTCTTCTGGCAACACGCCCAATGTATGAAAGAATTGCATATTGTCGAGGGCCTTTAGGCTGAGTCCTAAAGAATGGAGACATGAAACAATCATGTCAATATCTCATTTTTCTATGTTCTACATGCATTTGAATTTTGCATACATCCACATGATAAAGGTTAATTTTGCACAATTTTATGGTCATTGATGGTTAAGGACTGCAAATGTTATAATTGAATTAATTAAAATATTACATAGTGCGCTAGACATAAACTAGCGCAAATTCCTGGTTTCAATATTTTCATTTTGGTGTCACCTACCTGATCACTTTGTTACCACTTACACAATCAAATAGGTCTGCGACTTTTTAAAATATATGATTCGATTGGAACGAAAATTTAAACACTGACAATATAATATGCATTAATGTAAAAAATACACCTTGTTTACACAAAGATTTAATTTTCGAATAGTAAATACTTTTATTGTTGCATAAATGTGTCATCAACTATCGGATTTATGTTTCCACAAAGAATGTGTGTAGAATGCTCCTCATCCCGCAACTAATGTTCCAAACCCCTCTCCTATATATGTACACTTTATTTCATGTCTTCGCTTACTGGTCTGTGGTTATGACTAACTTTTGTTACTTTGTTCTATTAAAAATAACACATTTTTCCATGATTTACTCTAGTGAAATTTAGGATTTAAGATTTTTCATTAATTTATGAAATCCTTGTTAAATTTGAGAGTTTTTCACAATATACCTCGGGAGTTAAAAGTTTTCTACTTTCCATCTCAGCTCCGGGGCTCGATGATACTTTGAAGCTTTGTTCATTATTGCAATGATGTATGTAATGGAATTAAATACGTAATGAATTTTAATAATACAGATTAAATTAATCAACTTGAAAGGTATACAGAAAAATTTTGTTTTTAGAAAAATTCTTTATTGCTACCAAGATTCAAACTACGAAAAACTGAATAATGTGTTTCTCCGGATTGGAATTAATTAATTAATTAATTGTGTGATAGAACTGGAATGTATGAATGTTGGAGCAAAAATGGTCATTTTGATTGTATGCTGTTTATTGTACGCCGATGATGCAGTACTAATAGCGAATAATGAACGCGAACTAGAGTCTAGTGAGCAGAATGTACGATGAATGTTAACAAGTCAAAAGTGATGGTATTCGAGAAGGAGGAAAGCAAGACACCGTACTAAATAATTATAGGTAATGAATGTTTGGGACAAGTAGATGAGTTTCTGTATTTGGGAAGTATGTTTGTAGAAACGGAAAGGCTGAGAATGATATCGAAATGGTGGTGACTAGAGGGAAAAAAGTGAACGACGCTTTGAATGGTATTATATCTAATAGGAACTTGTCAACCGAAACAAGACTAGCGGTACACAGTGGAGTCCTGGTACCGACATTGATGTAAAGAAATGAGGTCTGGAGCTGGCAGAAGAGGAACGAAAGTAGACAGAATGCAGTGAAAATGAGATAAAAAAGTGCATATATGTGGCAAATCTATGTATGAAAGAATGAAGAAATAAGGAAAGAATGTAAAGCTGATGTTAGTATAATGAGTAAGATTAAGAAAGGATCGCGTAGGTGGTTCAGTCATATGGAACGGATGAATGAGAAGAGATTGATAAGAAAGATATATGACGCAAGTGTTGATGGCACTGGAAATAGAGGTCATCCGCCGAAGATTTGGCACGACCAGGTAAACCTGATACTGGAGGATGGTTCTGTTAGAAGCTTCAACAGTCGGTAAGCTTGTATGAGAAGATGTATGAATGTGGATGAGACGAGAATTGTGTATCAGGTCAGAAGAGAAAAATACCACAAACTATATTCTGAAAAACATCAACTTCACAACAATAAATGTGTTCTCTATTAAAAAATTATTTTTTTTAAATACATTGTAAATAAAATACATAATGTTCTTTTTTACCCTAATATATAGTTTGAATTTTATTTGTGTTATTACATTTTTGTACAATACTTAAGCTCTATCCTCCGAGAGTTTTAATAAACAATATTTGCTAGAATTTAGTTGCATACGCCATAGACAAGAATACATTTCCCCCTAATTAACGCATATTATTTATTTTTTCTTCAAAATTCCATTGTGTTTCATTTCCACAGGAAACACGTCATCGTGGTCATTCTCGTCTCCCGCATCCGGCCTCGGGACCGCTGCGATGGGCCAGTCGAACCTGTCATGGTTAGGCGGGAGCGACCAGAGTCCCTTCGCGCTCCAGAAACCGCCTGCAGGGAACAAGAGAGGCAAGCACTGATACGCAGACTCATTCGGCCGGAGGCAGAGATAATTTGCCCGGTCGAATGTGACCCACTGCCGTCTGTCGAGAGTGCGAGTGAAGTTTGGAGGTATTCCCCAGCACTGTTTCATTGGAAGAATGATCTTATGTTTATAATACAGTGAAACCTGTTAGATTGAACACCTTCTCTGAATGAACACCTCTCTACATTATATATATTGAATGCACACACAGCTATTTTCTCACTAATTCACCTTTTCTGAATGAACACCTTTTTACTTTGAACATTGAACATTGAGAATAGTATTTATCTCTTTATTACACACTGTTAGAATGAACATTAAATAATTTTAGACAAGATAAAAAATCCAGCCAGTGATAAACTGCCTACTTTGTTCTATTCTGTAATCTCCTCCGTTTTCAGCGTTCCTGGTACCGTTAGATTGCTCGTTTTCCTGTTTGCCTATATGTAGAACGCTAACATTGGATGTGTTTAGACTAGCTTTCGACACTGAATTCATTTTTGATATTTTGAAAAACATGTCATCAACATCTAAGAAAAGAAAGTACAATGAAGTGATTTTAGCAGACAAGATCACAGCTATAAAGGATTTAAACAATGGAATGTCTGTCAGGGATTGTGCCAAAAAATTTTCTGTTTCTGTTGGCACTATTGTGAACTGGAAAAAGCAAGAAAACATTACAACAGCAGCTTTTGAAAACCAAGATCAAGAGTTGCTGGTGAATCAAAATTACTTGACCAAAGAGTTTTTGACTGGTTTGCTGCTGCACGTGCTCGCCATATACCTGTGTCTGGGCCAACAATACAAGGCAAAGCATTACTTGTGAACATTTAAATTAATAAAAAAAAAAATTTTTTTTAAAGAATTTTTTATTTACCTGTTAAATTGAACACCTCCTTACATTGAACATTTTTTTCAGTACACTAGTGGTGTTCAATCTAACAGGTTTCGCTGTATTAAAAATCCATGCTTTGTAAAGTGGAAGATATGATATATTCTTCTTATGCAACTCAATTTTAAGTGTCTAAGCCTTGAGAATATTATTCCATAAGTTACCTCCTTGCTTGTGTACATTTTTTATTATGCTCACGCAGTTTGTTGTCTTTGTACCCCGTCAGGGATGTATCAGATCTCACGTGGTATTTAAATTAGCAACATTTGAAGCACTGGACCAAGAGTAGAGTAGTAAGTTTATTTGGAGTAGTATTTCAATCATTACAAATTAATAATGTTAATAAATATTACAATTTTTAAATAATAACCATTATTGGTATCAAATAGACGATCATAACTGTATTAAAATTAAGTAAAACATTAAACTGTTGTAAATAAATGAGGAAATGATATATAAATTCAATATTGCTCACAACAATATGTAAAATATAATACGGTTTTAATACCTTTCTTTTATACTTTTCAAAAAATCAAAGAAAAATTACGGAATTCTGACATACTTAACTTTCAATGAAAATAAAAACCATCAGTATTTAAAATAATTTGTTAGTACGTATTTTGTATAGTCTATATATGCATTGTGAATGAATATGCAAACTACAGAACATGCCCAAAAACGTACATAATATTGAATACATATTTAGAAATGCGTAGGTAAAATAAATAAGAACGCAAAGGAGGTTTTCAAAATTTATGTAAATTGTTATCTATCAACTAATTTCTATATGAAAACTTCAAATTTTTTTTTTTTGTTCTGTCGCCCTATCTTATATTTTTTATAATACGGCCTCTACCTTAGTGAATGATTCCCATATCAATGCTTACAGCCACTGTGATGCGCTCTTTGCTGCATTTTCCGCACACAACATTTGTCACCCTTTACAACGTGATGTCAACTCATGTTACCCAAATGGATTTTCACATTTTCACTTTCATTTCGTAATCCAGGATTTTCACTTAAAATATTATGAGCTCGACGTTTAGACAGTGGAGGTTGTTGCGAGCTCCATTCAAAGCCTGATTTTGATTTAAAAATAAAGGTTTCACTACTATTTTCAATGCGTTCAATTTTGTCACTAATATCAGTTACACAGGTGTTTTCTTGAAAATTAATAGAAGCTTCCGTGTCAAATTCACTTATTTTTTCATAATCACTTTCGATAACACTCGTATCTTCCTGAAATTCTATAAAGTCTTCGGTATCCGTAATATTATCACAATTTTCAAACTTCACATCAGAATCATAATCACTTTGTTCGGCAAGGATTTTAATTTCTTCCTTCGTTAAATTTTGTCATGCCATGATGGATAAAAAACGTGTCAAACTATCAGCCTATGCTGTATTACTGGTAAATCGTCTTCGCGCCCGGCTGGCGATAACAGACAATTGACACACGTGTTATCGCACGCTCTCATTTCAATTAATTAGTTGGAGAGAGACACATTCATAATTATATGCGTGTTCTTTTTGTCATCTGTGGTATTATTGTGTGACTCTCTCTGTTCCATTAAAAAATGTATTTTTTATCGCATTTGACATTTACATTTTACGTTTTTCTTCGTATTGAAACGAAAATTTTTTTTTTTAGTAACATTACGTATACACAATTAATTTTTGACTACTTATTTTTATGCGAAAATGATTTTTCTAGGAATAGCTAAAATATTAATTTTATATTGCTTGTAATTACGAAAATATAACCGGTTTAATGAGCTCGGTAGACCTGTGTTACTGCATGGCTACGGAAGGGTTAAACAATTTCTTAAATCAGTCATTTTTACAACATACACTTATTCACGCTCATCTGATTGATGATAAAACATGCTTTTCCATCAATATCGGACAAGTTTAACACCTGTTACTTATCGAGCCAATATATCTATGTGGAAAAATACAGTAGCACTGGCAGTTCTGGTCTTCCTGTATGATATGTGTTGTTGAACATCTAAGGCACTAAAAACTTTGGAAGAAAGCGATACCAAAGTAGATGGGATTTTATTATTTTTCTCTGTGAAAGCATGGTAGGGGCTGTGGTTCGAGACTATTATTGATTCATGAGGATCTTGATTGTGCGATCGTATCAGAAGGTTTTGTGCATGGTCTCTCTTTTAGGCTCAAGTGTGTTAGTGCATGTTGTAGTGTATATGAATGTGTGTGTGAGTAGTTTTGGTGTGTTTAGCGCAAGGTTTTTAAATAAAATAGAATTTACAAAAGTTGGCGTTTATCGCGGAATGATTTACAACGGCTGGTACGACAAGTATAAAGTTAAAGACTGGAGCGGCTGGCTTGAGATGTTGACGAAAGAACGGTCTGCCGAGAAATGGTCGGCTAGCTCCTAGAACTCATCCGTCACATTGTATTGGCATCTGTTTATCTGGTCAGTTTGTTTCGGCCCTATATGGCTGTCAGGTGATTTCTTACACGGCCACGTCTTTGGGGCGTGTGCAGGATCGTCACAGTGTCATTATTAGTCACATTGCCGAACATTATCATGAATGGCAGACGTTGTCTAAGAAAAATGATCAAATCTTGTGGATCCTAACAAAGTTCTTTCATCCGTTGTTTATATCACTCCAGGATCATTGATTTCATCTATGGGCAGGGCAAGTGCCCTACCTTTGCATGAAACTTTAGAATTTTTTTTAGAAGATGTAGAAGTCTCGTCCTCGCCTCGGTACTCTGTTAAAGCGTCCTCTGTCTCGCACTAGTTGCATTGATAACTGAGCTTGTGAGTAGTGCCGTAAGATGCCCTACACGAGGTCATTCGCCACAAAGAGAACTGGTTATTAGAAAGTACAGGGTGAATAATGGCCGCCTCTGGTAGTGACACAAATGCGTGCCATATTTTTCATAACATTCTCACACTTCGCATGCTATTTCAGCAATTTCATTTCAAATATTTTACTGTATTGTAACGAAGTTTGCGAGATCTGTCAGCCAATACAAAATTCCTAGTAAATGAGAAATCTTTGGGACATTCACTCAGCTGCACACAACAGCCTATTTTTAAAAAGTCATTATGAACATGTTTTATGTTCCTTCCTCGGGATGTCTTAAAATGACGACTCGGTACTAGTAAATAACTCGTTTATTGATATATTATAGGTGCACAAATGTATAAGGTAGCGTGCGCGTGTCTACGGAGTTCTTTTGAAACAAATAGACTTTCAGTTCTTTCTCGTTCGGATGTTAGATATGATCTGATCTCTGAAGGGTTGTGTTATAGTTTATAAAGATAATTGTGGAGATATTTCTCCCACTAAATAATATAAAAGATAATTTAAATCCGGGTTCTCTGCGGAGTAAACAAAGCAATAAATTAGATAATATGAAATAATAGTTTCAATGCACATTTGCTTACAGAAAGCATAAATAATAAGATTAGACAAAACTATTAAAAGAGAGTTATGGTTCTAACCCAATGATACTCAACCTTTTTTTTCTTCGGGCCACATACATATATTTGTAAAGCTACGCGGGCCGCAACACTATACTGGTATGACAAAAAATATCATGAAACCCACCACCCCCATTTTTTTGGAAAACCATTTGAGATTTTAAAAATAATAAACCAAAACAGAATAATAATAGTACATATCATTTATCATCATACGGTTCGTTAAAAATTACAATAGTGAAAAAAATAAAACTCAAAAGTAACATGTATCCAAGCTTTTATTTTGAAATTAGTGTGATTTTTGACATTGGGATAAATTTTCAACAATTTTAGACAAATCGGGTTTATAATTGCTGCATGCTACCCTCAATACGTCATCAAGGTGAGAATTAGTAAGTCGATTCCTGTATATGTTTTTTGCATATTTCATTTTGGAATATGATGACTCACAAAGATATGTTGATGCAAACAATGTGAGGAGCAGGCAGGCACAATTTTTTACAGTCCTGTATTTTTCAGGAACTAATTCCCAAAAGTATTCCTTCCCCTCTCTTTTTTCTTCAAAAATAGCTTTCAGATTAGTATCGTTCTTAAATTCAATAAATTCATTAATAAGCACTGCATAATCATATCCCAATGCAGCTAAATGTGTTAAAGTTGCTGTTTCTAGGTGCCAGGGATTTTCTATAAGTAACAAAAAATTCTTGATACTTCGTAAGTCCTGAAATCTGCTCTTAAATTCCTTAGCTAAGGCAGCTAAATAATTTAAAAATATCTTATAGTTTTCTTCAGAAACATGTATACCATCTTGTTTAGCTTTTATAACAGTTGGAAAGTTATGCAATACTTGGTTCTCTATTTCTTCGTGGTAGATGTTCAATTTCTCTTCAAAAGCAAACACTTTATTCGCCATCTGCGAAATGATTTTATTTTCGCCCTGTAGGCCACGATTGAGTTCATTAAGTTTTTCTGTGATATCACACAGAAAAGCTAAAAGACACCACCATCCGTCATTATTAAGTTCGCTGTAAATTTTATTATTTTGTTGTAAAAACAAAATAATTTCATGCCTCAAAGAATAAAACCGTTCCAGAACTTTACCTCGGCTTAGCCATCTCACCGAGGTATGTAAAAGAATGTCACTATAGTTACTGTTCAATTCTTCCAAAAGACTTTTAAATTTCCTGTGGTTCAGTTCTTGGGCTCTAATATAATTAACTATACTTATTGCCGTCTTCATCACGGTGTCTATTTCGGCAATGAAGATACGTGCTGATAAGTTTTCTTGGTGTATGATACAGTGGAAAGATAAGAGATTTGTTAAATTATATTTCTCTTTCAATAAAGCAACAAATCCTTTTTCGGATCCGATCATTGAAGGGCATCCATCCGTGCATACACAAACCAATTTTTTAATATCAATATCATTGTTTTCCAAAAATGTACTGATAGTATTGAGATAGTCCGTGCCTCTGGTTTGATTTTTCATAGGAAGAAATTTCAAAAAATCTTCATGAACTGAATTGTGTCCTGTACAGTATCTAACAAAAACGGAACATTGTGATGTTGCTGAAATATCGGTGCTAGAATCAAAAGCCAAACTAAAATATTTAATTTAATAATAATAAAATATTTGCATTTTCTCAAATCTTCTATGATGCGATTAAATATGTGTTTTGTAATATCTTCAATGCGTCTAGCAAAGGTAGAATCAGAGAGCTGCATACTTTTGATCTGAGATATTATTTGATTTTTATTGCTAAATTTATCAAATAATACGTTGGAAGCACTGAGGAAACATTCTTTCACAACCTCTGCGTCGGTAAATGGTTTCATATATTTACCAAGTATGTAACAAATTTCATACGACGCTCTTGTTACTGCTGCGTCATGTGATACCGCCATTGATATAATATTTTGTTGATGTTGTAAGGAATTCTTGAAGAATGTTAACTTTTCACGTCTTATTAAAGAGCCATGCTGGAAGGTATCACTAAATGTTTTGTGCTTCGTGGTATAATGACGAAGAATGTTATATTTTTTCAATATAACACTCACGACATATCAAGCATGTGGTCGAACCATGTTTATTTGACACAACGAAATATTCTTCTTCCCATTTGTCTTGAAACACTCTTTTTTCGTCGGACATTTTTCGATTGGATTTCGAAGACACTCCCGCCATTATGGGTAATTAAATTATAAATTATAACGAAACAATTCCGCGTAATGTTTACTTGAAATAAAGCCGCAACACTGTGATTGTGACGCATTCAACTTTGGAGCTGTCAAAAATGTATGTGTTGCCACAAGCAAAATTATTTGCGCGCATATTTGTCTGTCAAATGTTTATTTTTTGGGAATAAATCTATCATGTGCAGTAGCAACACTTTTATACCAGATCTGATGTTGACACGACAACGACAATCCTCTTCGGGTTTCCATGTCTGTACTTCAAAGTCAAAATTAATCTCAAGATAAACGAAATATAGAATGCCAGATTTTGTAAATCATGTTCCTGATAATAAATGTGTTGAGGGCCGCACAAAAAAGCTTAGCGGGCCGCATGCGGCCCGCGGGCCGCAGGTTGAGTATGTCTGTTCTAACCCATAACTCTCCTTAACCTATCTGCATATCAATTCTTTGAAAAAAAAGTGTGCACTGAAATACTATTTAAATTTCAACATTTTTGTTGACAAGTTGACCTGCCGTTTGTTAAACTGCGGAGCGTTCGATTATTTATATGTAAAGCAAAAAAAAAACAAGCATCGGAAAAAACAGATTATAAATAATATGAAAAGTGTTAGCACTTACATAAGAAAATCTTCAAAGAATCTCGTAGTTTCAAAGTACAAATATATAAAAATATTGTAGATAGGTTCTTGACAGAATAGTTTTTCATACACAAAACTGTGCAAACATATAATAAAACACTATAATAAATATATTTCTAATTAAACTTATAAATCAAAGTTTTTTAGTGTGTGATAAATTTTAAAACACTCCGGCATGTGTAACGCTACCCCACAATGCTCACACTCCCATCTACTCGTACATTTTTTCTTTCTCACATATTCTGCATTGGCGTTTGGCAATGGCATTTCCTTGTGCGGTGACAGGTATCGGTCTAGGAAAATGTGCCCAATCGGACGCCTGTAGTCTCAATTCACTGTCAGCCGCAGGACGCCCAATCCTCACGTATGATGGCAATTTTACTTGTTCATCAAGTTGCTCTGCCACAATTAACCGAAATTGGCAATATTTGATGTTATGTTCATTTATTTTTTTATATAAAATGTATGAATTAAATAAACACGTATCTAGGATGTAAAAAAAAAAAATTAATATCTTTTCAGGTATCGTCGCATCAATGGCAATGAAGCCAATTGTTGATCCATTTTATCGACTCCCCCCCATACCTTTATTGTATTCTATTATAGGTAGTGATTTCATCACAGTACCTCCTGTTCTACGTTTTTGGGTAGCAGTCATTCCGACAGTCATGCATGATAGATAAAATACACACCGGTTTTTTATCTTGCCACTTCAATGCTATCATTCTGTGACTAAATTGGGCTTGATTTTCTTCCTTTTCATGTTTTAAGGTCTTGAAACTGGGCGGCATTTGTTTTCTGTTTGATCGAACTGTTCCCAACACATTTGTTCCTCCTTCTTGTAAACGTTGATAAAGTAATGGCGAGGAATACCAGCTGTCAAGATATAGGGTGAAACCTTTGGAGAGATAAGGTGTCATCAGCTCCATTGCAACTGCCTCTGAAGCTGGCAATTGCTCATCTCCAATTTTTTCCTCCGCATGTATACGAAACTGCATGCAGTATCCACTGGCAGATTCACATAATTTATAATATGTTGTTCCAAACCGAGATCTTTTTGATGTATTAAATTGAATAAAAGAGAGGGCACTGCGAAATTTCATAAGACTTTCATCGATGGCGGTGTCCTGCTCAGGTTCGTACAGAAATGGAAATTTCTGACTCACATAGTCGATAACGTACTTTACTTTATGTAACCGATCGCTGTTATCCACGGTATCATTATCGACAAAATGTAGATATCTGCACAATTGCGCATACCGTTTAAAAGGCATTACAGATGAAAAAAAAACCGTGTCTCAATGCTATTTCTTGTTGACCAATAAGACTAAAGTATCCTTTTTCACCTGTGATTGCAAAATGCACAAAGTAATATATGCCCGTAGTTCATTACTTGTAGTATCAAACCACTCAGTGTTCACTGCATCCTTTTGTCCGGTATATCTATTGGTCGTAGGGTTAAGTAATCCCAAAAATCTACATCTAAAAATTTATTTAATATGTCAATACATCGTACTTTTTCTGGCAAATTATCGGTTATGGATTGATGAATTTTTGCTTGACATGATGACGGAATTTTAGTGGGTATTTCAGTAGGGGTGGGCAAGTGGGATTCCATTTTCAAGGATTCATTTTTTTCTTTTTTTAAGGATTGTGCTACTGGTACAATTGTTTCAGAATCATCACTTCTATTATCACTACCACTATGTCTATTGTATATGTATAATCACTATCAGACACGCAATTATAACTATAAGAAAAATATTCAGCATTTTATAAGATATTGCGAATTAGCGAAAGTGTATAAATTTATGCGAAAACTCAAAAAAGTAGCTCAGTAACACACTACGTCAGCGATGTAATCTTAAAAAAATGAACTGAAATTACTACAAGACAACTCTGTGTCTATATTGACAGTTATGTTCGAGTAGTTAGTGTGTGGTAAATCATTTTGTTTACTGATTAGAATATTTATCACGCAAAATATCCTTGTACGTGCGTGAGGGCGGAACTTCAGCCGCTAATGTTTGACAGCTGATATGCAAGCGCAAAATATTTGTACCCACCAAATCTTGTTAAATCAAGAAAGGTCAAGGTTGACCATCTAAAAGATAAGACAAAGAAGGGATGTGACTTCGGAGTGTAGGTATGTATATAACACATGCACCGACGACCTCGACAATTAAGGGATGTTTTTTGGGTACGTGTTCGGGCCTGAGGAATGGACAATGGATCATCGTATAAAAGGGCAGTAAAACTTTTCGGACATCCTCGACTCCAAAGTAGCTGAAGAACGGGTATATCAACATTAGGTGTATTATATTTTGAGTGCTTGTATCATCGCATGGGCAGGTATCGTCATCAACCAGCTTGTAACGATGCAGGTAGCTGTTAAAGCATCCATACCCTGTCATTACTTGTGTTAGTTCATAGTTAGTTTGATGGATTTTATGAAACAACAGCACTTTTAACATCAGGAAAATATAGTTTTGTAGTGCTTCCTGTTATCGATGAAACATATTCAGGCCGATTCTCAAAATTGCAATATTGTAATGAAGGTGATTGTTACACTTACCTACAATAATGTAATTATTTTCTGTTATTTAATGCAATAGTGTGTTCTCTTAACGCATTTGTTAAAGCTTCTATTACTTTTATTTGATCTTTTAATGAGTTTAGAAGTGCAGCGCGGCTTTCCATTTCCTCAGCATGATGTGATGCTTGCATCTGCATAGCTCTTTCCGCCAGGCAGCACGTGAGGACCCTGTCTTAATATTGGGTGTTGCAGAAATTTCTGGCGATGCAGAAATATCTGATGATGACGTTGCAGAAATATCTGGCGATGGTGAAATGGATGCCCTGCTTTCTCCTTGTATATTCCCTAGTAGGCTAATGTCCGGAGAAATTACAATCTCTTTCAGCTTTGGATTCCCGGTGATTCGACTGCTAGAAATCTCTCATCCTCTTCTGAGAGACATAATGTGGGTGGTCCCCCTCCCGTCTTCCTGGAATTTACCAAGTGATTTCTTGCTCTTTTCTTAACGTTTCAACGTAATTCTATAAAAGACTGAAAATGTGCTATATTAGATAAAATAATTAAATGATAAACCACATAATCCGGGAATAAAAGCATTAACTGTTTGATCTGAGGGACAAATTTGATTCTAAATAAATGTTAAACAAAAAGTGATTACATACACCAATTCAGTAAAAATAATCAACTTTATGTAAAAATTTCAGACACATAATATTTGTATTATAAGTAAATATACAAAATGTGTTCATAAAAAACATTTACTTGGTTTTAGAATCATACAGATCAATTTCATTTAAAAAAAAAAATTAATTAGGAAAATGAAATTAACCTTCTTCCATTTATCTGGCGTCTTAGTGTACCCATCATTACAATTATTTAATATTTAGGCCAGTTCTTCCCACTTCCTCTTAATCAAGTGTGGCTCAAAGCTTGGGTGAGGATATTTCACTGCAAAATTCAAGCAAGATATGAAAATGAAGTAGTATGAAAGTAAATAAATATTAATTTTGAAAATAAATAATAATGTTATCACTCACTTCCTTTCAATACCACATTGTTTCCTGGAATTTCAATCCAGTCCACCATCAGGCTTCTCTGTGCTGACGACATTTTAATTCAGCAGTGTGCCGACATATCTATTTTTTAATGCAATATATTTCTTTTCGTAAAACAAAAATATATGTTTCCGTGTGTTTATGTATTCAAGTAATAACCATAGAAAATGTTAGAATTAGGGATGTCAACAAAGAATCGATTTTGCAAAAATACCGACTTGTAAATTCTTTTTATGTTCTGTGAGAAGTATTGTTTTCAAATTCCATGCAGGATCCACGACAAGTAGATTTACACTTCAAATATAACCATTTTGCTCTTGTTAGGGTAATTTATCCGATAACATCGAATTTGTAATAGAAAAAATAATGGTTTCACAGGAAACGCCTGCTGTTCTGACTTCTGTATCTGAACATATTAAAGGCATAAAAAGTATTTATTGATCACATCTGTCTAATGCAATTTCGATGTGTTTTTCTTTCTGTGTACTGTGTGTGGAATAATAATATTAGTTATTTTACGGTAAAATTAATATTTTTAGAAAAAAAGTTGTGTTCTGAATAGGCGTGCATAAATTTTTCACCATATTCAATGTTTAAATAAAGTTTGTACGATTGACTGATGATTATTTATAATGAAAGCATAAATATAAATGGGAACTATTTAATAACGATACGTATTAGAAAGTACAAAGGTTAAAACTGTTCCTTTATTTAATGGCGCATTGCCCAAAGACAGTGCATGCGAATCGTGTTTATCTGTCACCCAAAGTTCATAAGCTGACAAAGTTAATAACTTGAATTTTTTAAGGGAAATTTCTTTGCCAACACCTACATAAAAAAATTGTAAGATTAAAACTCAATAATGCCAGACCCAATAGTTTGCATTAGTGTCTGTGGTTTGTGAAGACTGGAATATGATGCAATGTCATTCGTTAAAGCTACCGGTCCTTCTTTCCACGCCACCACTTCTGACCATCAAACCGTGCTTGAAAGTCTTGATCTTCGATACAGATAGTTTCAGGTTCAGCTGCCGCATTTATAACATGGCAATCAAGATTTGTTTGTACACTCGAAAAAATTACTTGGTCATCATTCACCGTTACTCCTCCACACATTTTTATAAAATCCATTCCAATAATCGCATCCACACCATCAAACAACTTATTCACCACCACACAACTAACCCACACTCCACCGGATTGGGCCCTTCGCTCACTATTTTTCACCCCACACATCACGTCAATGCTGACTACAGCTTCGCCCACACACGGCACTTGACTCCCATCAACACTGATCAACATGCATCGGTTCCCGCCACTCCGAATGTCACACCCAATGGAACTAGATAGCACTGTTCTCGAACACTCCGTATCCACCAATGCTCGCACCAACTTTCCTTCCACACAAATCTTCACAATCGGTAGGGCTGTTAATGTTGACGAGGAAGAACTACCGGCGCACCAGCTCTTCCTTTCCCATTTCCCTCCTTCGCGGGGCATTCCCGTAACACGTGTCCTGTTTCACCACATGTCCAACACGACAGAGCTTTTTGAGTACAAAATCTCATGAGGTGTGGCCCACCACACTTGAAGCATTGCCTCGGTGTCCCACTTGATTGTCTAACGACCGCAGCCACGACGCCCGGGTCGTGCAGTTCAACCATCAACGCCCGCGCCCGTTCGAGCAGGGATGACAGCGCAATCGTTTCTACGCCTGGCAACGCCCTGAGCTCACGTGATATTGTGGCCGGTAATCCCACAACAAATGCTTGTCTGAGCAACTGGTCCGTCACCACACCCGCCAATTTAGCCAACTTTCTCAGCTCAGTGAGATACACATCGACAGGCTCATCTTTCCACCTTCGCTGGGCCAGCTGCTCACACGCCTGAAATGGATTCATAGTGAATGAATCGCACAGGGCTTTTTTAATGCACTCAGCATCTTTCTTATCCTCGTCTTTTAATTCGCTGTAGACGGCAAAGGCGGACCCTTCCAAGAATAGCGGTATGACAGTTGCGAGATCTCCGATATCCTTCAATCTCGCCACCAATTCTAATTTCTCCAACCACTGAATTATGTCTCCTTCACCGTCAAAACATCTCACCAAATCACCTATTTTCACTGTCGCCATTGTTAACACGCCGAAATAGCTTGTTGTAATCACCTATGATCCACACATCGTCAACACACATGCGCGCGCGCTTTCCAACCGCCTCTTGCCGCGTCATCCATCAACGATGTCACACCATCGACAATCCTTCACCATAGATCATCACAAACCACAGTGTCAAAGATGTCCATATGGACACAAAATTATTGTTGTCGATGTTGGTTATTTGATTGTGTTATTTCTAAGAAAACCTTCATGTTCTTTGCATGAGTCATTCGAGTCATGCAGCTCGATCCAGACGTTCTTTCAGGACTCTGGACAATTTAGTAAAAACAATATTAATTATCACAGTGGACGCTCATATTACGAACGAAAAAACTGTGATCCGATTTCCGAGTTAAGTGTTTTTATTGATTCGAAAATCTTTTTTATTTTTTAGAATGAATCATAAGCATGTAGAGTTTACACTTAAATAATAATAACTGATATTTGTGTATTTAAATGATGCAATAAATTACCGTGAATATGGACAAGCTTGACAGTAATTATAACAAATTAAATAATATGATTTTCAAGAAATAATGTTATTTTTGTTTTTTTTTATATTTGAAATTTATGAAATTGTTTACTTTTAAAGATATGTCTAACATGGACGAAAATATTACTGTTAGTAAACGGTATATTGGACATAATTGAAGAAGAGGATAGTGATGAAGGTATGATATATATATATATATATATATATATATATATATATATATACGTTATTACTTTCTATCATGGAATATGGTTTGGAGGGAAGAGTGTCCCCCCAGGGACAGAGGACGACAGCGGCGCCCCCCCCCCCCCACACGTCTGCACCATTTTTTCACTCCGTGGTACCCCTGGTGCTCGACATTGAACGGAGCCCGGTTCGTCGACCGGATGGACGTTAGTTTATCCTCAGGGCCAATCGCTGAGCGCCACATCACCCATAAATGTGGACTATCTAGGCATTCTCTTTAGAAAGCTACATACCATGAAAAGGTATGAAGCAGCTCCAACTCGCATGCCATCCGCACTCTGCAGCCTGCCCCATCTTTTTGCACTCCATGGCATCCTCTGGAGTGTCCCACAGATCTTGCACCAGATACAAGCAATCCACACAGGAAAAACGAAGGTCATGGGAAAGCCTATGCGCGCATTGCTGCGCCAGGCTAAACCTTTTGCGGTCTGGTGTAGTCATCTATACACCTGAATGACTTTCAGAGAAGGTAACATTCTCCGACAGCATGTTCCAGCTGGTGCATTTTCAACAAAAAAATTTGCAGAAAAAAGGGACGCAAAAGTCACTCTCCCCAATTGGAGAGTAACAGTTGCGTCCCTTGGGATTGCACCGTCAGACAGACGGGACTACATGCCACCACGTATTTATTTCACTCCTGCATGTTTCGGAGTGGCTCCTGCTAGGACCGAGTCGTGAGACTCAGCCCGCAGTGAGTCCTACAGGTAAGTATTAACCTCCATTCCTGCCTTGGAGGTATGGCTCCTGCTAGGGTCGAGTCACCCCAACCCGCAGGAGTCCATAAAGAGATATTTACCTCCACCCTTAATGGAGGGACAGACATTACCGCACTGTCACGCGTAACTTAATGGTAACATTTAGCCAAGAACCCAGCAATTATGAGGCTAGGAACCAGTTACCGGTCAGCACCGCGGGGAGGTAGTTACATGAGCCAACCATGATATATATATATATATATATCACCACCAGATCTGGCCATTTTAACGATGAAGACGAAGGCGACAAAATAGAAAATTTAAATTATAGACAATTATTAGCCGATGCTCTAATGATAATGCATGTGTATGCATAAAATGGACCAAATTGATAATGATGATACCATAGAAGATATCAGATTATAGTTGGTTCAAAAATAAATCTATAACTCAACTGTTAGAATTATTTTTCTATCATACTATTATAAATTTGTTTGTTAAGGAGTCTAATAAATACTTACAATTCTAAAATAAACCAAACTAAACCTTCACTTCAGATGAAATTAGTTGTTTTGTTGGAATTTTAATTTTGACTGGCTATAATGTGGTTCTAAGTAAAATGTTACTTTGGAGTTCTAAGTTGGATACAAGAATGAACTCGTCTGTCAAGCAATGCGTCAGTCGATTCTTCCAGTTACTAGTTCTCTGGAATATTGATATGTAAATATAAAAAAATAGTTTAAAAAGAAATAAAATTCCGTCACTCAAAGATCAAAATGTGTGTGTCCATATTAATACTTGTGCCGCTAATGGGTTAAAACTTTTTCATGAAGACAAAAATGCGGCATATACGTTATTACGTCATCTCTTCTGCGATTGGCTGTATTCCTCCTACCCTTAAATCAGTGCGTATCAGATGTTTATCGGCTCGGAATTTAAAAAAATATGTTGAATAAATATAGATGCTGGATTGTTAAATACCCTTTTATTTTATTTTTGTAAAGTTCCCTTCGTAAAAACAAATTAACTAATCAACAAATTAAATCAAAAAGTTTGAAATGTGGTATAAATCAATGAAAATACTTATTAATCATGCGTTTCAGAGAGACAGTTTACTTATTTTAGTAAGTCATTAATTATTATATATTAATAAGAATATGTATATAAGACATTTTAAAAATTATAATCCGTGTTTATTTTTCTAATAAAACAGAAAAAATAAAATCATGTACCGATGCCTGTGAATGCACAACCCTTTTTCATGTCTATTTGGTTATCGACCAATCAGAAGCCGACTAGACCACAAATAAAAATATCCAACTACAGACAACAAACATTCGCAATATTCGCATAACCATTCGTTGAAATTGAACCTTTGGTTTCACATCACTCAATCGTAGAAAAAGTCAAAATTGACGAAGTGTACAATGTTATACAATAGCGATGTAGGCCATATTGCTTTGAGATTGAGAATAGACCCGATTGTTTTCGTCTTCTTCAGGGTAGCCTCTCTAGCTTTGCTATCTGCAAACTCGTTTCCTGGGATGCCTATATGTGCTTTAATCCATCCTATTTGCATGTGTTGTTGTCTATGTAACAGTTCTGTTAGTTTTTCTCCAATTTAACCTCTAACACAATTGGGTTTAGAGCTTTAGTATCTTGGATTGCTGCTAGACAAGATTGGCAATCGGTCAGAATAGTAATATTTTTCCAGTGGCTAGGCGGTTTACATATGATATACATTATTGCTTCTTTAATTGCGAACAGTTCCACCTGAAAAACAGAGCAATAGTTTTCCAACTTATATTTCCGTCCTGGCAACTCTCTGTCTTGTTCAAAAGGGACGAACGCTGCTTCCACTTTCCCTTCTAATAAGCTGCCACCCATATATATCTTGACTTCAGAATACAGATCTGCAAGTAGATTTTCTCCAAGTATTTTGCAGTGGACTGTTATTCTATCAGTTGGGTGTGGTAGTTCAAAATATTATTTTGATCCTTGATATTTCCTATCTTTCGGTAGGTCCATTAAATATTTCTCTATTTTGACACGATATACTTCTGCTATTTCTTTAATTTTTATATCCAAACGAATTAACCCACACAGAACTTGCGCTGATGTTAACAATATCGTCCTATACCCTTTACAACATCATATGGCTATTAGCCTCTGAACTACATTTAGTTTTTCAATGTTGTATTTCTTACTTTCAGCTTCTGCCCAAACTGGTGGTGCGTGTGTAATTAAATGTTCTATTGCTCCTACATATATTTGTCTAATTACCATGGGAGATGCTCTCCATGTAAATTTTGCTGCCCGTATAATTTTGTTGGTCATTTCTGATGTGTTTTTGCACGTTTCATCTACATGTTTGGACCAATTTATATTATTATCGATTGTTACTCCCAGTAGTTTGAAATAATCAACAAATTTCAATGTTTTGTCTCATTTTGATAGTGAATGGTTGACGTTTTCTTCTCGTGATATATATTACTTTCGTTTTTTCTTCAGAGAAGTGCAGTTTCGCTTTCGATTTCCATTATGTTATGACATTTATGGCATCGTTCGATTTCTCTTCTAATTCATTAGAATTTTCGCTTGTTATGATTAGAAACAAGTCATCTACAAATGCTCGTACTTCTACCCCTTCACTGAAATGTATTTGCAAGAGGTCATCGATGATTACATTCATAGATAAGATAGATGGCTCGCTTCGACCAAATTTATCTATGGCTTTAAGAAATTGAAAACCGCGCAGTCGTGAGATCTGGGAGAACTAAAATAAGTGGAGGGGGTACGTGGAATTGGCGCCAATTTTAAATATATATTTTAATATTTTGTACCCTGAAAATGCGTTATAGAATAAAAAGAAGATTAGCTGTTAAAAAAATATTTATTTAATAAAATACAACTTTATAAGACATGACAGAAAATAAAATGGTAACAGAAAATTTATAAAATCTGCCAACGTTTTATTATGGAATTAAAAAATATATATATTAAGATAAAAATTATTAAAATTATTCTGCATGTAAAATACATCAAGACAATTATTTGGTATATAAACAGATTAAAATATCAAATAAAAAATTATATAAAAATGAACAGAAGTTACATTGTAATGCATGAATTGATTGTAAAATTGCTACATACATGAATTTATTTAAATTGGTACATATATTATAACATTATTTTTGTGCAATTAGAAAATATTATTTAACTGGTAAGAATAGTATTACCGTGAAAGTTTTTCACAAAAAACATAACATTAGTTAACATAACATAAATTAGTATGCTCGTGGTACAATAAGAGATTAGATATGGAGTATTATTATTTCAACATAAATCGTTAACATTATTGAAATGATTAGAACAATGCATGAATTAACACAATTAAAGAAATACAAAGAATTTAAATGATAATATATAGTGCATCTTCTCACTGCTCAAATGCCTAATCATATTTGCATCAAAATTAGCAGCAATTAAAAACAAACTTAAAGTGATAATTAATAGTGATGGTAAAATCGTTATTTAAACTATTATTGTTACTGTGATTGTGTTCAATTGTAACGATGATTGATAACTGATTAATGTAATTCTTCGTGCAATGACTGGTACACTAGAAAGAAAGCCCCCGACAGTTAAATCTTAGTTATCGATCATCGTTAAATCTCAGTTATCAATCATCGACACAATCAGTCACATACCGGTTTACCATCACTTATAATTACAGTAAAACCGCGATATAACGAAATCCAAGGGACCAAAAAATAAAAATTCGTAATAACGAATTCCCACATATAACGAAAAAAATAAAAAACCTACTATATGTTACGCGCCGTCGCAAAAAAATGTTGCGCGGCTTCAAAAAAGATCGCAAATTCTGCAAACGAAGGAGGAAAAAGGCCACAAGGAACTGAATACCTACATATTTTTAGTAGTTTTGTTATTAAAACAGATAAGCAAATGGATAATCAAAGGAATTAAATTAAGAACAGAATCTATTCAACACCAATTGGAAGATATTTTTGTAAATTCCAGAATATTGCAAACACAAAACAATATTTTAATTGTGTTTAAATGTAGAGCCGCTTCAAACATAGTTTTGGGCATGAAACTTACAAAATAATTCAAAAATAACAATCTTACAGTTGAATCGCGGCATTTTTATAAAATGAGTCGTATATAAATTACGAAAGTATTTACCGGTAACGGCGGCAACCACTTCAAAATATATTTATAATCGTTAAAATTGTTCACTTAAAAATATATTTATAATCGTTAAAATTGTTGACTTAAAAATTATCGTTAACATTGTATACTTAAAATATACAAAAACAATAGTTAATAGAAATACAAAATACCGTACAAAAATAGTTCATAAAATATTTTAACGAATTATTTATATTATTGACAAGTTCACACGAAAACAATTGCCAAACGAAAATGAATTTATGTAAATATTCAGTTCGGTCATGCAATAATCGCGTTAAAAGCTGAACAAACTTAACTCTACAGACGTTACACTGAGACTGACATTTCCAATAAGTATATTCTGCAACTTTCGGGGGGGTTCCTGTTAATTTTTGTATTTTACAGCTGTTTGGGTCTGGGTTGCAATCATATTAGAGGCGTATGCGTACGTAAAACGTGTCAGAGAACGCCGCAAGAATTATGTCAAATGGTTTTATGGGCCTGCTATGAACCCAAGAAGTTTGAATTGTTTTACTACCTTGTCGGCCGACCGCCGCGCACCGCCGCAAAGGCCATAAAACCGTTCGCAAACGGCAGATGCATCGGCGCGGCTTTGTAAGTGCGAAATAATATTTTCATCTTTTAACATTTTTTTATTTCGTTATAAATTTACGTAAATGCATTGGCATTTTTATTATATATATTTGAACTCTGAGATATATTTGAACTCTGAGAATATTGATAATCAACAACCAAATGCTGTTGTTCACTTTTATCATCCTCACTTTTATCAATCCTTCACTTTTATCATCCTCACAATTGGCCCCAATGGAGTGGATAGATGTTAAATTAGTAATTAACAGTGATTTAAAAGAATCTATAAATGATGTGCATGTAGGGTTCACATTGTGTACACCGTGGCTTCTGATCATAAAAAAGAAATTTTCAATTGGATCTTGATTTATATTCCGTGGTAGAACAAAATTAAATCTGTATTCAACTAAAAGTTTTTTTGTTAAATATTTCATACACTTGAGAGTGCTAATTCAATTGCGTACAGAAGGTGGGACAGAAGTTTTTTTAGTAATTGGATCAACAAACATCATGGAATTTAAAATCTTGATAGATTCATCCCACAAAGGCTCATGACAAGAGTTGGCGGTAACAGCGCAGCGATATTTACTATCAATACGAGGGTTTATACAATTCCCATTGACACTATCAAATAAACTGTTCATAAAGGATATAAAGTCTGCTGTCTCTGTAGCCTCCTTGTCGATGTACCCTGAATCCGCAAATATATCCATACCCGATGCCACACGTTGGCTAAAGACCTGGGCGGCAATGCTGACTTTCATCTTTTTGAGTTTGTCCTTATAAATATGAAAATCTGTTAATCTGGGAAAAGCGTGCATATTGTCATCCAACATGCGATCATAATTATATGCCTGAATAATATGCTCCCATTTGGCAATCTTTACTACACCTTTTTGTTTAAATAGAACATTTTTTGTCAACATATTGTTTCTGATGCCCTTAAGTGTGGAGTATCAAAGAAACAGACAATTTCCCTATCATATAACTCAAAACCTACAAGATTATTTTCTATGTTTAAGCGATTATATTTTTCTTGGGTTTCTCTTTTAAGCATATTAATAGTAGAAACATTTGTAGTGGCTTGATCACACACCGTACCTACTAATTCTAAACCACTTGATAAAACGTGACCAATAATTCTTTTTAAAACTACAACTAGATCAAGTGATTTTATTGGGCCTTGGCAAAATAAAAATCCTATTGGTTGCTTCCATTTAGTCTTAAGACCCCTTAACATGAAAACACATGCATGATCTGCAAAAACTGGCCATCGCAAGCCATCTCCGAGATCTTGAAAACCTTCAATATAATCGGAACTACTTTTGTACATTAGATTAGGTGATATAGAAATTTCATCAAATAGTAACACACAAACTTTTTCTTGTAATTTCATTTCTTTTGTTATTATTTCTATATTTTTAAAAATATGCATATTTACACCTGGCCTAAAAGGAAACTTTTTTAATAAAGTATTCATTGTTTTTCTACTTGGCAATGCAAATATTTTTGACAGAAATCGATAGCATTTATTGCTATATTTAGATAAAGCTAAACCAAAACTTTTGTCATCTTTAGTGTATCTACGCCAATATTGTTTTTTTTTGTTCCCTAATCTGACAGCGAATAAAAGAAGTTGTTTCATTCACAAAATTGTGAAAATAAAATTTTGCAACCTCAGCTGCTTCTTTGCTTTTTTTAGTAATCTTCTTTTATAAGTCACCCTTTTGAATTTCATGCATCGGACGAAGAGTTTTTTTTCGGCAGAAGTCAATCCTGCAGGGCACATGTCTTGATTGTAGCTTAGCTTAGCTGAAATAGATGATAAAAATAAATGTAGTAATGTTTTAATTAAATAATCCATCCACAATTAAATATTAATTAGTACAATTAATACCATTAAATAGTCAACATTTAAAGTTTTTTAATTTATGAAAAATGAATGTAAATAGTAAAATTATATACTTAGAAAGTTTTAAATATAATTCACATTTTATAACCAAATAATAATCAAGAATTTGTTGCGTAAAAGAAAAATAAAATTATGTTTGTTTTTTATTTATACACATTTCAAGATGGAAACAAATATTTGACTGAATACTAATTGTATACTTATTAAAGATCTTCAGTTAATTAACAAAATAATACATTAAAAAATATTTATTTTTGTGAATTTATAACCAAAATTTTTACCATAGTATTAAAACTGAACTCAATATTAACCGTTAGAATGCTACGCGGCGCAAAAGCGCTGCGATCGTTTGTATCGAAAATTGCGGCGCAGCGCAAAAGCGCTGCGAGTTTCAGTGTGTTTTCGGTGCTCCGCGGGAGTGCACGTACGCTAACCTCGCGCGTAATTTGTAATGAGAGTGCATTCTTATACATTTAAAAATAACTTTTATCGTTTTTTTATATATTTTTAAAAAAATAACCATGTCACGTGCTATTATTTCGAACGTTGATTCGATTCCTAGTGATTCTACGGGGAGTGAAACGACAGATACAAATAGTGATGATAGCAGTATTATAACGCATCGAAGAAAAAGATTGAGGATTGAAAGTGAGTCTTCTACCTCCTCTTCATCTACAGAAACAGAAGAAACACAATGTTGTACGTGTATTTGCAAAACATAATTGTTGAGCTATTTTTTTTTTGATTTTTTATTTTCTAAAAGAAATAAAATACAATAATATTGATATCACTTTATGTTTAATAAACATTAATAAACAATAAACATTTTATCTTTATAATGCAAAAATAATTAATAAAATTGATTGATATTTGTCTAAGTTAGAGTGTTTTATTTGACACCATTATTTTTTCCTCTAAATTAATCAATATGTGTATAGCAATTTTCATTTATTTTTGCCAAAATTGCTTAGCACTAAAACGGTTAAATACAAATACTAAAAACAAAGTTAATTCTTCATAAATATTTAATGTTTTAAGGTTAAACAGGTTTATACATATATTCAAAAATTTACAATATCGGTGGGTGCTAATTGCTAATGCTACAATATCAGTGGGTTTAATTGTTTTTGTTGTTTATTATTGAGATGCATACACAAAATGTCGCATAAATATTTATACTATTTTGAAACTATGAAAAATAGGATTAAGTTAATGAATATTAACAGATAGAAAACAAAAAATACACATACACAAAAAATATTTAATCTATGATCAGAAAGTATTATCAGAAAAAAAATATATCATTAAAAAATCAATAAAAACCGAAATAATATCAATTATTCTAATTATGAAATTAATAAGGAAATATAGAATGTTTAATCTTAGAAGTGGGCTTCAGTCTCAGTGGGCTTGGTATCAGTAGTACTGACTGAATACTATCCACTCTGCGCCTGCATTCTACCCACCCCTGGCAGAGAAATAGTGTGCTGCTAAACTGATACACAGTATTGATTTAATCACATGTACCATGCTTGTCATATAACTGCAACTTTCACATTTGGTAGCTTATCAAATTAGATACAGTAAAACCGCGATATAACGAAACCCGATATAGCGAAAAATGACGTATATCGAAAAAAAAATCGAAATTTAGTCCCTAAAACCAATTTTTCATACAAAAATGCATTTATATAACGAAATCCCGTTAATATTTATAACAAAATCATTTTTGTCCCGTACGAAAAAATGCCAATACACTTACGTAAATTTATAACGAAATAAAAAAATGTTAAAAGATGGAAATATTATTTCGCACTTACAAAGCCGCGCCGATGCATCTGCCGTATGCGAACGGTTCTATGGCCTTTTCGGCGGTGCGCGGCGGTCGGTCGACAAGGTAGTAAAACAATTAAAACTTCTTCTTGGGTTCATAGTAACCATTTGACCATAAAACCATTTGACATAATTCTTGCGGCGTTCACTTAGACACGTTTTACTCTAATATGTATTGCAACCCAGACCCAAACAGCTGGAAAATACAAAAATTAACAGGAACCCCCCGAAAGTTGCAGTATGTACTTATTGGAAATGTCAGTCTCAGTGTAACGTCTGTAGAGTTAAGTTTGTTCAGCTTTTAACGCGATTATTGCATGACCGAACTGAATATTGATATAAATTCATTTTCGTTTGACAATTGTTTTCGTGTGAACTCGTCAATAATATAAATAATTGGTTAAAATATTTTATGGACTATTTTTGTACGGCATTTTGTATTTCTATTAACTATTGTTTTCGTGTATTTTAAGTGAACAGTGTTAACGATAATTTTTAAGTGAACAATTTTAACGATTATAAATATATTTTGAAGTGGTTGCCGCCGTTACCGGTAAGTACCTTCGTAATTTATATACGACTCATTTTATAAAAATGCCGCGATTCAGCTGTAAAATTGTTATTTTTGAATTATTTTGTATGTTTCATGCCCAAAACTATGTTTGAAGCGGCTCTACATTTAAACACAATTAAAATATTGTTTTGTGTTTGCAATATTCTAAAATTTAAAAAAATATCTTCCAATTGGTGTTGAATAGGTTCTGTTCTTAATTTAATTCCTTTGATTATACATTTGCTTATCTATTTTAATAACAAAACTACTAAAAATATGTAGATATTCAGAATTTGTTTGCAGAATTTGCGATCTTTTTTGAAGCCGCGCAAAATTTTTTTGCGACGGCGCGTAACATATAGTAGGATTTTTAAAATTTATTTCGTTATATGTGGGAATTCGTTATTACGAATTTTTATTTTTTGGTCCCTTGGATTTCGTTATATCGCGGTTTTACTGTATTCACAATATAAAGGTAATGTTTACAGGACAAAGAACGTGTGGGAATGTTTTAATTAAGATGCATCAAAAATAGTCTTGAAAAATGCAGGATGTTTACATTAATTGCAACAAATTATTAGGCTCCTGAGCAAGAACAACAAAGAACTTTGATAGAACAAAGGTTCAAATGTTTAGATTAGGTCAAATAAAAGGTTAGCCTCCAGAGACAGAGATTTGATAGGACAAAAAATGAAGTGTGAGAAAGTATAGATTTGGTTGAACAAAGGGTCTACACAAATATTTTTAAGTTCAGAGTCATTAACAGTCGGAGTAGGTAACTGTATTTTTGATTCAGTTAAAATAAGTTCTGACCCTGGCCATGTATTTTATGCTTGTCCATCGTGGATCACAATTTTTTTTTACAGTGATCTCGTCAATAGTAAATTTCAGCTCCCGACTAACATATGTCATCTTTCTCTCAACTCACCACATTTGATCTCCATAATATCCAAATTTTTGGACAATATTGGTATTTATTGACTTGTAATATTTTATAATAATATTGTACTTATTCTATAAAATGTAATTTTTACTTGATTAATGCCACAAATAACTCTTGAAGGGTGGATTGCCTAAGTTAAAAAAGAAAATACTTTTGTTCAAATAAATAAATTCTATTATAAATTTTAAATTTTAAAAATATTCAAACCTTTTCTTGCTTGCTGTACTCGTTTCTTAGGTGGAAGAATATCAATCGGAGACAGATGAATTAATTCTACAGTTTCTGAAAATTGAGAATTGGTTAAGAATACACAGAAAAAATATATATATGCCATTTTTTGACCATGATCTCTGAATTAGTTTTAATTTTTTTAAAACATATAACAATAATTTAATTTAATATTAATTAGACCTAAATGAAAATGATACAATCCCCATTCCATATTTCAATTATTTTATCGTCCTCTAGTTTTTTTCCATTTTAGCAGTACGATAAATTGATACATATTCTATAACATATTTAGAGGAACCTCTAAAAATTAATTTTTTGTCCTTTTAAAATTTCAACATAAAACAGCAGTATGTCGTCCACAATGAACGCGACCAGTATCATGGCAGACAGTAACCGTATATATAATTTGTTGATGGTTAATCATCTTTCATATTTGAATGCCCAAATATAAGTATGAAATGTTTTTGTTCCTTTATTAATTATTTATTGTAAACATGAAGGTTGTTTTTAATCTAGAGTCTCACAGGTTTAGTATTTTTTTTCATGAATGTCTGCGTAACCCTGAGAGAGGAGAAAATAGTACATAAAACATAAATTGCGAGTCTCGGAGGCAGTAAAAATAAAGGAACTGTCCCAACCAAGTCATATTGGAGAACAATCCTGTTGGGAGTGATATTGCCTTTCTACTAGGTGTGCGCGCATACATTTATAAAAGTGGATAAGGTAATTGTGATACAGAAGTGTGCTATTTGATTCTGCATACTTCTGTGGAGAAATGGCATGATGGTAAATTAAGATGTAATTCTGTTTTTTTTACCTCAATGCGTATTACTAATATTCATTGTATAATAAAATAATTATTGAACAATAAAAAAATATTACACTAAAATCCTTTATTCGAAGTTGAGGGGACCGAAAATCAAAAAAAAAGTTTGAATAACGATTTAGGATAATGAATATAAAAATTTCAAAAATTCGATTCCTTTTTACATACTAACTTTATTCATAGCAACTCGAAGTAATTATATGCACCTATATCCACACATTTAAAATTAACAAACATGTTGTCAAAATACGGTGTAAACAAATCACAATATATATTTTTTTAAAAACACTATTATAATCGAGTATCTTTTCGCGCCATTTTTAATAACGACATAATAGTTGAAATTGTCAACCCGCCATTCTCCGCTGAAGTTAGCGACAAAAGTTTCCAGCGCTTTTAAAACATTTGTTTTGTGGTGGTCGCGGCGACATTTGGCACTCTCCTTTCAACGTTAAAGTTCTTTCTGTCATCATGTTTAATGGGGTCGCGTATTTTTTTGTTTTGGATAATATTTTGTATTAATTCGATTTTTAGAAACTGTCGGCTTTTTGTATGAGTTTCGCATTAATGCTATTATTGAGAATATAAAATTATTAGTCAAAATTATAAAAAGGTTTTAATTAAAATTTAATGAAATACGGAAAAGTCTAACGAATGCAAACCACGCATTCGCGAATTTCAAAATGTCTAACACGTAAATATTAAAGAAAAACAAATAATGTTCTTTACATATGAAACAATGGCAATAAAATAATTGACAAGATACGAGAAAATCTGAGAAACGTTAACTACACATTCTTTAAAATGCCTTGACACTAAACTTAAATAAAAAGAGAAATATCTGTATTAAAATTAATACAAATTAAATAATTTATAAAACACGGAAAAATCTGAGGAACTCAACCGCGTACTAACGTTTTTATAACAAAATATACAAACGCTATGTAAACAAAAATAATTATGGTAATAATACGGAACAGAAGATCGGCAAGCACTGACATTCGCAGCTAGCAGCTGGGAGAACTAGAGAACTGCGTTACCTATAAGGACGAAAAGATAATATTTGCTATCTTTTTCTAATGTAAAGAAAACGAGTGAGAGACAAAAGCATGCGACCTTAAGTGTCGCGGTAAAAAATAAATATTTCAAATTAAGGATGCACAAGATATATTTGTCATCTTTCCTAGTATACTGAGAGTGAGTGAGAAAACAAACAATGAGAATTAACTTTATGCGTCGTGAATCGATATAGGGGCAGAACTACCCATTTTGATGGTCTTGGACAGGCACATCGCATAGCGCATGTGTATTTTTCAGATTGCTGACATCTGACAAAAAAAATCTAATTAATCGAAAAATAGATCGACAAATTCATCTGGTAGGGTCCAAAAATAGCTTCGAATAACGATATTCGATTTATAAGTACAATTTAGTATGAAAACTTTCCAGAGGGACCACATTCTGCTCTAAAACTTCGACTTGCGGCGAATTTCGAATAAACGGGGTTTTACTGTATTTTACAATATTTTATCATTTCAACTATGTCATAACCTATTTGGTCCTGAAATTCATTAATGCTTAGGATTAAAATTGTGTTAAAAGAATAAAGAATTTTAAAATATTATCTTTACATATTACATAATAACAATTACAGTCATCTATTAGCAATTATTTTATTATCACTTTTTACAGTTCAATATCAAAAAATATAACGGTTCCACATATCTACCTGATAAATTATAGTTTAGAGGGAGCTGATAATTTTTTAACAGAAACGTCACTTAAGGAATACAAAATCGTTAACATTGGTGCTAAAAAAAAATAACGGTCTCTGAAAATTTTCTGTTTGCTTAGATTATGCAGGTCACAAATAATGCTGAAAAATGATATGTATGTATACTGATTTGTGTCCATGATCTCAAAAAAATTATTATAAAGAGCATTTAATGTATTTTTTAAACATTACGTACATGTTTTAAAATGAACATGTACTATTTAATAAAAATTTAATTAATTAACTAGAAAGATATACAGAAAAAATCTATTTATCGAATAAATGTGTAAGAAGTTGCGGGATTCAAACTTGGAACTCTGAATGCCGGTAGCAACTAAATATTTTTTTGATAAATTGATTTTTTCTGTATATCTTTTTAGTTGATTCATTTAATTAGTATTAAAAATAGTACTGAACTATGTTCTGAAAATGCAAGTTCACAATAATATCGTGACCACCTTAAAAATGTACCATTTAATCTGTAACTTTATAATTACAAATTCAGTAATAATACAGGTAACTGAAAACTACTTCGCTAGAGTATATGTTCAAAAAATATATATTAACCTTTTTGATTATTGTAGCTACAACTCGGTGTACTGTCATCCACACTTTCTTCTAGTGGAGTATAATCGTGTATTTTTTTAATCAATTCTACTGTTTCTGGAAATTGAGGATTGGCTATTATTTATTTTAATATTACAGTAAACATGGAAATGGAAAGATTTAGTGTAATTATTTCAATACACAACATGGAAATGGATAAGATTTAGTGTAATTATTTCAATACACAACATGAAAATGGATAAGATTTAGTTAGTAATTATTTCAATACACAACATGGAAATGGATAAGATTTAGTGTAATTATTTCAATACACAACATGAAAATGGATAAGATTTAGTGTAATTATTTCAATACACAACATGGAAATGGATAAGATTTAGTGTAATTATTTCAATACACAACATGAAAATGGATAAGATTTAGTTAGTAATTATTTCAATACACAACATGGAAATGGATAAGATTTAGTGTAATTATTTCAATACACAACATGAAAATGGATAAGATTTAGTGTAATTATTTCAATACACAACATGGAAATGGATAAGATTTAGTGTAATTATTTCAATACACAACATGAAAATGGATAAGATTTAGTTAGTAATTATTTCAATACACAAATAATGCAGATTCAATACATGCTGTTTAGTTCTGTGATTTTTTTTGATTAAGAGTAAAAATTGTATGATTTTAATCGAAATTCTAATAAACCAATTTTATTCATAACTTTGTGGTTACTATAAAAAATAACTATTTGGTTACTAATATAAATCAGTAATAATACCCAGAGACAAATAAAGATTGAGTTTTGTGTTGAAAAATATACAAATCTTTAAGACTATAACTGAAACATGTAGTACCACCTAACTCAGCATTCGCTTGCATTATTTGACCAGCAGGTGGAAGACGATAGCAAAAACTGTTTTCTTTCTCCATTAAACCCTGTAAAAAATATATATATATATTATTTGGTTGATATTTCAGGAACTTTCTGAAACAAATTCAGAAAGAACGATATTTATAATACACAAATAATGCAGAAAATATATTGTTTTATTTTGTGATTTTATTGATTAAAAATGAAAATGTAATGATTTTAATTGAAATTCTAATAAATCATTTTTTTCATAACATTGTGATTATTTAAAAAAAAAGATTTTCTTGTTATTAAAATAAATCAGTATCACAAACAACTAACAATTATATTGAAAAATATTACATTATTAATAATAGTAGAAATTTGTTGAAATTTATTTTCAAAGATAACATTAATATAACGATTTTCATATTTCAAATTTGGTAAATACATTTTTTATTACGATTGTTTTAAAAATATTAATGATAAGTGATAAATAATAATGAAGGCGAGAGATAGGCGATTACCTAGTAGACTGGAACGCCGAAGATACAGGATGGGGACAAAAAGTCGATAAAGAAGAAGAAAAAGTTACCTGGTACATCTATTGTTGGTACAGAATATATTCTTAATCTTTTAGTTGTAGAGTCCCTGTTAAAATCTGTAAAATGTTTGTCACATACGAGACAATGTTTATAAATTTCTGCATCCTTTAGTCCGGTGAATATGGGACTTGCGATACGACGCAACCATTCATTAAAAACGTCTTCCTCATATACAGGAAAAACGTTCCCTCATATACGAGGGACACGACAGAAAAGTTAAGTCAGATTTTCCGAATTTTTGACAAGCCAAGTCCAAAACGCTCGTCATCATTACACTAAATTATACTTTTTTTAAACCATAACTTGGATTGGACCTTTACACTAAAAAAGAAAACAGCAACCATTAAACCATTGGAAGTGTTCCACAAAATTGCCTTCTTATTGGAAATTCTTGCATACACGAAATATATTTTCTAATAATTTAAAACCCAAGACAACGTAAACAAATCTGTATTTAAAAATTAACAAAACATTAAAAATGAATAATTTGAAAGACATTTTTTAATTTTTGTATGATTTTAAAACGCTCTGTATTTACATAAACACACAATTTTAACTAATATATTGTATTTAATCCCATGTTTTGAGGCTTTAACTGCTATTTAAAACCAAGTTTTTATTTATTTATTGAAAACACATTTTAAGTATCTTCTGTGTACAATTTTCTGAGTTAATCTGACCTTTCTGGCCGACGTTTCAGATTGCAGGGATCATCATCAGCCTGATGATGGACCCTGCAATGGGATCCGAAACGTCAGCCAGAAAGGTCAGATATACACGGCAGATTGACCCAGAAAACTGCGCACAAAAAATTCGGAACAGTCATGAAACCTAAGAACGTTTACATTTTAAGTAATATATATTTTAATCTTATAAAATACTTATTATTAGTATATTATTTTAGTAATCATTCGAAGTTTAAAACACCGTTATACCCCCCAAAACGGACGTGGAATCTATCGCTTCCTTAATTCTCGATTAAATATTATAACGAGAATTCATCTCAAATTCCACCAACCACTTATAGAAATCAAAGATCTTACGACAGAGCAAATTTAAAAAGGTTTCTAAACCGGATTGGAAGTGATGGAAAAATTTTTAGAATTTAAAGAAATTCGCAAAAAATAGTGTTACAAATTTGCGACGAATTGACAAATGCAGAAGGCAACATAATTATGCAAAATAAAACCTGCAACATAGTTATGATGGAGATGTAGGTTAGTTGATTTTTTCAAAAAAAAATCAACTACTTTGTCGGCTAATTTTATGCGGAATTGCTTCTCAATTACCTTGAGCAGCAGGATAACAGAATTCCCGCTAAAAAATGATATTGAGAAATATTTGAAGAATTCGTCAAAAACCAGCAAAGGGCAAAACAATCCTTTTTAACTTATTTTTACCTCTTTAACTGATTCCGTAATGTTTTTTGTTGACTTTTTGGTATAATAAATAATAATTGGGTAACAAAATATTTTTGATGAAAGTGACAACCCTGAATATCCCGGCCAGCATTTGCATTGTGTAAAAACAAACGAAGATTAGCGAGACTTTCGGATAGTAGGCGTGATTTTACGAAATTTTTGTAACTTTTAATATCGTATTATTGTAATATTTAATATATATATATATACATATTATTTCAATAGTTTAGGATTAACTGGAATTTTTTTCACTGTCTATCCCAGACAATCGGAAATCTACAATATATATTTTCCACGTATGATGAAAACCTAAATAATAAATATACTATTTTATTACATGTAGAGTAGAATTTATTAAAACTATCCTGTAAACTACAACTATTTTTAATATATGACTGGTTACATAAAACTTAAAAAATAACATGTAATATAATTAGGTACTTAATTGTTTACAGAAATATTACTAAACAAAATCTGTGAACGAATGGAATAGAACAATTATGACATAGAATGAATATAAATGAACAAATATTTAAATGAACTAACTTTTTGGATATTGGGATTCCACCGGAGCCAACGGCGTAAAGTTATGAATGGAGGTTGGCTGGATATGTCAGTGGTAATAATATCTCTATTAAACCCTGTAAAACAATGTATAACATATTAATTATTAAAATACCGTAGGTCTTTCTATTTCCAGCCTTTGCAAACCAAATGCTTGAAAAATTTTAATATCATATAATTGTAATTATTAATTACCATAATAATGTTACGTATCCTACTAAATGATTTACCATTAGGAGGATATGAAAAATGTAAAAATTGAGTTTAGCATTTATCACTATAGGTCCATAGGAAATAATTACTTTGTTAGTAAGTTGGAATAATAGGGTGGATGGATTAGATTTTTAATTAAGGAAGTAATGATACATAATTATTACATTAAGTGTTGTAGAATGGAAAACAGCGTTATACAAATTAAGTATTATCTGGTATTATCTATAGTCGGCACAGAGTGTATAAGTAACCTTTTAAATTCCACATTTTGTTAAAATATTTATCGCAAATACACCACTTTGAGAAATTACTTTTAAATGCAGTTACCTCGGGATTGTATTTTCCACTCACTTTTCAGAAGAAAACAATAAATAATAACACTTCGAAAACTATATACGACACGAAAACGACAGTTGAAATATGTTTTAAAATATTGTCAGTATAATGTTGTAGATATTTTAATAACATGTATACATAAAAACTAAAAATGATACTTTCAAAATCTGAATAGCGCTACATCACAGTGAGTTTAAAATTACCAACTGTATGAAGTTGTGAAGATAGGTATGAAAATATCAACATATTATTTTAGTAAATGATTATACCGACATTGTTTCGGAAAACTGTTATACCGACATAGTATTTCGGAAAACTTACTACTGTATAGTATATCGCAACCCCTAGTAAAATCTTTAAAGATATTTTTTTTGTTATTTTATTCGAGACTCAAACCATTCACTGAAAGATTGCTGTTTGCGCGACATCTGTGAAATAAGACTGGAATTTCAGAATAGCCAACATTGAAACATTACTTATTGTGTTTATTTAGTGGTGGTTTCAATGTTTGAATAACAAATGTCGGGCGGAACAGTGCTGCAGTAGCGAGATCTGTAGAAGCTCTTTATTTTGTATGAAGCGCCCAGCCCCTGATTACATTCCAAAAACTTGGTCCGCATGCAGACCCCTAAATGCAACCTTTGTTTGTCTCCTTAGTTTCTGCGCAGTCAAAGTGCGTGAGGGTAACTCGTCTGTTATTCAAGTAGCTCATTACCGTGCAATAAATGTTTTGTGGGCATTTCTTCTTTAATTGTGATAACAGAAAAGGCCACCAGACATTGTCAAATGCATCTTTTATATCAAAAGATATAGCGATGGTTAGTTTTTTGTTCCTATAAGCTCGTTTGATAGACCCGAGTGAAGCCATTAGAGCATCCTCTGTAGATTTTTGAGGGGTGAACCCAAACTGATTTTCGCTAAGTTTCTTATTTCTGTGTAGGTGCCAATTAATTCTGTTGATTTTCTTCAACAACAACAAGCACCTTCTTAAAAACTGAGATCAGTCCAATTGATCTATAGAAGCTTACATCTCTTAAGTCGTCCTTGCCTGGTTTGGGTATAACTATCACGCTAGCTTTTTTGCAGCACACAGGAAAATATTGCAGCTGTAGACAAGCATCATAGAGCTCAACTATTATTTTTGGGCTGCTGTTATATACATGAAACCATATATCAGTTGTAAAGTTATCTTCCCCGGGTGCATTTGTAGGAGATATACTTTTGATAGTTTCTTCAACTTCCATATTAGTGAATGGTAGATCGTTATTATCGCAAGGTAGAGTTTGTGCAGTTTTCCTTATTTCCACTTCATCAAAATTGTCTTGTTTCTTCATTATCATCGGGAAAAAACCTCTTAGCTAGTCTTTGTGTTGTACTTTCTGCCGATTCAAGATGTTCATCACCATCTTTTAATGTTGCCAGTGGTACTCGTTTTTGCTGCTTGACCAAGACTATGCATTGTTCTCCAGGCACTTTCTTTGCTTTGCGACTCACAATATGTTTTCCAAGAAGATGTTTTTGCATTTTCTATTGCTGTTTTGTATTCGAATTTTACCTTAAGATATTCTGATAATGTGGATAATATTTCTTTTCTGAGTATTCGAATTTTGAAGTTTATGTTTAGCCTGTCTGGCTTTTTTCTCTAGCTCGTTCAATTCCTGAGTCCACCATGGACAGATTTTTCTTGAGGGAGATCTTATTAGAGGGATGCTCTCTTTACATGCTTTATCAATACTAATATAAAGTGTAGAGATGTTTACTTCCAAGTTTGTCGCGTTGTTACATTTTTGAAAATCTCAGATGTTAGAGAATGAGATTCTAATTGAGAGTGGATATTGGTGTAAAAGAGGTCCCAATTTGCTTTTGTATTTGGGAATTCAGTACTTTTGCTTAGGAAATTTAACTCGATTGGATTGTGATCGCTGAGCATATTTAATTTTCTCTCCACGTGCCAGTCTTCAATTTTATCAAGCAGTTGGTGAGAATAAAATGTAATATGTCAGTGATTGTAAGAACTTTGCAAATATATGTCATAGTTTGTTAACTCTCTCGCTCGGTGTTTTTTCACCAAGGGGACTAGGCATAAGGCATAGGGCACTTAATACTGAAAGAGTTGTGGGTTGCATCTCTATTTTGTAATTTACAGTTGACGTACGTTGGCTCTTCAGTAGACTTATCCATGCAATCTTTATAAAGATGTTCACCAGTACAATGTGCACATGTAATTTTTGCATCGCAAAACCATTGCTTATGACTGAATTGAAGCCATTTGGAGCATTGTTATAGCGGGCTCTCGTCTTCAACTGGAACTCTTTGGTATCCAATATTGACTTTACCAGCGCTCGTAAGTTGATTTCAGGTTTTGGGTAGCACTTGGCAAACAACATTTGCTAAGAGTCATCCATTCCTGTAACTCTTCCTCCATTTAATGTTTAAATCTTCATCCAAGACTAGGCCCCTGTTTTGATTTCTCATCGACTTGAGATCCTCCTCTGTAATTCCCTTGAAAATGACAAAAGGGTTTTTTCGCCGTCCCTCTTCAACTGCCAAGTCGCTTCGGCTGGCAATTTCTTCTTTAAGTCATGGTATCTTCCCTGGTGACACCCTGGAAGAAGATGTATAAAATTGGAGAGATGGCTGCTCCTTGTGGGACTCCGGCGGTTGTTTTACGCATGGAGGATAAAATGCCGTGGATTAATACAGTAAATGTTCAGTCTTCTAGATAATTTATTAAAAATTTAATTATTTTTTTGGTTAGAGTTGACCTGTCTAGTTAGACTGTTAAACCGTTTCTCCATGCATTATCGAAGGTGCCGGTTACGTCGAAGGAAATTAGAGCTGTTGATTTTTTTGCGTTAAATCCGGTTGTGATCTGTTCTGTTAATCTTAGTAATTGGTGTACCGTCGAGTGTTCTGTGCGGAATCCGTATTGATGATCGGGGAGGAGTTCTTTTTTGATGATTTCTTTTTTAAGGCGAGTTGAAATTATTTTTTCGAATAGTTTACCCGTCGTCGGGAGGAGGGTAATCGGTCTATGATTATGTGGGAACAGTGGATTTTTATTCGGATAAAAATTACTTTTGCGAGTTTGAACGAGGTTGGGAAGCATGATAATCTGAGCCCGGCGTTGAAAATGTTTGTTAGGGCGCAGATGCCTTTCATAGGAAGATGTTTTAAAATTTTATTTGGAATTGCGGCGGGCCCGGGAGCTTTTTTATTCGGTAAGAATTTGACGATTTTTATTATCTCTTGAGGCATGGTAAATTTGAATGGTTCATCGGAATCGAGTGGTTCTATTATTTTTTCGGCTTCTCTATCTATTTCGGTTACAAATGAGGAGTTGTTGTTTCCAGTAAATAGTGAGAGTTGTCTTTCGAGGGAGTCCGCAAAACTTTCTGCTTTATCTTGATCTGAGTAAACTATGCCGTTTAATCCGTGAAGCGGTGTCAGGGTGGGTTTTTTTTTATTTCCGAGTGTCGAAACTGTTTCACTTGTTGCAATCATTATTGATCCTTATACCATAGCACTGACAAATTATCTTTATTTTTATTTCTAAATCATTTTATGTCTGGGGTCATCAAACAAATTAAAGCCTGAATTAAAAATAAAGCTCGTCCCGGAAGACCACAGATGTGACAAATGATTAAAGTAATTTTTCTATTCTTTTCCTTGATCGTGTGCTCTGCTGAGCTTTATTTTCTATGGCTTTAATTATATGTTGCGGGCCTTTGATATCCGTGGACCTCGTTTTTCTTGGGTCAATTAACTCTGGGACCATGCAATCCATGTAAAACGATTCAAACGATTTCATGCCAAAAATTATCATCTCGATAGATGTTTTCTGTTTTAATTTTACAATTTGTTCCCGTCCAAGCTCCAAAAAGACACATATTTTTATTACTAACGTGCAATTGTCCTTGAACTTGATAATGCCAATCGTGATTTCTTATTAATGTTCATTATTTTATTTTTGTCTAATTTCCAAAATGTTACTTTTCGCTTTTCTATAGCTTCATCAACAGTCATACTTGAAGCAATGACGGGCATTTTATTTCTATAATGATATCATTATCAGAAGTACCATCCGGAGTTGCCCCCAAAAAATGATGTGTACTATCAATAAACAGGACACATCTATCAATTGTAATGTTTTCTTGAAGTTCTAATTGCCAAAGTGCAGTAAATTCATTGACTTTGCCGTATTGTATAGACGATACGTGACATAAAGAAGAACTAAACAACATACTGCTTATCAAAGACCCACAACTCATGCCTAACCGCCTTTTACAAACTTTCCCGAACCACAATGCTGTTAATTAATTATTTTTTTTCTAACCATTCCCCGCAAATTGTAAATGGGTATTTTTTTTTTCAATATCCAGTTGTTCTGCAGCAGACAACGTTAGTTTATTTAAAAAGTTTTCCTTCGCCTTACTAAATGTGCCTTCATCCATATCAGGTCTCTGGCAATTTTCACGATATTCATCATCTTCCCTAGACACTGTAATATGTTTTAATTCTGATTGTTTTCTAATATACTTTTTTCTCGAGGACCCTAATCCTAATTTTCTTTTCTTCCAAATGTTTTATAGACATTTTTGAACTTGTATCAAAAATGGATTTACTCAAGAAACTGAGGAGTTTTTGAATTGAAAGATACTACAGCAGCTGCACACCTCCCACTGTATGACTGTCTTCCTGTAAAATTTATTCTTTTGCCCCCTACAAATTTAGCAACTATACTATTAAAGGTTTCAGCTATATTACTGTCTACATTATATATTAAACTACACGGATTGTTGGCCAAACGAGATCAATGATATAACAGTTTTGAAAATAAGTTATGAGATATCAAATCTCCCGTAAGATTTTGATCTAAATTAAAATTTTTATAAAAATACGCGTCACATTTTAAATGGTCCCCAAAAACATGTCTAGGACTGTTTAATATGTCACGGCTCAAATTACTAATTTTTTTCTTCCAATGTATTGTGTTCTGATATTCTATATTTAATGGCGCTAGTGAGAGCCACGCATAATCGCTTAACTCTTTATTTTAAAATCTTCCGTACTGAAATGGGAAAAGAAGTGTCGGACTATTAACGCAGTTTAGAGCAATAATTTCTCAAAAGATGATTTTGACATTCAATTTTCTCTACGGTTATATTAGAATTTTTAAAACCTTCGACAATTGTAGTAGACTCCATTCCACTGGAAGAACCACTATAATTTTTAAAACATCTGTGTTCTGGCACTGGAGAGTTTATAGTATTTGCACGTGCACAAATCATACAATATTTATTTTTAACTCCTATGTATAAATTTTTTCCTGTTCTATGGCCAACTAACTATGGCAGCAGCCCCAGACAGAGATGAATAATTAGTTCTATATGATCTTTTTACCCAACATCCATCTGCGACCACAGTTATCATTGGCATTCCGTTCTTATCTACACATCCGTTAGCAATAGCTAATTCAGTTTCTTCGTATCGTATACTTTTTCTTGACATTTAATATATTTTCTTTCGCTCATACAAGGAATACCAATAATCGCCGTTACCTCTTCTAAACCAGAAAATCCCAAGCCGATGGTAATGATTCCTGACACAAAAGATTCGGTAATATTAATTTTGTTGTTTTTGTCTTCACGCGTATTCAAAACAAAATTTGATCCACACATATTACACTTTAAACTGAATTTAGAAATAAAACCAATCTTACATTCTTTCACATATTCAATATTCGTTCCTGTGCACCCAAACATTGATTTGTGGGAGTAAATTTGATTAATTTGGGAAAAGAATTGGTGTACATCGACCACTCTTTTGCCATTCAATTTAGGAAGTTCACACGAGTCCACACATTCAATGTTCAGTTTGGGAACATTCTGAAAATAATTAAAAATATTATTAAATTATGTTATGTACTTTAATAATATACAATAATAATCTAAAATTGAAATAAGGGTTTGATTAATAATATAAGATGCCACCATTGGTTAGATATGGAAACCATGTGTATTAACATAGCATACTCCACCATATAGTTGCAATGATTTGTCCACAAACAAGAAAATATATTGAGTAATGTTGAATGGGAAACACCCACAACTAAATCCATTTAAATTAAACATATCCAATAATATTTCATAGCACAAGATTTGTTATCTTGATAATATGTAAAGAGATAAAATCAACAGACTGTACAAAAGAATTATGTTCTTACAATGCCGGTCGAAGGAAATGCTTTGTGGTCTTCCTCTGTTTGTATTTCAGTAATTCCTAATGATAGAAAAAACAATGTTAATACATGTTTAATAAAATCAGTATTTTTATGTCTAAAATTTTAAAATATGTGTTTATGTTTATTCAACAAATAAATTTGTTATCAATCAGACAGGTATTATTCTTCATGTATTATTCTTTTGATAAAATTATTTATCTTTACGGATATGTATTTCCAATAGAAAATAATTTATCTGCACTACATAATATATGTATATTTTACTATATAATTTATATTGTTAAATCAAATAGACAATTGTTATAGGGATGGTAAAAATTACATTGCGATTTTAAAAAAAAAAATTTATGAACATTTAAAATTTTGTCGGAACATTTTGTGGAGCGTGTCAATGGATACTTTTTGACCTTAGGCATCTTGAGTCACAGGAGACAGTAATTTCAGAACAATAATTTGTATAATAAAATATATTAGACTTTAAATGAGAACAAAACCCAACAAAAAAAGTCACAGATTCGCGAATTCCACGTTGAATCTTGTGAATGAATGAATTTTATGCACTGGCCGCGCATGTGCTGCTAGCCGCGCATGCGTTGTCAGATTCTTAAAGGTCCGATCCGTAACGTAAGTTTTGACACATGTTTTTTTTTTGTTGAGAAGTCAAAATTATAATCTGTTTTCGTATAAAAACAGCCCAAAACCATAAAGTTTACAAAAATAAGCAATTGGTATCGAGAATAAGTATAATATTCATTCATAGTGTAGTCAAAATTTGTAATAAAATGTGTTTTATAGGCAAATTTAATGAAAATCTAACGGAGCACAGATCTCACGATCATCATGGCCGAATCCAACGGCGTATTGAAAATTCGATGGACAATTAAAATTATCGTATTTCATAAGACTGGAAATATATTATTTAAAAAATGATTATTGTGTTTCTGATATTAAACTTAGTTTTAGATAGTAGTTGAAGCCTCAAAGCATGTGAGTAAATATAGTATATTATTTAAAATCATGTTTTTACTAAAACAAAGTATTTTAAAAATGTCAAAAATTCATCAAATGAATGATTTATAACTCTATTCATTTTTAACATTTTGATAATTTGGTTTCCTACAGATTTGTCTCCGTAATCTTGGCTTCAAGATTATAAGAAAATATATTTCATTTATGCATTAATTTAGCGTATTGACTCAATTTCGTACCATGCCTAAAATGCATCTAATGGTCACGGTCTTTCTTATAATATTTGTATCGTCTTAATTATGGCAAATAACATTCAGTTTATTAATTTTATATTAATGTAAAGGTCCAATCTAAGTAATAGTTGAAAAAAAGTTTAATCTATTGAATAATTTCTGATATAAATGAATAATAAAAACCCACATTTTTGAAAAAATGCTAAAATATTAATTATTATTGCAAGTCACGCCTTAAAGGCTGGCCATTCTCTGTCAACTGTGGGGTGATCCGCTGGTTTCTTAAATTTGCGCGGAGCTGCATCCTTTGCTTGGCGTGCTTCCCTAGAGTGCCCTTCCTTTGCACAGTGGTGGCAGGTCGCAATTTTTTGAGAGCAGGCTCGGCTTGTGAGTCCGTACATGTGGCAGTTGAAACAGCGGACTGCGCCAATATAGTTGCATACATGACACGCTGACCATCCTTGAAACAAGCCTGAATCAACTAGCACTCTTCTAGCTTAGGGGGCCATGGCATAAATACAATTGACAGTCATCCCCTCAGACCTACCAAACATGGAGACCCGTTTAGTCGTCTTCAACAATTCTTCTTTTTGGATATTGGACGTATCTTTTAAATATGCGATATATATTTGATCCAGTAAGTTTTGTTCCTCTAAATCTTTCGGGATGTCACATAGGACTACCCTAGGAAGTTTCCCTAGGGGTTTTAAGCATTTTAATCCTTTCGCTTGGAGTTTGGCTTCCGCTAATTTCAGTGCATCAATTCTACTCTTAGTCGCAGTCTCGATAACGATGGAACCCATCATTAATGGAGTTTAATGTTGATTGCACAATAGCTTTCGTTTTGTCTGAAGTGGATCCCTCAGCTACCTCCGGATAAATTAATATGGCTGGTTTTGGAGGACCGACAACTCTGTGTTCACCGTTGATCCTAATGTTACTTGATGGAGTGGATTGTATTAATGGAGCTGTTGATGTCGAAGCAATAGCTGCGTACGATGGAGCACTATCCTGGAGCAATCTGGACGCCACATTCTGCTGAATCTTCAGAGAATTAACAGAATCCGCCAGTTCCTTGATCGCATTCTTAATTTCGCTCATCTCCTCGTTCTCCGCACTTTGTCCTTGACCTTGTTTTTCCTTTGTACTTAGTTTAAAAATAACGTTTTTCAGATTTCTATGACTAGTTCCAGTATCTCATTTGTACAGGCTGTTATTTTTCCAATTGATTCCTTGCTAAGTCTGGACTTGTCCGTTTTCCCAATTTTACCAATTAAGTCTCTGATCCGACTTAGTTCTTCTCCCTTATGTTCCAGTGTAGCGACAATTTCACCTTCCTCTTCTTCTGAATTATTCGAACGTTCCTCTCTAAGACGCTTGGCTCGCTTTCCTTTTGGCTTTAAGGATGTGATACTGAATTGAGTCACAGTTGCAGGCTCAGCTGAGGCCTCCACACTCATGCCTGGCGGTGAAATATCAGGACATGATGCTGATCTTTCTCCATGTTGAGGCGACAAAACCAAGGATTGCGGCCTCGGGCTGAACAGTATTTGTCCTCTATGGACACCAAGCGTGTCGCTCATTTTTAATTTTACCAAATAATTTGTTTATTATTATTATTACGGAATACCTTTCATCTACCTAACAGAAATTTTGAAACTAAAAGTTATCAGTATACGTTGTTAATAATACAAAAAAAAAAAAATTTCATTGTAAAGAAAGGAGTATACCTAATCAAATTACCTAACAGTACTAAATTAAAATTTCCCACAGTGTAGCGAACGGCACTCGCTTATACCCGAATACTTTTCCCAATTACCCAATACCGCGGCTGGAGACGTCGGCAATACCGTGCCGTATGCGTTTGCCATGATGCCCGCGGCCGCGTCCGGATACCACCTGGGGCAACCGGTCCAGTTGCGCCAAGCGCCGCGTTTGCAGTGGTGCCCGCAGCCGCGTCCCATACAGCACCCGGGGCGGCCAGTCCGGCTGCGCCGAGCGATTGTAGCCAATCTGGTTTTGCATTTCTGTACCCAGAAAAGTCTGAATTATATGGCAATATCGACCGGAATTAACGGTCTGAGCGTGACCACGGCCATCCTCAAAAAAGTATGGGCCGATAATTCCTTGGCGTGATATGGCAGCCCAAACGACAACTTTCGGCGAGTGTAATGGTTTCTAATGCGGTTCTAGCGGATTACCGGAAGCCCAGTATTTGCAATTTTGTTTATTCACGTGGCCGTTGATGTGAAAATTCGATTCATCTGAGAACCAGATGTTATTAAAACTCCTAAAACGATTTTTTGTCATCCTGGAGAATTCGACTCATTTAGCAGGATCATCGGGATCTCTTGAACAATTACAATTTTATACGGGTGAAAATGTTTATAATACTTTTAAAATTAGCAATATTAACTTGGTGGTTAAGATTCATATTTTTTATTTATTATCTTAGTTTTATTAACCACAATTGAGTTTAAAAAACATCTACCGGTTTCGGAAAACATCTTTTCCTTCTTCAGGATATGTCATAACTAACTAAAAATATAGCATTGTTTTTCTATTTATCCAGAATCTATTTTTAAATTTAAAAAAAAAACAATTATTTAAAAAGTAAATTTAGTACCTAACTCAAATTGCTGCTCAATACAAATTTAGTCGAATAATTTTTAGGAAAAAATTTTAGAATAGGACTCGTAGTTAAATTTAGTTGGCTGTTTAGAATTTCCTGATTACTTTTACATGCTTTATTTATCTCCAACGATTCCAAATTATTTAATTTGTGACCTACACCGTTTATATGCAAAATTGACAATCCCAATTTTTTATCAAAACCATGACTATTTTCTATCAAATGATTAGCAAATTCTGAAAACCCACTATTGTTCAAACATCTCAAATGCTCCTTTACTCTTATATTAAAATTTCTACTCGTTTTACCAACATAAAATGAGGCACAATCCTTACAACTAAGTTTATAGACGCCAGAATTGTTAAATTTATCATCTTTGTCTTTAGAATTTATGAGTAAATTTCCTATACTATTATTTGTGTAAAATGCTGGTCTAATATCTCGTGGTAGGGTGTTTAGATATTTGTTTCGAAAAGTTATTTATGTATAAAATCCTACGCCAATTATCATTATTATCATTATGTTTCATCTGTGATTTATATAAAAACTGATTATTATATTCTTTTAATTTATTTTTTAAAATAGTGTCTATCAAACATGTATTATACCCATTATTAACTGCTATTTTTTTAATTGTATTCAATTCAATATTAAAATTGGATGTTGACATAGGAATATTGACTAAACGATGTATCATGGAGTGGAACCCTGAATGTTTATGTGATAATGGATGATTAGATTCATTGTGTATGATAGTATCTGTAAAAGTTGGTTTTCTAAAAATTTTGAACTCAATTTTATTATTATTTCTAATCAATATTAGATCCAAAAAATTTAGGGTAGAATTATTTTCCATTTCTAATGTAAATTGTATTTTATTATTAAACGAATTAATTAAATTTAGAAATGTAGTTAGTTGACGTTGTGAACCCGACCAAATACACAATACATCATCCGCATACCTTTTCCATAACAAAACATTATTTAACAAAGAAGAATCACAATCAAAATCAAAAATTTTTTTCTCCAAATCGTCTACAAAAATATCTGCTATTAGTGGACTTGTGGGTGCTCCCATAGGAAGACCTTCTGTTTGATTATATATTATATTATTGAATTGAAAATAATTTTGGTTCATACAAAGATTTAATAAACGACATAGATCTTTTACCAAATTATTAGGTAAATTAGATGAATTTAGTAAATTAAAAATTAAAATTTTACTTTCATTAATAGGTACATTAGTAAACAAATTAACAATATCAAAAGAAACAAGTTTAACATTGTTGGGAAGATCCATGTCCTTTAACATATCCACTAATTGCAACGAATTTTTTATAATATATTTTGGATTAAAAATATTAAGTCTATTTATAGTTTTAGTAATAAAAGAACATAATTTAAACGTTGGAGCACTACAATACGAAACCACAGGTCTTATTGGAATATCACTCTTATGAATCTTCAATACGGAATACAGTTTTGGAGGCTTAGGATTCATTAAAATTATATCTGATAATACGGTATTATCAGTAAATATGTCATTTATGGAATTTTTTAATGCACTTTTAATATTCATCTGATATTTTTGAGTCGGATCTTTTTTCATAATACTAAACTGGTCACTTTTGAGGAAATTTTCAGTTTTCGAAATATAATCAATTTTATTCATCACTATTAATGTATGACTTTTATCAGCTTTTGTTAAAATAAGATTTTCTTTTTTTAAAACTTCTCGAATGTTTTTAACATGCATTATATCTTGATTGTTCTTCACTGAATTTATAGGAATTTGATGATTATTTAAAAAATCTGTAACTTTGTAATGAAATGTTTTTGGTTTTTTATATAATGCTGTTTCAATATCTACTGCCAAATTTTCAATAACACTATTAATATTATTATTATTATATTGTAAATTATATTTAAAATCTTTTGAAAGAAAATCAATTTCTTCTGGAAGAAAAACATGAGATGAAAAATTTTTAAAACGATCATAAAATGTGTAATCAAAATTAATATTATTTTTTTCTTTATATAATATTGGTTTATTATCACATAGTATTTTAAGTTTTTTATCAAGTGCTATTCTTTTCTTAAAGGCTTTTCTAGATGCAAAATCTCGGACTTTATCATCAAATAAATCCGAGAATGATGATAAATGTTTATCTTTGCGAATAATGTGATGAACAGTAAATTTGTTCAAATTTAGAGAAGCTGCGTGCAATCATAGTGACTTGCGGGTCTGGGTGGACTGGCAAACGCGGTCGACATTCAAGCTCGTTTTCGATGTCCTTTTGCGCCCAATTGGTTTATCCAGTATTGTTTTCCCAGTCTCTTCAAACTTGCGCACCTAATGCTTGATAAAATTTGCACTCAGCACATTTCTCATAGTCGTTAAATTAAAATGTGTCCTGTAGAGACGTCGAATGTGTACGAATCGTTGTTTTTATAAAACGCTCGCACGCAAAGTGCACGCTGCGATCCCGCGAAACGATCCATCGCTACTAAACAAGCCGGGCAAGCATTTGAGACCACTCCTCTCCCCCCGCTATCTGTGTTTGGTGCGTAATGGTCAAACCAAAAACGAAAAATATTCTGAGACACCTGTTATTTGAAATTATAAAAAAAAATGACCCAGCAACCTCTAGCATTTCGATTTTCCAAAAATCTTCTAATTTGTGATGTGTATCATATAGCTGCATCGTGAGTGCTCCCGGGATACAATGCATTAACTGACAAAATCTTAAGATCTGCTCCATATATCTGGAACTAAATAATAATTAAGAAGTCAATTAATAACTTTGTGATACAATTTGTGCGTTAATATTATAATACCCTTTTCTATTATAATATTCTATAGTCTATTATTTCTGTAGAAGGGTTTAATTATTGGAATATGTGTTTCGTCAACATATCCAACTATACCAGGAAAGTTGAATTTTTCTAAAAATCTGCAAAAAAATTACCCCTAACACATTTGAGAATACTAAATAATTAATTAAATAAGTTTATTAATCTTTTATACGACTTTCGGATACCAACTTTACATGCAGCTTTAATACATGAGGGAGCCATATTGTGTAATATTTGTATAATAAAGGAAAAAAAGATTCATGTCTTAAAGAGAATATCCGACCATGTAGAAATAGTGTGCTTATTGCAATTGCGCTGTGGAAATGTCTTCATCATTCTTTGGGAAAACAACTCGTTCTGTCAGCAAGTGTCCGCAAATTACCTTACTAACTTCGTTCAAGCACTTGCTAACAGAAGATTGTGACAAGCCAAGGCAATGGTTGCGTCCAGTTATCCCTCGATAAGACCCACGCGAGAAAAAATTTAAACCTATTAACACCTAAAACTCTAATTATCAGTTTACTTTCAGTATAAACATGGCAATTAAAAATAGATATTTAGTATCATTCTTGTGCAATAATACACTTTAATTATCAACATTTTGTATAGTACAATGAAAATATGAAAAATAACCTAAAAAAAACGTGAGTATTAATTACTTCAAAGGTAAATTTGTTTGTGGTGTTATAGATCCGGAATACCCTGACGCTTTTAAAAAGAGAGTTAATGTCAAGGCGGTAAAGTTGTAAAAAATGCTCATTTGGAATCTCCAAAGGGTTACACAAATCTCCCAAACGACGTCTTAGTATTCTTGAGTTTCGACTAAAAGTATAAGTTTTTGGTTAAAATAAGTACTAATACTGTATTCAAAGTTCATAGAAAAAGGTTAGTTTCATAAACCCCGGACCGATGAACTGGAAACGCACTTCTGAGTCCTTGACGAGTGTCCATCGGTCCGGGACCGATTTTCGTACAAAGTCATTACACGCGGCGTAGAGAAATCTTTGACGGTGGTGTCCTGCGGTTGGTCCTTTCTGGATAGCTTTTGAAGTGAGCCAGCAGCTTGTTTATAATTTCCGCCAGGAGCCATGGTGACGCTAGATGCTTGGTGTCAAATCCCTCAACCATGGTGACGACATTGTGCACCGCCACTGTGTAGTTGACGATGGCTTCTGTGCGGTCTCGGCCAGCTTAGTGTAGCGCTGAATCCAGTCCAGCATGTGGCTAAAGATTGTGTTAGGCCGGCCGTACCAGCGCTCCAGCGTGGTCACGATCTCCGGCACGTTGTTCGGGTCGATCAACAGCACTGCCACGGTTTCACGCGCCTTCCCTTTCAGAGCGCGCTGCAGGCACATCAGATTTTCCACCCGATTCAAGTCACATTGGTTGTACTGGACGTTGAACGTCGGCCACTCCAGAGCATCACTGCTGAACAGGGGCAGGTATCTGGCGGGCCATAAACACGTTCATCGGCTGCGCCTGTATCCAGTCGGTTGTACTCCGGTTTCTGGCGGCCTCGTCCAGTGATGCGTATGCCGCCTATCCCCAGACAGCACCCAGCGGTGTGAACCTAGCTTCGGCGGCGGCATCTTGGCTGGCCGCGCCCGGCTGGGTCGAGCTGACCGCACCGAACGCGGGGCGAGCAGTACCGGGCCCCATGTCGGTCCGTGCGTTCGGTGTGGAACCCCAGAAGACCACAGTCGATCTGTACTTATGGCACTTGGGATGGCCCATCCGGCCATTCCCGTCTGCGCTCTTAGTACGGCGCCCCATGCCGCAGCCCGCAGTTGGCGAATAGTGTCTTCCGTGGTGGTGGACGATTCCCGGGGAGACCCGCGTTCGTCCTCAGATCTGTTGGCGTCCGAATTCGAGCCCGACAATCTTAACCCAGATAGCAATATCCTGTCTCCGGAACACTGACGGCTAGCGAAACGTTTTGAAGCAATTCGAACATAACATTTGTTTAACGTCCACTGTGTCCACGGCACCCGAAATACAAAAAGGTAATTAATAGGTGATGTACCGACGGGTGGACAAGTATTTATTGTGCTCCCAATCTCGCAGTACGGCACATAAAACAAGCAACAATATTCATATAAGCTATTTCTGTTTCGCATCTCTATGTGCAACATTCTCCGTCCGAACATGATTACTTCTGGTTCTACTCCTGACGATATATGGGGTGTATTTCTATAATCTACTAATTTTAATAACTCCTCCTCATGGCTTTCTGTGAATTGACCTCCCTGACCCACTTTAAGAAAGTTTTTACACATTTTCTGCCTGACCATTACTACTAGGCTGGTTTACTGGTGTCGTTGAGTGTCTAGGTGTCGGTTGCGTCATGTTGGGTTACTATAAACTTTACTTTTAAACATAGTTTATCCGCAAACGGGATAGGTCATCTCATTTTTGTAGCTTACTTAACTTTAACTATAAACTGCCAAAAATCTCAATTTAAATATAAACTTTACTAATGCACGTACGCACTGTGTGCGAGCCATTTGAGTATTTTTCAATTATGGACACTAGTATTGAAATGTACAATATTATGTCGGATAGCAGTGATATTGACTTTTTTTGATGATAAACTAATTATACAGTATATTCTTAACAGGAAAAGTAAAACTCGGACCTCGGCACATTATTTTTTGTGGGAAGAAATGGGATTTAAAAAATCATTTTCCGATAACAGATTGCATCCACTGGATTTGTCATTTAGGGCACATTCGTATTGTGCGCAAGCCACTTGACATCCGTCATTGAAATCATTATTTTAAATTTTTCAACGTATTATTGAAATTAACATTATTATATCAGATAGCACTGATATAGATTTTTCTGACAATCAAATAATTGTTCAATACATCCTTAACAAGAAGAGCAAAACTTTTAGGCCACAAACCAATCATTTTAGATGCGTAGAATTAGATTTTATTGCAAGATTCCGCCTGTCCAGAATATGGTTAGGCAACAGATTTTGCTTATTTCTGACAGTGTAATGTCATCTACAAATAAGTAAGTTATAGTTATCTACTTTATAGGTGTATAATAATATTTTTGATAAAATACAGTAATTTATACACGCCAAACTTTATTGTTTTTTCAGAAATCACGCATTTAGTCCTGTGAACCAGGTCTTTATATAATAATTTGTGATTCTTTGTGACAAATTCCTCTCAGCTTGATGTTTGGCTAAAATTACTTGCCGATGACTTATCTATAGTGCATGCAGTTCTTGCCGATGACTTATCTCTAGTGCATGCAGTTCTTGCCGATGACTTATCTCTAGTGCATGCAGTTCTTGCCGATATCTTATCTCTAGTGCATGCAGTTCTTGTTGATTGCCTATTTGGCATTGCTGCATTTCCAATTTAAGGGCAATCAACTGTTCCCGCCCCTCGGAGATAATTTTTTTTGTTTCTCGTGTGATCTAATTTCTCAGCACCCAAAGAAGCAAATATTTAGCGGACCTCATTTGAGGTGGTCACATTTATTTTCCATTTTGATTTATCTGCAGATGAAGAAAGGGTATATATTATAAATTAAATAATTAAAGTAAATAAATAAAAAGATTATAGATATCCAATATTCATATTTTATTATATTGTGAAATATCATTCTACCCACTTTTTAGAAGTGAGGCCCATAAGTTGGCATTTAAATGCAACACCCAGATATTCAGGATTCAGGCCTGTGCTCAATATCTTCCACCTATGAACATATAAACATATTACATTTGTATATTTGATCTGCTTATTGTGCATTATATGTATTTGTTTTTAACAGGTACCGTAATAAAAAAAATGAAATATATTTTACTCCATACCACACATACTAGCTCAGACATTGCGATGCAGTCGGTGTCAGTCCTTGCTTCTAATGTGAGTGAAGTGGACGTCTATGAAATGTTGGGTCTGGTTCCAACTCCCAGAAGCAATATCTAAAACATATTGTAACGTAAAATGGGGTGGGGAATTATGGTGAGGCGCGTGAAGCGCACCGATTCCATCCCACCCCCGGAAATCCACGCATTCCACCTCGACGAGGTGAACGCGCTTTCCTCAATTCATGCAGCCGAGCGGTTGTCAGTCTGCCGGCGCGCCGTTACACAGTACACGCCAAGTCGTTTTCTCACACAGGTTGCTGATATTCGGGATAGGAACCGGGAAGGTTGTCAAAGAGAAGTCTGGTTGTATAGATTCGTGTATTACAAACATAAAAATAACTTACTTAAAATAACTATGACTTAATTAACTAAATAATCCTAATACTTAAGAGCTACCTTACAAATAATCTAAATCTAAGCTTAACCTAAACCAGCCATCCTCGGGGTCAATGGCTCCTGGATCCGCGCGACGCGATCCCCGGCGCCGTCCCTCGACCCCTCCTGATGCTGTGTGGGTACCGGACAGCCGTCACCGAACGGTATCCCTCCGAACGTGATACCTCCACCTGAGCGCCCCACCTGCTCCAGCAGCCCTCCTCCCTACTTCCGGCTGCTCCGTGGGCTCTTGATACGCTGGATAGGCGTATCCACCAGAGCGGCCCACACTCTCGACAGCTTCTGCAGAGCTTGTGTCTAACAGACACACAGGCTGTCCTCAGCCTCAGCATCGTCCTCGATGCTCTGTAGGTCTGGGCATCATCGCCGCATGGACTTCATCCGTACGGGATACTTTATTGCCAGCATGCCCCACCTACCAGCAGTCCTCCTCCCTACTCCGACTGCACCGTGAGCTCTGGGCGTGACACACCCCTGAGCGGCCCACACACTCGACAGCTTCTGGCAAAGCACAGGCTGCGCACAGCCTCAGCACCTTCCGCGACTGGAGCCTCCGAGCGCCCCGCAAGGCGGATCCACGGCGCCCTCCTCCAATCCATCATGATGCTCTGTGGGTACTGGTCACAAAGTGACCTCCTGAGCGCCCCACCTGCTCGAGTCCTTACGGACGTCGCCAGTCCTGGCCTTGATGCCGGAGCACCTCAGACTCTCGGAGTCAGCGTTGTCGGGGCTGAAGCCCTTATTGTGCTGACCCGATAGTCCTCCGCTACCTCCAGTTGGAGATATCGGCCGCCGATGACCCTCCTCCACCGGTCACCTCCGCTACCACCGATAGAACGTCCTCCGTATTCAAGCCTCCGTCCGAAGAGGGATGGCCCAGAGTCTTCAGACGTTCTATCCTCCTCCACCGGTCACCTCCGCTACAACCGATAGAACGTCCTCCGTATTCAAGCCTCCGTCCGAAGAGGGATGGCCCAGAGTCTTCAGACGTTCTATCCTCCTCCACCGGTCACCTCCGCTACAACCGATAGAACGTCCTCCGTATTCAAGCCTCCGTCCGAAGAGGGATGGCCCAGAGTCTTCAGACGTTCTATCCTCCTCCTCATCCGCGCCATCTAGGGTAAACAACGTACCGAGTTCCGAGGAACAGGATAAACGCCAGCATCCCTAGATGCGCCTCCCTCGGGTTCGTCCGGTATACCAGTTATCACGATAACCAGGGTCCAGCGACTCACCCCCACTCCAAGTGTCTTCTCTAGGATTTGCTGGGCCTTATATACCCAATTTCTGGGTTCCATCTCTTTCTCACTTAAGGGTAACCCTAAGGGAGAGATGTCCTTTTCCCACATATTGGTTCAAATGGCCTGTCAGCTTTCTCCTCTCCCTGCTTGCACCCGATCTCTATTCCTGGTAAAAAATGACAATATTCGTTTGTTCCAAGGGCAGCTTTCTAAAATAATGACCTTTTCAATAGTCCCGCTCGGTGTTAAAAAAAACTATTGTTTTGTAGATGTTGCATGTGGTCTTGCGCCCCGAGCGAAGGTCCCAAGGATTTCTCTTTTACCAGGAATTTGGCCGGCTGATGTTTGCCATTCCGTTACAATATGCATGCACCATCATGTAGACAAATATAGTTAAAATGTAAAGGACTTTTTCAAAAAACTAGCAATATTCTGTTCTCCCACATACATTGCACATTTAACCTAACATACTTCATTAAGTTATTGTGGGTTCTTCTACTGGAGATAGTGTGTGATGTTCAATAAGCCACTTATGATAGCTAGCTAAAATATAACCTGAAACGTCAGTTACAACATAAAACTGATCCAAGGCAGAATAATCCTAGAAAAAATATATTACATAACATATAAAAGTTAAAGTTTTCTAAATTACAAATTAAATACTCGCAGTGCAATGTCTTGCAGAGTACTTACAGTTGAAATCTGCGTCATCATCAAATTCCAAAATCTGCCCTTCAATTGATATCTGCATCACACCTCGCGTCCATTCTGTCTTTTCATCCACTTTTGCAAGTAGAGGTCCTCCGCCAGTTCTACGAACTTCTTGAATGAAACGGGATGATTCTTAAAAACATTCCCATTAATTCACAAACATATTATGTTTACAAAGTACCCACAAACACATATATAAAGGGTTTTTCAATAGGGACGCTCAAACTTTCTTTCAACAGGGACAAGAAACTACGCCATATTTCTTCAATTTTTTTGAGGTTAACACTCGTACTTAGTTGGCAAATCATCATGGAGCAGTACACACCAGAGCAACGCTTGCAAATTATTCAAATTTACTACCAAAATTCGCGTTCGCTCACCGCAACTTTAAGAGCATTACGACCATTTTATCGTCGTCATCACTTGCCTGCCACATCAACAATTCAACGTTTGGTGCAAAAATTTGAAAGCACATTGTCGCTACACAATGTTCCAGTGCCAGTGAGACAAAGAAATGCACGAAGTGAGGAAAATATTGCCGCCGCTAGAGCATCTGTTCTATATATGGTATATGGAAACACATCTATTTCTCATTAATCTTTACAAACCTTCCTAGTGCACTTCTTTATGTTTTCAAACTTATTTTGAAGCTGTTTCGTACTTCTCCATTTGTTTCCTGGGCATGACACGTTAAAATCGCTGCATAATGCCATCCACGAATCTTCCCTCTCCCTCACGTGGACCGCATTTGTTTTATTGTTTAATAAAACATATTTTCTCTACAAGGGATTTTAAGGCTTATAAGGAGGCTTGCCTCTTGTGGAGAAAAATTTGTCTTGGGTTTTATCTTTGGTTTTTAAAATTAAAAATCGTTATTTTTTACTTATGGAAATGATTTTTTTGAAAAGGTGCGTTTTTAGTTTCTTCTTAAATAAAGTCTCTGATGCACTGTTTCTTATAACGGAGGGCAAAGAGTTCCACACTTTCGGGCTTGCCACTGCAAATGCCCGTTCACCAAATTTAGACTTCTGGCAATGGTTGGTCGGTTCTACAACCCTTCCTGCAGCTGAAGTAGAGGCTGAACTGAGAGTTTGACATCTACCATTCAAATTGTCTGGGATACAAAGTTCTTGAAGATACAGAGGCGCCATGTTGTGTGTTGCCTTGTACATCAACCAGCACAATTTAAATTCAACTCTTTCAGGGAATTGGAGCCAATGTAGCTGATGTAAAAGGGATGTTATATGAGAGAATTTGGAAACTCCATATATTATCTGTGCAGCCGCATTTAGAATAGATTGCAGTCTATCCAGCTGAAACATTGGCAAGCCTGCATAGATACTGTTACAATAGTCCACATGTGACACCACAAATGCATTTATAAGTAGACGGACTGCCTCAAGAGGAAGATGTCTCTGAATACTTTTGATCTATCTTAGTTGATGGCAGCATGCACTGACAGTTTTACTGATTTGTGTATTCATTGAAAGATTTGAATCAATGTGCACGCCCAACAACTTAACTGCAGATTTAACATTCGCAGACATTGATTCCTGTATTAAGTTTGCCTTCTAGGTGTTGCTGTCCATAGTAATTCTATTTTAGATGGATTCAATGTAAGTCTATTCTATGCAATCCACTCGCCTATTTTATCTACGCATCTTGCAAATTTTTTTTTAATACCTCTGTCTCACCCGGCTTGCAGAAAAAATAAATTTGCGTATCGTCTGCATAACAATGGGGCCATAATCCTGATGATATTATTATGTATTCTATGTCTTTCGTATATAAAATATACAATAGTGGTCCGAGAACAGATCCCTGAGGTACCCTGATGTTAGAAGTGGATGTAGAGGAGGTTGAATTTTGAAAATGCACCAATTGCGATCTATTACAAAGATATAATTTAAGCCAACCATGTGCATTTCCGTCTATCCCATAGGTTTTTTTTGCAGTCTCAAGCAAGATTTGATGATTGACTGTATCAAATGCTGCACTCATATCTAAAAAAGCAATCAGGGCCAAATTGCCCGAGTCAGTAAGTGTTATAATGATAGACAGGACTCGAACCACCCCTGTTTCTGTAGAATGATGGTGTCTGTATGCAGATTGCATTTTGGGAAATAAAGCATTTTCTGTTAAATACTTATTAAGATGACATGATACAACCTTTTCTATTATTTTTGAGAGGAGCGGCAGATTAGAGACCGGGCGATAATTCATGAGGTCTTCGGGGTCTATTGTAGCATTTTTCAGTAGTGGAGTCACGTGGGCCATTTTCATAAAGTCTGGAACGCTTGATGTTTCTAAAGATTTGTTAAATAAATCCACCAAAAATGAAACAATTTCTTAATGACACTCCTTTAGTAACCATGTTGGTATTGGATCTAACGCACATTGCTTATTAGATAAGCCTTTGACTATTTGCGTTATTTTGGCGACCATCATCAGCGTGAAATTATGCAATCGCAATGTAGTTTTTACCTCGATTACAGGTTTCGAAGCTGAGCTCGTCGAAGCACGAATAGCAGTCACTTTGTGAAACTGTCAGCATGGTTGGAAGCACTGGCAGTAGTCGAAATTTCCGCTCTACGGTGGCCACAAACAGATTTGAAAGCTCTCCACAAATTTTTATGATTTTTCTGATTTTCTCTAATCTTGGAACACCAATAAGCACATTGTTTTATTTGTCTGGTTGACCTGTATTTCTTCTGCGCTTCGAGCCAGACTCTTCTATCAGTCTCCAAGAGAGTTTGTTTAAATCTTCGTTCAAGACGTCTCATTTCTTTCTTTTTATCCCTACATTCTTCATCAAACCAGCACTCAGAGCCACGATTCCTCCTAACTTTTATAGTAACCGGAACATGTTTGTCGATTATATGTAATAATGTAGTATTATATATATCTACAAGTTGATTAATGTCTTTTTGGTGGCGATCGGGGTCGTTACCAATCAGAGACGCATTAACATCATTACGAAAATGATTTATGTCCAGTTTCCTCCAGGACCTTGATGTTATGGTTTCATATGATGGGATAGGTTTATAAAAATCAACATTGGAATGAACAAGACGGTGATCAGAAAGTCCAATATCAATCAGTTATGGGTCTATCACTATTACAACTAATAATGACGTTTAATATTCCTCCTGCATCATGTGTAGGATCTCTGACCAACTGTGTGCAATTGAAGTCATTTAGTAGGCTATTAAAGTATTTATAATCTTTTTCAGATGGACGATCTAACCTAATATTTAAATCACCAGTTACTATAACAGTCTGTGCGAACTAAAACCCATTTAAAACCCATTCTAGTAAGGATTTGATTTCTGAGAAAAATCTTGCTGAGGTCGGTTGTGAGCGGTGATAAATCGTGATGATAGTTAAGCTCTCTCCAGCAGAGGCTATTCTGCACCCGAGACACTCAAAAGTCTTAAGAGGAAGTATTTTTATTTTTGTTAAACGAAAATCTTTGGTATACCACCTATGGCTTCCATACCACATAATCTTTGTAGAAAACTAATTAGCCTTGGGAATAAATAGGAACAATGACTCAAAATATGTATTTTAGATATAAATTGGAAACAACAAAATATACCCACTATTGTTATTATTATAAGTTATTGGTATCATGGTAAATTCTAAAACATGGTTCTAACCAAAAGCCGGGACATTCAGGGCATTTCTTGCAGCAAAAAATGGAATCTTTCCGATGGTGTCTCTCTTCCCAGCAATATTTACATTGCTTTCGTTTAGTTTTACCTTTATCGTGTTTTTTTTTTACACATCGCTGGGAGATGTCTTATATTTGGTGCCGATGGACGAGGAATACAGAAATGTGGAGGGCTGAGTAAATTATCAATAAATGCCAGTCTAAAGTCACACAAACTCTTTTTTATTTCGCTTTGGGAATTGTGAAGGTAATATGCGTTTAGAAGCATTGACTGGAAAATATGAATTCCCAGTTTCTTATACCACCTCAGTGTCTTTCGTCGGCATGGATAATAAGCCAACATCTGATCGTGGTAATCCACGCCACCCATATATTTATTACATTCGACAATCATTTTTGGTTTTAAAACTTCTCTACCGCGACGATTAGTTATTTTTATTGTTTGGGCATCGAATTCTGAAGATATTGTGAGAATTTGTCGCTGATCCTTCGGTTTTTCGGTGACTTCAGGTTTTCTTTTCTATTTGATTGCAACATCCTAGTGGCATATGTTTTTTCAGAAAATAAACATTCTGTCAAAGGAACACCGTTATAAAAATTGTCCATAACATACTATGGCCGAATCCAGTTTTCCCCTCCATTAGTTTCTTGACAACTTTACTAGTATGGCCTTGTCCACCCAATTCAGTGTCTGCAGCACCGATGTAAATAATTATTTTTAAAGCTGTTCCATTAGATTGCCCTAATATGTATAACTTTACGCTGTATTTGGCTCTTTGCCCTTCATATATTGGCGAAAAATAAATCATCCTCCATAGGACCAACGACTCGTCGATGGAAAGATGTTTATTAGGAGAATACATGACCTCCATCCGATAATTAAAAATATCGATGAGGGGTAAAATTTTTCCTAAACTTGACGAATCTTTCTCATTACTATTAAAATGTAGTGCCCTTAGAATTATCAAAAATCCATCTCGGGACATATATTAAGAAAAAGTCGTCAAGTTGAAGAGATGGTGTGTTTTCCAATAATCATTGATGCGATTTGTACGTATAGTCCCCATATGGAATATAAGCCCTAAAAATATCTTCAACTCGTTTACAGTGAGTTCTTTCCATTTGGTAATCCCGCTATTATCTTGATGATGGCTGATCTATTTTTTTATTATTTTACTTCACTCAGTAAATTTAAAATACAATTTTCAAAATATAGATTGATTGGAAAAGAAAAACACACAAAATATCACTACACACTTTATAAAACAAGTAATTCACTTTGTCTATATAAATGCAAGAATAATAATTGTGCACACAAAATATACTTCACTAAGTTTAAAAAATAAAGGTTCAGAGTTTTATAAAATGTTACGAAATATAATTCAGCATAAAAAAATAGTTACTGTCTTGTGTAAACACACCATTACAATACCGATATATAATACAAATGATTTCGACCAAATTGTACGATGTGTGGATGTATACTAAACTGATGTCATGTGCTAAGGTCCTTATACAGGGTATTCGACGATGGTAATACATTTTATTTACATAGGCGGGCACCCCTATTCTAGGCACCCCTATGCCAGGCTAGTGAAAATCTGTATGCCCGTGCCAGACGCAGGCACAGCATTGGATGTGTTAAAAAATTCTGTAAGGAGCAGAAAAGGTGGAAGTCTGTTGAAGCAAGATCCGGCGAGTATGGTGGATGAGGTAAAACAGACAAGCCTAGTTTGAGAATTTTTTTTTGAGTCACCCTTGCGGTATGTGGTTGTGCATTATCATGCAGCAGAATAACATTTTTGCGGTTGACGAGTGCAGGGCGCTGCTTCTCCACCAGTTTTTCTTACTCTTTGGAGCTGCTGAACATACATATCTCCAGTAATCGTTACATTCCGATTTAAGAATTCATAATGAATGATCCCTCTGCAATCCCACCATACGTTCAACAAAATCTTCTTCCCGTGAATGTTTGCTTTTGGATCTGGTAGAGGAGGTTGATCCTTATCAAGCCATTGTCTTTTCATGCGGTTTTCTAAGAGAGGGCGTTACTAGTATTATTTCGCGCCGTGTTCGTCCGTGACTATATTCATTTGAAAGCTACTGTCATTGCGCGTCTTTTTCAGTATATGTCATTTGATTGAAGTGTAAACAACATTTTTTTCTATTCATTTGAACATGTCGAACTTTGTGCCAGAAAAAGTGTTTTTGCGGGGAGTTCTTCTTCATTACTTTAACATGAAGAAAAGTGCTACCGAAAGTCATCGTATTTTAGTAGAGGTTTATGGTAACCATGCTCTAGCTGAAAGAACGTGCCAGAAGTGGTTTGCACGGTTTAGAAGTGGCGATTTCAACTTAGAAGACAATGAACGACCCGGACAGCCAAAAAGGTTTGAAGATGAAGAATTGGAGGCATTGCTTGATGAAAGGGGACCTCTACCGAACACAATTAATTCGTTTGAAGAGAGCGATTGCGGAAAAACGACCAGAATATGCAACCAGACACGAATCCATAATTTTCCATCATGACAACGCTCGGCCACATCTTTCAAGACCGGTTCAAAACTATTTGGAGAACAGTGGGTGGGAAGTTCTACCTCACCCGCCTTATAGCCCAGACATAGCCCCTTCTGATTACTACTTGTTCAGATCAATGCATAATGCCCTCACCGGAATACGCTTCACTTCAGAACAGGGTATCAAAAATTGGCTTGATTCGTTCTTCACCACCAAGCCGGAGAAGTTCTTTTGGGATGGAATCCACAAACTGCCAGAAAGATGGGCAAATGTTGTAGCTTCCGATGGACAATACTTTGATCATTGAGTGTATAACCATTTTTTCACAATAAAGCCTTAATTTTCGAAAAAAAAACGCATGAATTAATGCATACGCCTATTACTAATGATGTTTTTGTATGTGATCCATTTTTCATCACCGGTTATAATCTTGTTCAAAAAATGTTAATTTTTTTCTTACATGTGACAATCGACATTCTATCCATTTTGTTGCGATCACTGAGATTATGGGGGTATCCATGCTCCCAATTTACTGGCTTTCCCCAATTTGATTGATTGCAATGTATTTAGCTTTTCTGCTAACCTCTCTTGTTGGATTTTGTTTCAATGTTGTCTTCAAAATGTCGTCATTGAAGTCTGAAGGCCAACACGCCCTCGGTTTGTCTTTCAAGGTCACGTCTCCAGAACAAAATTTGACAAACAAATTTCTAACTCGCCGATCGGTTATCACTCTTTTGGCATTAAACATTGGCTGCTTCATCCAAGTTGGAAAATCAATTTTCTTCAAATCAGAAAATCTTTCTTTCAAATCGACCGATAGAATTTTCAGATGATCGACAAGTTTAGCGGTATCAGTCACTTCACATTTTTAGAGCCATTGAAACTTTAGAAATTTTTTTATTGTGAATATATTTCTGATCAGGGTAACCAGTGCAGCGGCGAACCAGGCGGCAGGTCCCAGACTATCCAGTGTTGGTGGTCGGAAGAGGTCATCTGCTGGGCTCCGTGAAGAGAGTCTTCTTTCTTCTTGTAGATCTTGATATTTTCTCTTTCTCGAGCGAGTAAAAATCGTGCCTTTATATCCTCATCGGTGCAACCCCTTCCGCGGAGGCGCACGCAGTCAGGGTTCATTTGATTAGCTAATTAGTTTGACGAAACACAAGCCATTCCCTTCCTTGCTTAAGCATGACTTCTCTACTTTCTCGATGCCTCTGATTAGCTCGCGTACTTTAGCTAGATCATCTTTTTCGGGTGGACATATCCTGGGTGTTTTCCTCTTCATCAGATTGTTCAGGCTGATCCTGTCTGAGTCTTTTTGCCCGAGTCTTTTCGGCTTAGGCTGTATTTCAACCGGTTGCAACTCTGGCACCGCAATAGGATAAATGTCCGGGAGGGACATTGACCTTTCTCCCTGCGGGGAAGAGCGCACCAATGATTGCCTTGGACTAACAAGCTCTTCGTGTTCCTTGTGCACCTCAACCCTCAATCGAACGGGTGTCTGGGTCATCCTACTTTTCCCTTTAGATTATCCATCTACAAGTAAATTATGTGCATAAATAAATAATGAAAAAAAAAATATTGTTTTGCTGTTGAAACTTTAAACTCTAAAACTTGATATGGGCTTTCATCCTTGCGCAATCAACATTATTGCAACGTTGGTCACCGAGAAGGTGGTGAGGATGTAAATTAATAGGCGATCATTATATACATATTTACAATTTATTATACATTAATCAAAGAAAAACCTTTGGCTAAATTCTTAATCTAACTTATAATCTTAAATCTACCTTAATTACTCCGTCGGATACTACTGAGGGTGACGTCCGGACGGCAATATCACGGAAGTTGACGGACAGGGTTCGATCGCCGTCGCGTCCACTCTTAATGCTGTCTGTATTATATCCCTCGGTGACTCATCTTTGTCGGTGGCAGGCCTCCGCCGCCGTCGACGTTGTGGTGGTCGGCTACCATTACCGAGCCCTCTTCATGGGTGCTGATGCCCATTCCTCTTGATAATCTGCGCCACTGGTAACCGATAGCTTAAGTGGCAGCTGGATCAGATGCCTCTAACCTCGTTCTTCGTTCTGCTTTTCCTTCATCTTGATACTGGCCTGTCTCGGCCGCTGGTCGCCAACCGTCCGATGGCTGATGATGGTAACTTCCAATTTCTGCCAGAATTTTTACTATTACTGTCTTCAATTGTTTTCTTGAGATCTTTCTGTTACTCTCTACCTTCCGTGCTCCACCTCCTTACTCGGACGTTCATCCTGATGCTGGCCGATCTCAACCGCTGGTAGCCATCTGTCCGATGGCTGACGGTGCGGTAGAAAATTCAATTCTCCCTGCGAGATTTTTAATCTTCTAGGTTTTTAATTGTGCAAGATTTTTTTACTGCATAGATTCAACTGATTTTTTTAGAACTAACTGATTCTGTCGTAACTTTTTCTGACTGATCTCTTCATCAATCTAAGCACCTCAGGGTGTGTCCTCAACATGTCCCTCGGTCCATCCCTTAGACGGTGATTGGTCGGGTTCTTCTCTGTGGCTACCAGAAGCTGGTAGCACCCTACGACCCCAATACTGGTCACGCCTCCAGCCGTGTCATTCTCTTAAATGACTCTCAGCACGGCAGGGCATTTATGGCTTTGTACCCAGATCAGTTGGACCCTGAGAACAATGTCTTTTGGGATCTCCCGTATGAGATCCGAGACCCTTTTTCAGCTGTCTAATTGCGGCCGTCGTAAACACATTTTTCCTGGTGATATATCATTTTTCAAAAGGTGCGTCGCCGACAGTATGCAGTAAGCTCATACCAAGTGGATTTCGTGCATCCTGTTTTGCTGGTCAGCATTCAGTCTCACCCTATCTTCTACTATGATGTTGTTCAGTTTCATTAGGAATTCTCGGGTTTTAAGTAGAGGGTTCTCTGTCCCTCTCACTGATTCATCATTCGTCTCCAATGATCTTCCTCCTCTTCTTATTCGATTCCTGAACCTTCTCATCCTCCTGAAATGAATCAGGATAGGTGATTTCACCCAATCTAAATCTGGGTGAAATGTTTGAATTTGTTGAAATTAATTCATTCAATTGGAAGTCACTACACGCTTATATAATAATGGATAATATAAATATAATTATAAAGTAACCTTAATGTATTCCCATGCATTGTCTATATTCAGATCACTCGCTCCTTGTTCACTCAGTTTTTCATACACTTTCCTTTCAAATTTTTCTCTGACATCACCCTTTGCAGATTCTCAATTTTGACTCTAGATGGTGCCGATACTGTTATTTTCATGGACCGCCATCCTTGGAATAAAATTATTCTTGAAACAACAAGGAAATGGTCAGTTTCCATCTCGGCGCCCCGAAACACTCGAGTATCAACAGTAGCGGATCTCAGTCTAGAATCAACCACCACAAAATCAATCCTCGACCTTTCATTTCCTCTCTCCCATGTGTACTGGTGGATTTCTTTGTGATCAAAAAAGGTGTTTGAGATAAAAAGGTTCCATTCCAAGCATACCTCAAGTAGACTTTTTCCATTCCCATTCATCTTTTTGTCACCGTACACTCCAATGGCTGACTCAAAACCATCTCTCCGAGTCCCCACCCAACCATTCAAATCGCCTGCTAAAATAATTCTTTCATTAATCCGTTTTACATTCATTACATTCCTTACATCTGTCCAAAATTCATCTTTCATTTCATCATTTTCTGAGTTTACGGGAGCATAACCTACGACTAAAAATACACTCGTAAGTCCAATTTTAAAACGGATCCACATAAGCCTAGCACTGACTAGTTCATATTCTCTCATACATTCTATCATTCTTTTCGAGAGCAACGCTGTAACACCCTGACACGCCCGGTCCTCCTCTGGGACCCCAGACCATAGTACCAGCGTGTCATTGTGCTCCATCTCTCCTTTTCCTTTCTTCGTGCTCCTCCTCTTCGCGCCACCACAGGAACCGCGGCATAATGGGGGGCGAGCCTCATTGCTACCTATCGGCATGTCCCCGCGACCTTATACTAATTTAAAAAAAAAAACATTAATCATCTTTCAACATTATCCTTTCATTCGATCCACTAGATAATTACAACACTTAATTATAACATAAAATATAACAATAAGTCTAAACAATTTACACTAGATTAACATAAAATATAACAATAATTCTAAACAATTTACACTAGATTAACATAAAATATCACGTAGCTAAAATACATTAAATAGTTATTGTTAGTATGGATATGTCTCTTGATTAGTTTAGGCCAGGTAGATTTCATGTTTTTAAACTGAAGTTGATGATATTGTAGACACTGTTTTGTTTAAAGATGGCCGCACAGTTGCGCACTGCGCAAATATGTTGAGATCTCTTTTTGGTTATGGCGGTGCGCTGATGAACTTACGGTAGTTTAATAGTTATTTTGAAGGATAATAATTGGTTGAAATTCATTCATTCAATTGGTAGCCCCTGCCACGGGTCACTATATTTATATATACACCCATTCAATTATATTTATATATACACAATTGATTTTAATAAAAGTTCAATAATGTTTAGCCCGCCAAAGGTAAAGTAGTTTCAATAAATCACTATTTTTTTAAATTTCACTGTTGTTTCCAGTCCCACATAATTTTTGAAAACGCCTTCAGATAGAGCAGAGCGTTTTCTATCTGGATGTATATGACTCTTTAGCACAAAGTATATAATAGTCTATAAAATACGGTTTAAAAATTTTAATGGAAAAGTCACTAGCTAAATAAAAATTGTCATATTCCTGAACATATTCAAACTTACAGATTTCCTGTACACATCATATGATAGCCCGTGGGCTGGCACATACACTCGTAGATAGATATAGTTCAATAATATTCTTATTCGCACTACAGCACAGTTCAAAATAGTACGGGAGACAAAAAATTATTCCGCCATACCACCAAACACTCGTTCCCGAGGTTAATACCAGGAGTACGGAGACAAGAAATACTTGAAAAGACGCGAAAAACACTCTCGAACAGGTATTTCCAAAAAAAATTAAGATCGGAGCAAAGTTGCACAAGTTATATGAAATCTAAGCGGGAGCAACACAGAACACGACCGAACGGCTCGGCGCCATGACATGACATTTTTGGCAAAAAACCTAAAACTTTTTTGTGCCTTTGTAGATCTACAGAAAGCATATGATAGAGTTATAAGAGAAAAGTTATGGAAAGTACTTTCTGATTACGGGGTGAATAGTAAACTTATACGCGCAATCGCATCCCTATACGAAGGAAGTTCTGCGTGTGTAAGAATCAATGGAGCACTCACACCGTGGTTTGACATTACAAAGGGTGTCAAGCAGGGTTGTGTAATGTCTCCATGGCTGTTCAACTTGTATATGGATAAATGTGTGAAAAAACTAAAATGTATGAATATAGGAGCAAAAATGGGCGATTTGATTGTATGCTGTTTATTGTACGCCGATGATGCAGTACTAATGGCGAATAATGAACAAGAACTACAGAATCTGGTGAGTAGAATGTACGATGTATGCAAGGAAAGCGACCTTATGATGAATGTTAACAAGTCGAAAGTGATGGTATTTGAGAAGGAGGAAAGCAAGACACCATGCAAAATACTTGTAGGTAATGAATGTTTGGAACAAGTAGATGAGTTTGTATATTTGGGAAGTATGTTTGATAGAAACGGAAAGGCTGAGAATGATATCGAAAGGAGGGTGACTGCAGGAAATAAAGTAAACGGTGCTTTGAATGGAATTATATCTAACAGGAATATGTCAACTGAGGCAAGACTAGCGGTGCACAATGGAATCCTGGTACCGACACTGATGTATGGAAGTAGGCCTGGAGCTGGTAGAAAAGGAACGAAAGTAGACTGAATGCAGTGGAAATGAGATCACTTAGACGTATTTGTGGCAAATCTATTTATGACAGAGTAAAGAATGAAGAAATAAGAAAAGAATGTAAAGCTGATGTTAGTATAGTGAGTAAGATTAAGAAAGGATCACTTAGGTGGTTTGGTCATATGGAAAGGATGAATGAGGAGAGAATAGTAAGAAAGATATATGACGCAAGTGTTGATGGAACCAGAAATAGAGGACGTCCGCGGAAGACTTGGCACGACCAGGTAAACCAGATAATGGAGGATGGTTCTGTTAGAAGCCTCAACAATCGGCGAGCTTGTATGACAAGATGTATGAATGTGGATGAGGTGAGAATTGTATGTCAGGACAGAAGAGTGTGGCGCTCTATCCTCTCTGCCTACCCCCACGGGGAAACGGCGTGATGGTAAGTAAGTAATGTAAATATATGTTTTATCAAGAAATAATTATAAAAATAATAAAATCAATTAGTTATTAGCAAAGGGAGCTTTATATATATATATGTACACTTATTCACAAGCTTGGTATATACAATTATTTTTAACAAAAGTTAAATAATTAAATAAATTAACTTAATTTTGTCTATGGGAACACCCCCCCAAACAAGAAATGATGGGATCGCCCAGTTCGACCGTCACCTTCGCAGGTGACAGATAAAGTTGTTGCAAAATATCACTATTTTTATTTTTTAAATCTCACTATTGTTTCTTGTCCCACAGAATTTTTGAAAACACTTCCAGATAGAGCAGAGCGTTCTCTATATGAATATATATGTCTCTTTAGTATAAAGTATATAATAGTCTAAAAATTATGGTTTTAAATTATTAATTGATATGTCATTAGTTAAATAAAAATTGACATATTTTTGTACTTATTCAACTTACAGTTTCCCTGTTCACATCACATGATAGCTCGTGGGCTGACACACACACTCGTAGGTAGATACAGTTCATAAATATTCTTATTAGCACTACAGCATAGTTTTAAATAGTATGAAGAGAAAAAAATTTACTCTGCCAGAATACTAAACACTCACCCCCGAGGTTAATACCAGGTATAAGGAGACAGAAAACGCATGGATAGACATGAAAAACACTCACAAGTAGGTTGATATAAACACTGACACCCTGGTCGTTGCGCAATCAACATTAGTGGTGGTCACGAGGAGATGGCAGGAGGATAAATTAATTGAACAAACTTTCTTTACACATTTATTTACAACACAAAAAAAGGTCAATTCTTATCACTACTTAATATCCAACAATATTTAATACAAATGCACTGATTGTTTTTCCCACTCACTATTTACCAACTATCGTATCCACTTTCATCTATGTGGCCACGTGTGACCTGCTGCGGGCGCGTGCGACAAGCTGCGTTAGAGCCCGCCCCTAGTCCAATACATGGGCGCGGGCTCTTTAGCTTCGCTCGAGTCACGCACCTTAGCCACGTGGTCTCCATGGCCACATCTGGGCATCTTGTATTTGGTTGACTAAGAAATCCTCCTATCTTGGATAATTTCAGAAATTGATAACTCATTATAAGAAATAGTAGAATGGGAATGCATACCACAGTGAGTAATGAGGGATGATACTTCAATAAGACATGACATGGCAGGAAGAACATTGTCCATCTTCTTCTGAAGTAATTGAATATATATCGTATCAGGAATAGGGATTTGAATATTGGTATTGCACTCAGAGACTTCAGCTAAAGACACAGAAGTTATATTAGAATATTCGTTAACACAATCATATCCTATGATGCTACTATAACATAATGACACCATCACTTGAATAACAATCATTCCATAGAGAAACTTCATCTTTATAATGAAACTTTATTGCCTGTGAATTGTATCTTCTAGGGATCTTGGAAATGTTACAGCTGCCCTTTATGTTTGAGACAAACATGATTTGCAAAAAAAAAGTCTTGTCTATGTTTAACCCTTTGGCAGAGAACTTCTATGCCACTGCGGGATGCTGTTATGTACATAATAACTCGACCCCTGCGACTAAGCTAGATTTCAATCACCGGAACTAATGCCGCTCACAGTGACAAAGAAACGAGCCCATCCCTGTTCCCTTTGGGAATGATTCTAGTCGTCGCACAAACTTACTTCCCGAGGGCGATCGAGAACCAGACTAGTAAGCGTTGGATTGTACACACAATTCCGTACCCCACCAATTAGCCGATGTCTGCTCTGTTGTGAGCTGCAATAATGGATCTGTTCTCTCTCGCTGTGCTCGAGTTAAAACTCCTCCAATTCATGGAGCCCCAAAGAACGCGGGTCGTACAACCACGAAGTGTGCCGCGGGAGATTCCCAAATTAGTCAGCTCTTTGCTCTCAGCTGACCACACTCTGCACCATGAAATGGTCGCTGCAATGCAGGTGACCCACTCTCTCCGCCACTAGGGCCTTAAGCTCCTCTCGATTGTACTTAGCCTTTTTCTCTCAATGAACTCTTTCCAGTCTGTGACCAGCGGACACAATCTGGGCATCCAAAATAATCACGCCGCACTCGCCCGTGGCGACGAGGTCGGGTTTTAACCCACCGCTAGAAGTGCGGTATAACCTCTCTCTCTCTCCACACTCCACCCTTTCTCCAAAAGGGCCCCTTGCAGGGTCTTACAAACAGCATCATGTCAGAGGATCCTGCCTCCATAAGTGCGGGGACACACTTGAATAGCATGCATTGCCGTTTCGGTGGCAACGCACCCAGTTCGGCGACGCAATCGAAGGTCTGAACCCTCTTGCCCTGTTTCCCACGAAACTCTCCCCCTGGTGGTACGGATCCTAGTAGGCAGGGCATTGATGTGCACTTTGTGGTAGGCTATATAATCCTTCCCTGGGATTCCGTTGGAACAGGAAGAGATGCAGTCCGTCGAAAGGCGTGACCCCCGCGACAGCTCTAGCTCCTTCCCATCTACGAACCTGTGCAATTATCCTGTAAAGTGCCTCCTTATCTCGACTGTGCTATGCACCTGATTGGCCTGATTTCTCCCCTCACTCCAACTCAGCTGGCGCTGGATGAGTGGTAAATGGTAAGCTGCTTACGCTAAGGGATAGTTTGATAAACAAAGTCTATGTAACCTCGCATACCTATTGGAGGGTATGGAGAATGATAGGGAAGAGAGGCCCAACCCTCCTTCACTCACCGGGGCATGAAAGTACCCCATGGGTACGTCCTGAGGGAGATGTAGCCATCCTCGGATCACACTTCGCGTCTTTCTGTCAAGCCTGTTCAGCAGGTTCATAGTAATTCTTCCAAACACCAGTCTGTGAGTGAAAACTGGCATCGGATAAGTAATTAAGAGACAAAGTCTCTGCTGCGGCTTAAGAGGAGCCTTGGTGATCCTCTCAAGCTTTTCGGTTAACACCACTATGGCGTTTCCATTTCTGACTACACCACGGAGTCTTAAGTATTTCCAAGTCGCAAGCGTCGGGATCGTTGGTAAAGTTTCCCCATTTATAACAAACGGCCACCACCTTCACCTTCTTCTCGCGACCCGAAGCCACCAAAGACAGGGTTCGGCTCTTCCCTGCGTTCAATTTGAGTTCATAAATAGAAAGATGTCTGGTAAAATACTCCATTGTGAGCTGCAGGCCCGCAGCAGTTGAGGCAAACAGGCAGACGTCGTCCGCGAATGTCAGCGCTGTACACCTCTCACAGCCCAAGTCAAAGCCAACTTGGGACGGAAGCTCCCTTATTACTGCATCAATTACAATATTGAATAGCAAGGGAGACAATGGGTCGCCCTGCCTTACACCTCGCCGAACAGGTAGAGGCTCTGAAAACACCCCACCAACTTGCAGCACCGTGGAAGCACCGTCATAAAGGGCCCTTACGTATCTTACGAAACGGTCCGGGACACCTAGTCTGATTAATGCCGCCAACAGCGCTGGATGCAAAACAGAGTCAAAAGTTTTGGCTACGTTAACAGAGCAAATAAATAGTGATTTAATACTTTCTCGTGAATGTGCAAGCGCGGCTCGAAGGATAGCCAAGTTTTCTGCTGCACTATCAGTATTTATGAAAGCTCTTTGCCTTGCATCCAATAGATTGGCCCTCCCCAATCTATTCGCCAAGATCTTATGCAGCTGTCGCAATATCACTGACGTAACCGAAATGGGTCAGTAACACAATGCCCCTCCGGTCGCATCCTTATTCGGTATAAACACCGTTCGTGCTTTGGTCAGACAAATAGGGGTCTTACCCATCATTAGGAGGAGGTTCAGCACAGTTAGACGGGCCGCGGGGTCTTTCCCCACTGCCTCGCAGTAATTCCGTCGGGACCCGCAGTGGCGGACATACGGACTCGGGCTGCAAAAGCCTCTGCCGCTAGCACTGGCTCGGACATTAACCCACTAAGAGATGCCAATATGGGTGGAGGATCGAAGTTCGTTACGTACGGAGCACTAGGTTCCCCAAAAATGAAGGCCCAGGCGAGGGGACGGTACCCTTTCACGACGCCGTCTATCGCGCCTCTCCCATCTCTTACGTCTCGTTCCCTCATTGTTAGCCATGTGCAAATCGTTTCGCATATGATTCCTAGGTGGCAGTACTGTGCGAATGGGAAAGACTTGACAGCCACCTCGTGAAAGTCCTTAATATGCTCCAGGCAATCACTGATCGCCGCCACTTCGTCCTCAACGCTAGAAGAAATTAATTCAGTCTCTGAAGCCTCTTCAGTTAGCGCTGGTAATTCGGCTTCTTTAGCAATCACTGGAAAATCAACTTCAGCAGTCCCTTCTACAATGGCATTTTGCAACGCCAATGGCATACTCCGGCAAACGCCTCAATCTAGTGAGTTCTACGACAGACCGGGAGTATTGCGCGACACGCCGCTTGATCGCCACAGTCATGTGGTATGCCCCTCCTTCACTGAGAACCTCGGCCTTCGCTCTCGACCATGCCCTGATCTCGTCCTCGTTATAGCCACCAAGAACTACCGCTGTGACGAGGGGCGGTTGTGCATCATTGCCAACTTCCGCAGTAACCACTGGCTCAGTCCTAGCTGCCTCGGCCGCCCTCAAATATTCGTTAACATATTCTTTGTATTGAGAATTCTGCCTCAGGCGCTTAATCACCTCAACAGTACGATTTGGGTTGGGCTAGTCCGGCTGACATTTAAGCAGAGTAGGCATGCCAGTGGAGCTGTTTCCGGCGGCTAGCAGGAGAGCTTCCGCTCTGGCCCACAGCTTAATCTCTTCGCTGGTGTACCGTGCCTTCACACGGTCCACCACGATTCCCTCGTTAGCGCACTTTGGGTGCGCTGATTTGTGGTGTACTCCCAATCCATTCTTTGTTGTAAACAAGCGGTTGGGGACACAGTACAAGCAGGAAAAGGTCAAAACATTTTTTTCTGAGTAACCTTTGGTAGCGACTTTCTGAATAACCTTTGGTAGCGATTCCAGTTCCCTGGGCGGAAGATGTTCGGAAGGGACAACTTGTTCGCACTAGTGCCTGCCGAGAGCTGAATGTCGCAGCAAGTTCTCGCTGTACGAGCCCGGCGTATTACTCATATTAGTTTACAATAGTCCATCTACCCAAATATTTGTTCTTACCCGTAAATATGAGAAAAACAGACAAGACAGTAACAATAGCCAAAGTTATTAATTTTAACGATTGGAGCATGGAGAAACGTGTCTGCACTGTTTAGTGTGCAGAATGTGAATCTGATATTGAGTAAGTAAGTACTTCAGAATGTTATGTTTTCTCTGGGTTGAAAATTTTGGTAGTGGGCGAATTTCAAATAACAGAAAACACGATGTGGAAGTTGTTTCACGACAATCAGCTACACGTGGTGGTGTCATAATAGGGACAGTATCAGTATCTTGCTGGTTAATACCATCATCATTAGTTATATTAGTTGATGGTATCAGAGTTGACAGTGCTAGTATATTTGTAACTTCTGAAGGAAGGAAGTCGGTATTGCTAAAAATATTATCGTAAGGCCAAATTCCGCAACTTCGAAAGGCTTTATTAGCCTTTTCTTCGGATGTCACCTTAGAGTAGGCAGTACCAAATATTTGAGCTACTTGGAACTGTATGATGGCGCGGGCAGGGTTAGTGACTTACCAGTTATCACAAGCTACATCATATGCTTTTTTAAAAAGCCTGTATTCAGACTTTGCAGTCTGTGACTTGTGTGTGGCTGCCAAGCTCAAGAGAACTCTTGATTCTCGAGCCATTTCAATTGCGGCTAAATTCAAATGTTGCAAATGATCTAAGATTAATAGAACAGGTGTTTTTTTTTAGTGACGTTAGCCATCTAAATGAAATGTTGAAGCCAGTCTAAGAATAATTTAAACAATTTAATGCTTTAAATAAATATATTATCTGTCCACTTGCAGTCGGTTAAACCCAGCAGCCCATGCTAAACTTGTTTTCCTCAGTTTGTGCCTTCGCGAGAACTTTTCCACCAAAAAAGCAATAAAAATTTTTGCCCATCATAACTTATTTATTTTAAAAATTCAACATTTCAATTTTTACCAGATTTAAACATCACATTCTAAAGATTCCCTTCAACAAATCATCCTCAATATCACTGGACTGAGTGTCGGTAAGTTGCGCAACTTTTAAATGTCGAGCTGCCTTTGGACAACAATTGGAAGAATATCCTCCGACTTCTTTGCTAAATCTTATGCAAAAAAAATTAAGGCTAGTGAAGTGAATCACAGACATTAAAAAATGTACACAAAAAATGGGTAGGCAAGGGAATTATTGTATACATTCATTTATATAACCTTGTTGTAACAAGTTATGTGTTCATCGCCATTGGCCTATGTTTTTGTCTAGTTCGATAAAGTATTGTGTTTATAAAGACTAATTTTGCACTCGGGTGTAAAAAAATGTCATTTGATATTCCAGTCCACTTCCCAAAAAATATTTAAAAGTCCATGTTTTTTATTTCAGTTGTGTCTAGTTTAATCTAGTCCAGGGTATGATTCAGTATTCTGAAAAAAATAATTATGTAATTATGGAAACTAACCTGAAATTAGAAACAAATTAGGATATATTATGTATTATATTTTTTCATTCACATCTGTGTACAACTTGAATGGCAGATATTATCACATTATTGATAAAAACATGAATTTGTTCATTCATAGATTTAAACTAATATACTAGGTGCACTGAAATGCTCTCAAAGCACTTTTCATAGGTTTGTGGAATTTTTATTTATGTATAAAGAGACATTTCACTTATGCAAAAAAAAAAAAAAAAAATTTAATTTACATTTGTGCAATTTAAAATGTCAATTCTATTTTTTCAATGTCTGCAGTTGTAGTCAATCAATGCAATAAAACACATTGCTCATGAGTGCGTGCTTTTGTGGGGCGCCGAATTAGGTATATGTTTTTCCATTGTAAAATTGTTTGTCAAACAATTAAAAAGTTTTCCAGTCGACACTGAATGAATTAATAATAATTTTGAGCCTATTCATAAAAAGGTCAAATGATTGATATCATTTTGCAGTATCATTGTAACAAAAAAAAAATAATTGACATATTGCGACAACAAAATAGTATAATGTAAATGAAATTATCTTAATTTAAAAAATGTCAACATTTATCCTTTTTTTTTTTTATTAGTCACTAACCAAATTAATACTGATTGTACTGAAGTAGTATAGATATTAATGATTATGATTAAAATTAAAATTAATTAAACACTTTCCAGAGCCTATTGTTTGGCAGTTGTTACTGAATTTTTTTAAACTGATGTTTAGATGCTTCACTGCTTTTGTAATAATCACAATTTTATAAAATTCTGTCTCAGTACTAGAATATATATTTTTTTACATTTGTTGTTGGTTGCATTATTATGTAGGGTATATTTTGTATGTTTTAAATGTCATTGTATGTTAAATTTATCCTGAATTTTTATAATAAATTGTGTTATAATTACAGCTGTTTTTTTTATTTCTTTAATGGTATTTATCGTGAGAACACATTTAAGAGATTGGATGAAGAAGGGAGAAAGAGATCAGTTAATCTTAAACATTAAACTGAGCAAGCATTAGAGCCAGCAATAAGTTATTGATCAATTATGTGAATAGTAATAATGCCATCATATTCTGTAAGTTCCAACCTTTCTTCTCTGCTAATATATTTATTTTATTTAATGACAATAACATGGTACATATTAAATTAAATAAATCTTCATAATCGGCATTACTTTCCATCAATATTATCCAAGCATTTATCATTTATATAACACATTCAAAATCACAGAATAAAGAAAGTAATATTAAGTCTACTATACACATCATGTACATTTAAGTCGTAAGGTGATTAAGAGGGGAAAAAAACTGTCTTGCAAACTTTTCAATTATTTATTTATCAGAATATAAATATGCACAACACATCTCCGTCACTTAACCCTTAAAATTCCAAGCCATGTTATATTTATTTCATTTTTGCAGCCCTGTACAAATTCACATTTGCAATGCTCCCTATAAGTTAACACAATTTGAGCCTCTTTAAGTGTAAGTGTAATTTGAATAAACTCATAGTCAATATTTTTTAAAAAGAAAATATATAATATGTGTAATAACAAAAAATTCTATACAATTCATTTGACAAACTAATTATACAGCACAATCTCGTCACTCCAATCATTGATAAAATTTGGTAAACAGGGGTGGGTTCTTGTTCTTGTTAAATTAATATATATATACAGTAAAACCGCGATATAACGAAATCCAAGGGACCAAAAAATAAAAATTCGTAATAACGAATTCCCACATGTAACGAAAAAAATTAAAAACCTACTATATGTTACGTGCCGTTGCAAAAAAATGTTGCGCGGCTTCAAAAAAGATCGCAAATTCTGCAAACAAAGGAGGAAAAAGGCCATAGGGAACTGAATACCTACATATTTTTAGTAGTTTTGTTATTAAAACAGATAAGCAAATGGATAATCAAAGGAATTAAATTAAGAACAGAATCTATTCCAACACCAATTGGAAGATATTTTTGTAAATTCCAGAATATTGCAAACACAAAACAATATTTTAATTGTGTTTAAATGTAGAGCCACTTCAAACATAGTTTTGGGCATGAAACATACAAAATAATTCAAAAATAACAATCTTACAGTTGAATCGCGGCATTTTTATAAAATGAGTCGTATATAAATTACGAAGGTATTTACCGGTAACGGCGGCAACCACTTCAAAATATATTTATAATCGTTAAAATTGTTCACTTAAAAATTATCGTTAACATTGTACACTTAAAATACACGAAAACAATAGTTAATAGAAATACAAAATACCGTACAAAAATAGTTCATAAAATATTTTAACGAATTATTTATATTATTGACGAGTTCACACGAAAACAATTGTCAAACGAAAATGAATTTATGTAAATATTCAGTTCGGTCATGCAATAATCGCGTTAAAAGCTGAACAAACTTAACTCGACAGACGTTACACTGAGACTGACATTTCCAATAAGTACATTCTGCAACTTTCGGGGGGTTCCTGTTAATTTTTGTATTTTACAGCTGTTTGGGTCTGGGTTGTAATCATATTAGAGGCGTATGCGTACGTAAAACGTGTCAGAGAACGCCGCAAGAATTATATCAAATGGTTTTATGGGCATGCTATGAACCCAAGAAGAAGTTTGAATTGTTTTACTACCTTGTCGGCCGACCGCCGCGCACCGCCGAAAAGGCCATAAAACCGTTCGCATACGGCAGATGCATCGGCGCGGCTTTGTAAGTGCGAAATAATATTTTCATCTTTTAACATTTTTTTATTTCGTTATAAATTTACGTAAATGTATTGGCATTTTTTCGTACGGGACAAAAATGATTTTGTTATATATATTAACGGGATTTCGTTATATAAATGCATTTTTGTATGAAAAATTGGTTTTAGGGACTAAATTTCGATTTTTTTTTTTGATATACGTCATTTTTCGCTATATCGGGTTTCGTTATATCGCGATTCTACTGTATAGAGTATAACAGACTTAGTCCACAATATTTTATGGGTGGGATACCTGATTAAGTTATGACTTGAAAATGTTCAAAGAATATGTGCATAATCTTAACCATGTCAGAAATATATAAGCATTTAAAAAAAATTATAAATATGTGATTATTTCTATTAATTTTAATATTTTATTGAATACAAAAAATTAAAGAATTTGGAGCGTCCAGACTATTTTTTGTTAGATGATTTAGGCCCTGAAGTTATAGATTGGATAAATTTCGTAAATATTTATTTAAAAGAATGCAGACTTTAAAGCTTAACACAATTTTGCAAAAAAATCTAACAATATTTTCCGTAACAGCGCATTATTTGCACATATTCCTTAAACATTTTCGACTCGTAATTTAGTCAGGTATCCACCCATAAAATATTGTGGACTAGGTATGTTACATTCTGTATATTCTCATTAAAACCAGTACCATTTCATCTGTTGGTATTTTAAAAGTATCAAAGAATATAAGATTACTTAGCCGATATTCAATCTAGCAGGTAGTTCCATTAGTCTTTGCGTTCTTTTAACATATGCGAAAAATGCATTGCTCTTCGAAAACTAAACATATTTTAAAGTTTTTTTAAATATTTTACAATACCAATTGTAGCAAAGTGTTTCTTTTGTGCATTTGTTTATTTTCAATCCTAAATTGACGATAACACAAGAGATGAAAGATTCCCAGGAGTGTTACATTCTGATTTACGAGTCTCAACTCGGACAGAATGTGATTTGGCTATTGACAACATTTGTAGTTCAACTGGTGGGGATGTAATAAAATGAAGAAATTCTCAAAAGCGGTTCAAAAAATTTTAGCATTAAAGTTTTATCGAGGGCTGGGCAGCCCTCAAGGATGATATTAGCGCTGTCCTCAAATTGGACCTAGTGTTTGTAAAAATACACACAGCAATCGGTTCAGACATTTAAAATAAATAGGAAATCGACCCCTCCTACGTAAAATATTATAAGTAAAAAATGTAATTTTTAAACATTCTATTATTTTGCATGTATTTTTTGAGTTGCAGATTTGAAAAATATATATACTGTATTCTATGATGTAGGTACTACTAATAAACATAATATTAAAAATTACAGCCATTTAAAAATGTATCAAATACGCGCAAAGTACTAAAATGATTAAAAATGACATTTTTTTACTTACAATAAATACTCTTTACGTAGAAAGAGTTGAAATGTGTTGTGGCCTCACAAAATGTCTACAATAAATCTCGCACAGCCGTGTCAATATCCTAATTATTGCTGATTCAGATACAGACAAATAAATTTTTAAAAAAAACATTCCCATTGTAAAACACTAAAAGTAAATAGTTTTCAGAATGCATTTGCGCATATTATATTTAAAAAATGCTAGCTTTTGAAACAACCTAATATAATTACTTCCAGATAGATATTTGGAAAATGATAAAAAAACATTAACCTCCTCTTTCCCCGAACCGATAGTTCTGAAACAATGTGAGGCCCTCGTTAATATATTAATTAGACTCTTTCTAGCTAATATTACACATTTCCTGATGCGCACCAGGTTATCAAGATTGTGTTCTCCTTTATTTCTTCAAAAAAATTACAAATAGTAAAATTAATTTTAAACAATTACTGTTAGTAAAATTGTTATCGCATGCATTTATTATTATGCGTAATTTTTAATTATTATAAATTCACAATGAAAAATTATTATGCAATAACATGAAAACGGTACATTTATTTATACTCACATACACACGGTACAATTGTCATTGATTCGTCCAGCTACCAGCGGGCCTATCGCCCAGGTAATGCAGTACAGTAAACTCAGATGTCCAATATGATAGAGAAAAAATAACCTGGTAGGGAAATAATAACATGATACATCCCGCCCGCTTGTATTAAAATTGAATCTAGGGGCCGGTTGTGTGATCAGTAGTAACATTTTACTATAGTAAAAAAAGTTACCAAAGTAAAAAATTTTTGCGAAAACAGGTTATTTGATTGTTAGTAAAAAAATATTTACTTCTCGAAAGTACACCCACAGTAAACTCATTTTACTCTCTAATATCCGATAGTAAAAATGAGAATCAATAGTTAAATATGGCAGACTTTCCACAGCATAATATGTATTCGAATGGAAAATCATTAAAATATTTCGGAATTTTTTATTGCAACCTGGTCAATGCAAGCTTACTGTACTTTCAAAATTCCAAAAACAAACCACCTAGGGTCCAATGTACCTCTAAATTACAGTCTTACAGCCTAAATATTAATTTAAACAAATAATTGATCACAGTTCTTAATAGTTCATAAAAAAAAAAGATTATTTAGTATACCTATAAACAATGCAGTCTATTTGAGAAAACAGATAATATATAAGGTTGGCCATTGGCCATACACTGTTGAATATTGATTAAAAATTCACAAACACTCGAAACAGACACGTTAATATATTCAGTTAATATATTCAGTTTACATATTATCAGCAATAAACTCCTTGTGATATTTTTGGTTCAGGTCTGCGATGAATTCTTCCTTTAGCTTTTTTAGACACCTGAAAAAAGTTTGGTGTTATTAAATCTTCCGCTTTTTACGAGGAAGAAATATTTCCGATAGTACAGAGTATATCGTCGTGGTAAAAGTGATAGGCTATATCAAAAATACTAGACTTTTCACAAAAGAACAAAAACTATCTCATCTCACCAATTATTTTGCAAATTTATTATCTTAATTGAATTTGCTCTCTGTTAACGGTGTTATCACCATTTTGACGTAAGTTGCGTATTCCGTCACACTAGGTTGACAGTTTTTTGTTCCCCTGAAAAGTTTGGTATTTTTGATACACAGCATATTGCATTTATCACAAAGTTAGGCGACAATCTGGTTAAGCAAGAAAATAGAAAAATAAAAAAGAGAACGCCAATAATCCAGTTAACCTTTTACGTGCCGACTCGACTGCGAAATGGAAGACACCACATAGGGTAAGACTAGGCTTTAAGGGTCTTGACTTATCTATCAAAAGCTGGGACCACATATGACAAAACGATTTAAAAATTTGACTTTAATCCCTGAAAATTTGCAAGGTCATAACTCAGCGTGTTAACGCGCTCATGGCATTTAAAATGTTAAAATGGCCTAAACCGCTAGGGAATATAAAGCGTGCAAAATCTAATGCTGTTGGGACGAGTAAATCCAAAGACAATATACAATATTAACAAATTACAACAAGGCGAACAAGAAAAACATTTTATGCAGGGGTCATGTGATACATGTAATACATTTGTTTTAATGGAATGTTACAATAAAGTACTCAGGGACCTAATTGAGTTTTTATCAATAAATAGGTCAGAATATATCATGATAAAATATATTTACTTATCAATATATTATTTCATTTATGTACTTGCATCGGTAGGAAATTTAATTATGTGTGTCAAGCTATTCAAATATATATATGTATATATACTGGGTGTGACACACCTTAGTCTTCTTCGAAGGCCAGACTCGGTACGTTAGTTTCGCAAATATTTATTTCAAAGTTACTTAGATATACTTAGACTTAAAGCTGAAAATAAGATTTTCCATAATGGTACAGAATTTATACATACTCCTTGAACATTTTTGGCTCGTAATTTAGTCAGGTATCCACCCATTAAATATTGTGGACTAGGTTTGTAACATCCTGTATGTACCTCTAAATTATAATATCACAGTTCTTAATAGGTAGTTTATAAAAAAGATTATTTAGCACACCCACAGACCGTCAAATATATAAACATGAACTAACGCAAATTTCTTGTCCCAATATTATCATTTTGGTGTCACCCACGTGATCACTTTGGTACAACTTATGCAATCAAATAGCTCAGTGACGAAAATTTAAACACTGACAATATAATATGCATTAATGTAAAAAATACACCTTGTTTACACAAAGATTTAATTTTCGAAGAGTAAATACTTTTATTGTTGCATAAATGTGTCATAATCTATCGGATTTATGTTTCCACCAAGAATGTGCGTAGAATGTCCCTTATCCCGATACTAATGTTCCAAACCCTTCTCTTATATGTATACTTTATTTCACGTCCATTCATTTACTGGTCTGAAGGTTCACCTAAAAACCTTCATATATTTTATATGGTCATCATTTTATAAAATATTTACAAAACCGAGGTTACTCATAGGTTATTCAATTAAAGTAAAATACTCACATCCTGTACTGCATTGAATTTCTAAATTGGTTGATTTCCAACGACGGAGCATGAGGCATGTGAATGATAAAAGCGTTAGGAAGAACCACAAAGGAGTAGCCCTGCGCGTGCATCTCCATCACGTGCGAGACCTTGTTCCAACCGAAGCCAGTGAACCGGGTGTCGTACGAAGGTATTGTATTGTGCGCAACAATGTAGGGTTCATAATCTGGCTGCCACTCAATCTGTAAAAATATTGAAAGTACAGATGTGAAAAACTAAAAAATATTGAAAGTACAGGTGTGAAAACTAAAAAATATTGAATGTACAGGTGTGAAAACTAAAAAATATTGAAAGTACAGGTGTGAAAACTAAAAAATATTGAAAATACAAGTGTGAAAACTAAAAAATATTGAAAGTACAGGTGTAAAAACTAATAAATATTGAAAATACAAGTGTGAAAACTAAAAAATATTGAAAGTACAGGTGTGTAAACTAAAAAATAAAAGATCAATGTTGAATCAAGCAAAATAATCATTTTCTGTGAGTAGTATTGTGTTGTCAATAAGTCTTACAGTTTTGTTCAATTATTTATTATAAAATCAAATTTTTAAATAAAAATTATAATATTTCAATTAATGATATATTCTCCATTATTATTCAGGACTTCGTCTCATCTCTCGAAAAATTTCTCAATCCCATTTCTATAAAAATTGGCTAATATCAAAATAGTTATCGATCCAACTTCTGAGGTCATCGTCACTGTTGAACGTAACACTAGGCATTTGATTGGAGAGCGACCAAAAAAAAGTGAAAATCTGACTAAGCGAGGTCGGGACTTAGAGTGGATGCGGCAGAATTTCACAATTGAGCTCCTGTAAGACCATTTTAACCTTGATTAAAGGCGATTATAAGTATGTGTCGAAAATATTTGTTTTTCTCAACTCACTCTATTATTTAAGCCCAAAAATTAAGAAAAACGGCGACACCGACCTTTTAGAGCAGAAAAAATGCTATTGAATAATGGGTATATAATTTTTTTCACAAAGAATCATGGGAAAATATATTTTTTAAATGCAGATACTTATTAGACGACCCAATATAATAAATACCTTAAACACTAAATAGTTGAAATATAATTATATTTTTAAGATTAGTAAAATCAACTTTGTGATTAAAATCCATTATTTTAAATTGTTGACTTTGTTTTATTAACCACTTAATAATAATTATTTATTTATTTGATTATTAGTACAATGTGTTATATTATAATCGGATAAACATTTGAGCAAAGTAAGACATATATTTAGGTACCCTGGCTGCTACACTAGTAATGAATTAAAAATGCATCTACCAGTTTCGAAAAATATCATTTTCTTCTTCAGGGTGTCATTAACTAATCAAAAACATATGTTATATTGTTTCTTTAACAGAATCTATTTTAAAAAATTATTATTTAAAAAATAAATTTAGTACCTAACTTAAATTGTTACTTGATAATACAAAATTACTAAAACAATTTTTAAGAAAAATTTTTAGAGTGGGACTTGTGGTTAAATTTGGTTGGTTGTTTATAATATTTCGATTACTTTTACACACTTTATTTATTTCCCAAAAATTCTAAATTATTTAATTTAAGACCAACACCATTTACATGCAAAATAGACAATTCCAAATTTTTATCAAAAATATGATCATTTTCTAACAAATGATTAGAAAATTCTGAAAATCCACTATTATTCAAACATCTCAAATACTTCTTTAATCTTATATTAAAATTTTGAGCTATTTTACCAATATAAAATGCAGCACAATCCTTTCAACCAAGTTTATAGACACCAGAATTGTTAAATTTATCATCTTTGTCTTTAGAATTTATGAGTAAGTTTCCTATTCATTAAGTGGTTATAATAAATCAAAGTTAATAATTTAAAATAATGAAATGTAATTCAGTTACAGAGTATGCATTCTTCCTTCTAAGATCATTTCTGTTACACTGCAGTAACTTGGTAGCAGGAACGATTGAGGTTAAACGCTGTTATACACAACCTAGGTGCTGAACCTTACTAGCCTTTTACCCGTCCTATGATGCGATCATCATGCAAGTTGTTGGGAAAAATTGTAAGCAAAGTGAAAGAATGGAGTTGTAGAAAGCAAAAGCGAAGAAGTAAATTTAACACTGGATGCAGATCATCTGAAGAAAAAAATTAAAAAGTTATAAATTCACTTTTGAATGATTTTAAATGCACAAAATGTAGCTTAAAAATCAAGAAAACGCAGCACACCTGTCCTGATACTGCTGAAAGACTTATAGATTGAGCATAATAATAATTTGAAGGTCATTACTGAAAAATGTTTTCTTTTACTATTTACAATCTTTTGGATAATGATAACACATTGTCAGATATATTAAACTTGATCATTTAAAATATGTACACAATGTTTACGGTAGGTATAACAATTGTAATAATGAAGTTGTAAAATTATGAAACAAAATCTAATTTTAAATACTAAATTAATGTATTAATTATAAATATATACATATAAAATCAATTTTGTCGAAAAATATTGTTTTTGCGTCACCGGGATTCGAACCTGGATCTCTATTTCCAATCCGGGGAAGTGCACTACCATTGTGCTATAACGCCAGTATTTTTCTTGACAAATTTTCGAACCTATATGCTACATTTTCAAATTAATACACCTGTCGTTCCATTATTTGAAAGCCATCTACATTATTTTTACAGAATCTCAAATACCTCTATTATTATAAATATATTAATTATAAATATATACATATAAAATCAATTTTATATGTATAATGGCTTTCAAATAATGGAACGACAGGTGTATTAATTTGAAAAATGTAACATATAGGTTTGAAAATTTGTCAAGAAAAATACTGGCGTTATAGCACAATGGTAGTGCACTTCTCCGGATTGGAAATAGAGATCCAGGTTCGAATCCCGGTGACGCAAAAACAATATTTTTCGACAAAATTGATTTTATATGTATATATTATAATTAATACATTAATTTAATATTTAAAATATCACAGACCTATGTTCTCAATAATTACAACTTCACAATAAGAATGTGTTTTCCTTAATAATTAACAAAATCTAATTCATAATTCAAAGAAAATTGGTACTTTGCTCCGATGTGACGATAATGTAATCAATTTCCTTTAAAATGTCTACAGAAAGAAAAAGTTTGACACAAATGGGTTTTATTACATGCAATTAATTGTCTTAATATTGAACATTCATAATATTACAACATGCTTTTAAAATAAATTAACATAAATATTTTACACATTTTTTTATTTTCCCCTTACCTGATACGGGATGGTGGTGTTCCTCCACCTCTGATAGTCCGTGGGGGCGTGTCCCCTCTTCCAGACATGGTACCGGAAAGTGTACAAGTTTCCTCCCTCCAGCTGCCTCAGGACGTGAGACTTGGTGTGAGGAAACTTGGTGCGGTACCGCTGGGTCTCGAATGCCGGTATCACCAATGCCTAGAGTTACAGGAATGGTATTATCTTAATAAGACTAAAACAGTAGTATTGATTGTGATACTAATTGTGTCAATCATCGATATCTTCTTTCAGAGTCGATTGTGTGATCAGTGGTAATTTTTTACTATGGTAAAAAAAATTTAAAAACAGGTTGGTGTTGTAAAAAGTACATTCGGTAGTAAATTAATTTTACTCTCCGATATCTGATTGTAAAACAGCCAATCGTTATTTAAAAATGGCACTTTTTACAGCTGTTTCAAAAGTCATCTGTCACATTGATTCTTTGAAAATTGCAGTCAAAATTTACTACTGATCTGACAAACGGCCCTAAATCACAATTACTTTGTGACTTATAAATATCAGTATCAGTTATATATATATATATTTTTTTTTTTAAATAGAGATGCGTACACGGAATACATGTCACATCAATATTCTTACTATTTTCAAACTAAGCTAAATGCTTGTGCTATGAAAATAGGACTAACTTGCTGGTGTCCTGGAACGAGGCGCGAACCCCCGACCACTAGATCACTAGGCCAACGTCTTGACCACTACACCAACAAGCTACTCAATTATATTGTCTGAATAACAACTAAAATATGAATATCTACAGCCCGCGACCGATAAGAGTATATCAGACAGCAGACAACTTTCCACTGCAGCCAGCTACTAATATATAGGACGTGGCGCCGCGCTTATTCATCTCAAATATTATCATATTTTAATATTTGAAATAAATAAGGACGATGCCGCATCTGATATATCTGTAGCTGGCCGTGGTGGAAAGATGTCTGGCGTCTGATATATCAATCACTGGCCACAGAAGGGTTAAAAGCTAGTGATTTGCTATACACCTAATTCTAGACTGGTTCACAAAAAATCCATGAATTAAAAAATATAATAAATATGAAAAAGTAAAAGAATTCTCTGACTATGTAATTTAGAATGTTACAAAATACCGTGTTAGCAGACCGCCGGATGAAGACCAGAGAGATTACTGACATTGTAAACATCTCAATTGAATGTGTATAAAATATCCTACATGAGAAAGATATCGTCGAGATGGGTGCTGCGTTTGCTCAGTGGAAAAAAACAGAATCACATTACAACTCTTTAGACATGTTTAAGCACAATCCGAAAGAGTTTCTGCGGCGTTTCGTGACTGTTGACGAAACATAAATCCATCACTACATGCCAGAAATGAAAGATCAATCAAAACAGTGGGCTACCCCTGACGAACCTGCTCTAAAGAAGGCGAAAACGTTTCTATTGGCAATGGAATATCTTTTTGTTTCCAAACATGCCAAATAGCTTGGCGGAAAGAGGTTCACGTCATACGAGGAAGTCATCACCGAAACATAGGCCTATTTTGCTGATTACGACGAATCATATTTTTTAAATGGCTTAAAAAAGTTGGAAGTGTAAGTGACTGTTGAGAAATAAATTTGAATTAATTAATTTAAATAAGATTACGTTTAAAATGCGTTTCCTTCCCTAAAACGGGTACTTATCATACAGCCCTTGTATACGAGGCGTGTCCGTAAAATAAGTTCCACGAATTTTTTTCACATAAAAAAACTGGTTTAATTTTAAAGAAAAGTATATTTTTGGAAAGTTCAGTCCTTCTTTTATTTTTCTACATAATCGCCGTTGCGTTCTATGCACTTCTGCATTCGAGGCACCCACTTCTTTAAACCAGAGTTATAGAACTCTGCCGCCTGTCCGCGTAGAAAACTAACAACCGCATTTTGTACCTCTTCATCTGTCTTGAATTGGGTTCCGCCAAGGTTTTTCTTCAACTCGGGGAAGAGATGGAAGTCACTTGGTGCTAAGTCTGGACTGTAGGGTGGGTGAGACACCATTTTCCATCCAAATTTTTCGATGAGGGCTGTGGTTCGATAGGCGGTGTGCGGTCGGGCGTTGTCATGGTGAAAACGCACTTTTTTTTTTTTTTTACCCATCTTGCGCAGACCTTTGAATAGCCTAAATGTTCAGTCAAAATCTTGTCGATTGTGGTTTTGCTGGCCTCCGGAATCTGTTCGCACAGCTCCCTAACTGTAATCCGTCGATCTTCGAGCATTGCCGCTTCGACTCTGGCAATTGTTTCGTCGGAAACCGATGGCCGCCCTGCACGGGCTTCGTCGTGGACGTCTGTTCGGCCATTTTTAAATTACCTGACCCATCTGCGCACCATCCCGGAGCTCATACACTCTTCTCCATACACTTCACAAAGTTCTTCGTGAATTTCCTTCGCCGATTTCTTCTTAGCGGCCAGGAAACGAATAACAGACCGCAACTCGCAGCTGGCGGGAGACGCAAGAGGAAGCTCCATCGTTGACGGCTGCTGGGCCTAGACTAAACGTCGCAGCGACGCTGGCTTGGTGAGGAATTGTAGTGGGGGAACCAAATAACCTGCCTCTGCTGTCTGGTCGCGCATAGAAACGATCCTAGCGCCAGCGGCAGTCCGTGGAACTTATTTTACGGACAAGCCTCGTATTTTAATTCCGTAGAGAAAACTTAATCTAATTTTCCATTGCATCATTTTATGTGCGAGACAGATTAGAAAACTCTTGATATTTCGTCCCGATAATAAAATAAGATTACTCAAACGTTGCAATTCAAAAAGATGGTTATTTCCAATTGAAAAAATTTGATGTCTCATTAAAAAGTAATATATCAAGATCATATTTAATGGGAATGGTATAGGTTACTTTACTGCAATTGGGAAAGCACTCTGGCAATATAAAGTTCAGGTGGTAGGTATATTTCTTCAAAAGATAAATGTGTCCTTTATATTATCAAATTTGTTTTAAAATAAGATTATTAATTTATTAAATTCTCCTCAAAATCCCCGCAAACGAGGGAAAAATATAACATATTATTTATTTGTGCTACCTTTTTAAGAGGACCCGGATTGATGAGCTGGATTGACTTTCTAAGATATTCATATATCCCGAACATCGGCAAGAAATCAATGTCCATCAGGAATACATATGGAGTCACCACGTTTCTCAGAGCTACATTTCTCAAATGATTTACGGGATAGTGGGTCTGAAAAATCAAAAATAACCATCAAGTTCCGCAAATATATACATAAGTAGTTAATGCAATGATTTCTACCCATAAATATTAGGGGTACCAAAAAAGAACATTGTTTTTTTCGTTTACCGTTTTCAACAGTTAGTTGCGTTTTGACTGCCGTCCTTACACAACATGTTTTATGTTATTCTGGTTATATATACCAAGATTGAATTGTAATTTATAAAACTGAAATTTAAAAACTATTTACAATGGACCAATTTATTCGAAATTTGATGTTATATCATTTCTTGAAGAAAGAGACAGCAACACGTGCCACTTAAACCTGGACATTTGTACTGGGGGATGTACTGGGAGATGTTTTGGATGTTCGCAAGTGTCAAAGATGGTTCATAAAATTTTGATCAGGAAATTTTGATTTAAAAAATAGTCCAGGAAATCAAAAACAATCCAACATTATCTATTGAAAAAATCGCAGACAAACTCGAATACTCATGGTCAAGCATTAAACTGCATCTTAAAAAAAATTGACATAGTGTGGAAACAAAGAAAATTGATACCACATAAACTAAGCGAAGAACACCTGATAATAGGAGATGAAAAATGAGTACTATACTCGAACCAAGGACACAAAAAGCAATGGTTTTCGAAAGGACGAAGGTAGCGAAACCCACCGCTAAGCCCGGCCTCACAATGAAAAAAATCCTTTCATCCGTTTGGTGGGACTTCAAGGGCATTATTCACTTTGAAATTCTCAAACCTGGACAAACGATAAAGGCACAATTGTATTGTGAACAACTAAGCCATTTAGCGGCAGAAATTTAAAATATTATAAACATTCAAAACTTTTATTTAAAAAAACAACGTTCTTTTTTTGGTATCCCTAATAGATTAAATATGCTTGTAGCAAAGTACCTTATTTCATATAGTAAGGTGCCTCATTTCATATAGCAAGGTACCTTATTTCATATAGCAAGGTAACTTATTTCACTGGATTCAACTATTTACATACATTTCTTGTCAAAAATCCATCAAAATCTATTTAACACATGAAATGTGTATTTCGTTAATACATTTTTGTCCTTTGCGGAGAAATGTTGTGTGGTGCGCACGTAATTTGTATTTACTATTATTAAATAGCTAAGTATTTGGTGTTTTAATCCTAGCAGGTATATTATCTATTGGATTTACCCCAATCAATGGTATCGTTTGGTGAAGTGCGGATTATTTATTTGTATAATTGAATTCAAGTTGGGACACAATGCAACGCTTGAGAGTAAAAATGTTAACAAAGCATTCGGAGAAAGGATTGCCGACACTAGGATAGCGCAGCGTTGATTTCTAAAATTACGTTCAGGAGGTTTTGAAAAATGAATCCCAAAGAAGATCCGATAATAAACTAAATGAAGAAGTAAAAAAAGTACTTTAAATTGTTTATAGCCTCTAGAAATAAAGATTTTTATAAAAATGGCATACGTTGATTGGATGTAGGAAAAAAACAGTAGAAGTAGGTGGAGCTTATTTCAATTAAATAAATGTAAATTTCAATGTTATATTTTTTATGTATTCCTATCTATAGAAAAATGACAGTTCAATGTTACAACCTTAAATAGTCCCATACGTACTATAGTCCCAACGTACCCAAAGTCACAAATGTATGATTCTGATCAATTTGACTTAAATTTAAACAATTTTAGTGATCCCAAGCACACGGAAGTGCTATTGGATATGGAAGTGGGGAAAAATGACACAAATACTACTATGTATTATTGCCAAAGGCCAAATATTATGTTATTCTTCTTCTTGTGCCCTATCTGTTCAACAGACATTGTCTATCATCACTTTGTTTACTGCACCCCGGAAAAGCTCTATAGTAGACTGCCCAGGCCATTGCCTCAGGTTCTTTAGCCATGATGTTCTCCTTCTTCCAGGGCTTTCACTCACATTACTTCCAGAAATTTTTCCCTGCATTATGAGGTGTCTCATCACATATCCGATATATTGAAATTTTCAGATTTTTATTGTTTTAAATATTGATTTTTCTTTTATCATCCATATCTTAACATCTTCATTCGTAACTCTTATCCATCTAGCATATTTTGAGCGTTATTCTGTAGATTCACATCTTAAATGCTTCAAGTCACCTTATCGTTTCTTCGGTAAATGTCCATGCTTCCATTCCATAAAAAAAAATCGAGAACACATAGCATCTGACCATTCTCATTCGTAATCTAAGGTTGAGATCATGAGTGCAGAACATGCGGATAAAGGTTGCACGACCTTCCTCAATGCGATATTTGATTTCAACAGAAGGATCCTACCTTTCATTTATATTATAATTTTTACTATTTGATTTTTATATAAGACTCCAAATAAGTAAGATTAAAAACAAAATTGCAAGAATAATTAAATCAGAAGCAAAGTAAAGAATTTTCAAAAATGTTTCAGAAGTGTATTTTCACATAACAAACAATATGTTCTAAACATTAAATAAAGAAATACATGTAAGGCTTACTCCTTGCTTATATACTAAATGGTAGGCAATGTTCTTCCTGTTCTTCAGCACTTCTGACCAATTCTCGATGAAGGAAAGGAACTCCTGAGACTCAGCGTCAGACACATACAGTGCCAAACTCATCGGACCTGGAAAAGTTAAAGAAATAATAATACCGATTTCAGATAATCTACCATTTTTATTAAGTAACACACACAGTGCCATACCTTCCTCTTCAACTACAATAAGCACTACTGCTTCATTGCTTCACGGTCGATTGAGAGCCTTCACCTGATGTATAACTTCGCACTAGGCATCTCTGTGGCCATCTTATTGTGATAACTTATTGATTAACTTGCACAATCCCATGATCTAAGAGCAATGCCATTGAGAGCCTTGTACTCCCGGTAAGGTCAAAGTGAGGGTCCAGATGAAATGCAATACACCCGGTTTTTCAAATTATCAGGGAGTAGCACACAGTACATTGGCAACAAATTTTTAAACCTATATTACACTTTTCAAATTGATACATCTGTCTTTCCATTATTTGAAAACCATCTACTTTATTTTTACAGAAACTCAAATACCTTTGAGTAATCCGATACGAGACGACAGAATTAACAATTCATTTTTATTAAATTTTGTTAATGTGTCCAAAATTTATAATCAATGTACTGTGTGCTGTAGTATAATTGGTTAATGCACGTTCCCTAGGTTGAAAGAGATCCAGGTTCGAATCCCGGTAGCAACAATAATATTTATCGATAAAATTGATTTTATATGTATTTAATTAGTATTTAAAATATCACAGACCCATGTTCTGGATAATTACAAATTCACAATAAGAATGTGTTCTCCTCAATAGTAAATACTTTTACTGTTGCATAAATGTTTCATAAACTATTGGATTTCTTTTCACAGAGAATGTGTGTAGAATGCCCCTCATCTCGCAACTAATGTTCCAAACCCCTCTCCCATATATACACTGCATTTCATGTCTATTCATTTACTGGTCTGTAGAAAAATCTAAAAATGTTGAGAGAGCCATGCGCCTTAGATGAGAAGCATCGAAACCAGAAGGGTGTAGGTGTAGCTGTTTAACACAGGATAGGGCGGCTTATGCCAGGATGATCAGGGGAACCTACACGGCACAATAAGAAGAAAAATAAAACTTCAAAAAAGATTTTTTTTCAACATTCTCATCTTTTTATTTTTTAAATGTAATCATGAGGCTTACCTTCCCAGTGTAAGCACAGCTCTTCCAAGAACTGCAGTCGGTCCATCGACAGCTGTGCAACCAGGGTTACATCATAGCTGTCCTTGTGACTGTAGGCAAACTCGACAAAGTAGAGGTGAGTGCGCCACTTTGTCGAGTGCGCAAAGCGAAATGTGAAACAAGGATCTGTATCATTGACCTGAAAACAAATAGTCCACAATATTTTACGAGTGGATACTTGACTAAATTACAAAAAGAACATGTTCAAGGAGCATGTACAAACACCGTCAGGTAACTTCTGCTTAGCTATTACCAACACAACAGCCAAGAACAATGACAACAGTGTCGGTGCGATAATGCAATCCTGTTTCACTCCAATTTGAGAACATTTTACAGAAGATTCATGCATGAACTGTACTATGCAGGGGAGATATTATACATATTGTGATGTTACATTTCAAAATGCGCGGCATACCGAGCGCTGCATTACCGACCGGAGCAGACGCGGTCGAGGAGAAAGAAGGCGAGAGTGGAAGGGGGGACTTTTTGACAGGCGGCGGAGGAGGGCATGAGAAAACAATAGCGGCTGATGTAGTTACGAAGCCTGAAGCCTGTGGTAAATTTGGGAGAGGTTGGTCCCCGAGTTTATCCATGTAGATGAACTCGCATCGGGATGGCCCTAACGAATTCAAGGCGAGAAATTGAACCCGTGGCGAGGTGGGACAACAGTAACACCCGGTTGCAAATCTGCGGGTATGGCGCAGATGCATGAAAAGTTTTGCACTGGACGTGGGACGAATGCTACCAAGTCCTTTGCCACTACCCAAGAAAAATAGATTATTTAAACAAATAACGGTGATTCGGGCGTGCGGCGCCGATTCATGAGACGTCATGGTGGAGTCATCGGCTGCTTCGAGAGGGATGTGTCTCTAGAACAATTTCATGCTACTTGTGTAACTTTGATGTGTAAATATAATAAATATATCTGAGACAGTAAATTATCACACATTTTATCTCATATTTAAATGAAAGACAAACAGTTTGATTTGGAAAAATCTTAAATTCACTTTTGACCAAATTGAGGCGGCCTTTGGTTAATATAATTATCGAATTTTGGAGGAATTCATGAACAATAAAGTGCTAACAGACGACGATAGAAAATGTAAAATTATGATTAAAAACCATGAACTTTAAAAGAAACCAGAAAAAGAAAAATTTATATTTAATCGTACCTTATTCAATGAGCGGTCCTCTTTGCAAGTTATTAATTTGTTTCTCAACAAATCTCCGTCATATCCCAAAAACATCTGGTAAACACTTTGAAAGTACTTTATATTTTTCAATTTGACTTTGTATTTTCTTGGTGAATTCCAATGAATAACCTGAAAATGAAAAAGTTTTTTTTTTTAAATAAACAGTGATTTAAACAAAACAGCATTTAGTTATTATTAATAAAATTATTTATTTATTGTTTCATGACATCAGTGCACAGTACACTATCAAAAACACAACACATAATTTAAGGCTAATTTCTTTGATAAGATCCGATTGTGTGATCAGTGGTAACTTTTTACTAAGGTAAAAAAAATCATTCCATGTGAAATCACCTAGGTGTGGTTGCTTGACCATTTCAGGTATATATTAGTGATGAGAAAAAATGTTACTTTTGACTCACTGGTGTGATTGTGATTGTTATTTGATAATATCGGTGATTGAAAACTGTGACTGTGATCAGTTTCATTATTAATGCGCATGCGCCGCACGATATCGCAATACACAAAATAAAAAACATTACGTATTTTTTTCTATTATTAAAACTTAATTTGCGTAAAAAATGTATTCTAGCATAAATAATTAATATAAATCTAATTTAATATCATCACAAAGAGAATCAAAACGCTTTAAAAAAATGTAAATTTATTTTTCATTAAAATTCTCACCTAATATGTTTAAAACGTTTTGGCAGAATGTATTAGATGGTGCTGATCATGAGTTATAATCCATTCCTTCATAAATATTTTCGTTTCAAATGCGCATGCGCCAAATCACGACTTGCATTCAAATATGAACAAGTAATATTGTGACTGTCACTGTTTATTTACGGATGCGTGGAATCACGGTTAAGAATCACTGATATATCAAATATCAGTGCGGCAAAGCGTGAGCCGTGATCACAATTTACGAAACCGATTTCGATCACGGATAGAATCACTGATATATCAAATATTAACGACAATGTATAATATGATTATATATAAATAACTTATACAAAAATATTAATGATTTATAAAAATAAACTTATAACAAAAAACATTAAAAAAAAATTTTTTTTTAAAAAAATATTTAAACTTATAACAAAAAACTCTTTTTTTTTTAAATAACTTGTAATAAAACTTTAAAACATATAAAAAAAATATCTTTTAAATAACTTAGAACAAAAAACTTTAAAGAAACTTGAATACTTATAAAAAATAATAAATAACATAATAATCAATAATTTTCTTTTAAATAAAAATAAATTATAAGATTGTGCTTGTTTAATAATGATGTCATGACTCAGATAACAACAGAAAATATGGCTCCATAAAAATGTTAACTCTATAATCCCATATAAAAAGAGAAAGTATTATATTAAAATAATTTTATAAGATTAAAAATATTAATTATCATGAAGCTTATTCAAATCACACTAATTACAACACAAAAAAGGCTTTAACTTAATTATTATTATTATAATTATCTTGTAAAAAATTAAAAACAATAAAAGTATTTAAAAAAATTTTGGTGGTATAAAATTGCTGTACCTACAAAATGTAAAATGAAAATACGAACAAAATAAAATTAAGTTTTCAGCAAGTTAACAAAAACATTATCAACAACAGATTCCAATAGATGGCGCTGTATCAAGTGAAAATTTATTTGGACAGTGGCGTCAGAAAATCAGTTGAATATTTAACAACAAAAAAACGAATCACGAATCACAATATTACCAGATATTCAATCACTGATAGTGAATATGACTCAAAAATATCAGTGATTGACTCACAGTTCATGATTTTGAGCTCATCACTAGTATATATATATATATTGTAACATAACACTATAGTACTCGCTCCGGTAACTAAATCATATAGGAAATGGTTATTCTATAAACGCGATTACCAGTATATACAATTAAAAATCTATGCCTGCCCATCCGGATGGCGAGAAGCAACAGCGCCGAGGCAGACGTTCACAGGTGGTCAGACCGAGAGGTGGCAGTTATGTTTGCCACTCTGGTCCCGGTGAGATAATTTTAAAATTTGAAAAGACGCACGCTACTCGGACTGAAAATTATTGTTATCCGGTGGGCTGAACAAATTTATGATGGCAATACGATAAGATTGTGTGCCATCGACCTTGACAGAGGATTAATGCCTGCCAGGGTCTTCTTCTCCTTCTTTTTACGCAATATTTGAATGGGTGTTGTTATCCGAATTTGTAATATGTCAGACTGGGCAAAGGGATTAGTCCTGCCCAGGCAGACAGTGAAATATCTCGGGCTAGAAAAGGATTTGACCTGACAGACCCCAATATGAAACAGAACAAAATTGCACTAAACTAACTAAAACACCCCGAAGTTACCATCAAGGATCAAAGTCGAGTCACGCTAGTTCTGTACCTCGGCGCGATCTAAGAAGATGGAGCAAACATGCAATGTAGAAAGGAAGATTATGGTCTGTAAATAACGTTGTACCTGTTTTTTTATATGTAAAACTTCAGTAGATGTAATTTTTTTTTCATATGAAATTGTTCCAATTTCATCCTTGTTATCTAGGTAAAATTTAAAGTATTAAACTTGTAATTTGGCAATCAAGTATTTATTTTTAATGAAAAACCACATTTATCATTTTGTAACTGCTAATTATTCTTCTTTTGCCTCGAGGGATGAATGCAGATTTGGAAGTCGTTGAAAAGGTAAGGAGTTCTGAAGGGTTTGACTGGGTGGGATCCACATCTCATGCTTACCACTGAACCAGCCGGCTAATTTATTAATTATTTATTAATTAGCTTATTTAAATACACCTATAATTTAGAAGTCAATAAAAATTCTATGAAATATTTCATAAAATAACTAAGGAGTATGTTGATGGGCTGAAAGAATGGATAGAATGGGTTGAAGTTCACTATTGCGGATATCTCACCAAATAAACTGATGACAATAGCTTTCGAGCTTGCTTGAAACATGGTGACTGCTTCAAATTCCGGCCTTAGGAGACCAGAGACTCGTAACATTTAATACTTGAAGCTACTTAAATGCCTGAACTGCCTAATTGCATCATATAAACTGGTTATAGAGATGGTGGTTATCTACTTCATACAGTGTATGTACAAACTGTATACTATATACGATAGGGCTGTATGAAGAGTACCCATGCTTGATAACTGATGGCACCACTGACGTAAAATCTGTATACCATTGTTTAATGCCATCTTTCGAATAACGCCTGTCAAAATTTCAGACCGATTTATCAAATAGTGTGAGGAAATCAAAGTGAAGTTGCATGGTGTTTGTAAGTAGTCGAACATCTTTTTTTGATGAAGAGCACCCAGGTCGTCTGATTGAGGTGACCACGGGGGATATGGTCAACAAAATAGCAGACCGCCGGATAAAGATCAGAGAGATTGCTGACATTGTAAACAACTCAATTAAATGCATACAAAATATCCTACACCAAAAATTTGCATGAGAAAGCTATCGACGAGATGAGTGCCGCGTATTTGTTCACAATGGAATAAAAACAAAATCTCGTGACAACTTCGGAACACTGTTTGGACATGTTAAGAGTTTCTGCAGCCTTTCATGACTGTTGATGAAACATGAATCCATCACTACAAACCAGAAATAAAAAACAGTCAAAACAGTGAAGTTCACCTTCATTTCTTTTTGTTTCCAAACATGGAAAAATGACTTGGCGGAAAATGGTATACGTCAAACGAGCAAGTCATCACCGAAACAGAAGCCTAGGTTCGATAAATCATATTTTTTGGATGGCTTAAAGAAGTTTCAACATCGCTGGACTAAAGATATCGAGCTGAAATGAGACCGTGTTGAGAAATAAATAAAATATATATTTTTTTAAATCTGTTTCCTTCCCTAACACGGGTATATATCATACAGCACTCGTATATACTGACCTAACAGGCGCACACAAAGTAGACTGGACTTGTATTACAGTAGCAAGCATGGTGAGTAGACGATTAGGAACAATAGTTGACAAGTATTAATAATTTTAGAAATTCTTGCTATTCTGTACCTTAATGACACTGTAACTCATTGTATAGCAGCTCTCACTTCGGCTGTTATCGCTGAGCTGAACATTCCACTCGCATCTCATCCTCATAACGATATCTGGTCTCGTCTTGATAACAGCATTGAATACATCTTGATCAGCGAGCTTTGTTCCAGAATGTCTCATCAAATTGTCTTCCGTTACATTCCTCCAAAGCGCCGGCCAATCAAAAGAGGATTCCCTCATCTTGGCGAGGTGCAGCAGGATGACTCCGGTGTTGAAACCGCGGCCGATCGCAGGCCAGGGTTTGAACTCGTGCCATAGTTTTCCAAGGTACCAGTCACTCTGATTCTCCACAAGACCTAAAACCTGCATTAAAATGACAATTTGATAATGATGTTTAATGAAAATTTTATGTAGTTTCTTCGAAATTTTTAATCTAACTGTCTTATCTTCAACTATCTAATAAATCATTTAGATGAAAATTCAATTTTTAACATTTTTTGTGATTTCTGGGTTTTATTAAAAATCCATTATGGAGGGGTTTGGAAATAAACAACTCAAATATAAATCGGCTAAAAGGCAAGTTGTCATGAATTATCCATCTGTTGCCCGCCACTCTTCTGGTGTTGTCGCTTCATGAGTTTAAGAATAGTCCACACTTATTTTACCGGTACTGCTTTCTCCACAGTGTATCATCTCTTAAGCCAATTTTTTTGGATAACATCTGTTAAATTCTACAATGAATATATAAATTAGGTATATCTCAGAGATGCATATTCTAAGCATTTCCGTTGTTCTCTGGGAAACTTTTAATTAGTGTATGACATTGATAGTGAGCATCCACGTCTGTAGGTAAGTACTGGAGCATGCACTGGTTCTAGGTTTTAGTCTTTTAGGTTCAGGGTTTGTGGCATTTCGAGGCTTTGATTATATTATTATAGGAGTTTAGTATTATCTCATGATATAGACTCGAAAGGGTCACCATTATGAGGTTTGTATTTACTGAGTGCATCACTCGGATGAAGCGACTGTATCAGAAGGATGTGATTGATGAGAATCGAGGGCCCTATATCTCCTCGAATTCACCCATATGTATATGAAATGTTATTGTAAATCATATGAAGAGTGAATGAGTTTATATAACAATCAAATGAGTTTAGATTATGTTTGTGTATGCGGCTAGAGCAGGAGTATTATGAATAAAGCAGTACATACGATAGGTACATTTATTTACAGAAGAAGCACAATTGAAATTAAACTATTTAATACATTATACAAACTTCAAGATAAACTACGTTCACTGAAAGTAGTGCCAAGATACGTGGGAGAAGATGTGTCCGAGGAGAAGGCCAGGAGAAGAGTGGTCGGTTCTATGGCTTCTCGGACTGGTTTGATCGTGGTGTATTGTTGTCCACATTCCTGGGGGTACCAGGCCGACTGAATAACTGTCAAGTGCTTATTTATATGGATCTGTGAGGAGCGAGCAGGGCCTCCACATTTTCAATTTAATACAATTCTGAATCTACTATAGGTAGTACGAAATTATAAAAAAAAATTCAGGACAGATATAAATCTCAGAATAAATTATGATATGTAATGTGTACCAATAACGCAATAAATTAATTGAATCACTTTAAATGGTAACGATAATAAAAAGTCGTACCTCAGATCCTTTCATCTTCACAAATAGCGCCCACAACTCGGCAATATCTGAGAGGAATGTCAGATCAGTATCCAGCACAATAACTTGACGAAGACCTATCGGAAGCCTCTGCGGCAGAGTGAGCTTCAAGAGTCCAAACACTCCCGAATAATGAGCATTCGGGATCCAGGCTACAGAAGGAATGGCATCGCTGGTGTGGTAAAAGCTGATAGAAACTGAAAAAAATTATAGTTTTTTTTTAAATATATATTAATAGCTGGACCCACAAAGTTTCATTCTAGACGCTTGTCTGCAGGTTCATAGATGCACTTAAAATACAGGCCTCACTTTACAACACTTTGAAATTTTTAATTCAGCTTCTAAACCGGTCCCAGGACAGGGTCTCCTCCTCTTCCAGTTGTCCTTTCCAAAAAAAAAAGTCCAGTGTTGATGCTGCAGCGCTAAGGAAAATTGTTCGCCATCTTTATTGATATCCTGCACTCAGTTTGTTTACATACAGAATATACGCACATCTTGTCTCATGTATATTCAAACTGCCAATTATAATAATTATAATATGATGTACTCAGTTATATGTTTTTTAGACCTAAAGCTATAAATTTATAGGCTAAAAAATACTGGGCCTGTATATAAAATTTATTTTTAGAAACAATATTAAGTTATATTTTAAAAGAACAAAAAATTACCCAGTTGTCTAATAAATCAAACATTTGCAACGAATATGTCATATTGAACCAACTTTTAACCATTTCTTTGATATTTGACTTGCAAATGCACAAGGACACTGATAATTTATTGTTCAATGTGGCAATAATAAATTTCAGTGTCGATCCAAAAATAGATGGTGGTTTTAAGAACTGAGATTACCGTATAGACCCGATTATCGGGATCGGATCAACCGGGATCGGATCAACCGGGATGCGGATTAACCGGGACTTATTTTCGAAAATCATTGAAAGAATTTTTATTTTCAATAAATGAATAAATTCCATATTTTTTCACATTATTTCTCTTACCATCAATTTTACTGCCGATATCTTTCATTTAAAACCATTTTTTTAGAAATTGTTAATGTACTGCGCACAGACACCATTTTACTAAAACTTAATTTTTTTTAAAAGTCTACAATTTAACACAAGGAAACAATAAAAATATGCAAAATTCTTTATATTTTTCACGAAATTCGCAAAAAAGAGTCAATAAATGTAGAAAAACACAAAGGTAGGCATATAAAAATGAAAATTTAAAACTTAAAAATCTCGTAACCAGCGTGTAAGACTTTAGTTAAACTCATCTTTTGACCGAATTTCCATCTTAGCTAGCCCGGTGCGCAGTAGCCGTTTGGGGATGTATTTACTGTTACACAGATGGACAAACCCATATAATTGGTTAATCCCTGTAGGGATTAGGGGCTGGTCGTGGCGGAATTGACGCAGGTGTAAAAATACTTGCAAAATTTCAGATTTATAAGGACTATATGTAAAAAAAAAACAATTTTGTCTCAAAATTATTTCATATTATGAATTATTGTGTTTTTCAAGTTATTGGCCATTAATTTTGTAATACGGTGTGTGCGAAAAAAATCTTGGTGTTATTTAAGTACCCGTGATATTATTTGTGCGCTGGGGGAGAAAATAAGAAAAACGTTACCATACCACAGGCTACTGGTAGGGCCTGGCTCGACCACATTACTAATGAAGATGTGATAAGTCAAGAGAACTATCAAGAAAAGCACCATATTTCAAACTCATTCTCCGCAATGAAAAACATGATCGTTTACAACTCATTATATAGGGGAAAATAGGAGGCAGCAAAAGCGTAGAACAAATATTATCTTGACTGTATAACCTCAGAAATAGGTTCAATGTCTAAAATGTTGGTGATCTATCTTATAAAGGATAAATCAACCTACTGCAACATGGTCGCCAATGAAGTCTTGTTAAAAAATGAATGCAAAATATATTTTTTTGTGTACGTTATGATGCACACCTTAGAGGGAACATTGATTATAGGTAGAATTTTAGAAAATTCATTTGAGGGGATAAAATATGATAATATTTTCAAATTATAATGAATTTCGAAATAAAGTTATTTAAGCTTTTACTGTACATCATCAAAAACCAGCAACGGACAAAAAAACAATTCTCTTTTCAAGATCTTATTGGTTAAGATTCTGAAAAATTGCATTCATATGACTGAATCTATAAGTCTCTTATTTACGCAAAGTTCAAATATTATCATTATATTATTTATTTACGCAAATGAAATAATGAATGTGTTACCTTCTGGCAAATCCCAAGTATTAAAGAGCGTCTCCAGTATATTGAAAGCGACATCATCAATCATGAGATGGAAGTGTATGGGATTCCTCCGGTAGAACAGGATGGATTTAATGAGTGGAACAATTCCTCTTGTGGAATTGTATCCGCCACACACTAGAGCCACATGAATTGTTTCACAAGCTTCCACATTCTCGTCTGTTAACTGAAATTTAAAAAAAAAATACATATTATTAATGCAAATTAAATTAATCAAGTAGAAAGATATATAGAAAAAAATCCATTTAAGGAAAAAATATTTTAGTTGCTACCGGGATTCAAACCTTTTTAAAAAAAATAATAACAGATGCATCAATTTGAAAGAGCTGCAGCATATAAGTTCGAAAATTTATCGTCAACTTAATCAGTCGGTATGGCGAAACTGGTTAATGCATTTTCATGGATAGGACAGGGTCCAGATTCGAATCCCATTACCAAGTAAAATATTTTTTTGATAAAATGATTTTTTGTGTATATCTTTCTAGTCGATTCATTTAATTTGTATTAAAAACCACAGAACTACGTTCTGAAAAAACTGCAACTTCACAATAATAATGTGTTCTCCTTAAAAATTAATTATGGCAACAAATCTCGTACCTTCAAACTATTTGTATGGGGAGCTAACAGAAAACTAGCTTGCATCCTAAAATTCGAAAAGTCCCACAAATACCTCAAAGCGAAGCACTGGATTAAAACAGTACTAATAAAATAAAGAATATTAGAAAAATACTCTCGCCATACCATTCTCTCCTTGACACACAACTCTCACCTCATCCAAAATCACACATCTTCTCATCTAGGCTTCTAACAAGACCATCTTCCAGTATCTGGTTTACCTGATCATGCCAAGTATTTAGCAGTTCTCTATTTCTGGTGCTATTAACACTCACATTATATATACAGTGAAATCTGCCTAAACCGGACTCCCTATGTAGTGATGAGCTAAATGTTATTGTGACTGTGATTGTGCGTTTGGTATTTCTTTTATAACGATAATTGGTAACTGATATTTAACTGTTAGAGGTTTAGTTTCCAATATATCAGTGATTGCTCGCCGAAATTAAGAATAATCAATTATTAATCATCATTATAATTGAACACAAATTTCACAATCACAGTCACAATAACGGTTAAAATAATGGTTTAGGTCATCACTACCCCTATATACTGGAAATATGGACAAATAGAAAATAAATTTTAGAATTTTTTATTTCCTATGTAAAATAATACTATAAACCGGAAACTACCTAATGCGGAAACGGAATAATTTTTGGGTACCGTTTGCGGAATTAACCTTACTAAGATGGATTATTTTATGTGTAATATAACAGGCATTAATTTTGAGCGTGACTTTACTTGTACCGAAGTTATGGGAACCATTAACTCTAATCTTTTTTCAAGGACGCAGCAGGTACGCTACATGGGGCAACTTCTGTAAGTGGAAGCAATATACTATTATTTCTTCCAACCCTCTTCTTGTCATGGTAGGATACAAGTGTTTAGTACTGTATAAGTGTATTCATTCTCAGTTTCGTTCTAACAAGTGATTAAGTACGAGTGGAAGAAAACTGTGAACTTTAGTGATATTTTACATTTACTTTTTACTGTTTTTGTGTACGTAATTCAGTAACAATGACTTCTAAACATAAAACACACTTTGTAAGACGGAAACCTGTGAAAACGGAAAAAAATACCGGAACGATCGCATTCTGTTTTAGGCAGGTTTTACTGTACAATATATTTCTTACCATTCTCATTCTACATGACCAAATTACATAATTTTAAAAAATTGTATTCACTAAGCTGAGATCAGCTATACATTCTCTCTTAATTTATTCATTCTTTACTCTATCATAAATAGATTTGTCACAAATACACCTTGTATTGCCACTGCATTCAGTCTGCTTTCTTTCCGTTCTTCTGACAGTTCCAGGCTTCACTCTTATCAGTGTTGGTATACCAGGATCCATTAGTCTTGCCTCGACTAACAAATATTAATTCTATTCAAAATTACTGTACTTACAGTTCTTTTGATATCTTTCTCAGCCCTTCCGTTACCATCAAACATACTTCCCAAATACACAAACTCATCTACTTACAGATCATAAGACAGAGGAATACGAAAGGAATCAAACATAAATATGGATGTGGCAGAAAGAGCAGTTCAGCTGGTATTGTGATGAGACTCGAGAATGGCATCCGAAAATGGATCTTAGAACTGTGGACCATCCCAAAACGAGATGATCAGCATTAAACGTGCTGCGGAAACCCAATGGAGATGCCTGGTACGAGATAAAAATGAGTGAAGAAGAAAAAGAGGCCTGTGTCCAATACTGGAATATTTAAGGTTTCTTAAGATGATTTCTATTTAACAAAAATTTTCATTCAATTCTAAACTTTACAAGTGTCTATCAGCATCAAATTAAGACCCAGATTAGCAAGATGGAGAGGGACTTGTTAAAATAATTTAAACTCAGATTGAGAAAAGATAAAATGGGATGTAAACAATATTTGGGGTGAATATTGTAACTGGACCATATGCACAATAAATATTGAAGATGCTTCCAAAAGATGTGCTTAAAGGTAGCCAAAAAGGCAATAGTTTAAAAAAGCACTTAACACTGTAATTCCGGTAGTTAGTACATCAACAGATTTTTTTTTTATATAACTGAGAAAAACTTTTCAGTAATAGACCCATTATAACACATAAACTTAAATGAATGACGTATTTTCATATTTTAAAAATCTAAACCCTTTTTTAACAGAAATAGCTATTTCGCAATATGGGAGTTCAAATATTGAGATACGACAACACAACTGTAAGGATGAAATATTGTTTCTTTTATACTCACTACACTTCCAAAGCGACTTGCGTTAAATATTCTCAAAGTATCTCTTTTTCCATCCTTGGTCAGTTCTTCCAAATGATTATGCGACACCCTCAACTGCACCTTCAACATCTCATTCTGCTTCTCCAGAACACTCGTGTCTTCTACAGGCCACTGGGTCCAAACTATCAACAGCGTAATCCAAACACCAAATATAAAACTCATCCATGGTCGAGAAATGGTTCGTAGCATGACATTTTTATAACGAATAGCAAATATTATAAACAGCCTAAATAAATTACGCAAAGACTCTTATCAAAGTATCAAAACTCTTTCACATCGTAACTATTGTTATTAGCAATCTGAGATGTTAGGTTAACAGAGTTTTACAGCATTTTGCAGTACGTGCTGACGCGAACAGAATGACGCACCATCATACAATGGAACAAAACCGTAGCAAATTATTCATTTCGATGTTTAGGGAGTGTTCGCCAGTCAATTGTGACTAAATTGCCAAATTGAATTAAAGCGCCCGATAACAAATGTCACTCCAATAAGTTGACAATTGGCTGATTCCAGTGTTGCCAGTATGCTAAGACAATTAACACAATAATAAAAGCTTAAGAACTTTGACTAAATGTGAACTTTGAACAATAATTTCTCATTTATTCCGACATTATGCCGTTCTTAGCGTTGTAATAAGTGAAGAGCCAGTAAATTCGCTTCCCTTTTTGGATCCTTCCATGTTGTCAACCATTACATGACACTCTGGTTTCTTCCGGAAAGATTCTTGAACTTTTGAAGAACCCATCGAAGCAACTGAAAGTCATTTGTTTTTAACTCCTGAAAACAATATCGTTTAGCAGACTGAATTTTATTTTATTATTAAAAAAAACTATTTAAATATTTAGTTCTACAATATTTATTTTAACCTACAGTAAATCTATTTGTAGTTTTTGTAATAATATTGCATTTAAATGTCAATATCAGTTCATTTAAATATAAAAATAAATCGTCTAACAAAACAAAATTGATCAATTACAATCCTATTGTTTTATCTTTGAATGGAGTTATGTAATTAAAGCACATGAATTTTGTACTCAATGCTATCAAAAGAAACAATTTTTTTTTTCTGTCTGTAGTAGCCGCAAGAATAAATTGGACGATTATGACTGACTGACTGATGAATCAGTGACAACATCCCTAATGATAGATCCTGCAATGAGTTATAAAGGGCAGAGACACATGGTAAAATTGGCCAAAAAATTCTGAACAACCATGAAAACTTTACCATAAAGGTTTTTATGTACAGATTGTTCTTAACTATCCGAAAGCAATTAACTTTTGCCGATAGTGGCTTCGTTTCACTTAGCCAGCCATGACTTGGAACTATGTTTAAAACAGTAAAGAGAGAGATCTACATTATATCCTATGTTCCTTGTGCAAGGTCCCGTAAAAAAGTAAACAAATAATACCAAAAAGTTATTATAGATAACATTAGATTTAATTAAATTAAAAATCTGTCTATTACTACACAATGAATCATTTTGTTGACGTACGCTCATTTGGTAATGTTTACAACGCACTAAACTTGATCAAAAAAGTTTTAATCAAATTTATGTGTTACTTCACTTTCACCTACCTATATTAATATTTTATTGTATAAAAATGCGATATACTATGTATTTTATTTGTGTCTCTAAATTCACACTGATTTATCGTAATATATTGTAATACTATTTCTTCAAAGAATACAAACAATTTTGAAAGAAAATGCTCACCTTGTCACTAAACTTGTTAGTTGTTTGCGGAGTGATGACAGTTTCGTTGCCGTAGTCGCAACTTTTAATAAACATTCATCATCATAATATCATAAATTTCCGATCAAAATAAAAATATGGTGGTTTATATTTAGAAGATTACAGATTTTTCCATTAAAATATCATTACAATCATTTGACCGGGGACGAGGGCGATGCCGCGTTTATAATGTTATGTAAACGAACTATTATACACCTATAACCGATAGGATGATTATAATTCTACGGCATTCAATCCGCTTTTATTATTGTACTACCTTTTTAAATTCACACTTTTATAATTCTCATTCGATTTAACAGCCAGAAACTAACCGGTACATACGATGTTTGGGTGACATCTAGCGAATGTAACCACAATGATAATGCGACACCTGGCGCCCTCCCGTCAGTAATAATTGTTAATAGAAAAAAGCATCGAAAATGAAATGTCTTTTTTATTTCAATCAAACTCCTGACTCGAACCAGATCCAAGTAGTGACCCCCCGTACCGCCCCCACCAACGCGCACCGATCGCGTATATGTATATAAGTTAATAATAATTACGATACGTAACGTGCAGCGAAGTATATCTAGAAGCGACTCTGGTTGAAAATTACATATCTATAAAAACGATGCGAGATAATATAATTCGTGTATAATAAAAATAATCCACCCACCAGCGGCAGGTTACGACATTACGATGATATCGTTTTATTGTGCAATCATGCGATGCTCAAATTATGCAAACGGGGAAGCGTTCGATAATTTCCGCCTCAAAAGTCGAAACACGGATCCATCACATTAGCTGATACCGTGTTTTCCCATGGACGGATGAATTATTGTTTTCTAGTTGCGTAAATATTCGACAGGGCGGGGGGAGTTTCTAACTTCTGCACCCCAAAAGTTAACTACTACTGGTTGATTATTTTTTTATGATATACAATATATGTCTACATCATCTATAGAAACGGAAAAGGGTATATTTATGTTAGTGAAGAGATAAATTGCTACTCTTGATTTACCGGCCTGTGTTGGTATTCGATGATATTAATTATTGAAAACTATGATCAACACAGGTTGTGGGTCCTGGCATCATCAAATAGCTTTCATTCAGTAGTGTAACTACATAGTAGACAACACTTGAAGGGCACCGAAAGATTAGATTAATTTTGCTCGTAACTTTGCTTTAATTCGTGAATATAAGAATTAATCATTAGTTTCGGTTTTGCTCTAATATTAAATAGTTTAAAATCGCGTTAGTATATCATTGTAGCGTGGAACAGATAAAAGGAGTTTCAAACTCCTACAATGGTTCCGGGAAAGGGTGGGTCCTTTCGGAGCTCACAAGAGCTCTATAAAAAAAGGGGGTCAAAAAGGTCGGCGGGCTATAATACATTTAATATCGATACTTTAGCGAATATCAATACTTTTTGCAGCGCAGTATGGATTCATGTTTTTAATCTAGCACAGGGAAAAATTGAATTACGGATACGAAAATACATGAAAATATTATTGATGTATACAGTAGTTAGTCTGTCCATGTAAGTGTGACTCAATCCATTTTGTGTCTCGTCCACTGTCCCTCTTTTGGGAGTGTTTTTGATGAATGGTTCCCAGAGTGTCTGCCTTGAACTACTGCACCTTAATTTTCCATCTGTATGTAAAACTATGTTCTATGTTATGTAATATAATTTTTTATGAATAAAGACAGTACTTAAGGGACGCTGGAGGGTCTAAATTTTAAATCTTAATTGCTAATAACCACATTAAATTTCTTCTCTTTTTTCGTTTCGCTTATTGAATTAAAGTCGCGTGAGTGGGATCGACAAGGAAACCCTAGCTTCTAAACCGATCCCGGGAAAGGGTGCCACAGAAGTGGCGGTGCAAAAAATGCTACAGAAGTGGTGATGTAAAGTGCAAAAATGTGGCGCTACAGAAGGATATTGAAAATTTCCTGGAACAAAGTGCGAAATGAAGACGTTTTGAAACGTATGAAAAAATATAAAGAAGTGGTGATTTCTATCAAAATAAAACTTGACTACTTTGGGCGTGTAAGAGGCGTTAAAATTAATATAATACAATATAGTATAATTAGTATACAATTTCAGAGGACGATTCAAGGTATCTAAATGCGGCGCAAGAAGAATATCTCCTGATTGAAAAACTTGCGTGGTTCTATTGCAGCTCGCAGTCTATGTTCAGAGCAGCAGCATTTAAAATCCAAATAGCAGTGAATATTTCCAACCTCCATAAGGAAGTGGAACTTTGAAAAAGAAAAATATGTACGTAATTTTAAAAAAAGACATTAAAATCGAAATAGACATCCATTCAAAATTGACGCATTTTTCAATTCCATACTTAGTAGATTAGTTAATGTTCCTTTATCCATAAATAACTTCAACATGGAATTAAATATTATTAAACAAATAGCAATTAATAATGGTTATAATATTAAATTAATAGATAATTTGTTAAACAAAAAGTACAAGAAAAAGTTTATCAGATCATATGTTTAACCATCTATTATTGATTGTGGAAGCAGTGGAGAAAAATTGTGTTTTTAAAATTTTTTACTTCAAATTCAATTATAAAAAATATCCCAAATTCTATACTTTTTACACTAATAACAAATTAAAGAATTATATATTAAATAACAATAAGGATGATATTTTTTAAAAAATCTGGGGTCTACAAATTAATTTGCAATGATTGCAATTATTTTTATATAGGTAAAACTAACTTGCAGAAATTTTGATATTAGAATTAAGGAGCACTTGAGATGCTTAAATAACAACTGTTTAGAATTTTCTAATCACCATTATTTTGATATTAACCAACAAACCATTATTTTGATATTAACAAGGGTTTAGAAATTATACATACAAATACTAACGGTTTACAGTTAGATAAATTTGAAATTTAAAAAATAAGAAAAAGTGTTAACAGTAAGCTAAATATAAATAATCAAATCCTCTTTGCAAATAGTCACCTTTTAAATTTGTTTTCATATTAGTTCTAACTTATTCACCACTTTATAGATTTGTTTTTATGTATGCTTGTATTTTTAATTTCAGTATACAATGTTTCCATAGGTATCGAAACATGTAGAATAATCAATAAATAGTGATTTGAACAAAGTATTTTGTATAATTATTTATATAAAATGAAGCCACAAAGTAATTTTGTAAATATTGGAAGAAGCATTTTTAACGTTAAAAGAGAGGCGTTTGGAAAGAAATAGATTTCCAAAATGGATGAATTTTGCAATATAATAAATTCAATAGTAGACACTCGCTACATTGACAATTTTGAATGAAGTAATATACTCGTATACACAACATCATAGATGATTTATTTCATTTTTTATGTACAGATTATCAACAGGTCGTTAATGACCCTGATAAACAGTCTTAGTGTAGCATTGTAACGTAAAAATATGCAAAGACATTTAGAAGAAGAATTTCAGAATATTATTTTTTATGGTTAAGAAATTAAAACACTGTAAAAGATGAATAGTAAAGTTAAGTAGCAAATTGACAATTTATTGCGGATAATAAATAATATATTATTTAAAACTACCGCCCAGAAGTGCGTGGGTTCTAAGGTAATAAAATGTTAATACTTCTCGTGTATTTACATTATACCTACTGCATATAATATTTAAAATGTTAATCATTTATATTAAATATAAATAGATGTCTAATAAAAAAAATTTAAAAACTTATTCCAGTACCACGCAATACAGCCCAATGTGAACAATGTCGTCAGTAATTTACATCGTATAGATATACTAATTTGAATTATTATTTTTGTTACAGTATTTATATTAACAAATTCCCCGCCTAGAACAACAAATAAATTAATTTTCATATTAAGTTCCGCAGCTAAATAATTTTGTCTAAACTGAATATTTTTATTATGAATAAGGCATAAAAACTTTGCGAATTTCAAAGGCCTACTTTAAGAGGGCAGTCAAAAAGTTTAAACGATTATGTATATTATAAATTAGAAGATATAAAAAATATTTTTTCTTCAACGGTGAGATTGCCTTAGCGTTTAAAATATATCGACCCCTCCTACGTAAAGTATTGTAAGTAAAAAATGACATGTTTAATCATTCTAGTATTTGATACTTATTTACGTGGCACATTTAAAAAATACATACGAATTTTCTATGATGTAGGTATTCTAATAAACATAATATTTTAAAAATTACAGCTATTTAAAAATGTATCAAATCAAAAATGATTAAAAATGTAATTTTTTACTTACTATAATTTACGTAGGAGCGGTCGACATGGTAAAAATCTGCTTGACCTTCAAAGTACAAAATATAATTTATTAATGTAACGTAGTTTCGAATTTTGGACGCTTGCGTGAGAAACAGGAATGAGAAAATTTTAAGTTTTTTTTCTTCGTGGATTCATGATGGAATCCAAGTAGATACATTTTAAGACCTTTTAGTACGTTGTTTCTTTTTAAATTATTGCTACGCATGAGACGCCATCTATAATAGGTATATAGCACACTATCATGTGACTTATTTTTCAACGTGGTCCGACGAGGGGATTATTGAATCATCATGTGAAATAATTAGTTATGGTGATTCTTAAGACAATGAAATAACACCGCTAGAAACTGCACACAAATAGATATTAAATACGATGTAATACAAAGGTATGTATCATATATTTCATAATGCTAATCTGTTTAATATAATAAAACTTCATATTAACCAATGTTTAGTGTCTGTATTCACTCAATATTTTTTTCCAAAATAAACAAATTCAAGACTGTCCTAAACGTAAAAATTATACTGAATCGAGATCTTTTAATATCTTGGAAAGTGACTATAAAGAAGCATCTACCATTACTATTTTTAAAACAAAATTAAATTGTATCACCACTAAGAACGTTGACAGATATTAAATTTTTTTTTCAGAAATTCAATAAATTTGTTTACTTATTATTTATTCTCATTGTGTAATCTTGCAACACTTCTTAACATTTTGTTTACTTTTATTATTTTTAATTAACCAAATATTTTTAAGCATTATTAATTTCACATTTTTTAAATTAAAATACATAAATCTATTTTATATGGCGGTGCACGTGATGATTGATTATGACAAGTCGTAAGCTGCGTTGCATATTGTATGTGTACATTTTTCATATATAAATAAAATAAACAAAATACATATATTTTAGCTGTATAAGAGAAAAATAATACGAGAGGCTGTTGAAATCTGGATCAAATAAGGGCCTCACTAAACGATGAACGCCAAAAGTATCTACCTCCCTGCACGACAGTGGTGTGGCGTCATATCCAGCGGTATGTTTCGTTTATTATTTTTTTAGTAATGAGATAATCCACCCTTGTAGAGATTTGTCTTTTAACTAGTTAGGTTTATTTATATTATTTTTATGTTTGTCCGGTTATCGAACATTAGCGATCGTGAACATTAATAAATAATGGTAAATTTTATATTGAAAATATTATTTTTAAATAAATTTCAAATCTATTAATTAATAGATGTTAAAAATGATAACTTTAGAGAGAGAGAGAGATAGAAGGTGAGACATATTAGCCGGGAATTGTACATGGTCATTGACCAGCTTATTGTAAAATGAAATGGAGTTCCCGCGATAACCAAACGAAAAATGATATTTTAGTTTATTTGCGTACTTTTCATTCCATTGTAAGACATTCAATGAGGTAAGAATGGTTTCATTATCCTCTAGAAAAAATGACATATTTGGTTAATTTGACAACGCAATATGCAAATATCTCCGACACTCAACTATAATTTTTTAAATGACAACTGTCACATTGTCAACTGCAACGCTTGGTCGGTACAGATGGAATCTACTTGAATTTTAATTTGCAAAGTAACTTATTCATACTATCGACACTGTTTTGACTTTTTTTTTACATGTTTTCTTTTACTAATTCGAACCCTTTATCAAATATTCCCGTAATTTGAAAATAATTATTTTATGTATTTCTTCGATCGCCCTCTTCCCGCCCGATCCGGATTCGCCAGTTGTTACCATTTTCAATGTAGTGATATTATTTTGACGTTAGCATGATATCTGTTTGGTGATATCGTTCGCTGGATACATCATGCGACCAGCGGTGCACGTCGCTGCCTGGTTCCAACGCCGATCGATTCGGAAACAAACTTAACAGATATTCTCTGTGCATGATATTATTAGGTGGGTATTGGCAATTGCATGATACTGTCGCGATAAATACGCAAAACATTGTCACGTAATGTATAACGTACTTTAAAGGGCGTACAAAAAGGTTTATTAAAAACGTCGTCCTGCTTTCCAGTGTGACATTTGTATCAAAATCTAGATTTCTGAAGTGTGAAGCTAGATCGCAGCAACATTATTATTTTTGAGCGACGATCCAGCAATCCGATTGTAGAGTCGTGCAAGCCGAATCACTCGGAAATAAAACTAGAAGTAATAGTTCAGTGTTATTTCAGACTACTGTTTTCAAAAATACCGGCAGATTCGATTGTGCTCGGCTTTGTCGGCTCGAGAGTTCTCGACTCCAAGCTAGCTATTATTGATGATTTAACCTAAAATGTCATCTCTATATCTGTGTCGCTATTCGTAGTTTTCTTTTGTTTTGTGAGATTATCATAATCCAAAATGTAAGTTAAGAAAAATTTTCTGTCATTTTTGACGGGCTTTTAAATGTGTATAATCACAATGCCAAGTAATGATCATAATTATTATTTACTGGCTTTCATAATAGTATTAATATATTCATTCCCTCAAAATCTACAACGATATCCATAAATATAATATGATATAATATTTGAAATCGGATTACGTGTTTAATAATCCGGATGTTTTCTTCGATGCGTCATCATTGGAAAGGACATTTTGTTCGTTGCCCTGTTAAAATATTATCTTAAATCCATCTTATTAATAGAAAGATAAGGAAACCCGTTCAATGTGTAAAGTTTCAACATTTAACCAGAAAATAATTTAAATCGACAAATGCGTGTACGCCTGACGAACAGGATATTCGCAGCAGGGTGGTGTAACCTCTAACAAGTACGTCCGACGCCGCAATATCTCACATCTCGCGGGCCCGCCATTTTGTTGCGTGTTGCAAGTTTACAAAAATAAATAAAATGTATTGATCACGTTTAGTACTTATTCTTTTCCTGAACATTCTTCCTACCGGTAATACAATTGTTCGTATACGTGTCTGTGTGAGCGATATCTCCCTCATACTCAGTCAGAATACAATAATATTTACACAGCAGAATCTATAATATTCTTAAGATGAGCTTTGTATTATTGTTTTGCTTAGAAATATATGTTTTAATGATGACTAATAATTAAAGCTTTCGATACTGATCGAAGATTTTTTAATTAAGGCGCGCCATTCGAAAATTTATGGGCAATAACTAATGGATGGATGAGATTCCTCTCGAAGATTCGACTCGAGCGCACGTAATGGACAATGCAGAGTTCAGAGCGAATCGATTTATGAATCATCAACCCGTAACATAGAATGCGCGGATTAGAATGAAGTATCAAGTACACACGTACCTTTACCGACTCGCAGAGATAAGTCTCATTGGAAGATCATCGCGAACAAGGGCCTTGAAGTTTTTAGAGATGTAAGAATAGAAAAATTTATATAGATATTTTAATAAATATATTAATCACTTTTTACTTTGGTTAAAATAAATAAAATATAAGAGTTTTCAAACTTGTGAGAAGGACTTTACTGATATGAACATGAAACCAGCTGTTATTCGTTATACGTAGAATATACTGAAGTACACAATGAAGTCCTGGTGCCAACACTAATGTAAAGAAGTGAGGCTTAGAGAGAAGAGGTACGAAAGTAGACTGAGTGCATCGGAAATGAGATCATTTAGGCGTACATGTGGTAGATCTATTTATGACAGAATGAAGAGCGAAGAAATAGGGAAAGAATGTAAAACTGATCTTAGTATGGGGAGTAAGATTAAGAAAGGATCACTAGGTGGTTTGGTCATATGTAATATGTATTTCCCAGAGTAGGAAAGGATCCAGGTTCGTATTCCGGTAGCAACAAAAATATTTTTTCGATAAATTGATTTTATCTGTACATATATGATACATTTAATTTGTATTACAATAATAATTCATTAATTTTAATTACCCGGCATTAATTCCGTGGACCCCGAGTTTAAGAATCACTGATTCGGTACATAATACTCAGTTAATCACACTTTATACCTTTTAGATAAACAGATGCGATAGAACGCCGTACATTCCTGTGTACGCCACATAATAAATAAATTAATAAAATATTAACATGCTAAAGAGATCGAATCAAATACGATTCTGATTAGATTGATTTAGACTTCTTTCGGTTGTCATTGGTATACCATCTTCAAGGTTGGGTAAAACATTACAGTTGTCAATGAAAAACACTTGAACATACAAATACGTAATAAATAATAACCCACGCACGTACATAACGAGTGGATATTCTATTATTATCAGGGCCGGCGGAACTATTCTGCGATTTAGGCGACTGCCTAAGGTACCAAAATTCGAGATAGTCAAAATAATGTTATTCTAGAGTTTTTTCCAATTGCTTCGATATATGTAGAGTCTACGATACTCTGAGAACTCTAGAATGCGGCTAGACCTCCTAATCTACTACTACAAACGCATCAACGCTATTCGCTTATTATTATAAACGTTATAATACAAATTAAATGTATTGATTACAAAGATATACAATAAAATCAATTTATCAAAAAAATGTTGTTGTTGCTACCGGGACTCGAACCTGGATCTTTTCTGGGGAAATACATTAACTGCTTAAAAACATAATTTGTATTAATGTTTCCAAAATTTAATAAAAATGATTTATCAATTAATTCTGGCGTCTCCTATCGGATTACTCAAAGGTGTTCGAGATACTGTAAATATAAAAAAGATGGCTTTCAAATAATGAAACGACAGATGTATCAATTTGAAAGTGCAAAATATACGTTCGAAAATTTGTCGTCAAATACGATCGACTTCTCCGATAGCCGAGCAAACCGATGTGAGCTATCGTCAGGCTCTCCAAAAACACACGAACAAATTATGAACATCGCCAAATTTACCCCAATTTTAATACACTACACTCCTCAGGCCCCGAGGCGGAGTGGGGGAAATTGTAAAAATAATTCCAAGTGACATTATTGTGATATTTTATTGATAGTGTGTTCATCAATATACATTACGAAATAATACGCAAGATTGAAGATATGCCCAGGGAGTTAAATACTCCGAATCTGACTCTGATCAAAATGGAAGTGTTGCGGCATCCCAGCCGTTTGCAGTCTGTTCTAATTCTCCGTAATAAATTTCTTGTATAACTTGGTTTACGACGTCATAACAGTGTTGAAATAGAATACGTGTCAAAAAACCAAGCTGCTCATCCTGCTGTTAATCCTGCTTAGATCCTGCCTCTCACTTTCACCGTCGGCAGGACCATAGATACAGTTATTTTAATAAATATTCTTGTTTTTTAAATAATGTTTTTATATTAAATATTGTTTCCAAACCATCGAATGTCAATATGTACAGATGATTAGTTCCAACACTATTAAATCTGAGTATCTTACGATTGGCGAGACATTTAATATCCTACTTAATATTGAATGATAAATTAATAAGGATACCTACGATTTAACAATGCATTAAAATAAATACTTTGTTATTAAGGAGAACACATTCTTATTGAAAGGTTGTAATTATTCAGAACATAGGTCTGTGATATTTTAAATAACAATTAAATGTATTAATTAGAAAGATATACATATAAAATCAGTTTTATCGAAAGATATTGTTGTTGCTGCTGCCGGGATTCGAATCTGGATCTCTTTCCAATCCGGGGAATTAATTAATGCACCTTCCCCGGAATACTTTTTTAAGTAAAACGAATTATTTGTACATTACAATAATAAAATAAATATATCTTTGTTCAATAAAAAATATATAACTTAACCTAACCTTGCTAAATTTTTATTTTACAAATAAATCGTTTTATGTAACAAAGTATTTGTTTTAATTAATAATTTACACACCAATTGTTCCCAATTAATGACGTTCTTGTGGTCTAGTGGTTACGATACTGGCCTAGTGATCCAGTGGTTGGGGGTTCGTGCCTCGTTCCAGAAGGCCATCAAATGAGTCCTATTTTCATAGCACTAGCGTTTAGATTAGTCTGAAAATTGTAAGAATATTGATGTGACATGTATTCCGTGTATTCATCTCTATTTTATAAATAAAAAAATGCTCACGAATATGAGTTTGTCTTTTCTTATACGAAAGACCAATATAACCCAAATTTTGCATAGTTACACTTAAGGACACGGCGCAAAATATAGATACCATCCCTTTTTTTCCTGTCCACTCCACCACCTCCCCCCAATATAAATGTCATCCATTCCAAATCAAATTCAATTCTATCCATTCTCATAAAAATCTCATCATTCAGATACTAGCTTTTCAATATTTTTGGGCAGAAATAATTATAGAATATTTCAGAATAAATAATTGTAGATATATAAAGTTCTAGGTAAGGTTTAGTGTCAATCTCAAATCGAACGTCGTATACATGTGTTTGGGTGTTATCTCGTCCTATCAACTTTAGCCAATCATTATACCTTACATACATTATTATTGTTCATCTTCTTGGTCACCCTCTAGCACAACCCTGATTCCAATCACCCCACCCTTTATCCCTCCAGTTTATATCTTATTTTATTACACGTATACCTGTAAATATAAAATATTTTCACTTTTGATTTATAATGATTTCACCTACTTATATTTATACGTTTTAAATACTAATTTAATGTATTAATTATAAATATATACATATAAAATCAATTTTGTCGAAAAATATTGTTTTTGCGCTACCGGGATTCGAACCTGGATCTCTATTTCCAATCCGGGGAAGTACACTACCAATTGTGTTATAGCGCCAGTATTTTTCATGACAAATTTTCGAACCTATATGTTACACTTTTTCAAATGAATACACCTATCGTTTCATTATTTGAAAGCCATCTAATTATCTGTTCTGAATAATTACAACTTCACTATAAGAATGTGTTCTCCTTAATAATATTACGTTGCTTTGTAGTGAAACTGTGACATTACTTCGATACTATTGTGCTTAAATATCTTTGAGAATTATTATAATCAATCTTATATTTATGCTGTTAGAAACATTATTCTGTTAAAATTCCTTAATTAATTATATAAATAAATTAAATCATTAATTGACATGACAGTTACTTTGTGGTGTAACATGATTATTTTCATTTTCACAACTAAATTTTGTACTACACACACGTTGGGTTATTTTCACTACTAGTTTCGAGAGGTGCTGTCCCTCTCATCATCAGGTGATAATTAAACTAAATACAGTATTGTAGTCTATTCGGGCAATGGGGAGGGGGTCGAGAAGAGAGAGGAGGTTTCGATAATTACATTTTCTAATCACATAATTGAAACAAATCACTCTTGCAATAGTCAAAATGTGTAGTACAAAGTTTGTTGTGAAAATGAAAATGAATTAAAATTAGAGTTTATCTCAAGATCTAAATTTTAACACGGCATTTATCTCTGAGACTTTTTCATTCCGTGGACACGGGTCACTAGAGAAATAGAGACATTCTGTTCTTTTGGCGGTCAACAAAAGTCAAAGCATGTCATGTGTACAGAATATGGAGAACACCAATTGTATCTCCTTGTATATGTTCAATGACATATTAAACCTTCGATTTAACCCATTTGCAATGATACGAAGATGACGCGCACTAGAAGATTATGTGCGCGTCCACGCCCACGTTCATCGACAGATAGACGTAAACATTACACCCACAGCGCACCTGGCGCGAACATACTTGCCCATCTCACCGATCGGATTAACCGGCGATACGAAATATCTACATGCAGCATCCATTACCGCGACTAAAAACCCGGAGACATCCGAAGAACTCTTGGACCAAACGCTGGATCAAATTTCAAGCCGTTGAGATGAATCTGTGTACTGCTACACGGTTGCAACAACTAATTATCGTTATGTACACACTTTAACTAGTCCTTAAACCAGTAAGAAAAGATAGATCAAATAATTAAATAATAATAATTATTATCCCGGTGACGCAAAAACAATATTTTTCGACAAAATTGATTTTATATGTATATATTTATAATTAATACATTAATTTAGTATTTAAAATAATTAAATGTATCAATTAGAAAGGTATACATATAAAATGAATTTTATCGAAAAATATTATTTTTGCTACCGGGATTCGAACCTGGATCTCTTTCAGATCCGGGGAAGGTGCATTAACCGACTATGCTACAGCAGACAGTACTTTTAACGACAAATTTTCGAACCTACAAAATTTAAAAATTGATTTTGTGTAAACATTGCCTATATAGCTACCAACATTAAGCAAAAAGCAATCGGATTGCTTCATTCATTCTTCATCATCTCGCAATTATCGTCCTACCCGAGGGATGGATCCCTCCGTTCGCGCTGGTCGCTCAGACGACACTCGGGCAAGGGCAAGAAGGGGCAGACCAGTTAGGATTTATGGCCGTTGTGCAATATTCGCTAGAATCAGACACGCCGTATACAGAGACGTGACGTATGACCGAGATACACATATATGTATATTATTACAGATTCACAACTTATTACTTTAAATGGATTTCTTTAAATGTATTGAGGTCAGGTGTCAAGAATAAAATTTGCATCCATTTTTTTAATTAAATATGCATGAATCGTAAACGAATGGACATCTACCACCACTATAATTTATATATATATATATATATATATATATATATATATATATAAGATAGATCAATAAAGTATTTGGGAATAGTTATTGATAGGCACATGAGATGGGATGTTCATTAGATGGATTAGCTAAAAGATTGCGAAAATTAATTTATACATCTAGAATACTTAGAAATATTCTGAATAAAAAGAAGATTAAAACTGTGTACTATGCATTGTGCCAATCCATCTTGAGCTATGGAATTGATAGATGGGGAAGTGCATCTGGTGTACATATATATCTAATAAGAATTGCTCAGAAGGCTATACTCAGAGTAATACACCACTGTGACTCTTTCTATCCTTCAGACCCACTTTTTAGGGAATTTTAGGAAAGTCTGTGAGGACTGAAAGATATTATCCCACAAGAGCAAACAAGCTTAAAATAGTTGCAAGAATGAAAACTAGTTTTGGGCATAGATTATTTACCTTTCAAGCTCCCAGAATATATAATCAAATTAAAAATAAAATTAGAAATTTAACTGACATTAAGACTTTTAAAAAGGATATTTCAAATTGGTTGTTGCAAATAGGAAGAGCAGATACAGATGGTAAACTCTTTTATACTCGTATAATGAAATAATTTATATAACTACTTTTGCACATTTTGGTCTTGTATATGTACATCTACCTTATATCTGCTTATATTATTGGTATTATTTTTTTTTCTCTTCTCTCTTTTTTATTTACTTTTTTATATTTTATATATATACATTTTTTATTATTTATTTTTTTCTCCTTAAATATTTTCACATTACATGTATTCGATCTTACTGTGTTTTACCTTCGATGAGTTTTGGTTTTATAAAATATATTAGTTTATCAATTTGCCCTAAAACAGGCTTGCCTAGTTGGGCAATGTATTTAAATGTGTGTAAATATGATACATTTTGAAAGAAAAATTCAGCTACAACATTATTATTATATTAATGATAACAAATAAATAATCAATGCTATCAAAAAATACTTTAGAGTTGAACATGTATCCCGAGATTCATAATATTTTTATATCGCTGTCATAAATATATTGCATTTTATTTTATTATAAGCTAGTAATTGTAAACAATAATTATTAATATGTAATCCTCTTCTCTGCATTGTATCATTGAAATTATAACAGATTAATAATTAAATTAAATATTATATCGGATAGGTAGAGATTAGTCGAAACCGAGGGCTTTTAACATTCCTAGTTAAATCCAAAACAACTTAACCACTTAAAAATCTAAAAATAAATCTAATATCTGACTAAAATTGTTAGGAAGATGAGAGGAAAATTGACTTAATGATCCGAAATTATTGGAACATTTTTAGAAAAATTGACTCACAAAATAAATAAACTATTTATTAATAAATGAATAACCACAATGTGTTTGCAATAAATATAATTATAATAAATAAAATTAATATTTATTAAATATCTACTTTAAAATAGACGATTCTAGCAAAGAAACCACGCGCAATAATGAATAACTATCAGTACAAAAAAAAGTAATCTACAATGTCAATTCTTTTCTAAAAGAATGTATTGAATATTTTCACCCATACAAATATAGAATTTTGTTTTTCAAACTTGCTAAATCCAGATTATTGAATTAATGATAATTAAGGATATTTTCAAAATATTTAATTTATTACCGTTATTGTATGTTTCTTATTTTAAATACAGATTTTAAAATACATTTTCATACTGAATTGTCAATATTTAATTTGAAAACACGACGAATTTAGGATACATTGATCTGTCGATACTTAACAAATATTTGGGATATTTTTAATTTTAAGAGACCTTGACGACTGACAGCTAAATACTGTAACACTATTGTGAATTTAAACAACAATGTGACACATTTGTGAATTTAAACAAATTTGTGAATTTAAACAAATTTGTGAATTTAAATAAATTTGTGAATTTAAACAAATTTGTGAAAAACATTTGTGAATTTAAACAACAATGAAAATAAACAATATAGATTTTGAAATAATTTAATCCTTTACATCTCCAAAATTCTATAAGAATTTGAGTGATTTAAGCAGTTTTGTTAATAAAACATTCCTATATTTGAATTCGGCCAATATCCCAAATATCACAAAAGTGAATTTTTGAACTTTTGATACCAAACTCTTCAAATAACTCGCTGGACCGGCCAAGTGAAAACAGCAAAAGGCACTTATCTGGTGACAGCTCGCAGATCTGCGGGATACCGAAAAAATTGTAGGAGGAGTATAAGATAAGATAACTATTTTTACCATGTAGACTGAGTCTGGTACATCCTGTATGTTTACTCGCAATAAATGATAGAATCAACGAGCCCAAGTAAGAAGGCATCAGAAGAGGAATGTGTATCTCTCTGTCCCATCTACGTATCTCATCTCAAACATTAATTCATGACACTGGTGGATGCTGTATACATCTGTGATTATTGACAGCTTATATGTGGGAACATCGCAAAATATTATTCTAGCGTCCGATATGGCAAAGGACATAACGCCCACGCTGAAACACATGAACAAAACACCACATGTTTTCAATCACGTAGGTACCTACGTAATACATAATCCTAAGCCTGCCGGACCTAAGCACATAAGTCAAAAAATTACATTTATTCGTTAATAACAGTTATATTTATAAATGTTATATAAGTCTACTTCGTCTCAGTGGCGTAACTACGCCAATGCGATTCGACACGTACTCCGTTGTTCCGCACGAAGTGCTCTTGGACATACACTTCGGTGATAGCGCGAAGTGTCATACCATGCATAATAGTAAGATGTACAAGTTTCGGTACGCACGGTAGCGAGAAAACTAAACACACACAATAATTCACGCATTTCAGTTCAAAGTTTCAACTCCAATTCGTCCAAAACCATAGAGAACACCACAGAAAAGGGTCGTGTTCTGGGTATAGGGAGGAGGTAGAAAATAGGTAATAATATTTTTATTTTTTTTGCTTTGTTATAATCAGATAACATTGCAGCAAAGTAAGACATATTTCGGTACCCTGCCTGCTACACTAGTATTTTACTGTATTATAAGCAGAAAGTGCTTTTCCGTTATAGTAGTAATGTTCAATGTACAAAAAAATATATATATAGAGTAAAACAAGACAATTAGATAACATATAAATACAACGTAAAACTTGTAGATGTAGATGCAATGTTCAATGTATCAAAAATAAAAAAAGTAAGTAAAGTAAGAGTAAATAATATACAAAAATGAAGTGAACTTATATAAAATTGTAATGTTCAATATAAAAAGAATGGTAATGGACAGGAACTATTCTATGTGTCGCGTACATATTTGCGCAAGACGGCGAACGGCGATCCATAGAATCTTGTTATAAAAATTGAACAGATAAGGATCCAAAAATGGCATTGATATTTTTGCTTTTGTCTTCTTCTTTTTCTTCTTCTTCTTGTGGCTTATCCGTTCAATGGAAGTTGGCTATCATCATTTAGTTCACTACGGCCTGGTGCAGCTCTATAGTATTGGTCAAACCATTGCCTCAGATTATTCAGCCATGACGTTTTCCTTCATCCAAGGCAATCTTTCTCTGCATTATGTGGCAAGATCATATACTTTTCTGAATGTCTCATTATATGTCCGAGATGTTAAAGTTTTAAAATTTGTATCGTTTTATCCTAACTATAACATCTTCATTCGTAACTCTATCCATCTAGCTTATACCGAGCATTCTTCTATAGATCCACATTTCAAATGCTTCAAGTCGCCTTATCATTTCTTCCGTAAGTGTCCGTGCTTCTATTTCATAAAATAATATCTAGAATACATCTTTATTAGACTTTATTGACATACATGTATAATTCTGATGTATAATATAACATAATAAACATAAGATACAATTATATTGCAATTAAGTATATACTTGTAGTTTATTGTGTGGGATGGAATAAACTCCACTTCTGATATATGCAGCATTGTCCTGGCTACTTTTCTAGACGGCCGTAAAGTTTTTTCGTGCCGTTGTGGTGTTATTTAATTCAGGAAAGATATAGATTCGACAGGATTAAAAATAAATATATAGAAAAAAATAATAATGCAATGGGAGTGTTATAGAACTAGTGAATTATTGGTGCAGGCACTGTATAATGATTATGTTAGAATGATGGATAGCGATGCTTCTGATTGATCTCTATATTTCTGATATTAGAAGTGAACGTTTTCCAGTTAGTGTTGAGTGTGTTGTACAGTTTCTGAGCTAAGAACATGTAGAATCTTTGATACAATGTCATAACATAGCATCTGACCATTCGCATTCGGATTACTTTTGTATTGATAGCTTTCCCAGCGTTAATAATTATAAAATAATAACTTGTTTTTCACGTATATTACGAAATCACTTGAAAGCAGTATCGATGCTTACAGTAACACCCCGCTAATATTTTGGGTCAGGAACCGGACCATCGCCGTAAATCGAACCAAATATATTTAAATTGAAAAAGAAGAAAATATAAATATTATATGAGACAAGAGACTAATTTAGTTCTTCCAATTTAATGAATAAACTACGCAGTACGAATATTCGTATACAATATTAGGGGGGCCCCTTTTCCCATTTTGCATCATGTCACAATTTATCTAGTTGCGCCACTGTTTCTTTCGTAGATGACACTAATCAGTGATGTTTTTCAACATCAATAATTATTGTTTTACACTATATGTAAATTAAAACACATAGTTTGACTTATGTAGTTAGGTCTAACATACAAGAATTGTTTTCATACAAAAAATCACTATGACCTCATAGCAGATCTTCTAAATAATATAAGACTTGATTTACGATTTGATAACTGCGCATCTGTAGAGGTGGTATTCCTTTATGTACATATTTCATTCAGCGTTATTAAAAATTACAATACCTCATAGCTGTTTAGATTACAGTAGCTTGTTGGTATAGTAGTTGAGATAGAGTGGTCGAGGGTTCGCGCCTCTTTCCGAGACCAGTAAGTTAGTTCATAGTACAAACGTTTAGCTTAGTTTGAAAATAGTAAGAATATTGATGTGACATGTATTCCGTGTACGCATCTCTATTTAAATCCCCCGCCCCCTCCCCAGACTAATGTCAGATAAATATGTGACAAAAAATTGACCAAAAAAATTAAATATACCATGGTGAATACATATTTAATTCAGTACTTACCCGTGCGTATATTTTTATAAATTAACGTGTCCTCTCACGTCCTGAGGTAGGTAGATAAATAATTTTTTTGTTAATTCGTTATCTACACAGTATCTAAAAATTTTAATTAAAAAAATAAAATACGTCTAGTACCTACATACGTACACAGAGTGCAATGATGAGCAGCCGTTGTCCAGTCTAAAAAATTAAATTAAAAAAAAAAAAAATCAAATTTCGTTCCTTATTACCATCCCAGTGAACTGTACACATAAAACACACACACGCGATGTTTACACATACCCTAGAGTACTAATTGTACTTACTCTTTTTTTTATCCCACACAATATTTAGTAAATTTCTCGATAATTCAATCGTCGAATGCGTCATTCAGTATTTTTTTGGTTACAGTTGCGGTATGCATATTATCATACTCCCACTTTTTTCTGTGTATTGTTATTCCCACAGTTTGATTATTTAATCAGTCCAGCGGGTTTTAGGGTGTCCTGTCAGCTCCTTGATTCCTCTCGGGTACCTATATATTATAATGAATGCGTCTGACCGCGATGTAACCTACCCATTACGATATTAATTTCTCGGCGCATTCTAATATAGCGACTACTCTAGCTTGTTCTCTTATTCGAACGTTTCCGATGCCTAACATATCGCACACCTAGATCGAAATTAAGACGACTCAAAAAAAAAAAAATACAGTAATTTTGAGTTAATATTATATTCGGATACTCTGTCATATACGCGACTAACTTAGCCCCAGTTCTCTAATAGTGTCATCTTAGGATGACCCAAAATGTTATTTAGTTTCATAACTTTAGTAACAAAAAATTGAGAAAAATGATTTTATTTACTACTAAAAAATGACTTTTTGAGTTCTCTTAATTTTGATCTAGGTGTGCGATATATCTAAGCATGCCCCTAACATATAATGCGTGTTACTCTATTCTGTTTTGTTTAGACTTCACATTTCACATTTATAATAATCTATACGAAACGAAAAATTAATAAATGTAATATTTTATTATATTGAATACCTAATATCATATTTTTGGTTTAAATTGTTACAGATCCGTTTAGAAAAAACTACAGTTAGAGAATTATAACAAAAACTCTTTCTCGACTACAGTGAATTATTGACAAAAGAAAAGTTGGACGAGATATGCCCTAAAATCGGGTTGATACCATGTTTCTAGAAAAAACCTCCGGCTTATTTTAATGGCTAATGCGGTCGTTAATATTCAGACAGTAACGTTTTGAAAAAAGGGAGGAATAAAAATCGGTTTTATTATGATGTCTGTTTTGTTTTTTTCTGTTATTATTGTTGACATTTTAATAACGACGTGGCGTCTTCGGGATGTATTAATAAAACGTGACTTGATACATGAATGAAAGGAAAGAAAAAATAACAGTTGTATTCATATACCTTTGGAGATGGTTGATATATAATATGGCTGATTTAACCAGTTTGACTTGATTACATTTTACAATATTTATCCTATGGAATGCAAAGACAGGGGTCGGAACGAAACGATGTTGATCGGTTCAAGAGCGGCGGAAGAATGGCGGCTTAGCGTATGATGGCGTTTCGTTGTGGCGCCTGCTGCGTTGTACCACGCGTGGTTGACGTCACGCAGAACTGGTTTGATGCTACTCCTCCAGGTGTGTCCGGTACGGTATCCGGTGGGCCTTGTGACTCTGTAATATCGGATTATATTAATGTACACAGATGATAGAACGTCGCATGTTTTAGAAATGTTATTCTTGTTAAAATTGTTAAATACTACTCTTTCAGAAAACTGATACAATACAAATTAATTCAAAAGGTATATGATATGCGAAAATTTAGGTGCGTCATAATTATATTTATTATAATTAATGCTGCCGCGTTCAAAATAGATTATAGTGTATCCAGCTGAAACATATACTATAAAAACCAATTTTGCTAATTCATCACAATGAACTTTCAAAATAGCTGGATTTTAAACAATTTATTTGGGCACGCTGATCACGAACCCTAGTGACAGTGGGCAGGAAATTCGAAGACGCATACAACTAGCTAAATTTGTTATGAACGAACTTTCGAGAACATGGAAAGACAGTGACATAAAGCAAGCGACTAAACTTATATTTTTGTTTATTTTCAAATCTTTGTAGAAACAAATTACTGGGATTTATCCCCTGAAAGATTGTCATCAAGATATAAATGTGACGCGAAGCTATTACTTTAACATGAGAAGTATAGAAGTCTTGGACATTACAGGGCTTACGATCTGTCATCGGCTGGCTTAAGTGATCACTTTACACAATGTAACGTTCACCTATTTACCCACGCTACCACATCTATGAAATTTTTGGAAGCTGTTGTTGGAAATGTTGGAACATTTCAATTATTTATTACCAATTACGCTGTCGCGTTTTTTTTTATATTTGATATGACCCAAAATGAAAAAGACTCTTGAGACACACTGAACCAGCGGCTTACTTATCGAAATAAAATATGTATATCGTGATTCCACGCAATTATCAACATGTTATTGTGATTTTAATATATCATAATATTCTGTCAGATGAATATTAAATTTTGCTTTATTTCTCAAAATATATAGTTACGTGTGGCTTATTTCAATGTACAACACGCGCCTGCTACGTACTTACGTAAGTACACTATTTATCCGAGTTTGTATATACACAAAGTATTAATAAAAAGTAGATAACTGATATTATCGTGTTATCACATTAAACTAACACTAGCAATATATTATGTAAATATTATTAAATACATAAAAGAGAAACTATTTAAGTAATCTTAACCGATAAATATTAAAAACGCGTTGGACACACTTATAGGTCGATTTTTTGGCCATGGCACTTTAAGAATGTGTTCTAAAGTCATTATTATTGTTAAGATGTGATTGATATTATTTCATTTCCTATCCATAAAATAATTAAGCATTCTTGAACACATTCTTGAAGTGCGACACGCGATCTCGCTACTTTGGTGTTTTTTCTTACTGACAATGTACACTGAACACGTTAAAGTAATATAATATAATAGAAGAATACTTGTTGCTAAGCCATGAGTGGGGCTATTGTGGCCGCTACGTGGCCAGCGGTGACTATATTTCAATGCGGAAATCCCTTATTATATTGCTTTAACAATGCACCACGTAGTGTACTTTGTTTTTATTTCCAGTAAGAAAAAACAAAATATTAATTAGGGCTATCTCAAATTGATATAGTGAAGTTAAAGAAATGAAATAATTTGGAAAGTTAACTTTAAATCTCAAGTGATCCATTTGAGGCGTAGCTAGGGGGGTAAAGGCGGGGGCGTATGTCCCCGGGCGCCAAACTAGAGGGAACGCCAAAACGGGATATTTAATTGGTCAATCGTGTCAGTACTAAATATTCTTCTCATATATTTAAAGTGGGGGACGCGCCATTTGGATAGTTCGTCCCCGGGCGCCAAGTTTCCTAGCTACATTTTGAACTGTAATTCAAAAATTATCAAGTATTTATGTCTGAGAATTATTCACAAGAGTTTTAATACATATTAGATATATGTGACATCTATTGCACAATGTGAACGATTGTAAATGAATATTTAATATTCATTATTATTTTTGCTAATCTGCACTGCCATCTAGCAAAGGACACCGACAATAACACATGCAATAGCGATTAGCAGTAAATTATTATATTTGTTATTATTATTACATTGTGGTAAATGCGCATAGCTTAAAGGAAAAATTGGTCAGAACTAGTGACAAGCGGATTGATGTCAGCTTCAAAAATAGCAAACGCAAACGTTAGCATTTTGCATTTTGCGGAATTGAACCCGCGACCCCGTGATCCCAATCAACTGCTGCGAAGCTCGAGTGCAGTAACCGGCCAATTGGCTTGATTAAATATTTATTAAATGAAGAGTAAACATGAAATGAATACATTTTAAATGGTATTTGTGGTCCCCCTGCGAGCGGGTGCATCGGCCAGACGGGAGGCATTTAATAATATGAGAACTTATTTATTTATGAGCTAGGGGCGCGGGCGGCCGCCATTAGGGAGTGACCTCGGAATTGGAAAGGATACATCGAGGCGGACCATCCCTTGTTTTTTTTTTATCAAACAGTGGCTCGTGCGAGGAAATGTTAAACATTTTCTCGTAAATCGTGTACGTTGCTTTTTCGACTCCTACATTTTTTGTTCAATTTGATTACATTTCAAATGTTAATCGATTCGAAATGCCTATGGTCCGTATCAATGTAAGTTTCAAAGATTCACTTTATGTCAACGTCTTTCATTCGATTGACCATTGATCTTCCGTTCGTGAGTTGGATGAAATTGAATCTCCCCAGCAGCAGTTAAAACGGAATAAATTTATGTAATTTAATACCCTCCGTTTGACTTATTTCAGAATAAATAGTAGTACGTATTTATGGTTCTAGATAACGTTTGTGTACACACTTATCATAAATTGAACGTCGTATTTACCAGTTTAATACGTATCCCAGTATAAAGCTGATTTTTAAATAAAAATGTCATGTATCGATAATCATATTCCAAGAAATATTTTTTATAGTTTTCTGGGATATTCTGTCGTTTGAATTCCAATCTCTTTGGGCGATGTTTCGGATCCCATTGCAAGGTTCATCATCATGACTGGTGCCTGAAGCCGCTTGCTTTCTGCTAGTATTTTTTTTTGAATAGAGATGCGTAATGTCACATCAATATTCTTACTATTTTTAAGCTAAGCTAAACGCTTCTGTTATGAAAATAGGACTAACTTGCGAACCCCCGACCACTAGATCATTAGGCCAGCGTCTTAGCCACCATACCAACAAGCTACTCTATACTACTTTTTCTAGTCAACTTATTATATTTATGGAAGATACCTACATTATTACCAGTCAACGAAGGACCGGGAACAGAAGGCCTGAAAGCAACTAAATATGGTCTATTTAAAAACAGTTTTAGGTGTTTCGTTAGCTCTTCGAATGAAGCTGAATAGCTGAAGGTTCAGCCTACCGGGTGAAGACCTACGTAGATAGATGGATGACACAGTTTATGGAGTCTCATTTTGCAGTGTACAAGGCTACATACTTCTAAAGCTTATTAAACAGGTCAAGATGTAGATTAAAGATAATGCGATCGTGTGTCCACGAAGCTCACTTTCGAAGACATTAATTATAAGAAAATCTAGATGATTCACCCGGCGTTGCGCGGGTTAAAAAATGTATCTTCAAAAACCCTTAAGAACCATAGTTTTTCAATAATCAAACAACACCTTGTCATCGTATAATATCGCTACGAATGAGATATGATGAAATAAATTTCATAGATTAAATTGAGATACCATGTACACGTGTTGAGATTTTAATCTGGAGATAAACTCAGAGATCAATTTGAGATTCGTAGAAAAATTACTACTACGGTCTGTTTTTGTCGAGTACGTTTGATTTAACAACGAGACTCGATGCGTGCACACACATATCATATAAAACCTAATACTTACCTACCTACACCTATGTATTCTAAAAAATTTGGCAAATAAAATAAATTCAATAATGAACATTAATTTCGTTTTAAATGAGGATATTAAAATTCATTTAGTTAACAAATGGAATATAAACGAAAATGGACTGATTTGTATTGATATTTTAAGTAAGCGTCTCGTAGTCCAAAATTGACAAATTGTCATTGATACAAAAATCGTAATGTTTAATGTAATGTTTATAAGTATAGACAGATGTTCGGATGTTCTAAAATATGCGTAATAAAAAATAATTTCTTCGAAATATAGTGTTTGGTACTTATACATATTAATATACCTTGAACGAACTAATATATGTGCCTCCCACCTGCCTTTCTCTCCCCCGCCGCTAGCGCGGTTAGTCAATCAACGACCCGGAATCAGAACAGTCAAAGTGCTGTTATCAATCTCGGAAACTTTGTAAGTCTATTGTGTTCGACCTTTGATGAAATAGTCTCTTTTCCCGTTCCTATGTTTTCTGGCACTTAGGGTGTCATTCCACCATATAATACGTAATGAATGATAAGCTTATCCCGCACTAACTCTGCGTATGTTTAAAGAAATATATTTTTTAAATAGTGCTTTTAATTATTTATTTATTTATTCTCAATCTAGTGCATATAATTTTGTTTAATTTTTGAATTCATATAATTTATCATCCTTCCTTATGTCATCTTACATTTCTTTGAAAATCTTCATCGCTCTGTACATCTGAGATTTGGCCTTCTTCCTGAATTCTATTTTTTTCTCTTGTATGATGCTCGTGCTCCTGATTTGCTTCAATTTTTCTTATAAATTCTGCCGATATTTGTTTAATAAGGATTTTTTGCGATTATAAAGTATTTCGGCATCGTATTGATCAGAGTACGTCTATTTTTGCTATGCCGCGTTTCTTCTTTATCAGTCAAAAATAAAATAATAGAACAATAATAGAGTTATACACTATTATATTTTACAAGACTCAATGGGTACTAATGACTATTAACTTCTAATCCTTTCCAGAAGTAAGTTTTTTTAGCAATCTTTTTAGTTGCTGTCTCAAATGTTGCGAAAAATTCAATCTAGAATCTATTATGACTCCCAAATATTTAGCTTAATTACCAGATTAGGCAGAAATTTGTTAATATGGAGAAATCAACAAAGTCAGTAGGATTACTTTGAACAGCGCTGGAAATATTTGATTTCCGTTTCATTCAGTAATAAATGAATTAAGGGCTGAGAGTTTATTCCTTTAAATTCCATCAAATTCCGTAATATCAACATTGTCCCTCCTCGTTGAGCTAATAAAACTCCCTTTGTGGACTGGTCGACTCGACGCAGAAAAGGGATTTTTTTTTTTACAAGCAAACCGTCCGCCACAACATTTTTAAATCGTTGGCTACAGAACTAGGCGTGGCTCGTATCGAACTTAGGGTAGCTGGTCTCTTCCGTGAATTAAATAATATATCGGATACATTTAGCAGCAACGCCGGGCGTACTAACAAGAGATACCTACCCGGCAGGCGCGGGCAATAAACTATACTTAACTATATATTTTAGGAAATGAAGCGAAATTAAATATATGTTAAATACTAAATTAATGTATTAATTATAAATATATACATATAAAATCAATTTTGTCGAAAAATATTGTTTTAGCGTCACCGGGATACCGGGAAAATTGATTTTATATGTATATATTTATAATTAATACATTAATTTAGTATTTAAAATATCACAGACCTATGTTCTGAATAATTACAACTTCACAATAAGAATGTGTTTTCCTTAATAAATATATGTCTTAAAGAATACAAATTACGATGTATTAAAGTCTGAATAATATGGTAATAACGCAAATTAAATTAATCAACTAAAAAGATGCACAGAAAAAATCTATTCAATCGATTCAAACCTGAAAATTGGAAAAATTATAGAATAAAAGTTCAAAATATATTTGATTGCTATAGCAAAAATGGTAAACGCGCTAATAATAAATAAATATTAAAAATAAATAAATCAGATATAACATATGTTTGAGAACAATCGACGAGTTTGCATGAGAAGATGAATTTGTTATTTAATTTTATAAATTTATTAATGTATTATACATATACGTACAAATAAAACAAACATTATAACATACATGTCCTATTCATAATGTAACAGATGTAAAAAAAAACTAAAATGTGTGTGGCTAAAGCGGTAGTGCGAAGCGTTCTATTCTCTCTGTATACCCGTTGAGAGATACAGTATGATAGTAAATAAGTAATTAAGTAAGTAGGTAAGTAATAGCTCAAAATGCTTATTAAATCTTAAATGTGATGAAATCTGACTATTGTATATTCAAACAAATAAATATTTAAATAATTAGACCAAATACTTTGTCTTAACCATTATTTATTGATTATTCTACTTGTTTCGATACCTATATATATATAAGTGAATAAGTATAAGTGAATATATATATATATATATAAGAACTATATATATATATTTATATTTATATATATTTATAATTATATATATTTATAACTATATTTATATATATATATAGTTCTTACTTATTCACCACTTTATAGTTTTGTTTTTATATATGCTTGTATTTTTAATGTCAGTATACATTGTTTTCTGAAGAAGATACCATAGACATCGAAACATGTTGAATAATCAATAAATGGTGTTTTAAACAAAGTATTTTGTCTAATTATTTATATAAAATGAGGCAACAAAGTAATTTTGCAAATATTGAAGAAATGTAGACAGCAACGGAAAATGAAAGTGCACACCCCAACCCTTTGGAGACCGTAATTTTCTGGTGCAATACCGAGGTCCAAATTCCCGCGCGAAAGAAAGAGCGAGAATCGTTCATCTGTTTCCGCCGGCCAATCGGCTGGCCGCATTCGCTCCCCTATGTACGCGCGGCAAAATCACTTTCAATATATCCCCGTGCCATTCCGGTGCGTTCGCTCGCGCTGTCGTCTCGTCTGCGGTCGGTCGCGTCCGCGTCCCGCGATCATTGCAACAACAATAATACGTCGAAATGGCGTGCAATAACAGTCCGACATTCGTCAATTAAAACGATAACTCGCCGGTGAATAACCGAGTCGATACAACGAAACGGTCGTATTGTAAAACATTGCCAGTTTAAGTGATATTCGCTGTCAAAATCGGCATCTCAAAAAAAGAAACGTTCGAAAATACCGCAATATTTACGCGATATTTCGTTCAAAAGTGCAGAATTAACGCTTGTATTATTTTTAAATACATTTTTTTTCGTTGTGTGTTTGATACGATTCGATAAAATACGGTAATATTGTATCAGTGTCGTCGGAAAACGTTCAAAGCGAACCGATTTCTACATATTTTCGTGTTGACAATTACACATTGATCTATTAATGTCGTAAGTTGTTGCACAAAAGTGAAAAATATTTTTTAAAGTGCACTGTTGACAGTGGCGGCTTCGAGGAAACTTTGGAGCGAACGCTAGAGAAGCAAAGCGGTGAGTCTTTCAATGTTTTTAGTGGCTTATCAGAGAAGTTAATTTAGGCGTGACAGAGCAATTTGATTTTCGCATTAATCATTATAAATACTGTTCGTTATCGACGTAAAGGAACGAACGAGAATGACGTTCGTATTTGAATCTAACATTAAAAAAAAAAAAAAATATATATATATATATATATATATATATATGTACACGAGTAATACTGGTTATGAAAATATGTTAGTAAAATTTTCTGATATTTCTCTATCAGCTGTAAGTGCAAATATTATTCATATTGATAATAATAATGAATGTTTATTTCGTATTTTTTATTAGACTGAATGCTGTGGATTAAATCATATCAAAAGTATAGAAATGAGAAGTGGAATGTACAGTTAATCTTAGCTTGGTGAAAAGGATCCAACAGTTACTTAGATGTTTTAGTCGTGATGAATTAGAAGATGGTGATAAAGATACACGACGAAATGCCCCACATAACTAGGTAAACCAGTCTCAAAAAATATGCGTTAGAAGATATGTGCGAGAGTTGTATGTCAGGAGAAAAGTGTGTGGCCTTCTTCATTATATCTATCTAAATCCATGATAGTAAGTTAGTTGGTTGTAAACCAGTGTTTTAATACCATACTAGGCTTTGCCCCTGCTAAGGCAGACATTTTACAATATTGATAGATATACTTGGATGTGAAACGTAAGATTGAGAAAAGATCACTTAGATGGTTTTGTCATATAGAACGGATGAATGAGGAGAGAATGGTAAGAAAGATATATGACGCAAGTGTTGATGGCACCAGAAATAGAGGACGTCCGCGGAAGACTTGGCACGACCAACCAGATACTGGAGGATGGTTCTATTAGAAGCCTTAACAATAGGCGAACTTGTATAAGAAGATGTATGAAGCGAGAATTGTATGTCAGGTCAGAAGAGTGTGGCGCTCTATCCTCTCTGTCTACCCCCGCAGGGAAACGGCGTGATGGTAAGTTAGTTGGATAAAACAAATTGTGAAATACATAAAAATTTAAGCAAAGGCAGTTAATTATTTTAAAGTACACAAAAAATATGATTTTTTAACCTTTTTATAACAATGTAAAATGAAAAAGGAGGAAATGTTTTGAATAATTTATTTCGACATTGAAAATTTATAATGTTAAGAATGTAAAATTATGTCACATATATTCACTTTAAAATTGATTCAATAAAAGTATGTTATGTATATTAGGATAAACATGCAAATTTGATTGAATATATACATATTAATTGACTCAATAGGTGATCGTTTTTTATAGTAAATGCCATAATAACATTGATATTTTAAAAAGATAAAAGTGTAATATTGTATTAACTTTTTTCGTTAACATATAATCGTATCTAATATTAATTATCTTCAAAATACGAAGAAAAGTAAAAAATCTTTCTGTTTTCAATTAAAAGCCACAATAAACTAGTAATAGAGTAAAATATTAATTAATTAGAAAGATATACATATAAAATCAATTTTATCGAAAAAGATTGTTATTACCCCACCGGGATTCAAACCTGGATCTCTTTCCTAACCGGGGAAGGTGCATTATCCAACTATGCTACGGCGACAATATTTTTAGCGATAAATTTTCAAACCTATATGTTACCTTTTTGATATTAATACATTTAATCGTTCCATTATTTGAAAGAGCCTTATCTTATTTTTACGGAATTTCAAATATCTTTGATAATAACGAACGATTAAATGTATTAATATCAAAAAGGTAACATATAGGTTCGAAAATTTGTCTTCCCCGGTTTAGAAAGAGATCCAGGTTCGAATCCCGGTGGCGCAACAACAATATTTTTCGATAAAATTGATTTTATATGTATATATTTCTAATTAATATATTTAATTAATATTTAAAATGTCACAGACCGTCTGTTCTGAATAATTACAACTTCACAATAAGAATATGTTCTCCTAATAGTGGATATAAAAAAAGGTTAAATACAATATTTTTCGTGATAGAATATTTATATTAATAATTGTGTAATAAATGTATTCATATTACAATATTACTAATGTTATAAAAACAATATGTTATATTTAAACGTATAACTTTACGTACTCTTCTAATAGTTTTCAAAAAACGTTTAAAACTTGTGGTCTCGGTTACTTTGTCGTAGTCCTCTTCAATATTAATTTATTTAATTATTCATATTTTTCTGTCAGTATCTCTTCATGTAAATATATATTTTTTTTATACATAAACGTTTATTTTTAATTTATTTATTAAACCTTTCTTTGTGCTCAGATTGTGCGTACTATTAGAAATAAGTAGACTTATGCAATACATAATCGTTTATACTATCCAGATTAATCTTCCAGAAAATTACCACCCTCCGTTAAAAAGTTTAACTACACACATATTGAATTCATATCCCTTTAATCAGTAAATATTCCCACCAAGTTCGTTATTCAGCCTGTTTCACTACTATTCAAACGTAAAATGGCGGCTGTTTATGTCGCAGAAAAAAAAGTAATTCTAGTGAAATGGTAGCGTGCCTTCGTGGTACTATGAAACGGGAAATATCCTACTCACGCATAGATGAAATCTACCTGATTCTTGCGACAAATGCAGAAAAGAATTTTTATTACTTGCAGCTTATTACCATTATACATATAAAATAATTTATTAAACATTTACTAAACATGGTCGGGATTCGAGCCTCGTCCTAAGTTAATCCTATTTTCGTTGCACGAGTGTTTAGCTTAGTATTCACGTATTCTGTGTATGCTTCTCTATTTTGAAAAGAAAAAACTATGTTTTCAAAGATTTTACACTTTACTTTTAACCTGTCAACGTTTTGATTTATAAACAATATATAATATAAAAACATATCAATGATAAAACGTGTTCAATTTTATTTCACATTAATAATAATTAATGTTTATTATTTACAAAACTGTTGCGACTTATACGATTCCAGTAAGCATAATGAATTATTATTGATTTATACATATTCCAGGTATTGCAATTTCTGCGTCATGAATTATGACAATATTGATTACATACATATTGCGAATTAATGGATTATTCATATACAAAAATTATGATATAAATTATCTGGCATTATCCGGGTTTATATGATAATGAGAGTTGTCTGCTTTGAAATAAAATCAAAATAAAAAATCGTACTAGAGTAATTTCAGATATATAAGTTACCAAACAAATATGTCACACATACCATAGTGACTACATATTTTAAATACTAATTTAATGTATTAATTATAAATATATACATATAAAATCAATTTTGTCGAAAAATATTGTTTTTGCGCTACCGGGATTCGAACCTGGATCTCTATTTCCAATCCGGGGAGAAGTACACTACCAATGAATTGTCAATTGTCCAAAATAATGAAAAATACAGCAATCCATCATTGATAACACACGGTGTTCCACAAGGAAGCATTTTAGGTCCTATATTATTTCTAGTATACATTAACGACTTTTGTAATATGACCCTAAACAATGGAAAAATAATCACTTTCGTGGATGACACCGTGCTTTGCTTTGAGGGTAAGTCTTGGGAAGAGGTCAATACTCGTGCACAGGATGGTCTGAACAAGGCGAAAAAATGGTTTGATACGAATCTCCTATCACTTAATACAAAAAAATCAAAATATATATGTTTCTGTATTAACGAAAGAACAACACCACGTCAAAGTCCTACACTCGTCGTTCATGACTGCAAAGCAAACAAGACCACGGCGTCCGCATGCCAATGTGAAAAACTGACAAGAGTCAAAATTATTCGACATCTGGGTGTACTGATCGATGATCATCTTAGCTGGAAAGAACATATATCGAATCTAGCAAAACGCATAAGAAAACTAATTTACTTTTTTAAAGGAATTCGATGTATAGTTGATTACAAACTCTTAAGATCGGTGTGCTTTGCACTGTGCTACTCTTTAATTAATTATGCTATTTTAGTTTGGGGAGGAGCAGCAAAAACAATATTGGAGTCGGCTAAAAAAGCACAAAAAACAATTCTCAAGGTAATAATTGGTCGTCCCTTTAGATATCCATCGGACCTTATATTTAAAGAGTACAATGTCCTTGATATAAGACAAATCTTTATGTTGAGACTCGTTCAATACTTCCATACTAATAACAACTCTCCCCAAGCAATAAATCATGGACACAACACAAGACAAACAACAAACATCTACACACCAGTTCCGAGAGCAACAACGACATTTTATCAAAGATTCTACATGTTCCTAGCTCCGAAACTATACAATACACTCAGTACCAACTGGAAATCGTACAATTACTATAAGATTACACAAAAATGGACCCAATATATGATTCAATCAGGTAGAGATGAATCAGAAGCATGGATATCCAACAATTTACTATAATGTATACAATTCTTTTACTAATAACTCACTAGTCCTACAACACTCCCACTCCACATATTTTTATTATATTTTTATTTTATTATACTTTTATTTTTTTTATTTTATTCTTACTTTTTTATTCATATTTGATTTATTTTTTTATTCCAAATAACACCACAACAGCACGAAAAAAAAAAAAAAAAAAACTGGCTACTTTAACACAGACTTTAGTCTAGCAAAGTAGCCAGGACAACGCTGTATATATCAGAGGTGAAGTCTACTCCATCCCACACATTAAACTATGTATTATGTATGTTATGTATCCACCTCTGTAACTACAAAAATATGGATGTCAAAATATATATAAATAAATAAATAAAATAAATTGTGTTATAGCGCCAGCATCTTTAATGACAAATTTTTGAACCTATATGTTACACTTTTTCAAATGAATGCATCTGTCGTTCCATTATTTGAAAACCATCTACATTGTTTTTACGGAATCTCAAATACCTTTGAGTAAACCGACTGCAGACACCAGAATTATCAATTCATTTTTATTAAATTTTGATTACAATTGATACAACTTTATTATTAAGGAAAACGCATTCTTATTGTGAAGTTGAAATTATTCAGAACAGACGGTCTGTGATGTTTTAAATACTAATTTCCCGGATTGGAAATGCAGATCCAGGTTCGAATCCCGGTAGCGCAAAAACAATAGTTTTAGACAAAATTGATTTTATATGTATATATTTATAATTAATACATTAAATTAATATTTAAAACATCACAGACCGTCTGTTCTGAATTATTACCTTAATAAAATATGTATTATTAAGGAGAACACAATCTTATTGTGAAGTTGTAATTATTCAGAACAGACGGTCTGTGTAAAGTGTAACATATAGGTTCGAAAATTTGTCTTCAATCTACTGTGTTGGTATAGCAAAATCGTATAATGCACGTTCTCCGGATTGGAAGAGATCCAGGTTCGAATCACGATAGCAACAACAATATTTTTCGAAAAAATTGATTTTATATGTATACATTTAATTAGTATTTAAAATATCACAGACCGTCTGTTCTGAATAATTACAACTTCACAATAAGAATGTGTTTTCCTTAATGATACATAAGTTGTATCAATGTGTCCAAAATTTAACAAAAAATAATAGTTAATTCTGGCGTCTCCTATCGGTTTACTCAAAGGTATTTAAGATTCCGTAAAAACAAAGAAGATGGCATGATAGATGTATTCATTTGAATCATGTAACATACAGGTTCGAAAATTTGTCGTCAATTCACTGTGTTGGTATAGCACAATAGATTGGAAGAGATCCAGGTTCGAATCCCGGTAGCAACAACAATATTTTTCGATAAAATTGATTTTACATGTATATCTTTCTAATTAGTACATTTAATTTATATTTACTACATATTTCATTCAGCACGCTAAAAATTTAACATTTTGATATTTACTACAGTTTATGGCAGCAGGTGTCGCGCCAGTCGGCATCCCGCAAACGCCGCCGTCGACCGTCAGCCATCAAATGTTATATTTTGAAAATATGTCCGATTGGGTAGATATTTTTTGGCGTTAATTAGTAAAGCTACTGTTTACTTAATGTAACGCAACAGTGGCACGCGTATCGGTACTTTAGATATTTCTGTTAAAATACAAACGACACATACGACAATACTTACTGAACGTGCTGTTCCATCGGTACACTTACGCGACACACGAAGCCTCGCGCACAGAAACAGATCGACTTCCGATTGAAATCTTTTTGGCCGTGAAAAAAATTCCTTTTCACGCGATATATTGTATTATACGCTCTTTTATTTCAAATAAAAGCGAATTTGGAATTCGAATGTTGCTTTGAAAGTATGACCTTACATTAATTTTGTCTACTTTTTGCATTAAGTACTTTGATTCTCTAAATAATATCTAATTAAGTCTACTTCGAAATAGATGTTCTCTAGATCTCTATTAAAAATTATTGTACCAATATAATACAATTTTTTATGTTATTAATTATTCCCAAGTGAATATTATCATTAATTACTTTAAAGAATGGAATAATAGATGTATCAATTATAAAAAATGTACGGAATGTACGTTCCAAACGTAATTGTAAACAAAAGCGGTTGATATAGTGGGGTGTAACATGTTTGCCCGGATAGTAAAAAGGTCCAGGTTTGAATCCTTTTAGTAACTAAATATTTTTCGATAAGTAGTTTTTTCTGTTTATATTTCTAATTGATTAATTTAATTTGCATTAGATAAATATTTGATTTTTATTTCTTCTTCATAAGGGACATTTGTCATTGTGCTATTATAAACCCCTGTTACATTAAAATGTGGACGTTGGAATAATCTTGCATTAAATTATGAAATTAATATGCATTATAATATATAGTTTTTTTTTTAATGTTAAAAATTTCAAAAATTTTTTCTTAAAAATTATTCTGGTAATTTGGCATAATCAAGAAACAATTTAAGTTAGGTACTAAATTTATTTCTAAATAATTATCGTTTTTAAAACTTTAAAAAATATATTTTATTTTAGTTTTTTTAACTTTTTGATTAGTTTATGACATCGTGAAGAAGAAAAATATATTTTTCGAAACCGGTAGATGTATTTAATTCATTAAGTGGTTAATAAAATAATGTTAACATTCTAAAAAATGGATTTTAACCACAAAGTTGATTTTGTAAATATAATATATTGTGCCTAAAATTTTCATACATATAGTACGTATTGTAAAACGGAGTATATTTGTATATATTATAGAAGCCAATGCTCGAAAAAATACACCCTCTGTTTCACTACCTATTTTCTTTCACTTGACATTTTCTCGCTTCTCTTTTAAAGGGCTGTATTTGTGTGACATTTGTTCACCCTTCCAGATCAATTAGTTTTAGATTCACCAATATTTTGACAACTAGAAAGATATATCAACAGAATAAATCTATTTGTCGGAAAAATATTTAGTAGCTACCGGGATTCGAACCTGGACCTCTTCCTGTCCGGTTAAGTGCGTTTACCGTTTTCGCCACAGCAATCGAATACAATTTTGACAAATGTTAAACTTATATTCTGTAGTTTTTTGTATTAAATTACCACAGAACTATGTTCTGAAAATGCAACTTCACACCAAAAATGCGTTCTCATTTAAAAAATGTATATTATTGTAGTTTAAAATGGTTTAAATCTAGTAGCAGTATAGAAAATATTTTATAAATAAAAAAAACTAGGTAGAACATAATTATGTAGATGTCGCTGTCAGGAGCGGCTACGCTGGCGGCAGATTTGAATCGCCGCCCCCCACAAATCATCAACCCTTATGTTTTGCGCGGATTAGAATAACCCTTTCAGTATTGACATGCCTTTAGCGACTCTCACAGATCAAAGTCTCACTGAGAGATCATCGTGGACATGGACCATAAGAATGTGGGGTAAGAGATGGATGAGAAGGATTTCGAAGATGAGAGAATTGGCGACCCTCGGGGGAAGATTGAAGATGATAACGATAGGTTATTTAAACGTTAAAATGAGTTTGCATATTTTTGTGTGCACGGAATGCATTGGCAAATGCAGCGGCATGCGATGCATGAACAAAAACTGTAATTTCCAAAATATTTGCGCGCGTTGCAAATATTTTGGAAAACGCATCAGACATTTGGCAATTGCATCCGACAAGACGTATCGCTTAGCGCGCGCAATCAGATATCAACCAAACGGCGAGTTGTGCAACACCAGTAGGCCTATTCATTAAAGCCTCGTTAAACAAATTATAATTTATCGATCGTGCAGTTCCACGCGTCCGCTTCGCTGTCGCCCTTGTCCGCGTCTGTTTTTTTTATAATTTATTTGACAGCCGCTTATTGACAGCCGAATTTATGATGCAACAGGAAATAACAAGCTTTTGTTCTAATTTTTGCGTCCGTGCGATTATTTGTTAATCTGTACAAGTCATACGTCACTTATATTTTCGACTCTCTGTCAGACAACAAACAGTAGATAAAATAAAACAAATTTCAAAAATGTTCACTTTTTAGTTTTTTTTTAAAATTGAATGAAACATACAAAGATGACGATTAAACCACAGACAAAATACAGTTTAAAAAGTTGTCTTATAAATAAAATTTGTGTTCTGAAAATAGTTTGATCGTGTTTTACTATGTTAATGTCACAATAATTAAAAAGCGATGCCTGTAGTTTATTACTATTAACAATACATTTAAATAGTGGCAAACTAACTTTCGACAATCTATCTTAGAAATTAAATTTTAGGGTTAAAATAATTTGTTCTCGTATATTTCTGGATATTCAGTACACATTTTATGCTTATAATGTACCAAGCGATCCGGTGCTATTTGAAATACTATAGGTTTAGTTGTTTCTATTGAAAAATTCATTGAAATAGTGATTATCTAACGTATAAATAAATTTTTAATTAATATAAAGTATAAAAAGTACTTCTCATGTATTGTATTTAAAATCTATATTTAGTAGAATAGATATCTAACTAACTTAACATCACGCCGTTTCTGCGCGGGGGTAGCTCAGAGCGGATAGAGCGCCACACTCTTCTGTCCTGACACACAGTTCTCGTCTCATCCACGTTCATACATCTTATTATCATTGAGGCTTCTAACAGGACCATCCTCCAGTATCTGGTTTACCTGGTCGCGCCAAGTCTTCCGCGGACGTCCTCTATTTATGGTGCCATCAACACTTGCGTCATATATTTTTCTTACCATTCTCTCCTCATTCATCTTAGTGACCAAACCACCTTAGTGATCTTTTTTTAATTTTAATCACTATACTAAGATCGGGTTTATCATATAGATATGCCCTAGACATAAGACAAATCTTTATGTTGAGACTCGTCCAATATTTCCATGCTAACGACAACTCACCCCGAGCAATAAATCATGGACACAACACAAGACAAACAACAAACATCTACACGCCAGTTCCGAGAGCAACAACGACATTTTATCAAAGATTCTACGTGTTCTTAGCTCCGAAACTGTATAACACACTCAGTACCAACTGGAAGTCGTTCACCTCCAATAAGATTACACAAATATGGACCCAACATATGATCCAATCGGGTAGAGATCAATCAGAAGCATGGCCATCCAACATTCTAACATAATCACTAATATTACACTAATAATTCACTAGTTCTACAACACTCCCACTTCATTTTTTTTTATTTATATTTTTATTCCTGTCGTATCGTTATCTTTCTTGAATTAAATAACACCACAAAAGCACGAAAAAATCTGGCTACTTTAACACAGACTATAGTCTAGCAAAGTAGCCAGGACAAGGCTGATATATATCAGAAGTGGAGTCTACTCCATCCCACACAGTAAACTACGAGTATATGTGAACTATATCTATCATTTTATATTATAATATATTTACCTCTGTTGCAACAAAAATATGTATGTCAATAAAGTCTAAATAAATCAATATCGTTCAACACCAAACGCCTCTCTATACGATTTCTAGAGGAGAAATTTGAAATGTAAGTAGATAATAATAATATTTGTAATATGCACTATTTTATTATAAAGTACAACTAAAATTAAATACTTGGCACGCAGTGTCAGTAGTTAAAAAAATATATCGAAAAAATCATGAATATGGTGGTTCATTTGAATAATGACATAACCTGACGGATATTTCCGTGTACAAATAAAACGTTGTTATTTTTAATATGTGCTAAATTTAGTCTAAACGTAGAAATTTCACAATAATTTTGTTGTCAGTCGGCTTGGACGTGCCTGTCTGCTATCTCCATGCGGGAAAGGTAATGCTAATGAATAATAATTATTATTTATGAATATTGTTCAGAATGGAAATTCTTAATGCCTCTTTCATGTTTCAGTGTCTAGATGCGTACAGCCAGGTTTCTCCCGGAGTCCCCCACCATTGTTTCAACCACCACCATTACCGCGCTACCATTATTGCGGTTAACCATTTAAGACCCCAGCAACATCGTGATTAAATTTTTTGCATGTTAATAAATAAAATTGTTTTTTTTTCTGACGACGTGAAAGACCGTGATGTTATATATTTTTTAGAAATGTTAAAAGCGGTTAGTAACTTTTCGCACGTGGCAATTGCGCACTGTGACAAGTCCACACATATGCAACTTCACACAATGTGGATATTGTGAATATTAGGTAGTAAGTTGTCATGTGTGTGTATGTGTCGCGCGGCGAGAAGAACGAGTAGGACGTCTGTGTGTATAGATATGGGCAAGGCTCATAAGCGGGCGCGCTCGTTGGGCGGGCTCTCTTGCTTCTGGACTCCGAAGCGATCTAGTGCTATCTTTAAGTGTACTATACTATTGTAAATACTTTGTAATTTTACTTGAATAAATTCGTGTTATTAACGGACGGCCCCAGAACATTACACTCACATTTCTTTAAGATGGTTTATGTTACTGTGTGCAGTTGTGTATGTGTGCACTTATCACAGTGTGCAGTTGTCATAGAATCAATCAGTTAAGTTGCCAATATAAATAGTTATATTTTGAATATAAATAGTTCATTTATAATAGCGTCACATTAAATAGTTTCAACATGTATTAATTAATGGGCACAGCACCTAATATTCAAAGCATCAAGAATAGTTGTAGTCCACGAAATACCTGGCATGATCAGGAAAACCAACTATTGGAGGACGGTCCGCGGAAAACAGAGCTTCAACAACCGATGAATGTGCATAGAAGATACGAGTATAAATGTGGACGTGGCATGCCTGATACACCAGAATAGTGTCGTCTTCGCTTATCCTTACAGAGAAACGACGTAATAATTTTATTTATATAATACAGCAAATGGTCCAATTATTATTAAACAAATATCAGATATTTCATGGAGACAAAGTTATTTTTTTATTATATTTAATGGAAAACATATAGAAGTGTGGGGTAATTACAGGGCTTACGACTTGTCTTCGGCTGGCTTAAGTGATCACTTTATATATATATATAACGTTTACCAATTCTCACTCATCAATCTCCGCATTTATCTAATTTTTTTAAAGTTGTATATATGTTGGTATGTGGACTCGCTTCGAGTATTACTTCAAACCACTACAGTTTCAAAAAATTTCTTCCATACTTCCATATATTTTCCATTAAATATAATTTAAAAAATGGCTTTGTCTCTATGAGATATCTGATATTTGTTTAATAGCAGTGCCTTTGTAAGTAAAAATTCAGTTATTGTGTGTTCTTGGACATATTCAAATATTGCTAATTTTTTGTTTTCTCCTCGTGTCTTATCTGTTCAGCGGATATTATTTTTTTACTGCAGACCGGAAAAGCTCTACAGTAGACTGGACCAACCAGTTTTTCAGCCATGTCTCATTAATGTCAAGATATTCAAATTTTCGTTTTTTTTTTAAACTGTTTTGGTAGCTTATTTTTCTTAATTCATCCGGACCTTAACATCTTCGTTCGAACCATTACTATATCCATCCGTCATTCTCCTGCAGATCCGCACCTCAAATGCTTCATCTTGCCTTATAATTTTTTCGGTAAGTGTCCATACTTTCATTCCATAAAATAATACCGATAACACGGATCATCTGTCCATTCGCATTCGTAATCTGAGATTAAGATCATGACTGCAGACTATATATTTTACGTTGATTTTATTATTATCTACTAAATAACATACATTGATTTACAGGTAATTTATATTTTATAAATTCTGTAAGATTTTCGTGATAAGTTTCTAAATAATTAATAATAATTTTAAATAAGTTGTCAACGCTTTCTACATTTAATTAATAAATACAATATTTTTGAGAGTGTCCAAATCTTTGTAGAAACTAATTAATGGAATTTTATCACCTGGGGGATTATCATCAAGATATAGATGCCTCACAGAGACGAATATATTATTTTTACATGGTCTTGGGTATTACAGAGCTCACAACCTATCGTTGACTGGCTTAAGTGATCACTTTACACAATTTAACGTTTACCAATTTACCCATGCTAGCACATCTATCAAATTTTTGGAAGCATGGGTAAATAGGTGAACGTTACATTGTGTAAAGTGATAACTTATGCCAGCCGACGATAGGTCGTAAGCCATGCAACGACCAAGACTTCCATACTTCCCGTGTAAAAATAATAGTTTCGTCTCTGTGAGACATCTATATCTTAATAAACACACGTTGTTTTGCAATAACATTGCATCAGTTTTGTAATGGAAACATAGTAATAATTCAATTCAATTCAAAATTGTAATATGTCTTAAAGGGTTAACGAGTCCGTGATGTATAGTGACAGGGTGTTCGTAGAATAATTGGCGTACTTAAAAGTAATTTCTAAATATCTTGCGGGAACATTTTCAAATAAATTACTACGATATTATTTCCGATCATAGATCATCTCGTTTCAAATATAAAATGAATAAATAATATTGTGGAAAAATGTGTATTTATAATATTTTAATCTTATTACAAACGTTATAATGCATTATAGTAGAAAACGCGTCTATAATCAGATGTACGTAAATTTGAAAGTATTCCGATATAACTATCCACCAATTTAAAAATGAATTTATCCTACATGTACGAGGCCACTCCTGCAACAACACTGCATATCGGTTTTGGGCAAATCTCAGTTATGAATGTCACATCTTTGTATATCTTCTTGGGCATCGAATGATATATTAAACAACCATATTAAACAAATAAACATACAATACATAACACAATTTCTAAATAAGCTTCCCTGCAACAACACTGTATATCATCCAAGATTGCCGACATTTAAAAAAGCGATATACAGTGTTATTGCAGATGGGTGTCTTATACATATATAATTTCTCTAAGCCCGTTCATCCGTTCGTTATCTGTCGTTATATATATTAAGTAAAAACATGCGGTTGTCTCGTCATGTAAATTAATTATGTTTATAAATATCATTAATTAGCAGCATTAAAGTATTGATGAGTTATTTCTGATATTAATGTTATCATTAATAATTTTCGTTTATAAACACCCTGTATTTACAATAGTTCATTCATGCAAACCTTTTTGTAATACCCGTACATTTTTAACATTTGAACTTCCGCAGGGCATTAGACATTAACCTTTCCTTTGTCTTCAATATCAATATGAATTATATCACGACTTTTTTTTATATAAATGTCACATTAGGTAGATAAGTGATTCAGATATCACATTTCAGTGCAGACATTAAAATGTCATCGATGTAATACAAAATGGCCACACATAAATAATATTTAATCTAATGGACACGTAATACCCGGGGGAAGTTTCGTTGATAGAGATTTGAAATGTTAAAATAAAAATTATCCAATCAGCTATTTTATTACGCGAATTATTTGATAATATAAACAAATAAATAATTATGTTATCTGTATTTTCATTAAGATGATAGTATGGTGGGGCAAATTTTGAAATCAGATTCAGAATCAACACCCTCTAGGTGTATAAAGTTCATACTCAAAATTTCCCAGGGGGCGAATTATTAAATTTTTTAAATTATCTGTGTAATCAAAACTTCAATTTTGTTTAAACCCTTATATCCACAGACCAGTAAATTAATTGACGTGAAATAAAGTGTACAAATAGAAGAAGGGCTTAGAACATTAGTTAGAATATAAATCCAATAGTTTGATACATTTATGCAACAGTAATGTATGCATTATCAGCGTTTAGATTTTCGTTCAAATCGAGTCATATTTTTAAAAAGTGTCTCGGAGCTATTTGATTGTGTAAGTGGTACTAAAATGATCACGTGCGAGACACCAAAATGCACATATTGAAACAAGGAATCTCTGGTCATATCAAATAAAATCTAATTTATCAGACTTTCATATATAATATTCCATAAATTTCTACGAATTTGTCAAATTATTAATATCTATGAATTGAGTTATTTTTAAATTGTATATCGATCAGATGTACCGTTATCCTAATTATTGTAGATTAATATGTATGACACAATCATCATTATCGATTTACTAGACGTGCGCTAACGGTAAGACACTCGCCATCGACGTAGACTAGCGATTTCACATATCCTCGCAGAAAATACGATTTTGGAGGCCAATTCACAGATCCATTACGCTAAATTATCAAGAGGCAATCTCGTTTTCGACCCATTCGCCGAACGCACGACGCACACGATGGTCAAGCGGCTTCAATTCTTGCACGAGCTGAATCTTTTATGCTCGTAAACCAAAATCTTTCCCCTAAATCTTCCATAAAGTGGATGGACACAGCTCCAATTACTGTGCACGATGGCAAATTGACTCACTCGAGTCCTCCTCAATACTACGCTCCACTGCAGCGACAGCTTCTTCGGTGCGCTCTGTACGACATCTCTGCGGATGCGTATTATCAATTAGAGTATGCGTAGTGCGAAAACGATCCATTTATTCGAATTACTTGCTCGAATGGACGATTATATCGACCGTAAAATGGACGTAGCGCTCGGTAAGTTTCGCGAACTGAACCACGATTTTCGAAATAAATTTGCATAATTTGCAAGCGTTGTTCTGGCGTATTCATAGTGAAATGGCAAATCAAACTGAGCACAAATCAACTGTCATCTGTCAAATTGGCTGTCGTTGGAAAGAGCGTTGTTAATTCGAAAAACAAATCTCTAGAAAAAACAGCCCTATAGTATATATTATGTGGAAGTCTATCGCCTCGAAGGCCATTATCATTGTCGACGACACCTGAACGTACCTCACATTTACCGGTACGTAAAACCAGAGCTCTTAACAGCTACAAAAACACACTCGCTGCCAACGCCACAGTAACCGGGAGGCCGGCTCCTGTGCGTCACTCTTCTCGCAGCTGCTTTCCAGATAACATTATCCACGAAACGCCCCTTAGACTTTTCATTATACGGATATTATATATTTCTAAACTGTAACGATGCTCAAACTTAAAGTTGTGTCAACCGTAAGCAGAGTTAACATCGACATACATTAATACAATACTTACACACACACACACTCATTCAATACATTACGCGATGATCTTTAAACGAACATGTGAGTGAATGAGTGATTATTGGAGCACGCATCACTCACACTAAAAATATCCTTCTAATTCATCTGCCGTACTCCCACAAAACAGCAAAAATTCATTTATCTACAATATCATTTCCCCCTTTCTTCCCATAAGTCGTGCATTGCGTACCAAATCCCCATAACTATATGTATTATATGCTATGTAGATTTATACTCTATACAGAATTTTAACATTATGCACACATACATATGAATTTGGATAATTTTGATTTTAAAAAAACTTGCACACGATTTGAATTGGACGCACAAGTCGTGTATCTAGAAACGAACTGTCCACCACTGAAACCAAGTATGTACTTACAGTGTATCTCTGGACTTTTAATGTTTGATAACTAATAATTAGTGAATGCACTTAAATAAATAGTCGGCCAAAAGATAAGTTGAATGATAACCCGCAGAAGGTCAAGGATACCTCCAATACGCGTTTCCTGGGCCTGTCTCATGTTAAAAGATGTTGCAAAAAATGTTCCTTTGAAATTTTAATATTGCCTTCCTGGCTGCAGTGGCGTATTTAATTGTATGGGAGAGTTGAGCTGGGCGTTTAAAAAAATTTTTTTAGTGAAAATTTAACAAAATTTATATAAATAAAAAATACCAAAAACTAGGACAATAACAGTTTTGTTTTTTTGTATGACTTTTCTAAATGTTATTTCAAAAGTAAAAATAGTTTTTATTCTACTACCAGAAAATAAAACTGACAAATTTGTCATCGACCTGGATTTCCAGCCGTTGAAGAGTTCGCAAATTATTATTTATCCACGCTTGGATTCAGTGTTTACTTTTGATGCAGACGGGCAGGCGGGCGTATCACGTCAAATTAAAACTTTAAATAATGTTGATTATATCGGCTGATTTATTATTGGGTTTTAATTATTATTATTAATTATTGAGGAGAATACATTATTATTGTGAAGTTGTATTTATTCAGAACATTGATCTGTGATATTTTAAATACTAATAATTAAATGAATAATAATAATGGATGACACATGTATCAATTTGAAAGCGCAACATATAAGTTAGAAAATTTGTTGTCATCGTGCTGTGTTGGTGCAGCATAATCGGTTAATGCATTTTTCCGGATAGGAAGAGATTCAGGTTCGAATCCCGGTAGCAACGACAATATTTTTTCTATAAACCGATAAGAGACGCCAGAATTAACAATTTATTTTAATTCAATTTTGAACACATTGATATAACTTATTTGGATAATGCTCATTCCCCGGCTTGGAAGAGATCCAGGTTCGGATCCCGGTAGCAACAACAATATTTTTCGTTTTATATGTATATCTTTCTAATTAATGCTTATTATTATTAACGCCGAATATCCAAGTTTTTTTTCCCTACCCTTATGATTGACACTGTACATTATTCTTTTCTTTTTTCAAAGTTTTAATCTCAAGTGTAAATTTTAAAATGGCTATTGCATATTGTTTTTTTTTTTTGGGATACCTCAGCCCCTTGGCCACCGTCCGGGTGCGCCAATGCCTGACTATATAGAATATAATACGTTGAGAGGAAATACATATCACGTACATAATATACACATTATCTATTTTTTGTATGCAATAAAAAATCGAGAATAACGTTGATTAATGAGATTGTTAAGTAACCGATCGTGAGGTTTTTTATTCATAGTTACTTTGTCTGAATATGCAGATGCGAATTTTTTTTTTTTTTCTTAATTAAGTTTGTATTTATATATACTAATTGTATGATCTCATGAATTCCTCTCTCTCTCTGGACTTTGGGTTTTGATCCCACCTTCTTCACCGAAACTCTTTAGTAGTCTCTCTGTTAGATAAACTACTCAATTTCAATAACACGTTCAAAACAGTAAAGCTAAGATCAGGTCAGAAATCAATATTGATACTTACTCAGCATATAAACTGTTATTTAAATCGCATTAAACGGTTTGTATAAATATTACTCGTACAAGTTATATTTACAAATATATCGCGGAACGGGCGCTCGGTGTTGGCTGGTAACCCGCGTTTCAATCGGTCGGGTGGCATATCTGCAATGGCGCGTGGGTGCGCTCGTTCGACCGTGCCATCTGCCGGGCATACGCGCAGTGTCTCAGCACAATATTAACATCTTAATTACGTGTAAATATACGTATAGAGAGAGTCTTCTTTTTCTTTTAAACACCCTTCAAGAGTGATTTGTGCCATTAATCAAGTTAAAACATTATTTCATAGAAAGCAGTACAACAATATTATAGAATAGGGAATATTACGCTACAAGTTAAATCATATAGCTCAGATGTGGCGAATTAAGGGAGAGAAGATGACACAAGCTAACCGGGAGTTGAAAAATACCATTGACAAGATTATTGTAAAAAAAACCTGTGATCCGCAATGGACAGGCAAAAAAGACATGGTCAAGGGTCTCCTCCTCGGCACCACACTCACACATAGGGGAGCCTATTATGTTCAATCTAAACAAATTTGAGGCCACCCGGCAATGCCCAATTCTCATTCTAGAGATATTTGATATTGTTCTTTTAGATACCTTCCTGTTGGAGAACCAACGGTTGCGGGGAATAGACCCTTGGATTATTTTAAGCCGATTATAGAGAGAGTCTACTGCAAATCAAAAGTAACTCTTATTGCTGCACTCCAATATGTAATAAAATAATCCTCGAATTCGTTTATTCTCAATATGTTCATTTGACCATTTGACCACCAGGCCTAACTTTCCGCTTGAGGTCTTCACTTGTAGAATCTAGTACTGTAATAATAATAGATCTATAATATATTCAAATGATACACAACACCAGTTAGCAAACTGCTCTCGGTCGTGCAAATTTTGTTTATACTGACATAATCCATTTGTTATCATTAAGAACATTTGCCCGGGGCGCAGTGGTACACGAGATTGTTAATCAACAAATTAATTAATGTATTTCAGAAATACCTACCTACATGCTCATTATTTGATACTATTGAATTGTTTATTACAATCAAAAGGAAATATTCTCAATTACGTCATCAGAAATTGAGGGTACTAATTACAAAATTAATAATCTTTATATTTTTTTTTTATGTAGTTGCCTTCTCATGTATCTTTTACGCGTTGTGATAATTTAATTAACAATCAAACTTAGCTATTTTTGATATAAATTGATCATTAAAAATCGCTTGTTTTGCCCGCCGCCATTTACAATAGGACTCAACCAATAGCAATTCAATCTTCGCTATTTTGAAATATAAATGACCACCAGTATGGGAACAAGCTCATTTTAGGAAGATGTTACATTTGTCTTATATTTTAAACCAAATTATAGGAATTATCATTCATAATAAGAAGTACATTATTAATAAATATATTATTCTTCGAACTTTTTCGTGTATTTCTTCAAATAAAAATATATTATGTTCTGTGTACATATTTTTTTTAGATATGTTTAGAGTTTATCGACAATTTTTTACTGGTGAACTAAAATAACAGTTATATAATTTAATAATATATTTATTAGTAATAAAACGGCATTTTAGATAACATTTTTTATGGGATGCATTAGGTAGCACTTCTGATAATAATTCAGCTTTACCTAGCTATTTTTATAGACTTTCGTCTATGTTAAAATACATAGTTTTTTTGTGTTATTTCGATGACGCCATTTTTTTTCTTAATAAAATATATATACAGTGATATATTTAGTCCATAATATTTTATTAGTGGAAACCTAATTAAATTAAATGATTAAGAATAATATACAAATCTTATTGTAAACGATTTTTATAAAATCATGTGAATCTTTAAGTCCATCAATTATATAATTTGGAATTAATCGAAATAATCGCATAACTACGATTTTTTTTTTAAATGCGTATATTTCTAACATGCTTGATATTAGGCACGTGTGGCTTAGCATTTTCGATTAATATTTTTAATATGTATATACTATCTATAGCTAAAATATTCTGCACCAGTTATGTTACATCCAGTATAATATATAATATATCTATATTATTGAAATTACAAAATATAGTTTCTTTATCCACTGTATTTTAATTTAACAATATATTTAGGTTATATGTGTTGAATCTTAAAAAATATGAATTATTTTTTATTTATTATCTTTATTTTATTAACCACTGAATTGAGTTTAAATACATCTACCGGTTTCTAAAAATACAATTTTCTTCTTCAGAAAGTCATAACTAACTAAAAACACATAATATTGTTTCTTTTTTTCAATTTGAGTTAGGTACTAAATTTATTTTTTAAATAATTGTTATTTTTTTTAAAATAGATTCTGGTAAAGAAACAATAATAAATGTTTTTAGTTAGTAATGACAAAAGAAGAAAATGGTATTTTTCGAAACCGGTAGATGTATTTAAATTCAATTAAGTGGTTAATAAAACAAAGATAATCAATAAAAAATATGAATTTTAACCACAAAGTTAATATTGCTAATTTTGAAAGTAAAATATGAATTATTTACATGTTAAAATTGTTGTATTCTATTTATCATGGCATTTTAGATTGTAAATACTCCAGTAAACGCTATACCAGAATTTTTCGATCTCTTATCTCTGCTAAAAGAATACAAGCAGGACGAGCGTAGAAACTTACAAGAATGGTTGGATTAAATTGACAGTTTGATGGATCAGAAGTATGTGCTTTAGCGTGAGTAGATGAATGCCCCATTATATTACACCCATCCACTCACACATTGTGTGGCCAGAGCAGAATAAACAATAAAATACTGCTTACAATGGAACGATGTTTGTTGATTTATATGCAGTAAACTTACACAATATGAGATCGAAAAACACGTGCTGACCAAATACTTTTCTTTAAACTACTACAAGGTCATATTGACTGTCCCAGCCAATTAAAATTAATATTCTTTCACATACCATCTAGAATGACGCGGCAGTCCGTACTCTTCCACATTTCTAGAAGTAGAACATCTTACACACAAAAATCGTTCATTCAGCGTTCATGCAAATAAATTTAGTTTTTTATGTGATCACTCAATTGCGCCTAGATAGAAGCGTGTCTGACAATCGTTGACATAACACTGCACTATTAATTGCTCAAATAAAATTTAATGCAAGTATCACTAAGAAACGTACGTTTTGACTCGACATCTATCTACCAATTCAAATGTGTAGGTTGTATGATGTCAATAGCATGAAAAATGAGTTGGACGTTATACTCCAATACATCCAATCAATTATAATTCTATCCATGTTCTATGTTTCGTAAATATTTTGTTTGTTTTTATTTATCGATCAATTTTTTTAATTGATATGTTCGAACCTTCACTGTAACATTTTATTTTTGTGTTGTATGTGATTAATATCAATGTTTAATATTTTCCAACTGTGCGAGTGTTTGTATACCTACTACGGTTATATGTGTTCAATGTTAATACGCAGTTTTGACGACTATATTTGTATTGTCACATTTCCTGTAATAACCATATTTTTGTTTTTTTTTATAATATTAGAAGATATAATACATTGATAAAATAATCAGTAGGACATATATATATATATATATTTCTTTTAACATTTATTTCTTCTCTATTAGAGTGTATAGAGAAGAAGTATATAGGAACATTTATGTTTCAGTTAGTCTGTGTACATATTTTGTGACTTCAGATACAATTTATAGTAGTCTTTAATTTTTCTAATTGTGATGGGGAGATTGTTAAAAAATTTAATGCCTTGATAAATATAGTGATTTTTAGTTGCGGTATATTTAAGTTTTGAAACATCAATTTGGTATCTAAATCTTGTAGATCGAAATTCGCTTCTAATATTTAATTTATTTACTTTGAAATCTGTGAAAAGTTGGATACTTGGATAATCTTTTTTTTTTAGAATAATTTTTTGAGTGATTTCTATTTGTGATATTGAAGTGTTGTATGCTCCTCCCCATCCAAAAATACCGTATTGTAAATATGACTGTACAAACGCGTAATATATTATTTACAGATTTCTAAGTGATAAGATGTTTCCGAGTCTGAAAAATATGTAGGCAGTTTTTCTTATTTTGTTTGTAAGATTACAAGATGACAATGAATATCATTTAATTTCTTATTACTTAATTCCGTCTCTTCTAGGTCAAAAAGTGCATATAAACAAACTCGCTTATTGCATTTAAAAGTTTTTAAGGGTGCTATTCCTGGATATAACGGCACTATGAAAAAAATTTTTTTTCCAACATTCACAAACATATGTGTGAGGTCCAGAATCAATAGCAGACATGTCCACTGTCATATATTTGTCTGGATTTGAATTAATTATCTATTGGACATATTTACGATTGAAGTAACAGGCAAATTTTGCAGCAATTCAGCAACACTTGTCTAATTTCGATGGGCTAGTCTTGTAGACATTAATTTGTTTTATATAACTCAAAAACCATATAAACTAGAAATGTCGGATTTTGATTTTATATCTCATATACCTAATGATTCTTGTGGGTACGATTTGTTCCGTATTTTTTTATGAGATTTCGATCAACATTTTCTGAAAAATTAGCGTTCTACAATAGATATCTCGGTTAAGTTCGTTAATCAATCTTATCTGCCATCTTAATATTCCACTTAGATAAAAAAGTAAAAAACACACAAACACAAAACGGCCACTGCTGAAAGAAACATTATGATCTTTTTAACATTAAAATACCAAGAATAACGGTTTTTGTCATGTTTTGAAAAATTGAAAAAGGCCTTAAAATATCGCAGATACGAAAATATTTTGTAAGAGGTGTTTTTTTGATTAAAAAGATGTTTTTCTTGACAAAAGCAATATTTTCACAGCTTTTTTCTCCGCGTCTCGAGGTTCGGGTTTTCTCGAAATTCAAAGGAAAACATCTTGGAGAAAAATGTGACTCATCTCGTGTTTGATTGATGTTTGCGGAGATCTATTCAGGAATCTCTCCTCATTCATTGGCCCGCATCGTCTCGTGGACCAGATCCGGACTTTCTTTTCGACCGCTCTTTGATGTTCCGGCAGGGATGAACGGGGGGTTGGTTGTGCGACTGCCCGGGGCGGCATTCTGCGCCGGCCCAGAATGTGTTTCGCTATAATATTAATAGCGCTTCACTATTAGAACAACTGCAGTAATATTTCGTGTTACATGGGGGTGTTGTGTCTTATTCCCGTTTGGTAAGGAGATATAATGGAGTACCAGCATCTTTTTTGATATATGCCCGCAAGTATCAGCTGTATTCTTTTCAATTTAATAATCAGATGATTACTGAACTCAAGTGAGTGAATAAACAATTAATTATCCGCATTAGAACGAGAATAAAAGATAACATTATTAACTGAAGCGGTGGGAGATAACATGAAAGATCCAAATGCTGTATCTCGTCACCGTCAGCAGCAACACCACATATCTAAGAATTGTTTACTTTACTGGAGAGAGACAGAACTAGTTTAAAATGATTTTTGTATAATTATTCAAGTGTTACTTACCTTTACAGAGTTGTAAAGAGAGGCAGATTCTTTCTAAACTGAAACTGAACTAAACTTAGATACGATTCCCTTGACTTGTGCGCAGTTGACAGGGAAGTTACAGATATGTGGTGATTACATTTCTTTGATTTACACGCCTCTGGCGGACGCTATCGTGAAACTAGTTATATAGAACGATTCCCTGCAAAAATTCAAATCCAGTAATGTAAATATCTTAATTTGACAAAAAAATTGAGATATGTGGTGTTGCTGCTGACGGTGACGATATTCCTACCTAATTTTTTTATTCGTCACATATCCTCCTTCTACCTACTGCTTATTTACTAATATGGAGCCCTGCTTGAGCCCTACAGACATGATCCCACTTATAGGGGCTAGTGTTATCTTATGATAAAGACTCGAAAGGGTCACCAAAAGGGATTGTGTAGGGTGAGAATATGAAATTTATATAAAGTGTGAATGAGTTTATTTAGCAATCAAATGAGTTTGGATTGGCTACTTTAGACTGAAGTCTGTGTTAAAGTAGCCAGTTTTTTTTTTCGTGCTGTTGTGGTGTTATTTAAGTAATCGACAGGAATAAAAAGAGAATTACAAATATGCATAAAAAAGTAAAAATAAAATAAAAATATATGTAGTGGGAATTTTTTAGCCGACTCCAATATTGTTTTTGCTGCTCCTCCCCAAACTAAAATGACACAGTACTTAAAAAATTACATTTATTTGTCAAATGAAGTACAATTAAATTTACACTGTTTGTTACATTACAGGTTAAAGTTCAAGATTGACGAAGTTCACTAAAAGCGGTGCCGAGGTGCGTGTGATAAGATGTGTGTCGGTTCGATCGGTGATCGGTTCCGTGGTTTTCTCGGACTGGTTGCGGCGCGATGTATTGTTGTCTGTTTTTCTGCGGGAACTAGGCGGACTGTATTCTTATGCGGCCATGTCTGTGGGACGCGTGCAGGGCTCTACACTAATTTATCACAGTACTCTTTCCTCACGGGGATGGGCAGAAAGGATATTTTCTTTATCATATTCATTTGGATCCGCCTTCTACTTACTAACTTAAAATCACGTTCTTTTTCAACAGGAGTAGGCAGAGATGATAGATCGTTGCGTTATTCAATTGTAACACACTTATATTCATAAATGATAAAACGCTTATTCATTATATATATTATCATTTATTTTACTATTTTTAATATTTAAAGCAAACACGTTATGGTTCATTTTAATAAATCCTTTATTAACTTTGTTTTATAAACAACATTTGTATTCAACCGGTTTCGGAAAAAAGAATAAATTTATCAGGATGAAAAACTAACTAAAATAACGTGTCAAAATGGTCAAATAATGTGTCAAAATGGTCAAATAATGTGTCAAAAAAAAAAAAAATTAAAAAATATTATTAATTATTCTAAAAAATTTTAATAGTGTACTCGTGGTGAACTTCCCGAGATTAGTCGTGAAAAAATAATTATACCTAAGTTACAACATTCAGTCATACATCGATTGAATTGAGAAATGAGATGTTTTACTACTATTTCTTAGTCTAAGCTTAGAACGTTTCGTTAATTTAGAGATACTCAGATCTAATAGTGTTGGAACCAAACTTGCCACCATAATATTGATGTTTAAGACGATGATGGTTTGTTTCGAAAAGTGCTAGCAGACACAATATATAAATAAATATCCGATATCTCATAGAAACTAAGCTGTTTTTGTTATATTTTTTAATGGAAATGATATATAGAAAATATGGAGGTAATTACAGGGCTTACGACTTGTCTTCGGCTGGCTTAAATGATCACTTTATATATATAACGTTCACCAATTCGCACCTCTCAATCTCCATATTTATCAAATTTTTGAAAGTTGTATATACAGTGGTACATCGGTTTTCGTTGACTTCGGTTATCGTCGGTTTCGGTTTTCGTCGATTTTTTTCGCGAAAAATTTGTCTCGGTTTTCGTTGGTTGTCTCGGATTTCGTCAGCGTACTGCGACCGACGCGCTGCGCAGTGTTGCGTTGTTTCTCGTTGTGTGAGCATCTAGCCCGCCATCTTCTTCATGTGGAGTAAGGTACAGGGGTTTTTGAAGAAAAATCACCCAGACAAAGCTGTTGCAGACCGTGTTTGCAACTTGTTTAATGATAATGTCTCGCCCCATTTTAGGCAAATCTTAAAGGTCCGGCGGAAACAGACCTCGTTGGACACTTTTCTCGTGCGACATGGGTCCACTGACTCTGAAGGTAGTCCTAGTGCTAAAATACCAAGAAGGGAAGTGACCCCAGATAGTACCTTGATACCATAAATCCTTATGAATGGGGATTCCCCTTCCAAACAATAATATCATTAATCTTTTATATTAATTTCTTATTGTTTTCAGTATTAAACACTATTTTCTATAAAATGTGTTTTAGAGTGTCTAGAACGAATTAAATAGATTTACATTGATTCATATGAAAATAATTGCCTCGGTTTCGGATTTCAACGATTGTTTTCGGACGGATTATCGACGAAAACCGAGGTACCACTGTATCTTATTACATTGCCTCGCTTCGAGTACCAGTACACCATAGCCATCTATGGATTAAATTTGACAATTCATTTTCCTTGCAAATAGCAAATACTCGTATTATATTTATACTCAATGAGAATCTGATTTTCTATTACCCCTATATTTTAAATATATCATTTCCATTAAAAAATATAATAGAAATAGCTTCGTCTCTATTATTTATTACTGATATTTATTTAATAACAGTACCTTTGTAGGTAAAAATCCAGTAATTGTGTGTTCTTTGACATATTCAAATATTGAAACAATGTATGATCGTCAAGGTCTACCTTTGGATAGCAATTACAACTTTAACAATATTGTTATTTTTAGAATGGGCTAGACTGACATTCTTGTTATTATATTGATCCTATAAAGATTCCATTTGATTCTAGAACTGTTTTTAAATTTTATTCACTTAAATCGCAACGCTTATTATTTTCTCAAGCTGTATAACATTGCAATATGTTGAAACTCTGTAATTTACTTAAAGAAAAATGAAATTCACATGTGAATTGAATTCTTCTGCACTTAACGACAGTAATAATACAGATGGCCCAAAATAAATATTGCCATTTAAAAATTAACTAACTTTTTGTATTTTTATTATTATTATATCATATTAAGGAGCACGCATTCTTATTGTGAAGTTGTAATTATTCAGAACATAGATGTATCATATCTTTTAAATAACAATTAAATGTATAATAATGGAACGGTAGATGAATTAATTTGAAAAATGTAACATGTGGGTTTGAAAATTTGTCGACAAATGTACTGTCAGCTGTAGCATAGTTGGATAATGCACTTTCTCCGGATTGTAAATAGATCCAGGATCAAATTTTGGTAGCAACAGCAATATATTTTTCGATAAAATTGATTATTTGTGTATATCTTTCTAATTAATAAATTTAATTAGTATTTTTATCATTTATCATATTTTTTAACAAATAAAAATGGGATTTTATTAAGATTATTTTTCAAATTAGATTAAAAATAATTTCCATGCTTTGTATGATATTGCGTGAAATGTAAAGAAAAAAAATTATGTAAATTTTAAATGGTAAAGTGACTTTTGTACAAAAAATCGAGAAACGAAAGCGCCACGTTATTCTTTAATACCCTTAATGAATAGATTTTCGCTTATATTCGGCGATTATGCATATTATTTTTATTTTAATATTACGACTACTACTTAGGTTATTTCTACAATTTTTTGGACATCTTGCAAGATGGGAAGACGGCACGGAGAAGCTTGTAGTGATGAACCACGTTGAAAAACGAAGAGACAGAGGAAGATCTCCTACTCGTTGGGGGATCAAATGGAAAAGCAACGGACACTTCTCTGGTGACAGGTTTCAGATCTGCAAGATGTCGAAAAGTGAGAGTGGAGAAATACACTGCAAGTTCATATAAATTATCTTCCTAAATTACCAGAGACCCACGAGGGGTCACTCATCTGTCAATATCACGAATATCATCTTAAGTTAGTGATGGTCAAAGTGTTATTGTGACTATAATTGCGGTCGATCGTAAAGATTATTGATAACTGATTCGAGCAATCACTAGCAGGTTCTTTAGAAACTAAATCTCCAACGGTTCAATCTCACTTTCCAATCATGGTTACAATAGAACACAATCACAGTCAAAATAACAGTTTACCATTACTAATTATGAAAGTTGGTATGTAGACTCAATACAGTTGATACAATATATCAAAATTAATTTTTAATTAATAAGTATAAGGGTTTGTATAATGAAGCAGTTAAAACAAAAAAAAATCGGCTAGACAAATATAATGTCAACTGTACGCCAAAACGAATCTGCACGATATTGGACTGGACTATATTGAAGATGTCAACGGTTGACTGGCACTCTGTAGACTTGCGAGTTTCACGAGGCCGTTAAAGGAGAATAAGTTATTTGAAGATACGATTGGGGATTTTTCTTGTCTCGAATACTACCTTGAATTTTGACTAATGTAATACAAGCGAAAAGCCACCAATTCTACACGTAAGAGGCTTTGTGAGAAGACCCAGCGGTTGGGTATTAAGCGCGCTTTTCAACCTTTCCTTGATACTAAATATTATTTTTTGCAAGTTTTCCTGCTGCTTAAATTCATTCGATAATTGATTACATATGTGTACAATGTACATCTAATGTAAATACGGCTTCTTTGTACACAAGAGTTTAGCACGTGACTCTAATCTCCTTTCGTTTTTCTCTTTGATATTGCTTGTAGATAATTTTTAGTCGTAAATTATTAAAATACGTTTCAAGACTAGAAGAAGGAATTTCACGGGCAATGATAGTTCTTAAAAGGCGTTTCAACGCTTCACGTCTAATGGTAATTATTACTCACTTACCATCACGCCGTTTCTCCGCGGGGGTAGGCAGAGAGGATAGAGCGCCACACTCTTCTGTCCTGACACACAATTCTCGCCCCATCCACATTCATACATCTTTTCATACAAGCTCGCCGATTATTGAGGCTTCTAACAGAACCATCCTGCATTATCTGGTTTACCTGGTCGTGCCAAGTTTTCCGCGGACGTCCTCTGTTTCTGGTTCCATCAACACTTGCGTCATATATCTTTCTTACCATTCTCTCCTCATTTGTCCGTTCCATATGACCAAACCACCTAAGTGATCCTTTCTTAATCTTACTCACTATACTAACATCAGCTTTACATTCTTTCCTTATTTCTTCATTCTTTACTCTGTCATAAATAGATTTGCCACAAATACGTCTAAATGATCTCATTTCCACCGCATTTAATCTACTTTCGTTCCTTTTCTGCCAGCTCCAGGCCTCACTTCCATACATCAGTGTCGGTACCAGGATTATATTATTAAACCATGCATATTGTGTGATCATTTTTCTTTATTTATTTTAATGTTAGAAGATATAATACATTTATAAAATAATCAGTATATATATATATATATATATATATATATAAATATTTCTTTTAACATATATTTCTTCTCTATGAGAGTAAGACTCGTATATAGAGAAGGAGTATATACGAGATAATTTTTTGTTTCAGTTAATCTGTGTAGATATTTTTTGACTTCAGATAAAAATTTATAGTAAATTTTGTAATATCAGTTTTATGTTGGTTATTAGATGATTTTTGATATTTAATATTGCTTCTGCTTCTAGAACCGTTTACTTTTCCCCCTCCCCCTTTCCTGATAGACCCATGATGTCCGCGTTAAAATAAATCTTCATAATTCGACCAACGAAAATTGGCGAGCGGTTAACTTTTCGAACTAACATTCCCTCCGTCCGTGCGCGGCTGTTCCCCTCTTCATAAGATTCAGTACGAGTACAGTGGCGCCCTCCGTCGTTCGCCAGTTAACGTTAATCGGACTATAGTAAACACTTAACTGTGCCCTTAGAACCTTTCATCTCTTGTTTGTATGTATGTATATGTATATGTTGGTAATAGTAGTTCGGTGAGCATGACACTGGCTTTTCATACCGGGGGCTCCGGTTCAGATTCCCGATAAGGACACAATACATCTATGTAATTTTCTCGCGTCTGAATTTTTTTGTGACGAGTTCACGCACATTCTAAAATATATGCAAGAAAATTTTCAGTATTAATAATTATTTCTAGAAAATGATTTGAGTCGAATCCTGTAATAGGATCTGAAACATCGGCTAAATAGGTGGTGAAAGGCACACGGTAAAATAGCTCAGAAAATTTGACACGGGAGATATAATTTTTGCCATGATAAACTGGTGTAATTGATGCAAAATCCGAGACATGAGCCCGCGCATCATCATCGTTTTGTATTTCAACCTACGAGTAGAGAGTCTTTACTGTAGACACATCGACGGCATGGCTCCAGAGCGAGGTGTATTTTTATAATATTATTGTGCATTACTCTCCATTCCGTGTTATCTGGGAACACATTAACGCGGAGACATTTTGATAATTACGTTTCTTTGTGGTGGCATTCTCGATAAAATTACAGATCACCGCCATTAAATTATCGTAGCGTGTATTAAACCAGGGTTGGCTGCTTGCCCGTCAGCCGATAACATCGGGCGGTTTATGATGCTTTTAATACCGATAATTATGTATTTATTTGCACCATTTTGCAGTAACACCGCGGTCTATCTCCAAGAGGTGATTTGCAAACTCAGAAAGATCGTTATTGTAATTTATATGAATAGTTTTTACAATTGAGTTTGGATATACCAAAATGGTTTAATCGATTAAATAAAATCCTTTATTATATTATTTTATAAATGCAAGTAACGTACGATAATGTACATTTATATTACCGTGCGATATATCTCCAAGAACCGCTGGTGGCTAAGGCTAATGTCCGGATTCTAGGGGTGCAGATTCAAATCATCCCGACTGCGAAAGCCAAGACGAAAATCAATTTTTTAGCGATGTGTGTGTCGCATTAAATTGTACTGTGGTAGACAACTTCTGAATTATTTCATATATTTAATATGTTAAAAGAAAACACGAAGAGATACGAAAAGAAACATTTGTATAACAGAAGAGTCAAGGGTGAAATGAAATGGCGATAGGCAAGCCCCTCAGAGGACGGACTAAAAATTCTTTTAGATTAACGCAGACTCATCCAGAGGCATCAAGAGACCAACAGATCGTCTTAAACTGGTAAACTGATTAAATAATCAAATTCTGCAGAAATACGTAAGCAGATGATAAACTATCTAAATATGAATACTGACCCTCACCATAGCTATTCTACCAGATCCTCGGGAAGAACCATGATAGTTCTGATCGCGAACAATGTGTTCGGTCGGGAGAATGATAGAATGTGTTGTGCCAAGAATTTTTAATAAAATCAGTAAAGAATTATTAAACATTATGGAAAATATATTCGATTTCTCTATTGTACTACATTTATTTTTTTGTTATATTACATTTAATAAATGTTGAACACACTAAAATTGAAAGACAAACACATTCTTATCTAATTATTTGATTTATCTAATGTATTAACAATTTTTTTTAAATAATATCGCTGATAAAATTTTGTTTTACCTTAATTTAATATGTTAATTGCGGGGCAATCCTCGCCGTAAAACTGCTATGCAATTTAACAAAAAGAAAAAAAATTGTTGTGTAATATGTATGAAATAAATAAACAAATATTATTCGAACAATAACACATCTAGGCGGTAAATTTTTTGGCACAGCCCTGTCCGGATAACGAGTGTTGATTCTAACTACGGGTATTGTATGTCGATCTTTTAAGTGTCGCTTTAAGAAGCGACAATCGATTCAACTTTGTAAGCCACGTAGCGGGGACGAGCGCGCGTCTGTTGAAGACGAGACGGCCTGCGTCGGTGGGTGTTTCTGTAACGGTCTCAGCCAGGGAATAAAGAAGTGGAGTTTATGTTACTTTCCGCATAAGGCAGGCCACACTCCAAATACGGATTAGCAAAAAATATTTTCTATATCTTGTAGGCGATACAGTTTTAGTTGTGCAATATTCTGTGAACGGGCTTAATCTCAAATCAAAAGAAAACATAAAAACGTGGTGTTTAAATAATAATAATATTTTTTGCGGCCACGTCCAGTGTTTCCGCAATTATTTAAAAAAAATATTGTATACATATTTTTGTATTTTTTATATTTTTATCTAGGTTTATTATAACAGTGACGAATTTTTAAAACTTTTGTACAGCCCCCATATTGAAACAAGATGGCGGATCAGGCTGGTTAACCTACTTATATAAGATATCAAGTTAATTTATGAGAAAAGTTTGATGGGAATCTGATTAGAACAATCTGTTACATCACTTATGTAAATAGATAAACTTTCTAACGGAAGTTAATTTCGATGTCACATGGTCGTGATCGAAAAAAGTTCATTGAAATTTTCCTCTACCTGACAAGGAAATGGCGTACCGCAGTATAACCTAACTTGATCGAATAACGCAAATACTAACCATATAATGTACCGTTCCGGCGGTGACACACGTAACAATTAATTCTTGGAGGATAGAAATAGTCCTTCAAAATAGCCCATTAATTTATTTATTTATATAAAGGGATTAGACAGAAAAAAAGAGACAAATTACCTACTTACATTCTAACATATTTACTTTTCGAAACAAAGCATAATATAATGTATATAAAAAATAATTATAAACATAACAAAAACAAGCAAAAATTATTTATATATTGCATAGAAGAATATTGTTAATTAGGTTTTTAAATAGTGGCAATAAAATAGAAAATATATCAATGTCAGTGAACAAATCATTAATAATAATAATAATAGATAATTTGTATAGCGCCATTTTTGTAAAAACTTTCACCTCAAGGGCGCTTTACACATCAACTGTTTATAGTTCTACAATTATCTTTGTTTTTAAAATTAAAAATTGTTATTTTCACTTATGGAAATGATTTTTTGAAAGGGTGCGTTTTTAGTTTCTTCTTAAATAAAGTCTCTGATGCACTGTTTCTTATGACGGAGGGCAAAGAGTTCCACGCTTTTGGGCCTGTCACCGCAAATGTCCGTTCACTAAATTTAGACTTCTGGTAACGGTCGGTCGGTTCTACAACCCTTCCTGCAGCTGAAGTAGAGGCTGACCTGAGAGTTTGAGGTCTACCATTCAAATTGTCTGGGATACAAAGTTTTTGAAGATGCAGAGGCGCCGTGTTGTGTGTCGCCTTGTACATCAACCAGCACAAATTAAATTCAACTCTTTCAGGGAATCGGAGCCAATGTAGCTGATGTAAAAGAAATGTTATATGAGAGAATTTGGAAACTCCATATATTATCCGTGCATCCGCATTTAGAACAGATTGTAAATCATTGTAAGAACTCGCACAATATGTAGAAGGGTATGCGTAACGTGACGTCCCGTTTTGAACAGGACCCTCCCATTTTTAGGCAGCCTATCCCATTGTCCCCAAGTACAGCTTCGGGACGATGAAATATTCCGTTTTCAAAAACGCGAAAATAAAAAAATTCGACGGTAGCTAGTTGCGAGTACACGTAGATAGCTCGCGCTTTTTGACAATGATATCTTACAAACTAAATACCGGTTTATAAAGCATGAAAGAACTCCATCGGACGTCAGATTTGAAAAGTATCGTACAGAACTTAGCGCCTCGTTTTGAGAAGAAGAAAATGCGTTTCGAAGATAGCGCTCCTCATCCATACGATTAGATACCCTATCGTATTCATAACAGATGAATTATGCCAGGCGTCATCCTCACAACGAGGGACCGTAAAAGATTTCACTAAACGGACCGCTTTCAGCCAGTTATCCATTAAGAATATTTAAATATATGCGTGAGTTCTTGGTTCAGTGAACTGCTTTGCTGGGTTACTGTTATCGCGTTGAACCGGAGATCTTAATTTCAGCTATGTATGTATGTACGGACGTGTGGGTACCTACTTACTGTTTATGTCTTCTTGTTATTGTCCAATTGACACATTTTCGCATGCGGTGTGGACTGCGTGATAAACATTAGTTAATTCTTAACGAATCCGAGCTCCTCGTCTCGGCTTACGTAATATAGTGTTTAATTTTAGACGTGCACCGTGCACCACATAACTGTACATGTATTTAAATGTGGTGTCTCCGACGCATGCGCTGCAGACAGTTTCCTTAATTTATTTTATTTACCAACACAAAGCGTCTGGATCTCGTCGGTTGCTAGTGCTAGATCCTGCCAATGGCTATGGTGGTCGCGATAGTGACCATATTGGTCAACGACTGACAATACCACCGAAATTTGTTTTTTTTTTCATGTCCAGATTGTTAATATGACATCAAGGTAGAGTGTAAAATTTTTTAAAGATAATTTTGCTAATGGTTAAAAATTAAAGACATTTTACAATGAGATACAGAAACATTTAAAAATACCGCATATAAGTATACAAGTTCTACTTAAATCGTTACGTGACTGAGATTTAACGATGATTGGTAAGATTTAACTGTAGAAGGCTTACTTTCTATTGTACCAGTCATTGCTCGAAGAATTACGTTAATCAGTTATCAATCATCTTTACAATCGAACACAATCACTAGTTCTTTGTACCCATATAAATAATTATGCAGTAAATTCGCTAATAATACAAGTATGGTAATAACTTGAATTTCGTTGATATTTTTCGTTGCAGGAGTATACCTGAATTGTAGAAATATTTGTACTTGAATTATACTTAGTTTTTAAAATTATGTTATATTTAAACTATTATATTCAAACTGTACTATTATATTTAAATTAAATAAATTATTATATAAACGCCCTCAAGGGTGTTGATGAAAATAAATAAATAAAATAATGGTAGAAAGTAAAGGGTGTTTTTTTTAGAGATATAGAACTTTAAAATGAAATAAAACACATAAAAATCGTAGTAATGGCTTTATTGGAAAGATAATTTTATGGCTTTAGTGTTTAAAAATAATTTCGCGCATATGGGCCCTGCGACTGGCTCGATTAAACTGCAATCTGGACGAATGGACTGAATATACGACAATTGGAGCAGCTGAGGCCGTGTATGTTGGCTTCCAAGTCGCCTATCATCTCTAGTTTATTGGCGTAGACTAGCGACATTACATATCGCCACAGAAAATAATCCAAAAGTGTTAAATCACACGATCTTGGAGACCAATTCATAGGTCCATTACGCGAAATTATGCGCTCATCAAATGTTTCTCTCAATAAATTGATTGTGGCGCGCGCTGTGTGGCGTGTTACGCCATATTGTTGAAACCACAACTCTTCCACATTAAATACATCCAATTGGGGAACGAAAAAGTCAGTAATCATGGATCGATTGCTGTGCACGATAGCGATTCGACTCATTCGCGTTCTTCTCAATACTACGCTCCACTGCAGCAACAGCTCTTCGGTGCGCACTGTACGACGTCTCTGCGGATGCGTATTATCAATTAGAGTATGCGTAGTGCAAAAACGATTTATGGTTATTCGAATTACTTGCTTAGATGAACGATTATATCGACCGTAAATTGGACGTAGTGCACGGTAAGTTTCGCGAACTGAAGCATGATTTTCGAAATAAATTTGCACAATTCGCAAGCATTGTTCTGACATAAGTTTATGGTGAAATGGCAAACCAAAGTGAGCGCAAATCAACTGTCAGCTGTCAAATTGGCTGTCGCGGGAAAAAGTGTCATTGGAAGATTACACTGATATAGACAATTCGTTCAGTTTGATTTTTCAAAATCTATATACCGCGTCACACACGTCTAGTCGTTACTTCTTCAACTAATTGGATGGCTTCATTATCAGGAACCCGACATTCGTCATGACTGCCGGCGAACTCCTTCTCGGCTGCTCGCCACATGTTAGCGAAGTCCGCAACAACGTGCCTGTCACACCAGTGAAGTTTTGGTCTTCGATGTCACCTAATTACATACAATTCTCACGCGCCGAAAGTAATTATGGGAGAAATAAATCGTCACTCTACTACCTCTGTTCACACCCTTGTACCAAGTCTATAAATAGCGACTGTTGCACGTGATGCATTAACGTCTCCAGTATAATCTCTAGTTAACCAATTTCTAAAATACAAAGCCGTTTTTGCACTTTGACGAACATCCACACAAGATAACAAAATAAAAATACAATAATGACAGGAAATAATTTATTTATATAGAATTATTTGTATCAACGAAAATATAAAATATTTTGTTTTGTTTAATGTGATAACCACACTGTTTACGCTCCGTATTACTCTGATTGGCACCACTTGGTTTCCTGGTTGATAATATTGTGCATGTGTATATGTGGGTATTGCCGCCTTTTTTTGGAAAATGCAAGAAAACGGTAAACGACAAGCGAATCAATTACATCTCTTGCTTCGACCAGTTCAGAGGTCCTAAATAAACCGATCGTCAGGAGTGCGCACTTCGGTCGGTCGAAAACTACCCAGCCAAAAAGACAACAACATCGGACCAGAAAGTCAGCACGTACAGTGTTCATGTATCATTTGTGCCCCTATTGTCAATCGGAAACCTGGAAACCAGCTATCGAAGGAAATTATGGAAATGCACACTATTACGTCACATAATTGATAGATCTTGTTTATTTTATTGTGTTGTTATGCGTAACACGGACGGAATCAATTACCTTTGTAATAAAAATTCTAAATGAGAAAAAAGCGAGCAGTTTCAACGGAAACGCGCGTGTGAAATTCGCTTTTTTTTTAAAGGTGGTCACCAATTACACGCGATTATTTATAAGTTTGCGATAAATAAATGTCCTTCTCTAGGCGTCGGCGTCTCCGCTGGATGTTACCAGTGTTCAAACGCTCCTAAATTATCACAACTACTTAACAAGCGTGACACGTGGTGTGTTATGCAAGTTAAGTGGTAACTGTACGTTCAGCCTCTGCAAATCCCACCCACATACGCCTGTCAAACCGAGCCGCCGGTAGATGTGACGCACTGTCGAGTTAATGAGGTCGTCGTTGAACGTGCTTCATACACGGTATTGTTTAAAAGGTATGTAGAATAGTACAACAATTATTATCTAAAGGGTTGTTTCTAGTGGTGTGATGAAACACTCTGTTGGTGTTAAGAGCATTTCAATTTTCTACACGAACTCCATAATATTGGGCGATCCAAACTCAACCGTCATTTTAAATATCGTTCTATTTTTTTAATTTTTCAGATTTAGAAACGTCAAATGTGACATCTGTCAGATAAGAACTAAACTGTTATCGAAAATGAGTCGATGCATGGTTGGGCAGCGCACTAAAATTGTGTAAATTCACTGTAAAAAATTTCGCGAAAACAGTTCGTAAGGATCGGAGTACTTTTAGACGATGTCTGTCTTCAGTAGAATTGGGGCTACGTGCCACACAACCCGGGAAACAATCGAGTTACTACATATCTATTGACATATTATATTATTAATAGAATCGGCGTAAACTTTGTAGAGTTTCATCATAATGGATGGATATAAATGAAACAATGTTATTACTCTACTTGAGTTTATTAGCACTACTCGAATTTCGAGAGAACAGTAACTCTCATCAGCCGGTTGAATTATTAAACTGACTACACATAAATATATGAGACAAGACTTGGGTGGTAGACATACAAGTAATTAGGTACTGACAGATGGAGGGGGAGGTGGCGAAGTTACTGGGGGACGGAGGAGTGTGGTTATAACTGGAATATTGAGAGGAGAGGAGATGACTTAGAACCCTTGCATCTGTCAGTACCTAATTACTTGCATGTCTACCACCTAAGCCTTGTCTCCTATATTTATGTGTAGTCAGTTTATGACTTCACCCGTCGATGAGAGTTACGGTTCTCTCGAAACTCGAGTAGTGCTAATGAACGCAAGTAGAGTAATAACATTGTTTAATTTATATCCATCCATATCTATTGACTGCCCAAATCGTGCGATTTAACACCTCTGTACTTTTATTATTTGGGGTTGTGAAATATAGGGTCTACGCTAATGCTCCAGAAATGATCCAAGAACTCGAGCTCAATATCTGAGCAGCTATTTTTGAAATAGGAAGCCGTTTATTTGGTCACAGAAAGAGAAGGAAGAATACAAAGAAGTTACAAACAGTACAAAGAAGTTGAAATACAAAGAGTTAGAGGAGTGTCCGTCCCAGACCTGTCGTGGTGGAGTCGTCCGTCAACATGAGCGGTCGGGTCAGTTTGAGACGGCTACTCTTTGCTGCAGTATGCGTCCTCAATCCAGGTGTCGCTCGTGTCATTCCTCAATTGGGAGCGGCGACGCAAGCCCTTCTTGTTGCCCGCCACACTTCTGGAGTCGCTCCATGACCTTAAGGACGGTCAACACTTCTTCTACAATTCAGCATATTGGCACTTATACTTCCAGATTTTTTGAGACAATATTTGAGAACACTCCTGCAACAACACTGTATATCGATTTTGGGCAGATCCGAATTATGAATGCCACAACGTTGTACATCTTGTAATAATGTACCGAGCTTATAATGATTTTTTCTCTGATGTTAATATATTTTCATATTAAGTAGAACACATTCTTATTATAAAGTTGTAATTGTTCAGAACAGACGGTCTGTGATATTTTAAATAATAATTAAATGTACTATTAGAAAGATAATCAATTTTATAAAAAAATATATTGTCGTTGTTACCGGGATTCGAACCTGGATCTTTTTCCAATCCGGGGAAGGTGCATTATCCAACTATGCTACAGCAGACAGTACCTTTGTCAACAAATTTAATTAGTATTTAAAAAAATATCACAGACCTATCTTCTGAATAATTACAATATCACAATAGGAATGTGTTCTCCTTAATATAATAATATATAAGTTGTATCAACGTGTCCAAAATTTAAATAAAATTAATTATTAATTCTGGCGTCTCTTATCGGTTTATTCAAATGTATTTGATATTCCGTAAAAACAAAGTAGATGGTTTTTAAATAATGAAACGATAGATGTATTAATTTGAAAAATGTAACATATGGGTTCGAAAATTTGTCGACAATTTGTGTATAAAGGTACTGTCTGCTGTAGCGTTGTTGGATAATGTATCTTCCCTGGATTAGAAAGAGATCCAGGTTCGAATCCCGGTAGCAACAACAATATATTTTTTGATAAAATTATTTATATATATATATATATCATTCTAATTTATACATTAAATATTTTTTTAAATCTGTTTCATTACCGTTTTTCATAATTTTTTTTAGTTATATTTGTATTATTTCCAATAAATAAACACTGTATATCATCTAAGACGGCCGACACTCCGTCTATCAACATTTGTAAAAACCGATATACAATGCTGTTGTAGGGGGGCTCTCATTTATGCATTGATTCTTTAGCGAATATATTAGTTACTTTCAAAGATACTCTAATCATATCTCTTTGGATAACGTTTAATTTTTTTCTATGTTCAACATTAAAAAAGCACAAAATGAGTACTTTGAAAGCGACAGTGTACAGTACACTTTCAGTACAGATGCATTCCTGGAATTAAATTGTCACACCTCGTACATGTATTTCACAACAGAACCGTTAAAATCGAACTGTGCGATAGATCCTCTAATTGAATTAAAGCTAAAATATTACATGAACATTATGAATTTTAACGGATTAATAAAGTAATTTGTTACATTTTATTACCGAGCAGCTCTTGTAACTTTTCTAATATAAAAGTTGTAAAATTGAGCAGTGGATGTGCGGTCTCTAACAAGATACTTAAATTGTGTAGATAATTTTATATAAACACCCAACTTCGTGTGGAGCGTGCTAGCTAAATATTAACTCTTATTGCTGGATTCTCTTAATTTGATTTAAGTTTAAATTGATGAGATATTTGCAAACTTCTTAATCTAATCATGTCCATCTCTCAATTTACAGCTTTGTTCGTGTTGGATATATTTAATCAATAGTTTAATTGAAGGCTTTGATGAATGAAGACGTTATTCATAATAATATAATATTTTTTATTTATTATCTTTGTTTTATTAACCACTTGAATTGAATTTAAATACATCAACCGGTTTCGAAAAATACCATTTTCTTCTTCAGGATGTCACAACTAACCAAAAATATATAGCATTGTTTCTTCATCAAAATCTATTTGCATATAAACGGTGTTGGTCACAAATTAAATAATTTGGAATCGTTGGAGATAAATAGAGCATGTAAAACTAATCAGGAAATTGTAAACAGCCAACTAAATTTAACTACGAGTCCTATTCTAAAATTATTTCCTAAAAATTATTCGAATAAATTTGTATTGAGCAGCAATTTGAGTTAGGTACTAAATTTATTTTTTAAATAATTGTTTTTTTTTTTAAATTTAAAAAAAAATTTAAAATAGATTCTGATGAAGAAACAATGCTATATATTTTTGGTTAGTTATGACATCCTGAAGAAGAAAATGGTATTTTTCGAAACCGGTTGATGTATTTAAACTCAATTCAAGTGGTTAATAAAACAAAGATAATAAATAAAAAATATGAATTTTAACCACAAAGTTAATATTGGTAATTTTAAAAGCATAATAATATTACCTATCGCCATCTATTTTCATCTATTTCTATGACTTTCTGGACGTCTTGCAATTCTTGGATGCTGTTTCAATGCCAAAAAATAACGTATTTTTTAAGTAAGGTAAGATAAGTTAACAGTAAGCAAATATAATATATATATCCGCGAAATCGTATTACGGCTGACAAACATATTTAGCATCTGTCATCCTGTCATCTCATCTATATCTCATGGTCACGTCGCGTCGCATTCTACAGTCAGTTTCTTATCTATGGTAGAACTGTCAAATTATGACAATATGAATGTTTTGTTCGTGTTTTTCAAGAATGTTTTTAAGTGGACACATATTTCAAAGTCGATACGTAAAAACATCATTTGTACAATTCCAGGGATAGCAATACAGAATGCTATATATTATCAGTTATCGCCGATTGCTTCTCTGTCAGTATAAAAAGCAGAAAGCAATCGGCAATTTTTCAATTTTCTTTCGGGTCTTCATCTAGTAAATATTATCTTTAAGTGTAATTATTATATCTATCTATAGATGTATTAAATAGTGAATTGCTGTATAGCAGTCCGAGTTTCATTACTACAAATTCCAACATAATTACACGAAACAAAACAATAAATAAATCACCAGATTTACCACAGTAATCAATTACCGAAAAAGCACATGACAGCTAAAGATGGAGACTGCTTGTCGAAGTTTTGGACCTCTGAGCCTCCTAGGATAGATGAACCTTAAATTATTTTTAAAATAGTTTATTATGTTTGACGCGATAATTGTTAGTAGATTTTCTTTGTTTTATGTTGTTATGAAATATGGAAGGACGTGAGGAAATTATACACATTGTGGTGAAATAATTTCTTTGCTTTTAAATCTTATATATTAATTTTTGGTTTTACACGATTAAAGTGTGAACTAAGTATTTCAATTCCAATATATATATTCTAATCTCAATTCCATACAAACATTCTGTATTCTATATCGTCTGTGAGAATGTGCCAAGGGACCGAGCCGGTAATAGTAAATAATAAAATTATAAATAATAAATTATGTATTTATGATCAGTTTTAAATACGTCCTGATGAAGCTTGAGATAAGCGAAATAGGTTGACGTATAATAAATTTCGTGGTTTCATACAAAGTTATTGTTATTTTATTTAATATAATACGTCAAACCACTAAGTGATTGCTTTCTACGAAAATATATTATTTTTATGTTAAAACATTTTATTTTGGACTCAAAACCATTCCAGGAATGAGAGAGGTTCTTGAATAATGTTTAGGCCTTCTACTTACTCTGCCAAGATCAATGTTAGAAGAGAATCAAAGGCGGGGGAAGCTGTAAAAGTAACTTTCTTTACCAATCAGTTATGCACAAGTCAGAAAATTAGGTAGGTGTTGTCGAGGATGGTTTCTCATCAAAAGAACCTGCTAAAAGGGAAAACTTATTATCGTCGATGAAAAGGAATGATGGATTTCCTTCTGGTGGGTTTCCTAACCGGCAAGGTAATTGGATAAACCTTCCAGTCATCCTCGCTTCAGAGCACGTGGTGCTCGTCCACACTGCGCACGCGTCCTATCGAGACGGCTCCTTCGATCGGGGTTCCTCCCTCCCCCACACCCCATCCCCTGAATTCGCCCCTAGTTACAGTAACTACCCACCCACAGCATCTCTGGTACTTTCGCTCCCCCAACTGACGTACTTTTAAGATCGCTCGCACGTGGATACTGTATGTATACCGTCATACCCAGACCTGACTGCTATTATATTTCATTTTGTGAGTTTTAATGTTTGTTTTGTAGATGGGATATAACGAGTTTTATGGACAACGATAACTCTCGTACTTATCAGTTTTCGTTCAAAAAATTGCCTTTGAAAATATCTCGGCTATGTTCGTTAGCCAGTCTGATCCGACATCTTATTTCAAAATGGCGGCTATTCAAAAATTTATAATAAATTATGTAATTTATTCGAGAAATATAAAGTACAAGATACAGTGTACTACAAAGCGGAAAATATCTTATATTTTCACAGACGAAATCTATTTGATTATTACAACCAGTACTGAAAGAGATTTTTAATGTTTGTATTGTTATATAATACAAACAGACTCTAGACTACATATTTATTTATTTTAAATAATATTTATTTTTCTCTTGTTGTGAAGTTGCATTTTCAGAACATAGTTCTGTAGAATTTCAATATTATACAAATTAAAAATAAGATATAACATATAAGTACAGAAAAATCTATCTATCGAAAGTTTGCTACCGGTAACAACTAAATGTTTTTTTTGTTGAATAATTTTAATTTGTATTTTAATGTTTTTATTTTTCTTCTTCATCTTCAGTCTTTGTTAGTCCACTGCTGAATAAAACTCTCTTTTAACGATCACCACCCGTTTCTAGCCGTAAACAGCTGCTTCATGCAATCCTTTTTACGTCGTCGGTCCAGCGACCTGATTGTTCTAAACGTTCATCTTGAGTCCATGGACTCTATTAATCTCCTCTACTTATAATATAATCATCATCGACATCATTTTCATCCGCTTATCCTAAGAGGGTCTCAATGGAGCGCTTTCATCTTCTCTTATCTTGCGCTGCATCGGTACTAGTTGACCAATCCAGATCCAATCTGTCTTCATATAAGTAATTTATTCGGGTATGGATGACTCGTTGGGGCTCCTTAGGTAGGTAGTCAGACAGGCCTGTGTGGGTGGGACTTCATCTACGAGCCTACCTCTCGTTCTCTATGCCTCGTGTTTTGCAACTCCGTTAGTCTGTCTGTGTAAATGTGACTCAATCCATTTTGTATCTCGTCCACTGTCCCTCTTTTGGGAATGTTTTTGATGAATGGATCCCTGAGTGTCTGCCTTGAGCTACTGCACCTTAATTTTCCATCTGTATGTAAAACTATGTTCTATGTTATGTAATATGATTTTTTATGAATAAAGACATCCCTTAAGGGACTCTGGAGGGTCTAAATTTTAAATCTTAATTGCTAATAACCACATTGAATTTCTTCTCCTTTTTCCGTTTTGCTTATACTTAAAAATGTAATTGAATTAAAGTCGCCTATTTTTATTAGCTTTGATGAGTGGGACCGACAATGAAGCCTTAGCTTCTAAACCGGTCCCAGGAAGGGGTGGGTCCTAAAATAAAATAAAAAAAGTCTTTGTTACTATTTATCGAAGCTCAGCCTGGGATTACCCACCGGCCACCTTTCGTCCGGAGTTGGCAAAATGGTAAGTACATCTCATGACGTGTCCAACCCACCCTAATTAAGATTATTCTACACATAAGTAGGTCCTCTTGAGAATACTGTGTCATCTATGTGTGAAACATGGTGTAGGTACGTGATGGGCATATTTTTTGAGGTATTTATCAATTTTCAAAAGCATTAGAGTACTGCTTGAATCATAATCGGAATATTACAATATTTATTTTGTCTCTTTGTGACAATGAAGACACAGATCTTGAAGTAATTATTGTATTCTCGCTTGCCTTGTGGTCATTACCGCTCCAGACGGTAATGGTTTCCTTTGAAGACAGTAATTACTGCTTGCAATGAAGAAGTGTCTGCTCACGGACGATAAATTAGACGGCAAACCGCAAACCTCTTTATTCTGCAGTGCTAATTAAAGTTTATACGCACTGAGGAACTTAAGTTATTTAGTCTCGTGGTAGCATTGCCGTACCAAAACACTTGATTAGCTAAAAAAAAATTATTTGAATAGAAATATTTAAAAAAAAAAAACACATTTTATTATTATCAAATTACAATTTTAGAATATAGTTAACAAGATGAAGAGATAACTAGCTGGGCTGGATAATGGGCCTATGTAATGCCATGAAACTCCTATAACCAAACTTAACTGTGCCTTTATAACTTTTCATCTGTCACTTTTTGAGGCAACGCCTTAACAATGGCACGTGTTACCGTATCAGCCTAGGATTTCTTAAGAAAACCATCTACAAAAAACGCGATTTACGAGTCGCTAGTGCAAACGCAAACCTTAAATTACACATATATTATATACACAGATACGTGCCAGGCATGCCGTATATACTAGTAGTTATGTACACATAGTTAAAACTTAAATAGTTAACATAGCGTAATAATTATAACGTATTTCCCCGGCAAAAAAAAATTCCGGGTTCGTATCCAGGTGGTAACCATTTTTTCTGTATATTTTTCTAATTAATTCATCTAATAAGTTTAAGAAGTAGTTCAGCACTTTTCTTTACCATTAAAATGATAAATATTATTGCATTTAAAAGTACTTTTTTAAGAATATATATTTTTGATATTTTTTACAAAATTATTTCGTTTTTTCTTAGATTTTAAAATGGAATTTTTGCTAACAAAATTTTTAGATAGTGATTATTATAAATAAATGTAAGCGGCCTAGCTGTTTTTGGCGTAATATAGAATTGACCCTACTGTGCCCAATAAAAACAATATTGAATTTTTTTCTTAATTGTGGATTACAACAAATGTAATGTAATTTATATTTTTATTTTTACACATTCTCATTAAGTTTTAATTATTCAGAACATAGGTCTGTGATATTTTAAATACTAATTAAATGTATTAATTAGATAGAAATACATATAAAATCAATTTTATCGAAAAATGTTGTTGCTACGGGGAGAACAAAAAAAAAATATTGTTATTATTGTAAATACTAATTAAATGTATTAATTATAAAAATATACATATAAAATCAATTTTATTGAAAAATATTGTTGTTGCTACCGGAATTCGAACCTGGATCTCTTTACAATCCGGGGAAGGTATTAAGATTGGAAAGAGATCCGGGTTTGAATCCCGGTAGCAACAACAATATTTTTCGATAAAATTGAATTTATATGCATATCTTTCTAATTAATACATTTAATTAGTAATAATATTATTATTTTTTGTTGTACACTTCTTTAAAATATCTTGTTTATTGAGAAGAAATTTGGTTTTAAATATTTAGATCGTCGTAATAATTAGCCACTGCTGGATGAAGACCTCCCCGTGACCTCCTCGTATTGTTGCATTTTTAAGTTGCCACTGAAAGCTCTCGCTTTATAAAACAAAGAATCTCTGATACCATCTACCCCCCGTGCCACGCCATTTTCAGAAACACCTACCATATCACTTATTAACAAACTAACTTGCCATCATGCGTTTTCCGTAAGAGTAGACAGTCATAATAGTACGCCACACTCTCTGACCTGACATGTCGTTCTTGTCTCGTTCTCGATATGCATATCTTGATCTGCTGATGATGAAAAAATGCTGAAATAATTTATCTATCTTACAACACTTTTGTAATATGTGGAGTGTTTATTTAAATGTTTGATTCTTGTCGCATATATCAAAAAATAAGTATGTTACTAAATGTATGTATGGCATCGGCAGTAGGCACTGATAATATTATCTTATCTTTTTGTTGCATATTTAAAAATTTTAAATCATATTTACATATATAAATTTGAAAGGGTTATCAAAAATTTTGTAATAATTACGAAATTCTGTAATAAAATATTGATTAGAGGTATTTAATCATTATGACTAATTGAAATTATATTATATTATTATAAAAATTATTAATAGGACAATATATATGTTCCCAGGTTTCCGATTAACAATACGCTTACGAACTGCATTAACCTTTTAATTTTTGCTATCTTTCCGGTCCGATGTTGTTGTTCTTTTAGCTGGGTTGTCTTCTTTAGATTTCGACCGACCGAAGCGCGCACTGGTAATTAAACGCCTGTCGTTTACCGTTTTTTCAGCTTTCCGATAAAAAGGGCGGCAATACTAACACACACACACATGTACATTATTATATACCGCGATACCCAGTGGTGCCAATCGAAGTAACGAGGCGCGTAAACATCATCTAATATATAAAATGTGCTTGTTGATCTAGTCGTAAGCCACTCGTCTAGTGATCAAGTGGTCGAAAGTCGAGAGACCACCAAGTTAGTTTTATTTTCATCGCACAAACCATTAACTGAGTTTGAAAATAGTAAGAATACCGATGTTGCATGAATTCCGTGTACGTATCACCTAATCATCAACATTATAAACCTTTACCGTACCCTGATATAAAATACCCACATGTAGCCATGCCGTCAACTCGTGTTACCGTAAGAAATTTTAAATGTGAAGAAAGCTTTTATTAGTTTAAATGGCTATAAAATTATTAATCCTATAAACTTACTCTATATATTGATAATTAATTAAGAAAATGGGAATAATATTCTAATATTATTATGAGTATTCATCAAGTTATATGGAATACTACCTTTTTTTATCTAATTTTTATTGTGATATTAATGTACCATCCCTATTTATCTTACCACAAATGGTATTTTTTCCAGCAAATTAATTTTACAACTGACTGAATTGAAAAATAATTATTTTTAAAAATTGAAAATTGATCCACTGTATTGGTATAGTATAATCGGATAATGCACGTTCCCCGGATTGAAAGAGATCCAGATTCGAATCCCGGTAGCGACAATAATATTTTTCGATAAAATTGATTTTATACGTACACCTTTCTAATTAATCCATTTTGTTTTTATTTAAAACTTTATTTTATTAAAAAAGTACAATAATATTATACAATAGGAAATATTATATTACAAGTCAATACCATTGTCGTTAAAAAAATTTGCTATTATATAGATTAAATGTGGCGAGTTAAGGGAAAGAAGATGACACAAGTTAACCGGGAGTTGATAATTACCATTGACGAGATTACTGTAAAAAACCCTGTGATCCGCAATGGACAGACAAAAAAGATATGGTCAAGGTTTCCTCCTCGGCACCACACTCACGCTTGAGGAATCTATTAAGTTCGATCTGAATAAACGTGGGGCTACCTGGCAATGCCCAGTTATTCTAGAGATATTTAATATTCTCCTTTGGAGACTATCCTTTTGGAGAACCAGCGGGTACGGGGAATAGATCTTTGAATTATTTTAAGCCGATTACCCTTATAATTATTTGGATCCATCCATTGTGCGGTTCAAATAGAATTCGTACGTTTTTTTACCATATTAAGTCTGTCATACATCGGGATATGGAATTGATGAGGGAAAACTCCGGAAAAAGTGAGCCAGTTTACCAGCACATTCATTTCCATGAATTCCCTTATGTGCAGGAATTTAAACGAATGATACCTGTTTATCGTTGCTGTCCAAATTAAATATTATTAAACAGATTATCTCATTGTCTCAAGAGCTGCTTGCGAGTCGGAGAATATAACAACCTTATCAACGTTCCGGAGTACGCAGATGTCCAAGGCCTCTTTAATTGCCCAAGATTCTGCCGAGATCATTACTTTTTAAACATGCGCAAAACAAAGGTACCCTCTCGCCTATTTCAAATTAGAACTTGACTGAATCCTGAGCAACACCCTGGCGTAACAGTCCGCACCTGCATGGACTGGTACAGAGAAATAAAACATTTCGTGTGCTCAATGCTAACGCGCAATGATCCCCTGATATGTCTAGAACTTGATGTACAATATGTCTCTACTCCTTACAGTTTTGAGTCATATTGACTGCGACATATAAAGAAGACCCTGTTAACTCTTTTATGTAGTTCATCTTGTAGGAGAACGTCCCCTGGCTGCTTGAGCTCAAGAGCTTCTCAAAACTCGCATCGTTTCTTCTAGCTGTATAAAATTAAATTAAAGGCTTTAGCGTCTTCATGGGTCAACAATAGGTACCGCCCAACTCTTGCAGGTGTGTTTTGACATTAAAGTGTGAATTAAAATAATTAATTAATAATTAATAAAATTTGATAAATATGGATGGGTGAGAATGGTGAACGTTATATTTATATAAAGTGATCATTTAAGCCAGACGAAGACAGGTCGTAAGACCTGTAATTACCCATACTTCCATATATTTTTCATTAAATATAATAAAAAATATCTTCGTATCTGTGAGATATCTATTATTTCTTTAATTTATTCTTAATTTATTGTATATATAATGATAGAAACAATAAAGAACGATTGAATTAGCATTGTGTCATCCGAAATAAAAAATCTATGTTTGGCGTATGTAGGACGTGTTAATTAAAATCACAATCGGTTCGTCTCGCTATTGCCGGTCGCCCACGTCTTCTTTCTACAGTCTGTTCCAGAGTTTTTCAATCTTTTAACTAAAGCGGCACACTTGATCCTCTGCCGAACTCCCGCGGCACACCAAGCCTCGATGTAATACTAATTTAACACAACGCTGCCTATAAACACAAACTTTATCAATTCTGTACAATTGACAAAGTTTTTACATTATTCAGTAACGCGGGCAGCTTCGGCTAACACCGCACGTCGGCGGTAGAGTAAAAAAGTGCATTAGATAGGACAGTTTACTGATCGATTGTCGTACTAAACTAATGATCTGCAGAATATCTGAATTGCGCCTGTTGTGTGGATATTAATTCGGAAATCAACTAAAGATTTAACTTAGAAAGAGATAAAAATTTCATAGATACTTACAATTATATATGCCGTAAAGTTAAACAAACAGAAGGCATTAAATTTAATACATGTATTCCGTTTTAACTACTAACTAACCGGTATTGTAATTTAAATTCGATTAAATAAAATACAATCACTTTGTATAAAACCACGAATTTTATTAAACGTCAACAAGTTTTGCTTAGCTCAAGCTTCGTCAGGATATATTTAAAACTAACAATAAATACAAAAGTAGTGCATATGAAAGAGAGAGACAGAATACATATACACGCATAGTAAAGAAGTAGAGAGACAAACTAAGACACTAGACAGAGCATCAAGGATAGAATACATAGTTTTACATATACATGGAATATTAAGGTGCAGTAGTTCAAGGCAGATACTCAGGGATCCATTCATCAAAAATACTCCCAAAAAAGGTAGGCGCGTAGGTGGAGATACCCACCAACGCAGGCCGGCTTAACTACCTACCTAAAGAACTCCAACGTGTCACCCATACCCGAATTATTACCTTATACGAAACAAGATTCGTCGCATTACTAATTATGTCTGCATTCCTGGACGGGCGGTGTCTAAATCCAGACAAACCATCAATCATACGTACACCACGGGGCGTCCACAAGTTTCAGTTCAAACAAGGAATTCGCGTCAGTTTCATGTCTATATATTTGGTAGTCTGTGACCGTTATGATATTACGCTATACATAGTTTAACTGGCGTCAAGGACGACACTCCGGTGTGCCGCGGCGCGCCGTTTGAAAGGCGCTGGTCCATTCGGTGTCCTGTTTTTTTTGACACTTCCGCAGCCATTTGGCTCCGAGTCCCCGTGTTTCGTACTTCCGTCAGCCCGACACCAAAATAACCGCTGGAAAGTGAAAGTTAAATGGGTCTTTTGGATACGCTTTTCGTTTGTTTTTTTTTTTGACTTATGTCAGACAGAGGCCGGTTGCGTGATTCTAAACACATTTTTTGGGCGCCCAATCGACAATTGCTTTTTCGATTATCTCACCGTATTGTTGCAACAACTAGTAGTACTTTCAATTATGTAGGACTGTAATATTGTCACGACACGGATAATTCAAAGCAACTTGCAAAAAATCACAGATTATTCACTAGACTAGTATTTAAACCCCGCTCTTTCTTGCGCGTGACGATTTACCGTCGTTACTTTATCGAGCTCACAACTTTTGGTCGTTATGAAAAATAACGAAATAATTACGATTGTTTATATAGGTACCTACATAAAAAATTTATCATATAATTAATTTAAATCACCATTGTAATTACATTTTTTTCAAATATCTGACAGTAGATTTTATTGTTTACTATTTTGAAAAAAAAGGTATTATATTATATATATTACAACAGACTTTCACGTTCCTAGAATTATAACCTCTTACGTACAAAATTCGTTCATTCACTCGTTCGTATAAATATCACAATGATAATTTAACAGAAATTAACCTCGCTACGTTAAAAAAAATGTTTATGAACCATTTTGGTTAATCATATGTTTTATACAGTTTTTAAGGAGAACACATTATTATTGTGAAGTTGCATTTTCAGAAAATAGTTCTGTGGTATTTTAATACAAATTAAATTAATCAACTAGATTTACTATACGATACAAATTAAATTAATATTAGCAATATTTTAATACGCCCAAGAACACACAATTACTGGATTTTTACCTACAAATCAGATATATCATAGAGACAATGCTATTATTTATTATATTTAATGGAAAATACGACCTGTCTTCGGCTGGCTTATATATATATAACGTTCACCAATTCTCACCCCTTAATCTCCACATTTTATCAAATTTTTTGAAAGTTGTATATATGTTAGTATGTGGACTCGCTTCAAGTACCGCTACACCATCGCCATCTATGGACCAAATTTAACAACTTTTTTTTTTTTTTTAAACAGCATATATGTCATCATTATGAGATATAATATGATTTTTTGTAATTATTTTAAAGCAGTATTCTTTATCTGTAAAATGTTTTTTAACATATTATACTAAAGTAAGCCTGAAATATCTATATTTTATATGTTTTCTTATTTTGAACACTATCTTATATTAGCAATATTTGAAAATGTCCAAGAACACACAATTACCCCATACTTTCATATATTTTCCATTAAATATAATAAATAATAGCTTTGTCTCTATGAGATATCTGATATTTGTCTAAATTAATATTCTTCCATTTTTAAAAGCTTTCCCGCACAGGAAGAAGTCCAGGTTCGAATCCTGGTAGCAACTGAATATTCCGAACATATTTTTACATTTTACTATATAGTTACTAATAAATAATAAATAATAATAATAATTTAAGATTAAAATACATTTTATCTGTGATTTTTCAAAACAAGCTTAATAAATCACCTAGAAACATATACAGCATCTCCTGAGAAAATATTGTTACCGTCGAATCTCGAACTTGGAACTTTCACCGGCCCTACAACAAATAACATTTATATTGGAAAATCGTATCTTATCATTAATCTATTTAATTCCACTTCTAAAAATCGAACAATCCGTTGCAATGCAGTCGCTTCGCGGAGAGGCGGCAGAGAAAGGACATTGACCTTCCAAAATTTCTATCCGCTGGGCAGTGCACTGCGGAAAACCCCACTCGCAACCCACGCCCAACTTCTCCTTCCAGAACAACCCCTAGACTGCCGTTGGAATGAATATTACAAGAGATGCGGAATTCTGCGGCGAAAATATTGCCAATTTCATGCACCCCTCGGCTCCGTAAGGTATGCAAATGACATAACGTATAAATAACACTGGCTGTAACGCTGTGTATGTAGGCAAATTTTAAAGAAAACTGTTCCAATCCGGGGAAGATGCGTTACCAACTATGCTACAGCGACTGTATTTTTGACGACAAATTTTCGAACCTGTATATTACACTTTTTCAAATTAATACATCTATCGTTCCATTATTTGAAAGCCATCTACATTACTCTAATTACACTATATATCAAATTTGTCGTCAAAAATACTGTCGCTGTAGCGTAGTTGGTAATGCATCTTCCCCGGATTGGAAAAGAGATCCAGGTTCGAATCCCGGTAGCGCAACAAAATATTTTCGATAAAATTGATTTTATGTGTATATTTTTATAATGAATACATTTAATTAGTATTTAAAATATCACAGACCAATGTTCCGAATAATTACAACTTCACAATAAGAATGTGTTCTCCTTAATAATTAAATTATATATTCAGTTCTTAAAATAAATGTAATTTATTGTATCAAGGCAATGTTCAATTCCAAAGTTTTGTCCAATTCTCGTTCGACAAATCTGCTCGACTCCAAAATCAGTCGTAAAAAGGTGCCGGAACACCGTTTCGGTGCATTCTATGACAAAAAAATGTACTAAAATACCTAATAGATGAACAAATGAAGTTTTATTATTGGTCAATTAAAATCATTATATTTATATCTATTAATAATCTTTTTTTGCTGATCTATGTCCAGTGTTGAATATGTCTCCCTGTTTTGCATTTTTATTGCAATTTTGGGTATTTTTCCATAATTTTGTCTGATGTTATCGATTACCTCTAACATATTAGAACTGGTAAAATGCTAGTGTTAACCAGTAATATACGATACAAGAAGCTATACTAATCTCAAATACATATATAAATACAAACAGACACATTTTAAAACAACTCAAAACATAATTTCCACACGGACAAATACAAATAACCTACAAACCCGAAGAGCACATACCACATTTGGTCAAAGGAACTACAAATATTTTGGACCTAAACTATTTAATAGAATGCTAAAAGACTTAAATCAATTGAATTGTCCCAAGAACTATATATTAAAACTTGGATTCGTAATATGGGTAGAGCCAGTATTGGTGCACTCACCCAAACATACTGACTCATACCTATATTAATTATTGCTACAAAGTGATCCAAAAATTAAGTCCATTTTAAAATTGTTCTTCATATATACCTTTCATATAGTAATACATGTAATTCTATCTACTTGTAATTCTAATTAATTGAACAATTGCTTGTAAACTATGCCCGTCTCGACACAGAATTTCTCTAGTTAGACGGGCACAGTCCAAACAGATTTTTACATAGTATTATATAGTTACTAATAAATAATAAAATAAATAATAATAATAATAGAACTATCATTTAAGCTATAACCAAAAAAAAACATGATTAAATACATTCTATCTTCAGATAATTAATGTCTTGTCAAATTTCATAATTTATCTACTTGTATTATAATCTCGTATCCCTAAATTAATTCTTATTATCGCAGTAATTATCTCAAAAATAATTCTCTTCGTTACAATATTCATAAACGTATTTAATTCATTCTTAACAAATATTGCATTACAATAATCGTTTTGATCCGGCGTCATTTGAAAATGGGGGCGATGTCAAGGGGTGTACGGCGATCTGTTCTGACTACGGTCATAGACTTCCGAGTCCCGTGAGACCGTTAAAGAAGAAGAAAAAGAAAAATCATTTCCAATTCTATCAACACTGGCCATTATCGCCACCAGACGTGAGCATTTTACGTGTTTTAGGATTCATCGACACTGTTAACTCTACAACATCTGGTTGATCTGAGCCTCATATAATATCAGAGAATACCGTCGCTCCATCGCGGTTTAGGCCTTCCATCTCAATCTTCTGCATCCTGTTATTTGGTGCTATGCAGTCATTATATCTATTATATTATAATTTTTATGAATTTTGAGGCACTTAGCTCATTTAACGTATTATACAGTATTTTCAATATTTAAAGCAAAGTCATTGTAGTTCATTTTTAATAATCAATAGTTTTAACTTCAATTAATTAAATTTTAGAAGCGAATTCCGATCTACAAGTTACAGAGATCAAATTGATATCCCAAAACTAAAATATACCGCAACTCAAAATCAATATATTTATCAAGGTATCAAATTTTTTAACAATCTCCCCATCACAATTAGAAAAATTACGGACTATCATAAATTTGTAACTGAAGTAAAAAAATATGTACACAGACTAACTGAAACATAAATTAACTCGAATATACTCCTTCTCTATATACGAGTCTTACTCTCATAGAGAAGAAACAAATGTTAATATGTATTATATATTATTGAAATTGTATTATGTTTTTAATATTAATAAATAAAAAAATGTACTTTTCCGAAATCGGTTGAATATAAATAACTCACAGTGGTATATAAAGCAAAGGTTAATAATAATAATGCATTTCATTATTGTCTCCATTATTGGGGTCCATATGTACAATAGACAAGAATATTAAGTATTAAGCAGCTTTACCCATTAAATATTAGGTGTAAAGTGGTCTCATATAACATTCATAATCTTGAAAAATAACAAGAGTATTAGGTATTTAGGGAAAAATCCTTGCTCCACATCGGTGAAGGTCTGGTCCGTATCACAACATGATAGCAAGGTACTATTGTATACATTGGTAATGTTTTCGTAATACTTTTGATTAGAATTTTTTTTTTATATTTCATAATTTAATTCCTTACTGTGGTTGATTTAAAAAATGATAAGTCTACATTAGTGAAGTACTTATAGTAGGTTCTTATCTAACGTAGGCTCCGATGTACCTTGATAGCTACGTTGGTTATCACAGTCTCCAGACCGAAATACATTTTCTAAAACTGGTCCAAAATTTTTCTACTTGATAGAAGAAAATATGAACCTAATACTCAGTTTATATATTATTATGTAACGATAACGATCGCTAGCTCCTAGGCCCTGCGAGCGGCTAGTGGCCGCTACGCGGTCAAGGTCTCATCAGCTATCGCCGATTGCTTGCTGCTAGGCCCTGCGGACAGCTATTGTAGCAGCTTCGTACTTTCGTAACTTATGTATCCTTATTAAATTGCTTTAGATGAAATATAGGTTCTACGGAAGCCATGGACCTCCCGCTGATCGCTTTCTACTTTTTACACTGACAGAAAAGCAATCTGCGATAACCGTTATTATATAGCATTCTGTATTGCTGTACCTGGAATTGTACAAATTATGTTTTTACGTATTGACTTTGAAATGTATGTATCCACTTAAAAACATTCTTGAAAAATACGAACAAAACATTAATATTATTATAATTTGACAGTTCTATCATAGATAAGAAACTGACCATAGAGTGCGGTCGATATGATCGTGAGTAATAGATGAGATGACAGGATGACAGATGCTAAATATATTTTCCAGCCGTAATACGATTTCGCAGATATATATTTACGTACTGTTATTGAATATATAAAAGAGAAAACATTTAACTTATCTTAACCTTACTTAAAAAACACGTTATTTTTTACCCCGCTGACGTCTCACAAATCTGACTGTTTAATCAAGCATTACATAGCCATAATGAGACAACATCCAAGACACTTGCAAGACGTCCAAAAAGTCATAGAAATAGTTGAAAATAGATAGGGATACGTAATACTATTATAGCTTTAAAATTCTTAATCTTACAAGTATATTACAAATATCTAAAATTAATATTCTTGATATAAACTTTGCGATACCCACTTAATTTTCATATTATATGATAATAAAGACACGGTAGCAAAAATGTTGTAATCTTTAGTTTATTTTTATATTAATATAATCGCAATAAATCTTGCTATCAGTATTTCGCCATAAAAGAAAGTATCAGTGTATAATATATTTTTAATTGAGTACTTACCAACTACACGAACACCACAAGATGTGAAATGTTACATATACTGCTCGAAATAATACTTGACCATTAAGTACTAACCTTTTACTAACGCCCGCGGTTAAAATTGTTTACTGGTTGTTCGAATGTCAAATTTACTATTGTTAAAGTATAGATGGAGATTTCTTTAGCTATGACAAATAATCATGAAATATGCTTTATTTTATGCATTACCTATGGATTTTTTCGCGTATGCATTCGATATCTGTCACTTTGGTGGTGAAATTTTTTCGTATTATGTGTAATAATGTATATTAAACAACAATATCGTTATCGGACGAACTCTCGTCACTAAAATAGCGGGATATTGAATGATTAATTGTCCTATTCTGCAACTTTCTAAGTATCAATGTGTCAGATGACTTTTAGAACAGCTGTGAAAAGTCCACCATATTTAACTATCGATTCTCGTTTTTACTATCGGATATCGCAGAGAGAACTGAGCTTACTGCGGGATGTACTTTCGAGAAGTTAATATTTTATTACTAACGATCAAACAAACCGTTTTCGCTATATTCATTTTTTTACTATAGTTAAAAGTTACTACTGATCACGCAACCACAATAATAATAATTTTTGAACGCATTCCTTGAAAAGTTTAAAATGTTGGGCTAATTTATATTTCTGATAATTTATGAAAAAAATTTTTTTACAAATTTTTAAGTATAATACTTTAATATAAACATATTATGTCTAGGCTTTATGACGCGTATTTTTAAATATTTTTATTATTAAAAAAATAATAATTATGCGTACGTGGAATACGTGTCACATCAATATTCTTACCGTTTTCAAAATAAGCTAAACGGTTGTACTATGAAAGTAGGAGTAATTTGATGACGAGGCTCGAATCCCCGACCACTAGATCACTAGGCGTTTATCGTAACCACTAGACCAGAAGCGGATAGCTTTGTTTTTTACCATACATTATGGGCCAGAATAATTATGTTTTTTCCCTAAATAAAATGATTTCTAAAGAGTAAAGAACTGCGGTGTGATGGCACCAATAATAGCTAGCTCATCTGTGGTGGAGTTCGCTTATTCATTCTTCTGTCACCATTCTGTAGTGTCGCGATCTTCACTCGCTCGGTCCAACGAATGGAAGATCTCCCCTCCCTCTGGATTCTTTCACTTTACTTTAGAAATTTATTGATTGGCAAGATTGACAGTCTGTCAATTATTTTCAACTCCTGTTCCACGAAGCCATTGGTGCGTCGAACTGCTCATGGCATTCTTAATGTAATATTAATTATGTTCTGAATAATTACAACTTGACAATAATAATGCGTTCTCCTGATAATAAAGTTGTATCAATGTGTCCAAAATTTAATAAAAATGAATTGTTAATTCTGGCGTCTGCTATAAGATAACTTAAAGGTATTTGAGATTCCGTAAAAATAAGGTAGACGGCTCTTTCAAATAATGGAACGATTAAATATATTTATATCAAAAAGGTAACATATAGGTTCGAAAATTTGTCGCTAAAAATATTGTCGCTGTAGTATATAGTTGGATAATGCACCTTCCCCGGTTAAGAAAGATATCCAGGTTCGAATCCCGGTGGCGCAACAACAATATTTTTCGATAAAATTGATTTTATATGTATATCTTTCTAATTAATATATTTAATTCATATTTAACAAATATATAAATTTTAAAGAGAAAATAAAATATTTAGTACAAATATTTGTCGTAAACACACTTAGTGATATGGTAAAACTGAATACCGCATTTCACCGGACAGAAAGAGGTCCAGGTTCGAATTCCGGTAGCAACTAAAATATTTTGTCGATAAATAATTATTTTCTGTATATCTTTCTAATTTATATTAAAAATACCACAGAGCTATGAATATTCTGAAAAAACTGACATCTTGACAATAATCTTTTATATGGTAATAAATGTAATTCTTTCTACTTGTAATTTTAATTCATTGAACAATTGCTTGTAAACTATGCCCGTCTCGACACAGAATTCTCTAGTGAGACGGGCACAGTCCAAACAAATTTTTATATAGTATTATATAGTTACTAATAAATAAATATGTTCTCTTTAAAATTGTAAGTTTTTAATACACCATGCACTCATTTCATACCATACAACATGGTTTAGGTATCAATAAATGTAATCTGAATAGAAATTACAGAGGTTATAACAAAAAAATTATAGATAAATATATCATGTTATGTAGCGAGCCAATAAATAGATATTGTTTGAAAAGATTGCGCACCAAAACGGGATGGAGTGACGTCACAATTGCAGCCGATACGTTAACAAGGGGCAGATTTTTTTAACACTCGTATACAATTATGCGCAATAACTATTAAAGCAATCCAATGTTACTTAATATACTTATATTATGTTACGATACGCAATATATCGTAAAATAAGTAAAATACTAAATTAATGTATTAATTATAAATATATACATATAAAATCAATTTTGTCGAAAAATATTGTTTTAGCGTCACCGGGATTCGAACCTGGATCTTCATTTCCAATCCGGGGAAGTGCACTACCTTTGTGCTATAACGCCAGTTTTTTTCTTGACAAATTTTCGAAACTATGTTACATTTTTCAAATTAATACACCTGTCGTTCCATTGCGTTGGCGTCTGCAAATCGGTTTACTCAAAGGTATTTGAGATTCTGTAAAAATAATGTAGATGGCTTTCAAATAATGGAACGACAGGTGTATTAATTTGAAAAATGTAACATATAGTTTCGAAAATTTGTCAAGAAAAATACTGGCGTTATAGCACAAAGGTAGTGCACTTCCCCGGATTGGAAATGAAGATCCAGGTTCGAATCCCGGTGACGCTAAAACAATATTTTTCGACAAAATTGATTTTATATGTATATATTTATAATTAATACATTAATTTAGTATTTAAAATATCACAGACCTATGTTCTGAATAATTACAACTTCACAATAAGAATGTGTTTTCTTTAATAAAATAAGTAATATCAATAGCTGAAAAATGTATTTACCTACCTAAATTGTGCAATCTTTGATTGCACGTCCCGCGGAATGGAATACGACAATTCCGGTCGTAAATCGGAATCACCGCAGGGTAGCGGAGGGAAGCAGGGAAACGCGGTGTAGGATGAGGTCGGTGAGGGAATAGGGGTTCTAGTCGCCTTAGCTTGTATACGACACCTCCGTAATCCCTACAGTCGCCGTCGAGATCACACAAAATGGGACGCGGATGAGCCGATCTCCGATCCCAATTGAATACGGCAATGTCACAAGTTCACCCACAGCACAAACAAACAATACCACTGTGCATACAAATTGCAGGATCACAAACAATACAGTGCTGGTGCACTCTGGAGCTGAAAGGTCCACACCGCGAACGCTATCGCGATGTCGAGATCGAACAAATAACGATCATGTTGACGTCTGCTGGCGTCAAGGTCACATTTCACACTGAAAAGACGACCATGAGGAAATTTACGTATGGGAATTTGGATTGGAATTAGATTGCAAGAGTGAAGAGTTCCAAGATTGACGCAAAAATAAGTATTATTCTTTTCGTTCCAATTTCATGTTTCAAAACGGAACACTGGATTGAAACTGAAGTTATCTTTAGTAAATGATGAAACAAATTAATACATATTACGAACTGTCCTTCTCAAAACTGTGCAAAGGAAATAAAATGTGCACGTATGAAGTATGAAGGATAATTGTTTAAAGCATCGTTCACAAAAATGTTGCGTTGAACAATACTATACTATATTGTTAAACTATTTTATTTGTACTGTAAAAACTATAAATTTCAAAAGGCAACAAAGTCTTGTGTATTAACTAACTTACCATCATGCCGTTTCCCCGCGGGGGTAGGCAGAGAGGATAGAGCTCTACACTATTCTGTCCTGACACACAGTTGTCGCCTCATCCACATTCATACATCTTCTCACACAAGCTCGTCGATTATTGAGGTTTCTAACAGACCCGTCCTCCAGTATCTGGTTTACCTGGTCGTGCCTAGTCCTCCGCGGACTTCCTATATTTCTGGTACCATCAATTTGCGGCATTTATGTTCCTTACCGTTCTCTCCTCATTCATCCGTTCCATATGACCAAACTATCTTAGTGATCCTTTCTTAATCGTACTCACTATACTAAAATCAGTTTTACATTATTTTCTTATGTTTCATGATGCATTTAAACCATTTATAGAATCCGCAGTTAGGTACTGATTTGATCTGAGAATATTGTTTTTTCGCGAGCTTTATTTTAGAAATTGAAAAACTTAGGTTCAGTTCTAGCTTCTAGACTGTTGTAATTGAGCGCAGATGAGTGAATAGTCCCGCATTGTGCCGAGAACTCCTCATACCACTATAACACGACCACCATAACGGTTTTCGCTCGGAATGGGTACAGTGCTGGAACAGATAGCTGTCCATTGTACATATTATAATGAATACGCATACCGCACACTAATAGTAATTGATGCGCACGCACGCGATTAATAAAATAAAAATGTCAATACCAATTCAAATGGTAAAGTTTCATCCATGTGTACACCATGGTGTAATGGGGCTTTCTTTTTTTTTCGAAAAGGGCCACCGCAGGGTGACCTGCCACTTTTTGACACGGTACCCGCTTATCAAGTTCATTTAAAAAATATTTTGATACAACTATTCCGTATAGAATTTTGTACGTCAAGTACTTATGAGAAAGAAAAAAATACATAGGACATTTTCGAAATGTGAAAGTCATTACGAAGACATTTTTAGGTTTTTTTTTTGTTAAGATCGGATAATCTGGACGCGCGACAGTATCCATTTATTTCAACCATTAACCACGTGCACTTGAATACAAACGAAATATGTAGCGCCATAGTTATGAATGAAAACGTATATTTTGCAAGCAAATCTATAAAATGTTTGTATCTACATCAGCATTTTTTAAAGAGACAATTCTGTAATGTAATTTTTTTTTCTGTGTATATCATTCTGGCAGACATACTGGATTTTAGATCACGTGATCACCAACAAGCGATGTGATTGAACAATTTCATTTTAGGGGGAATAGCAACTTATAATCTGTTTACTTTGGGGTATTTTGGACCAAAACTTGATTTTTAAGATGCAATATCAATGGATTTAAGTGGCTTTTGCGAGAAACAATGTATTATGCACGTAGCTGACAAAAAAATCTACAAAACTGCATATTTATTTAAATGTAATTATCCCAAATCCGTTTTAGGAGGTTTTGGAATTAGGCGATACATATGTAAACAGTTAATCCCAAATTTACACGTCATAACTCGACATTTTGACATATGCACGATTTTAGCGTTTACAGAAGCTAATTAATTGCTGCAATTAATCATTTCGTACACAGGGCGGGGGAGGGGGGGGGAATAAAATCAAATACCGCCCCTACACCATTTAGCACTACAACATGCATGTTTGAATTATAACTGTATAAAAATGTTTTGAGGTAGATACCGAAAATCACGAAAAAACGACCTTTTAAATAAATAATTAAAAATTTTCGAAATGTGATTTCTACCGTTTCATTTCAATTATGTAGGTACCGCTGTAAATAAATTCCTTACAATATATATATTTATGACGTGACATGAATAAGGTTACTATTTTATTTTAAATGCGTGCCACATTTTTTCTGCGCTACAGCAACACAGATAGTAGTTACAAAATACACTTGATTTCATATTATACTTCCCCATCATAGTCTGTGGATGTTGTGGAGATCACTCTCACACACAGACCAGGGCGTAGCTACACACCAGGTTTAAATTTTCTGAAGGAAAACTCCGTGATGTTTTCATTAAAATCTCGGAATTTAAAAAGGTTCATACTGCAGTAGCACGGGCACACTCCATGTCCCGGTCACTGCCAGGCTGTGATCGAATTGTCTGCGCGTAACTCCTTACCACGCAAGCGCGAACTCTAGGGATGTCAGATGTAAAATGTGACACAAAAAATACAAGAGATTATCTACGTAACTTTACAATATATACATATTAATACAAAATAATAATAATATTTTTTGTGAAACGTACTTTCAAACAGTTTATAACACTATAAAATTTACGTTATTGGTTTTATATTTGTTGCACTTAAATGTAGATTTTTAAATTTATTTTCTTACATATATACATATATATACGCATATTATTTACTATTATTACAAATTACACATATACAACATACCTGCCTGACCTGTCTTGCCCTCTCTCCGTTAGAGCTCCTCTAAATCCTCTAAATATTTCTCGACCAAGAGAACCTACACACATTTCTTGGTAACCTTGTACTCCTCGTTTCATATGCACATCATTGATATTTAATTATTTATTTATTAGACTTTATTGACATGCGTGTTTTTGTTATAACAGAGGTGAATATATTATGATGTGACATGATAAACATAAGATACAATTATATTGCAATTAAGTACAATACTCATAGTTTATTGTGTGGGATGGAGTAGACTCCACCTCTGATATATTTTTCCAGTTTTTTCGTGCTGGTGTGGTGTTATTTAATTCAAGTAAGACAAAGATTAGACAGGAATAAAAATAAAAATAGTGAAAAAAAAAATCTAGTTAGAGTGTTGTAGAACTAGTGAAATTAGTGTAGGCACTGTATAATTATTATGTTAGAATGTTGGATAGCGATGCTTCTGATTGATCTCTACCCAATTGAACGATTTCCAGTCGGTGCCGAGTGTGCTGTATAGTTTCAGAGCTAAGAACATGTAGTATATTTGATAAAATGTCGTTGTTGCTCTCGGAACTGGCGTGTAGATGTTCGTTGTTTGTCTTGTGTTGTGTCCATGATTTATTGCTTGTGGTGAGTTGTTGTTAGCATGGAAATATTGGATGAGTCTCAACATGTATATTTGTCTTATGTATAGGGCATTGTACTTTTTAAATATAGGATATTAGTAGAATGCAATTGCTTAGTTGTTAATTATTTCACTATTTATAATTTAAAATTGATACGAAAAAGTTTGTTTTATTATTCACAATATCATTTCGAACCACGACTTCTTCAGATTTAGGGTCTTGAGACAAAAATCTTCTACCTACATTTATTTGTCCCCGGCGCACAATTCCTTCTTAACCACCCGACAGACTACGCGATCCTAGTCTAGACTCTAGACTCCCGTGGGGTCAGCCTTTGTCAGGGCTGAACAGTTTTTTTGCAACATACGTATTTCAAACGGGGATTGGTTTATTTTTCTTTCTTTTGCATTTATTCACTTCACCTTCCCAAATTAGGATCTAGACAAGATAGATCATGAACGATGTTGTTAGAAGTACAACCAGAGCTGGCGCCTACCTGTGTCGGTCGAAAAATATATAAAAATTGAAAAACAAAATTCCAAGTTCCAAAACGATGTTGTTAGAAGTATACAATAAAAATAATCCAGGTTTAAACAATTTGAGAAAGCAAATCCAATAAATAACATTATAGTTATTTCCTAATAAAGCAGTAATTTGTAGTCAACCAGTGTCCCGAAGTATTTTGGTAAAAAGCCGCCCTTGGGGATGTTTCAAAATGCCGACCTAACAAAATACCGCCCCTAACGTGTGTGCCACGCGGGCGGCCGATTTAGGGGGCGGCCAATTTATGGGGATGGTTTTACAAGAATTGATAACATCATCTTCACTTACGTTACTAGTGCGGAAAAGAACAATCTTGCCTGTGGCGGCAAAAATAATACATTTTGAATTATACAGTAATTTAATTGTAACTCATCTATCGAAATGATCGGGCCCACTATATGCCCCACGGTCTATGTCAAATTTACTAGTTGATGAGAGATAAGACAAAGGAAGGTATGACCAACACAAAATCAAAGCGCTACTTAGTTATAAAACACTTTTTTTCTTAAAAGATACAAAGACTATTGATTGATTGTACTTCACGATGTAAACTGTGCGGTCTGAAAGAGACAGTTGGCTAAGGAATCGTGTCGTCGACCGCTGCGCGCTGGTCCGTCGTCGCAACGCTCTTGCCGGTGCGTGCGCATGTTGTTCGTCAATGTATCTATCTATCTGCATCGAACCGGCTATTTGTGCAGAAAACGAAATCAAAATATTTCACCCAGTATGCAATCTCACGTCAAAAGGATATTTATTTGTTAATATTATTGGTGTACTTATAGTAATGTGTAAATTTATTTTATTTGTATATCTTTCTTATTGATACATATAATTTGTATTAAAATAACATAATAAATCACAGAACTATGTTCTGAAAAACTGCAATTTCACAATAATAATGTGCTCTACTTAATAATGTATACGTTATTTTCTACATTATGTAATAAATAAATAAAAATTTATTATTCAGTCAAAAACACCTAGGAGCAGTTATGCTTTTCTGGTAGAACCTTAACTCTTGTGTACATTTACAATTTATCTGTAGTTTTCGAATTTATTTACATTAATAATAAGAAAATACTTTGTTTATATTAGTGGCGGTCGGTGGTTTTTTGTAAAAGGGATGCTGGATAACAAGTTTATGCCTACTATCAAATATACAAATACATATAACATATAATCGAAGGATATTCAATGTTTCAATAATTTGGCTTCAAGTATTTAAGCCAAATTATCAAAAATGCGTCACACAAACTAATTTCTCAAAACAATCCGCTCGCTTCGTAAACGTATGCTATTTTGTGCATTATATCCATAAGCATTAAAGTCGTATTTTATGCGTTATATGCTGTTAACGAATACGTATACAGTATTCGAAGACGTTGACAGGCGAAACTGAATACGCATACGCGAAAGTCGCATACTTTCAAACTTTGTGGATACGGAATGAATGATAGGATCCACTGCTGCTGGCGTGCATATGTGTGCTGTTGAGAATATATATGTATTTCTACTCACTCCGTATGCGCGCCGTGTCATAGTGTGTTATGACTGGTCTCTAAAGGACATGATGAATTTATTTGCAGCAGTGCTTTTTGAAAAAAGTTGCACTTTTGCAGCTTTTTGACTCTAGAACACGAGGGATGTGGAGCATCCAAAGCGTGTATGAAGCGACCGCGCCTGGTTTATATCACTGTTTATTGACAACACGACATATTTCAGGACCAATGGTCCCTTCTTCAGGATACGATGAATACTAAAATTAAAATTGTAAATATAGACATAAACAAAACTGTACATATAAGTGGAGAAATGTAAAATTGAGACAATATTTAAAGAAACCAAATTAAATAGGATCAGAAAGAAGGAGGGAAGTGTGAAGGGGGAAGGGGTGGTTACAAAATAGGAACTATTGTGAAAATAAATTTGAAAGGTAGCTATTTACAAACAAGATTTGGGTATTTCTAATGTTTAATTTGCTATTAGTTTTCTTATTATTAATATAATACGTTGCCACAAAGTAACTTTGAAGAAGTTATTTACATTACATTCATTAAAATATTACAAAATTGGCCTAAATTCATTTTATCGAATATTGAAACTTTGATACGAATTTTTGTATCGCCTTGTCATGTAGATATTATTGTGAGGTTAAAAATTTCAATGTAAATTGAAATTGAATGCCTATTGGGCTGAGTAATTTTGGAATTAACTAAGCATCACGTTAATTGGTTTTTGAAATAATCAAATGCTGTCAACATAACCTCAAAATTGCTTCACAAATGTAGGCTCTACGTGTTGGCTCACATGCTAATACTTTATTAATGCACAGTTTAATTTATAAAAATAGCAAGCCTCTAATTTCTGAACTAAAATTAATTAATTTGTAGTCAAAATGCAAAATATAAAAAAAGAGAGATTTTTACAGTTTGTATAATAGTGTTGTAATCTTATTAGAAATGTTCCATATTTTAATTATTGCCGCGTTAGTTTGTCAAGGCCGATGCACACACCATTGCATAATCGTACATATAAGTAAATATCAATTAGGTAGGCACTGCCAATTATACGCAATGTTATGATTTATTGCTTATTTCATCTGCCGCAAACCGGGGCAATTTGTGTCTGGCCGAAATTAGGATAATGTAATATTTGATTTATCGTTATAGCAAAAATAATGGCCACTTTTTATAATGAAATGTTTGACATTTCGCCGATTGTAAGCGATGTTGTATTTTTATGTTTATAAATCTGTTTTCAATAATGTGGATGCGAGAAGAACACTTGCATTGGAAGCTGTGATGGTTACGAGATCTGATATTTAGATAACGTTAGATTTACGTTATAAATATAAAACTCATATTTACAAAGTATGTGTTTTTCGGTTGACTTTTGGATAAAATGTGTAAAAAAAAGTACATTAAAAAGAATGTAACAACGTTTATAGGTACACATATAAATAATTATGCTGTTAACTCGCCAATATCGCGGATGCATCGGTTTGTTAACAAGTTGAATTTCGTTGCAGGAACATACCTGAACTGAAGAAATATTTGTACATAAATTTTACTTAGTTTTTATTTTTTTATGTTATAATTTAAACTGCTATATTTAAACTGTTATATTGAAATATTAATTTAAAATGTACTGTTATATTTAAAGTTGATGGAAATAAAATAAATAAAAATCTCGATACGGGTATTTAGCGTCTTTGTAGACGTCATTGAGAATGAAGAACAATAGAACACCGTATGAACTTGAAATAAAATTTAGACGATATTTAAAGAAACCAAATTAAATACGATAGTTTGTTTGCGAGGTGAGGCGGGGTAACCAATATATTATATGTAGGAGTGAAATATGTATGTGACATGTATTTTTTTGACACATATAACACAATATATTTTTAAAGCATCATTTTCATTTCATGTAAACAAAAAAAAAAAAACTTGCATAGCATAAAATTTATTTATTGTTCGCTATTTAGACATATTGGAGTATTTTTATTGTAATTATAAGTTCGGTCAGGTTTGTGCACTGCACTTTCTTTTAATACTTCTCATCTGCAAATAATCCAGAATCTTTTTCAACAATTTCCCATCTTTATGTTACATTTGTCTGTGGTAATTCTAAATTCAAGATTTGCCAATCATGGCGGCCGGCGAACAGCTGATTTGCGCCGCTATACAATAAATCGGCGCGAACACACGCTCGGCGAAAACTGAAAACACACATTTACCACTTTAACATCGACAAATATGTTTGTGTTTATATTATTGGAGCTTCAGTTTGTCTGTTTTACAAGTCTCTATGGTACTATTTGACTGTTTATGGAAGGAATAAAAGATAAGTGGGAATGAAGTATGCATTGTTGGAGGAATATTAGTGTTTATATCAACATATTATAGATCTACATGTTGTATACAATAAAATAATGGTTTGTTTTGTATTAAAATGTATTTCTGGGAGTTTTCCTGTTCTTCCTTTAATATAGTGCTATTATATTTGTGCTATTACATACATTTACTTTGTAATTCAATTAAACAATTCATCTCTCGCCCGTAGTCAAATAAAGTTTGGTTAGGTTGTGTTAAATTACATTTTATGAACGCAGAACTTTTTGCAGAAATGCAAGTTTATATTGCATTTAATTATCCCACGGACTTTGTCCCATTTCGCAATTCTAAATGGAAAATAAATTAATAATATGGGCATCTCGAAGGGATGAAATCTCACTCAATTAAATAAATAAAAAAAATAAAAAATATATATATAGCATTTAAAAATGTTGACATTGATGTTTGTCTATCGACTAGCGATCAAGTGGTCGGGGATCGAACTTCGTACCGGGAGACCACCAAGTCGGTTCTATTTTCTTGTATGTATCTTTTTATTTAAATTAAATAATAATGTTAGTAATGTACTACTAAATAATATTAAATTAAGATGCCTTGGACATGTCTTTCGTAGGTTAATGAAACATTTTTCAAGGTATATCTTCTTGGCAACTGCGGAGGGAAGGCGGCCAAATGGTCACCCCAGGCTATGTTGGAATAAAACAGCAGGAAATCCTTTATGAAGACAGATGGTGTTTTGATTGATCATCAAGTGTTAAGACAGACTTTAGTCCCCCAGCCCTCTTAAGATAAGGGAATAAAAATGACGATAAACAATTTACCGACATTATTTGAAAATTCTCGCACTGGGTAGGTTCGCTTCGTAATGAAAATATATACTTTTTAATCAACAATAAGTCCAAATTTTACTATATTACCGATCCTGGACAATGAGGACGGATCCACCGCTTACCCACGACTGATTCAATAAGCTCAAGGCTCCCATCTCGGTCCTACTCATTCTCCGCCTGGATGGCATTTTTTAATGCTACTAAGCAGCTGTTAGCGCCACGGATATTGACATGGCGATACCACACAGCTGCCAAAACAAAATTTGCCCTCATTGTCCCCGGTTGGCTCACTTTATTAGTAAATAAATAATATTTACAATACATAACATAAAGATAATATAAAATAATACAATTACCAAGGCCGGGGAGTAGAGAGGAAGTGAAAACATTTCGGACAAATGCATTGAGTTCTCAAATAACGCAATACAGGGTGAATATTATGTTCCAGGCCGATTTTGTTTGGCCGAAATTTTTGCTCGGCAGATATTTGTCAGTTTGCATTTGATAGTCATAGAGAGTAGTTGATTACAATTTATTATGGAATATCTAACGTCATATTTTGATGTAATTTTTATTTATTTATTTACGTGTACTGTGATAATATCATAAAATAGTGTTTAAATATGATTTCACGCATATAGGCACCTCGGCTGGCTCGAATAAAGCGCAATCTGGAAATCCAATTTTCGACCACTTTTTGGAGTACTGGGGCCGCATATCGGCAATAACGCGACGAATCTTGGCTTCCAAATCGTCTATCATCTCTGGTTTATTTGACTAGCGACTTCTAATATCCCTTCTAATATCCCTTCTAATATCACACAATCTTGGAGGCCAATTCACAAGTTCATTACGCGAAATTATGTGCTCATCGAATGTTCCCTTCAATGAATTGATTGTGGCACGTGCCATCTTGTTGAAGCCACAGCACTTCCACATTAATGCCATTCAATTGGGGAACGAAGAAGTCAGTAATCGTGGATCTATAGCGCTCTCCATTGACTGTAACGTTCTGGCCGGCATCATTTGTATATGTGGTGCGAAAACGATCCATGGTTATTCGAATTACTTGCTCGGACGGACGATTATGTCGATAAGTGTCGCGAACTGAACCACAATTTTCGAAATAAATTTGCACAGTTTTCAAGCGTTGTTCTGACGTAAGTCTATTGATGGTGAATGGTGAAGACCAAATCAGCTGTCAGCTGTCAAATTAACTGTCGCTGTAAAAAGTGCTAAAAAGAAACCTCTAGAAAAAACAAGCATTATTAACTAGTAACCCTAACGAAAGTGAGAACGTAGCCAAGCGACGGGACTATTTATGCGCGCAAGTAATATAAAACCGTACTTAGAACGTAAACTGAAAATTTTCTCCCGTACGCGTCGCGGTCGGCGCGCGTTTATAATAATATAATACATGATTAATGGCTTATTATGTAAATTATTTTTAAATGGCCGCCATCGGAGAAGCAAACGTTAGTGAGTTACCGTTGGTAAAACGCGATCTTGGCGATAAATCGTTAAGTTTCACGCATAAAAAATAGTTCATTACAAATAACAACATTATCTCGCACGTTATTTTTGTCGCATTCACACGCGCGCGCGCTGGATACGTTGTTTTAAATATGGAATATGTTTAATGGCTGGCGTCCTGTGGAAAACTATTACGCGCATTACATTTGAAATTAAATTTGTTGTCACATATGTAGAATCGTAGAATCAAATCCGACATTGTGCGTGTCGTGAAGACTGTGTACTTTTGCTAGTATAATGTGATACACGTATCCAAACACGCGCGCGTGGAACCATAGATACCGTCAACTATTTTCACTGTATAGAGACAAATACTCCGACCCGTGATCATGACGTTCGGTTTAATAGCGACAAATACAACTATTTATTATGTATACTGAAAAATATTTAATTGACAGCGACGCCCGACACATGCGCACTAACGTCACCTAGAACCATAGATACCTACTACTATTTATTATATTCAGAATAAATAATTGTGGCTATTTATATCTATCTGTATAACTAATTTTGAGTTATTATTGTAATAGGATACTCTGTCATGTACGCAACTAACTTAGCCCCAGTTCTCGAATAGTGTCATTTTAGGATACATTTCTGACCTAAAATGTTATTTAGTTTCATAACTTTAGTAACAAAAAATGGAGAAAAATGTTTTTTTTTTTTTTTCTACCGAAAAATGACTTTTTGAGTTGTCATTGTGTTGATCTAAGTGTGCGATATGTAGGTAGATGCAAATAAAAAAAACTATAAAAAAATAACTATTATAATTTTCGGATAAATGTGTCCCGCTTGGACTGCAATCTTCATAATCTTGGGGTGTAATTACACAAGCTTTATTATTTTCTATCTCGATGTTCACACGGCGCGAAATATCGAAATCTCTGGCGGTGTTGATTTTGTAAATTGTGTGTAATTGAGCAGAGAAAAGTTTTCGCATTATGGAGTGTTTATTCATCGCTTAACGGTACTGGTTCAGTGGATACGCGCTGACTAATTGGGATATAAACAGATTTTTATCAGTCTTTCTATAATAATTACAAAAATGTTTGATGGATATATATTTTGAAAATATTAGTTTCGTCTGCGTCGTGGGTTACAGCCAAAAAATGGTGAAAAATTCAAGATTGATGTGAAACATTTCGCTGGTAGATGCGCGGCGCGGGAGGAATACGGAGGCAAGGAGGGAAATGAGTAGAAGGTGATTGATGAAATCGGCATTGTGGAGATAGACGTCTTTTGAGTATAATACTGAAAACTTGGAAGACCATAGCTAAAACGGAACAACAAAACCTACAAAAATTTGCTTTATATGTGGTACTATGCGAACGAACTATATTTCAATGTAGAAAAATATAAACAAATAAGTTTCAGTTGAAATAAAAATCAACTCCTCAAACGAGGCTCAAACCCCCGACCACTAGATCACTAGGCTAGTATCGTAACCACAAGACCACAAGCACGCCATATTGTACCTATATTTTAATTTTAATAAACATTATCATTGTCTTTTTTTATAAATATAACATTAATTAACAAATTAGTATTTTCTAATCCCGGGATTGGATTCGCTACTCGTGAACGCACAATCGCCAGTTATTTTTGATAAAATATATTTTTCTAAATATTGCAAAGCTGTGATTGTGTTCGATTGTAAAGATGATTGGAATTTTAGATTTAACTGTTGGAGGTTTATTTTATAGTATACCAGTAATTGTTCGAAGTAATACGAATAATCAGTCACAATCAAACACAATAACGGTTTTATCATCGCTACGCAAAACGTAACTTGATCGAATATTTTTTCGAGTTCAGAATATTAATTTGGCAGGTAGGTACCTACCTACCGAATGATTTTCTAGTTCAGCCCAAAGTTCCTAGGCGAGCAGTGCCCGGTGACTCGTTTCAAAGTGCCACTGAGATCGTGCCGTACCGTACCGTAACGCAGATTTGCCGTTCGCCAGGTGTGTGTGTTAAATTACCCGGTCACCCTCGTTTCTGCGCGCACCTCATTGGTTTTTGCCCGCGTTAAACCCTTTTAGGGCCCACGTTCATCGCCCCGCAAATCTAACTAGGTGAAAGCCTGTCATTATTTTTTTTAAAACTGATGCACAGACCGGTAAATGAATAGACATGAAATAAAACGTACGTATTTATTTCATTCTTATCATAGTGCATGCATAGGCACTCGTACGCTCTAATATAAACAAGATTAATGTATTTTCTTTTACTAAACCTTATCTTTTACATATTTGGTCAGTTTCATTTTAAATCTATTCAATTTTTTCTCCTTTCTTATGTTTTCAGACATTTCATTACAGATCTTCATCGCACTCTACATCAGCGATTTCAGATATTTTGCCTTCTTCCTGAATGGCAGTCTCAGTCTATCCCTTCTTCTCGTGTTCACGTTGATTAGCGTCAATTTTTCGTATAAATTCCGCCGATATTTTCTTATTTACCATTATATTAACCGTTTGAATGCTACGCGTCGCAAAAGCGCTGCGATCGTTTGTATCGGAAATTGCTTAGCACTTAAACGGTTAAAATATTTTTTCTGCTTAGGTCATAATATTAAGATCTTTCAGCATTGCACTGATCAGAGTATATCTATTTTTTCTGAGTATTATTTTCAAAACTTTATTTTGCAACACTGACAATTATTGCATTTCTTCTACATTAGCCAAAAACAAAATTCTGATGCAGCAGTTAATAGAGAGGGGTTTGGAACATTAGTTACGGGACGAGGGGTATTCTACACAAATTCTTGATCGAAATATAAATCAAATAGTTTATGACACATTTATGTGACATTAAAAGTATTCACTCTTCGAAAATTAAATCTTTGTGTAAACAAGACATATTTTTTACATGAAAGCATGTCACATTAATATTCTTACTATTTTCAAACTAAGCTAAACGCTTGTACTATGAAAATAGGACTAACTTTTGTTGGTGTCTTGGAACGAGGCGTGAACCCCCGACCACTATATCACTAGACCAGCGTCTTAACAACTACACCAACAAGCTACTCAACCGACCGGAACAATATCATTATTAAACACTTCATTATTGGAAAGTTGCAATATTTGTGTGGTATTTAAATTCAAATTAAATGTATATGTTAAAAATATATATGTTGTGTTAATGTTTCAATTTTAATGAAAATAATAACTAATTTAATGCTGGTGTCACCTATCGGGTTTTACTCAAAGGTATTTGAGATTCTCCGTAATGTAAAGTGAATTGCTTATAAATGGAAATTGCTTACATTTGAAAAAAGAACTAACATACAGGTTCGAATATTTGTCGTTAACTTACTAGGTTGACATGTTTCCCCGGATTGGAAAAGTTATTGGTTCGAACCCCGGTAGCAACCAAAATATTATTTCGATAAATTGATTATATTTTTTAATTCATACATTTAATTTGTATTTTCTTATTTTACACAGAATTATTTGATAGATACCTGACTTTTGGTATCGAATTAAATTATTATCGAACGCGCTAGTTTTTTTCCCGTACTAAGACGAGAAAACACAATGGTCATTGTCCACGGGATAAGACACGATGAGATAAATCTTAGTTCCATGTACACGTGTTGAGATTTTGATCTAGAGATCAATTTAAGATCGATAGAAAGAGACAAAAACTCAAAAATCCGTTTACACGACGTCGGATTAGAATACCTTCACCTATTTATTCTGAAAAGTTTTTTTTTTATTATCAAAAGATATAGAAATGCGCACTAGGGCTTGCACTATCGGTTTACCGGTAAATCAATCAAAACGCACCATAGGTAATTATTTCATATTGGGAACTCGAGAAAAATCTAGGTAAATGTTTGAACATTGCATTTCAAAATCTGATGACTTGCCGACCAACAAGTATTGAATCAGAACGAGCGTTTTCATCTGCGGGACAAATATGTACAAAATTCAGGTCAAGTCTAAAAGATGAAAGTATTGATATAATTTGATTCTGAAAAATTATTATACTCAATAAATTAATATTTTTTTAATAAATTCAGTATTAACAGTCAGTTGTAATATTATTTTAATTACGAATTTATATTAGACGTATACAAATGTTCATATATGTATGTTTTACACACATCAATAATTTAATGAAATAGAGGACGAAATAGAAATAGAGGACGTCCGCGGAAGACTTGGCACGACCAGTTAAACCAGATAATGGAGGATGGTTCTATTAGAAGCCTCAACAATCGGCGAGCTTGTATGAGAAGATGTACGAATGTGGATGAAGCGAGAATTGTGTGTCAGGACAGAAGAGTGTGGCGCTCTATCCTCTCTGCCTACCCCCACGGAGAAACGGTGCGATGGTAAGTAAGTAAGTAAGTAATAATTTAATGGATAAACTAATAAGTTTATAATATTAACACCTCACAGACAGGTAAACCAAATATTATACAGTCTTAATTCGGTAAATTACCGGTAAACCGGTAATGGGAAGAATTATTTACAATTTACCGGTAATTGTAAATTGACGGTAAATTGCAAACCGTAATGCGCACACGGAACACGTGTCACATCAATATTCTTACTATAATATTTTAAAACAAAGCTTAAACACTTGCGTTATGAAAATAGGACTAACTTGGTGTTCTCCTGGAGCGAGATTCGATCACTAAGCGATTATCTTAACCAATAGACCAATAAGCAAGTGAGACAAACAGAATATATTATAATGCAAACATTAATGGCGTTTTAACTGCTACTGGGGAGGTCAAAATTCACCAGAATTCAAGAACATCAATGGTCAATCAATGATTAACATTTGACATTTGACGTAGGTATAACAGGCGTGAAATGAGGTACAAATAGGTGTGTTATATTCCGGCTATCTACTTTCTTATACTTCTTACTTCATACTATTACTTATATTACTATTACTACCTACTTACTTTACAAGTTATCAAAATAGGTGCAATTTATATAAGTTAAACTCATTCCTTCCTTCATATTATGATTGTATTCGTTTCTGTTTTTACTTTGAGTAACATGTCAGTACAACGAACACTTACTTGGAAGCCACTTACTTGAGATTCCAAGGGTTGGTATTTAGGTTAACCAGTTCAATGAAGTAGTAGTTCAATGAACCCATAAAATCTATTGGGACTAAAATCTTCCCTTAAAACAACAAATGTTTATATTAACTAAGAACAAAGGATTATAGATAATAAAAGGCCCGAAGCCATAGCTAGCTGATCACTTTGTTTTATCGGTCATGGGAAGTTCCTCTTAAATAAATTCATTATTTTCTCTTGCGAAGTGTACGATGGATGCACCTCTCCTTTAAATTCGGTACTACGCTGGTACGAGAAATATAATTAGCGAATCTAGAAGACTCGGTGTGTGCTTAGTGGACTGCGAAAGCCGAGAGTTGTCTCCAAAGCATCTCATGAGGGCATAATTTGTGTCTCAGAGATTGTCTCAAGTTGAAAATCTCACCCGTGGACACGGGCAATTTCTTGGGTTAATTTGGAAAAACACAGCTATGAAAGTAAAAAATTTTGGCCTGAATTCGATAATGTACGCAAATTCGTAAAGAAAAAAAATGGAATTATATTAAACGCAAATTAATAAAACTATTGGAGCTTAAAAATCCGGATTATCGCTGCGTTTTATATACTATACTTGTATTTCAATGGAAATTGACAATTTACTGCGATATAAAACACATCACTTTCAAATTTACCCACAAAAGAAAGTTGAGCTTTTATTTATTTGAAATGGACTCTAGGTACGCACCTACTAACTTAGTTGATTTATTTATAACGTGATATTTTTTCATATTCAGTCAAAAAATTATACAAAGTACCAAACAATAATTACAAAATCAATTTATTCGAAATATTCGAGAAGTATGACTAACGTACGTTAATGGCGAGAATTATCTTAAGGTTGATGTTGTATTTATTTAAATTCGTTTGTAAGTATAGATATTAATAATTTGTAGATTTACTTTAATTGTTTTCTTTGTGCATCGCTCTAAAGACCCTTCTCCAGGCTCGGCGACGACAGGGGGGGACTAGGGAGACAACTACCGAGTTTCCAAATCGCAAGGGGCTCCACACAGTACTATGTAAAATAGTAATTAAGATTCTTTCGCTATGCCTTTAAAATAACAATTACAATTAAATTTAAATTTCAATATATATTTTAAACAATTACAGTTGTTATTATGAGAACACATTCTTATTATGAAGTTGTATTTATTCAGAACATAGGTCTGTGATATTTAATATACTATGTATTAATTAGAAAGATATACATATAAAATCAATTTTATCGAAAAATATTGTTGACGACAAATTTTCGAACCCATTTTTTCAAATGAATACATCTGTCATTCCATTATTTGAAAGCCAAAAATAATGTCGCTGTAGCATAGTTGGATAATGCACCTTCTCCGGTTTGGAAAAGAGGTCCAGGTTCGAATCCCGAATTGTCCTTAGTTTGTGCTTTTGTACCTACTTGATTACTTACACACTTCATTTCGTCATTGCATCTAAAATTTCACAAATACAAAAAGCTAAATGAATACCTAAATAGAGGATTTGAACTGAAACTGAAAATATATAGCTATTTATCGAACTCTGCCAAAAATGTTAACGGTAATTCAGTATTTTCCTTCCTTGGAATCTCGGGATTATATGTATTTATTTAATTCTTAACATAGTGCATACATAAGCACTCCTATATACGCTCTAATATAAACAAGATTAAAGTATTTTCTATTAATAAAACTTACCTTTTAGATATCTGGTCAGTTTCATTTTAAATCTATTCAATTTCTCCTCCTTTCTCGTGTTTTCTGGCATTTCATTAAAGATCTTCATCGCACTATATTTGGCCTTTTTCCTGAATGGCAGTCTCAGTCTATCCCTTCCTCTTGTATTTGCATCGATTTTTCGTGTAAATTCTGCTGATATTTTTTTATTGAGGATTTTGTAAATAAACACCATTATATTCAAATGTATTTTCTGCTTAAAGGTCATCATATTCAGATCTTTCAGCATTGCACTGTTCCGAGTATATTTATTTTTTCTGAGTATTATTTTGCAGCACTGACAATTGTTGCATTTCTTCTTCGTTAGCCAAAAACAAAATGCTCCTACAGTAGTTGGTATGATGATTAATAACAGAGTTGTATATTATTTTACAAGACTCAGTACTAATAAATCTTCTGACCCTTCCCAGAAGTGGGATTTTCTTAGCAATCTTTTTATAGGGTTATGATAATCTGTCGCCGGACCTGCCCTTACCAAAGGGACACCGCTGCCCTTCGGCACCACGAAGCAGGCTGACCTTAGTCATCAGCGTGTCCTCTCTAAAGCGAGACGGACGAAATCGCATTTGCATAACCGGATAGTAACAACGACATGATCGCACGATTCGTTATTGATTGCTCGCCAGTTGAGTAGGGGTGCATTGTGGTATTGTGGGGCTCGACGGGAGATATTCTGTTCTGCACCAATTGTTCAACATCTGAGGGGTTGTTGGTCCATTATGGGTTCAGTTCTCCCTTTGTATTTTAGTGCTTTATTTTTCTGTTCTATGTCGGGAATCCTTCAAATTATATCGGTACGATGAATTATTGCCCGTATTATTTTTCACTTCTATTTATTTTAATTAATAAATTCTCATTATTTTGTATGATGAATGGTGAGTATATAATAATATTTTAATCAGTATTGCATTCGTTATTATTTTCCTTTTAAAAAATATAGTAGATGGAAGTAGGCACAGATTATCAAAAAATGATAATGAATATTAATATTAATATTTTACATTGTGCAATAGATGTCACCCGTGTCTAATATTTATTAAAACTGCTGTTAATAATTCTTAGATATAATTAATTACGCCATAGTAAAATGGTTTTACACAAAATATCGTATTCACTTGAGATTTTAAGTTAATTTTTTATACCTGTCCATATTATTTCGTTTGTTTTAGTTCACTGTGTCCCTCGTGTTTATGCTTTTAATATCATTCTGACGATAATGATATCAATTTAAGATAGCTCTAGGTGTACATATGACTAATATTTTGTTTTTTCTTACTGGTGGTGCACTGTTGAAGCAATAGCCGATTGCTTTTCTGCTGCTGTAAAGTATCGGTTTCTGGAGCTGTCGCTCGGAAGACGTCGATAGGATGAGTGATGAAGAATGCAACTGTTTTGTTTTGTCTGTTTTGTACCGCCTTGCTGGGTGCTTTCAATGAGAGCGAGAATGGAGGCGATGGCCCTTCACAATACCGATCCTCTGGAACTCGTACTAAAGATTCCCACACTTGCGCAGCTTCGGCACGTTACTAGATGAAACGGACACAGCATTAAGTACAATTAAGACTATCGACAGAGAGAGATAGAGAATGATTGATAAGTAGCCGACCGGCAATTATTGAGGTGTATGTGTGAATCAGAATTTAAATCACTTTCCTCTTTAATTTTTCCATAAAATGTGTATATCTCAATAATTATACTCATTCAATAAATAACAGAGATGTCCGCCATACTTTCTCAATCCGGAATGTGTGTAAAAATGGCGGAAGCATTTAAATATGGCAGTTTCTTATTTATTAGTTGGCACTTGGTATTTTAGTCAATTATTTCCGTAAAACACTGCCACGAGCTGGGAAATCAATTCCTCCATGAATTTATTATCATTAGTACTACAGCCTGTCCACGAAAAATAAATAATATTGTAATGTCAATACGTTTATTAGTTATTAGAATAAAACACAGTTTTGTTTGTAAACATCGTGTAAAACGTTTGACCCTACGTCAAACTTTCATGGCACACCGAGTAACGACATATGAACAATATGCGAATAACAAATTTTGTCATTCCCTTGCAATTGACAAAGTTCTCACGTTCAGTCATTTCGCGGCGATTCGGCGAGTACAGGAAAGTAAAAATTAAATTGGTTAATTATTGTACATTACTTATAAAAATCGAAAGGTGATACAAAAGACTGCAATAATTACTTATCACCTGTAAATAACATAATGTTGTGTTATAATATTATGCTATTATAATAATAATATTGTGCTATAATGTGTTATATAAGTTACGCATGCTCGTAATCCGTTCAAACAACGCCTGTTATAGCCTGAAATAGAGCTTTTATGTTAAAATGTTTTTAGGTAATATTACTGGAGTAAAATTCAGATACGCCATCTGAATTTTACTCCAGTAATATTACCTAAAAACATTTTAACATAAAAGCTCTATTTCATTATTAAGGAGAACACATTCTTATTGTGAAGTAGTAATTATTCGGAACATAGGTCTGTGATGTTTTAAATACTAATTAAATGTATTGATTATAAAGATATAAAATCAATTTTATCGAAAAATATTGTTGTTGCGCCACCGGGATTCGAACCTGGATCTCTTTCCTAACCGGGGAAGGTGCATTACCATTTATATCATGGGTGGCCAACCCGTAGCCCGCCGAGTGTCTACCTGTGACCCGCGGAGCGTATGCAAACATTTTTTTCTTTTAGTGTACATTAAACCATCAAAAAAACATTCCAACGTGCGTAGTTCGTATCATATCTCATATATGGAAGTATCTCAGTACATTGATTCAACTATCGTGACAATTTCTTCTATGGTATATTCGTATTCACAACGTTAAGCTGGTTTCAAAAAGCGCGCACGCCACTTTTGCATGGATAGCCGTGGAATAATAAATTTTGTTGTACGGCCCGGTAGAAAATCTAATTTCTAAAATCTGGCCCGGCTGCCGAAAAGGTTGGGCACCCATGATCTATATATTAATACATTTAATTAGTATTTAAAACATCACAGACCTACGTTCCGAATAATTACAACTTCACAATAAGAATGTGTTCTCCTTAATTATATAAGTTGTATCAATGTCCAAGTCGTCAAAAATACTGGCGCTGTAGCATAGTTGGTAATGCACCTTCCCGGATTAGAAAAAGAGATCCAGGTTCGAATTCCAGTAGCGCAACAACAATATTTTTCGATAAAATTGATTTTATATGTATATCTTTATAATTAATACATTTAATTAGTATTTAAAACATTACAGAAGAGATCCAGGTTCGAATCTCGGTAGCACAACAACAATATTTTTCGATACAATTGATTTTATGTGTATATCTTTACAATTAATACATTTAATTACTCTTATTTCGATTTGTCATTCTTACAAGTGACAGTAATAAGTCATATTTATGGAATAAATACACCACATACTGTATTTAAATCAAAAAAACTTTCCGTAGAATAACATTCATAATTTTTTTATTATTTTACAACAGTAAAAAATTCCACATAATTTGATAATATATCGTCTGTAGTAAAATCAGTAGGTTGGAGATACATCTCTGAATAATGGACGACGCCGTCATTGCCGCAATTGAAAAACATTGCTTTGGATGATGATATCAGAACCAGCTAAATTTTCACTTCATTCAGTGACCCGTGCAGCTACGGGTAACAATGCAATTTGTGGCAATTCGGAGGTAGTAGGATACATATTGTCATAAAGTTTTATTTATATATTTATTTTTTATTAATTAATTTATTAACGCCCTAATGGGCTTTTACAAAATAAGTTTGGTATAAAAAATACAAAAAAAACACATATGCAGCTACACAAGTGGCATGGAATATATATATATATGAGTAGAATATAAAAATGTTAATTAAAAAATAAGCAAAACAAACTATAATAATTTAGGTTTGACACAGAATGGCTGAGTATCAAAATCAATTGTATCTTTGACTCAGAACAGCATCAAAAACATCACTCTTATATTTAAACATTGAACATCGGAATGTATCTACAGGACCAAAATCGTTCCCAAGCCCGTGAAGTTTTTGTGTGGGTGCATTCCTATAAAAATTAGTATATGATGAATTTACATGGAACAACGCCGACGACCTGGTACTCCGCGCAGTAACGTGGTGTACAATCAGTTCAGTCAAATTAGGGGCGTCCAGTATGCCATTTACTATTTTAAATAAAAATAATAAATCACTTAAAGTTCTTCACACGGCAAGTCAGTTAAATTAAGAGTGTCCATTAGAAAATCATAATTCAATTGTTCAGCAGGTATACACAGTTTGAAGTTAATAAACCTTAAAAATTTATGCTGAAGTTTTTGCATATCTGCCGATCGTATTCGTGGCTATGGGTGACTAGAATGTTCGATGTCATGTTCTTTATGTGTATTCATAAGAATATTTGGCGGGACGCTGCTGTGCCGTGGCACACCGTTTGAAAGACAAAAGTATTTATGTATACAAAACTGAATAGTTAGATCATTCTAGAAATAAAAAATGTCTAACGAGTCCACCGTATAAAATATCTGGAATATTGGAAAGGATCAATGAGAATTGCAGTAAAATGTTTAGAGAGTTTTTTACTAAAATTTTATTTTATTTGTTTAATTCTTAACATAGTGCATACATAAGCACTCCTATATACGCTCTAATACAAACAAGATTAAAGTATTTTCTTATACTAAAACTTATCTTTTACATATTTGATCAGTTTCATTTTAAATCTATTCAATTTCTCCTCCATTCTTATGTTTTCAGACATTCCATTAAAAAAATTCATCGCACTGTACATCATCGATTTCTAAGATTTGGCCTTCTTTCTAAATAGCAGTCTCAGTCTATCCCTTCCCCTTGTACGATGCTCGTGCTCATGTTGATTTGCATCAATTTTTCGTGTAAATTCCGCTGAAATTTTCTTATTGAGGATTTTGTAACATTATCAAATACTTTAATGTTTATAATGATATAAAGTAGTTAGTAAAAGTGTCAAAGCGAATAGCGCTGATGCACTTGTAGTAGTAGATTAGGCGTTCTATCCGCATGTCTAGTACTCGAGAGTATCGTTCAGTAAAGAATTGGATGAAAAAAATCAAAGGGATCACTTGCAAGAGATCACATTGACAACTAAACATACGATATGCGACGTTTAGTAATTTAATAATATCGTGAATTTTCATAATATTTTCCGAATAAATCTCCTCACCAAAGATATTTGTTTGCCCATGTGATATATGTAAATCTGAATAAATACGACATTTTTCTTGAACACACTCGGTGTTGGCATTTTGTTCTTATAATTTTTTATTGCGCTAAAAACTCTGTATAAATAAACTCGCACATTTTACATATTTCTTGTATAATTCATCACCAAGAAACATTACAGTATTTATTATACGTTCGGATTAAACTTTGAATAAACAGAACGTAGCAATATTTTTTATGTTTCCTGTTATTGCGCGTTTTAATTGTTTCTTGCAGACTTTAAACGCGAGAGTTTTAAATTAGTGTTTTCGATCTTTTGTGTACAGTTTTTTGGGCTAGTCTGCCGTTCTGGCCGACATCGGGCCTGATGATGGACCCTGCAGTTCGATTGTCAGGGGCATGATTAGCGTAAAAAACTGTACACAGGAGATTCTGAACCGTGAATATTTTTAGTGTATTAATTTTTTTTAAATGTGATCCCTCCACTCTTCTTTAAATTTCCCCCTCAAATAAAAATAATCGACCAAACAAATTTTGATCTCGTATTTACTCTTTACAATGGTGGTATTTATATATATACATATTTAACACTTTTTAAAGATTCACATAAGATTTTTATTCTTATTAGAATCTTATGTATATATAATATCATAATCAATCGTTTTATATCAAGTATTGGATGAAGGCCTCCCAAAGTGTCGCAATCGTTGCCACGTTCACAATTTGATGATTTCGTCAGTCCAGCGGGTTTTTGGGCGGTATGTCGGATTCTTAATTCCCCTCGAGTACCATTGAATGACTACATTTGTTCACCGATTGTCCGCCCTTCGAGCGATGTGGCCTGCCCATTGTCGTTTTCAATTAAATTAACTACTCTTGTATGTTCTCTTATCCACATTTTTCTTTGCCTTTTTAAATCTCTCTTTTGATGAGAGTTCATGTTTCACAGGCTGTTCAAGCTGGGTTTCAATGTGTCTCAAATGTCTTTTTCATTTTGGTTCATTCGCTGCTCTTACGCAATGAGTGCGGGGGGTATGCTGATCCCTAGCCGCGTCCTTGGGATTTCAGTCGCTATGGAGCGTGTCCTTACCAATTGTTTTTTAAATTTTCTCTGGAAAATTGATATCCCGACGAGGTGACATAAACTGGCCTCCGCGTAGCCCCGACTTGATACCATTTGACTCTTTCCTTTGGGGCTATCTTAAATCAAACGTATGCGGTAACTATCCTCCCTCCCTGGACCAATTAAAAGAAAATATCCGAGAAGAAATGGCAGCGATAGGAGAATACGTGCCGAGGAGTTCTCAGAAATTTTGCCTCCCGTTTAGAAGAGTGCCACCGAAATAACGGATCACATTTAGAATACAGAATAAATTCTCAGAAAGTGTACTTAAATGCAAAATAATCATTTTTTTTATTAAACCCATCTATTATTTTATTACTGAACTTTTACTATGAAAAAAGAGTCTTGAGGCACCTTGTCATCACCGCCCGGCGTTATTGATACCGGTACGTGAAATCAAACACCTAGTCTCCCAGTGCCGACGCCTCGTGGCAATACTAATGCGGCTGGCAAGCGTCTAGGCAGCCGTCTCTCGTCCCAACAACAGTTACAGAAATCGCTTCCGTAAACTATTCACTCGTAATAATTTTGACTGTGCCTGATATTAAATCAAGTGACAGTTATTTATTCCTTCACAGAACACTTATTAGACACAACACATACGCTATTCATCCTGCGATTGTCAATCGGACGTGTGAGTGATGGGGGCATCCACCACTCACATATTAAGCGGTCTCATAATTCAAAATATCACTTGCGTAATCCTTCTGATTCCCATCACAACGCATACCTATAGCATCTTATTATATTATTTATATAACACGTCTATACATTTACATTCAAATTAATTATGTTTTTGATAAAAAAATAAATATAAAACGTTCCGGTTCATTAAGTTTTACATTTCGAGCCCTGAACAAGACAATATCTATATTTGCATTATTATTGTAAATATATAAATAAATATGTAAATATATATCTTCGTGTCAGTGAAGCCAAAATAATAATCTTTCATTAATAATTATGTTGTTCGTTGCTCGCTTTTAATTGAGTAATAAATTTAATTTAGTCAAGTGATTCCACTATTTTTTCTCCGCGCGAAAGAATTATAATATTAATAAATCTTGTTGTTTTATTACCTTACCTATATTACATCAGAAAATGAAATGTACGAAAAATTCAATTATCCATTTTTCGCGAGCTTGTGAGATGGCTGCTGCTATTATTTTATTGTTTTAATACAGAAATAATTAGATATGTAATTAATATAATGCGATTTTGGAACAATTAAGGATCCAAGATACGCCCGAGTCCGTGATCCAAGGATAATGGACCTAGAGAAGCTAATGGTTACTGGATAGTAAGAATGCTAGAGAAGAAAGAGATGGACCAATCGATGACGCTATCCAGTTGTTATCCAAAATAGAGACTCCAAAAAAAAGACCCTTCCTACGTAAAGCATCGTAAGTAAAAAATGAAATTTTTAATCATTCTAATATATTGGACGTATTTGATATATTTTTAATTGAATGGCTGTAATTTTTTATATATTATGTATATTAGTAGCTGCATCATAAAATACTATATATATATTTATAATATGCCACGTAAATAAGTCTCCAAACACATACGAAATACTAGAATGATTAAAAACGTCATTTTTTACTTTCGATATTTTTCGTAGGATGGTTCAAAATTGTGGACGATAATCGTCAAGGATACAGACGTCAGAATCCGCAGTGTTGAGAGAACCGACCGAAGGAGAAATATATTTTTTATTTGTTTGATATTAACCACGCCATGTTGCACTGTTACAATGCAACGTAGCGTGGAGTGCAGACCTAATTTATAATGAGACGAATATTGTTTTATATAAGGATTTATTCGGGTATGGGTGACTCGCTGGAGCTCCTTAGGTGGGTTCGTGTTTTGCAACTCCGTTAGTCTATCTATGTAAGTGTGACTCAATCATTTTTGTTTCTCGTCCACTGTCCCTCTTTTGGGAGTGTTTTTGATGAATAGATCCCTGAGTGTCTGCCTTGAGCTACTGCACCTTAATTTTCCATCTCTATGTAAAACTATGTTCTATGAATTTATTTTAAATGATTTTTTTTATAAATAAATAAATACAGCACTTAAGGGATGCTGGAGGGTTTAAATTTTAAATTTTAATTGCTAACGTTTTGTTTATACTTAAATACGTAATTTAATTAAAGTCGCGTATTTTTATTATCTTCTAAACCGGTCCCGGGAAAAGGTGGGTCCCCCCCCCCTAGCTGTCTTTACTATAGCATGGATTAAATTAGTGTAAAAAATGCTACCCTGGCGGCAAATGAGAAAGATGGACCTTCTCCCTCTTTAGACCACGTCCAGTCAGCTACTTCTTAAAATACTTTTTGTGTTGTATATGCACCGAACTCTGGGGCACAGCCCAAGGGTCAGCTTATGAATATTGGCCTATGATTACTTCCACTCCAGTACCTTCGGTTGAGTATTTTCCCAATTCAGCTGATCATTCATCTGACTATATTTTATACTTTGATGTCTTCATTTCTAACACTATCCCCCAAATAATACTCCAATCAATAGTCATTTCTATGCTTTGCAAAGTTTTTCGGCTAATTTTGTATTATTTATATAATGTATTTTACTCACGACGATATAGTTCCATGTTTACATTATTAAACTCTAATTAAAAATAAACATTAATACACGTATTTCAATAAGTATCTGTTGGCATTTTCAAACAGCGAATAAATTAAAAACCAATAGATTTATGGCACGTAGTCACGAGAGAGGATAATCATTAAGAAATTGATTGTATTAATGTTTTCAACGAGTTGATTAAAAAATTCAAAGAAATTACTGTTTGACAAACAAGCTTAGCATTCCCTAATTATAAGAATTTAGATGATATAATAACTTTGTTTATCATATAATTGTGAAAAGTCACACAAATTTATACATAACTATGTGTAAGGCAGTTTCTTAGAATTGGTAAGTCGCTGGATGCGGAACCCGTACAGGGAGACCAGCAAATTAATCCAATCCTTCATAGCATAAGCATTTAGCTTAGTTTGAAAAATAGAAATATTTTTAATATACCATATACGTCGTGTATTCATCTCTATTTTTTGTATTACTTATGCAGAGGCATATCTCGCTTTACGGCGTTTTGAAATTATTAATTCATAATTATTATTTTCAGAGTTGCGTTGCTCTTACGGCGCAGTTTTGACGCTGCGGCGCACATCACGTGACTCTATAGAAGTCACGTGATGTGCGCATCGATCCACGAATCCCGCGCTCGGTTTGTTTACATACAAAATAAGCGCACCTCGTGTCTCTTGTATGTACAAGTATATTAGTTAGTTGGCTATTATGATTCTCGCGTGCGACTCTCTGACGTTCGACGACTTTTTTCGTTCCGCTTCGTTCACCCATATTTTCTTGGTCATTCTATCCTCTTTCTCACATCCACATTATTTCCTTATTTTGAAATTTCTAACATCATCTACCAATCTGTTCCCACACATCATTCTCAACGGAATATGATTTTCATTTTGTTATACAACAAATGTTACTAACTTTATCCATTCAATACACCAGTAAAAATCTTTTTTTTTTCGCATTTATCACTTGAAACGATCGCGTGATATTTCACTTAATGTACACCTTGTTGTACTCGAAACACGAGATGACAGTAAATGTATTTTAATTTGTTTTATAAAAAAAAAAAAAACAAATATTATTCCAATATGTCCATGTCCAAGAACACACAATTACTGGATTTTCACCTACAAAGGCATTGTTATTAAACACATAATAAATATCTCATAGAGAAGAAGCTATTTTTTAGTACATTTAATGGAAATATATGAAATTATGGGTAATTACAGGACTTACGACCTGTATTCGGCTGGCTTAAGTGATCACTTTATACAAATATAACGTTCACCATTCTCACCCATTAATCAATCTCCATATCTATCAAATTTTTGATATATATATTATATCTTTCATATGTTTCCATTAATATAATAAAAAATAGCTTCGTCTCTATAAGATATCTATTATTTTATTAAGGAGAACGCATTCTTATTGTGAAGTTGTAATTATTCAGAACATACGGTCTGTGATGTTTTAAATACTAATTTAATGTATTAATTATAAATATATACATATAAAATCAATTTTGTCGAAAAATATTGTTTTTGCGCTACTGGATCCGGAGAAGTACACTACCGATTGTGTTATAGCGCCAGTATTTTTCATGACAAATTTTCGAGCCTGTATGTTACACTTTTTCAAATTAATACATTTGTCGTTCCATTATTTGAAAGCCATTTACTTTGTATTGCAGACTCCAGAATTATCAATTCATTTTTATTCAATTTTGGACACATTGATACAACTTATATTCTTATTGTGAAGTTGTAATTATTCGGAACATAGGTCTGTGATGTTTTAAATACTAATTTAATGTATTCATTATAAAGATATACATATAAAATCAATTTTGTCGATAAATATTGTTTTTGCGCTACCGGGATTCGAACCCGATGTATTAATTTGAATAGGTGTAACATATAGGTTCTAAAATTTGTCATAAAAATACGGGCGCTATAACACAATTGGTAGTGTACTTCCCCGAATTGGAAATAGAGATCCATGTTCGAATCCCGGTAGCGCAAAAACAATATTTTTCGACAAAATTGATTTTATATAATAATAATAATGATGATGGATAATTTGTATAGCGCCATTTTCGTAAAAACTTTCACCTCAAGGGCGCTTTACACATAAACTGTTAATAGTTTTACAATTTTTTTTTTTTTTAAATTAATAATCGTTATTTTTACTTATAGAAATGATTTTTTGAAAAGGTGCGTTTTTAGTTTTTTCTTAAATAAAGTCTCTGGTGCACTGTTCCTTATAACGGAAGGCAAAGAGTTCCACGCTTTTGGGCCCGCAACCGCAAATGCCCGCTCACTAAATTTAGACTTCTGGCAACGGTCGGTCGGTTCTACAACCCTTCCTGCAGCTAAAGTAGAGGCTGACCTGAGAGTTTGACGTCTACCATTCAAATTGTCTGGGATACAAAGTTCTTGAAGATACAGAGGCGCCATGTTGTGTGTCGCCTTGTACATCAACCAGCACAATTTAAATTCAACTCTTTCAGGGAATCGGAGCCAATGTAGCTGATGTAAAAGGGATGTTATATGAGAGAATTTGGAAACTCCATATATTATCCGTGCAGCCGCATTTAGAATAGATTGCAATCTAACCAGCTGAAACATTGCATTTAATTAGTATTTATCTATTATTTGTTTAATATAATTCCAATTGTTAAGTTGATTTGCTTTTATAGCACATATTTCAAAATTGGAATACTTACGTATCAACAATACATATTTGTTTTATTTCATTTTCGGCTTCGTTATGCAAATTATTATATAATAAAATGCCCTAGAAAGTGTAAAAATACTATCATTCTCTTTACGGTGATGTATACTTAATGCCGGTGGCCTGGAACGTAACCCGGTGTATTAGTGAGGTATGCAGTAGATAATTTAAAAAATCTTAAAATACTGCCTGAAATTATAACACAACATTCCTCTTTTTCACACTTTGTTACGTCGCGGTGTTCATCGCGGCGATCATTCAGCATTGGCAGTTCCTCAAAGTGACGTAAAAGCGCGATCTGCCATCGTCAGACGCGCACGGCATCGTTCGTGCGGCTCCAATCCGATCAGCGGGCAAAAACCATGCGGGTTGAGAAAATGTTGCATTAAAAAGTACAGGAATTTATTATTCATACGAGGCGTCGAGGAAGTCAGCCATTTCGAAACGAGCGTTCCTGCTTTCTTTTCTAGAATGTTCCACCGCCGCGAGTTTCTATTGGCTGGTAATTAACCGCACTCCAGTGGCATTCATCACTCATCACGTCAAATTCTCTCCGAGGCGTCTCTGTCTCTTTGGGCGGTGGACTCCAATCTTCCTTCACACTGTGTGCCTAAATAATATTTTATGAAATTTTAAGGACCGATGCCATTATGTGTGTGCTAGGGCAGGGCCTGGGTTGACTGCATTTCTAGTGGAAGACGTTTTAATGCATAAATAAGTCAATGTAACTATCAAGAAAAGCTGAATACTTCAGACACATTCTCCGCAATGAAAATGATATTTTATCACTCAGTATGCATATGTTGGGCATACTATATACGGCGAGACGCGCGAATGTCTCCATTCAGCTGGAACTGAAGATCAAGGACAGACTCAACCTGCAGTCTGAGACAAATCCTTCAATTTTTTGGACAAAAGATAGCTCGGAGAAGCTTGTTGCGGTGGCCCACGTCGAAGGACGAAGAGCAAGAGGAAGATTCCTCACACGTTGGACCGATCAAGAGGAAAAGGCAACAGATACTTCTCTGGAAAAAGTGGAGGAGCATTCAAGATGTCGATAGTTCGTGGAGATCATCGTCCGCAGTCACGAGGGACCGATAAAGATAAAGATTCAGGGGAAGATAGAAGGCAGCAGAGGCGTAAGTAGAAAGATTATCTTGGCTATGTAACCTCAGAAAGTGGTTCAATGTCTAATGTGTTGATGACCTTATACAGAATAAATCAAAATACAGCAACATGGTGGTACATGAAGAAGTCTTGTTAAAAATTGTTTGCGCGCTATTTTTTTTTGTGTGTGCCATGATGCCATATCGTGTGCGTGCGCACACCCCCACACCTTGGAACACATCTCGGAGCGTTGTGATTTTTTTTTGCTGTGAAACTTCCTAGATAGAGTAAACCATCGACAAACGAAATCTTCGTTCACATCAATCGCCAATAACTTTTCTGTTTATGATCTCATATGAATAAAACTCTTATCGACATTTCAGCAACAAATCAAAGATGCCGTCTTAATATCTCAGTATTATGAATAGCCCCTGAAACGACATCAACCTAACGGAGTTCACAAGCGGCAGCTCCATTATTCAATCGTGAACTGGACACTGAAACAATGCTGAAGTGACCTGAAGTATTTGAGAGGTGGATCTACAGTCGGCTTCTAAAAATAAGCCGTATTGATAGGGTTACAAATTATAATGTGATGAAGTCATTAGAAGAAGATTTAGTTTTTGTTCTTTGATATTTTTATCTTTATATCTGTATATATTTTTACATTTATATCGGGGTGAATTTGAATTAATTTTAGAGTTTATTGTATTCGTTTTTACGCGATTCCGCATAGCGCAAATGCTGAATTAATCGCGTTAGACGAGATTTTCCGGTACACTATGTTTAAAAAAATATTACATTCAATTAATTCGTTTTCTTTTGCAATCCGTGCGTTGTGTATCAGTTTTCTGCGAATGATATTTGTCGAATTAATGAAACGCGCAGATTCTTGGATTAAATCCAAGTCTGGCTTCACACATCTTATCAGAACCATCTGCAGACAATATAATCCTATTAGAATACGAGATTTGCTGGCCGTTTTAACCATATTTGCATAGTAGGTACATCGTACCGTGCGGAATATCACCGTCTTCGTATTATAATTTACGCCATTTTTATGATGTAAATTGGAGAATTTCTGAGTACTATTTATAGAGAGAACTATCTACTATCAATCTTTCTCTCTTTTGTCTCAAATGTTATTTATTTTCTTTTTAGACCTTGTTTTATCTACAGAAATATATTTTTTCACAGTTTTAACCTTTACCATACCATGATATAAAATACCCGAACGCAGCCATGCTGTCAACTCGTGTTAGCGCAAATAACTGTTAGAAAAAATGTTTTTGTTAGCTTAAATGGCTTTAATGGCATGAATTTATTCTAAATATTGAGCATTCAATTTTGTAAAAATGATTAATAACATAATTTAGAGCATTCATTAAGTCCTGTACAATGTGTCCTTCCTTCTTATCTCTCTTCATTTAATTAGTGAGAAAGAAACAATTATATTTGTGTGTTTGTTGTTCTTTTCACTGTGAAAATAGTGTCTTTCATATCACAAATTGTATTAATTTTACAACGGATTGAATGGAAAAAATAATTGTTTTTGAACGATTCCCTTTTCATAATTGGTTTTTCACTAGTCATTCCTAAGCGCTAATATTTTCTTTAGGATTATCTAAAATATGGATTTTATGTTGCATGTATTTACCGAAATTTTACAGGTTTAATTATGATAATAGAGCTGTGTTACTGCATGGTTTGGGAAGGGTTAAAACAGCCTAAAAGTATTAACCGTGTGCACGCATATTTCGAACAAAAATATTCTATAATCGTCTGGAACATTGTCATTTGTAAAAATGTAAATGTTGCGCCCTGGACGACCATTTAAAAAAAAAAAATTAATCAACTAAGCTCTACGTATTCAATCTAGAGAGATACCTACATGACATTTTTCAAAAATTTCAAATTTTCAAATATATTCTCTCTCTCTCTCTCTCCCTCTCCCTCTAGTATATTGTCATGGATGTCATCCCAGTCCCGCAGCCGTAGCTGCCTTGACAGTCCCTCCCATTTTACCAGGTTTTCTGCTGTATACACAAGTCTGATGATCCTACCATTTATTTAATTTGATCCATCTAAAGGGGCCCATCCTTTCCCGGTCCGTTACGGTAGTTTTGCACTCCCGAATCGGTTCCATTCAGCAAGATAACACCTATTGTGGTGGTCCATCAACAGTGATGTGATGGTCAACCACAACTATCAAAAGTGACGGCAATTGATAGAAAGCGTCATCAGCCACTCTCCACTGCTGGACAGACCTACTAGTCTTCAGTTATTCTCATCCATCATTTTAATGTTGGCTCCCAACACTTCTACCAGTGCAAGGCCTCCTCTTTAGGATTTTCTTCGAAACATCTTCTCGAACGTTCTGTTAACCCCTCAGACTGTTGAAGATCAAGAAACGTTAAACCACGACGTGTGTTCGAATTATCTATAATTATATTACGCTACAAACGCCGGTAGTACTGGTACACTATCTGTAATTCTACCAAGTAAAATGAGTACAGTCAACATGTTGCCTGGCCGTGACGATCGGCAGTACGGTAGCACCACAATCGCCCTTCGGATAGGAAACGTGACGAATGTGTCACAGCCGAAACGATACATTTCTTATTTAAATCATTTTAAGATTTGGTATATATTTGAGTTAATTGACCACAATCCTTTTTTATAACAAATTATATTTTCAACATTCAAAAATAGGTTTTACGGAAACACTGGCAGTAGCCGCGCAGCGGCTGCTATTGGGCGTGAAACGGCTATAATAGTCGCCCCCAGGACTTAGCAATAACTTTCTGATATTTAACGTTGAATATGAATTAAAATACTAAAACTATCGCTGGTTGGGCAATATTAACCCTTCTCAATATTCTCCGACTCCATATCTTCGCAAATAACGTCTGAAATTTTTTATTTTATTTCCATCAACACCCTTATGGGCTTTTACATAAGAATAAAATATATATATATATATAAATATAATAGTACATTTTTAATTAGCATTTCAATATAACAGTTTAAATTTATCATAAAAAAAATAAAAATTAAGTAAAATTTATATACAAATATTTCTTCAGTTCAGGTATGCTCCTGCAACGAAATTCAACTTGTTAGCAAGCCGATGCATCCGCGATGTTGGAGAGTTAATAGCATCATTATTTCAATGTGTACCTACAATTGGAAGTTCATTACAAATACCTGAACTACTGTCCGTCACGCGGTCACGCTTGAAGCCTAAACTTTATTACAACAATGTAGTCTGGTTTTGATACATAAAAAATTGACACTGATATGTTTACGGATACATGAGAATTATAGTTTTCAATTAAAGATTGCAAAAATCACACACTTATAATTCGCAAAAAATTCTCTTTCATTGCAAAAACTGATTCGTTTTTTTGGTTACTTGCAAGTTTTTGACCATGAAGCGTTGCCAAGGTCCGACCTCGTGTGAACGCTGCTTTTTTTTTCTCGCCTTTGTTATAATTAATATTGGGTTTTAACGTGAGATTAAATTGGACGCTAATTATATTTTTCAACTCATCTCCGAGATCTTGCTGATATTTTTGATTTGTTGATCAAAGAACCATTACATCTCGCGTGGATTCTTCCTTCTCGAATTATTTTCTAAAGATAAATCTGCCCTATCAAGTTTTCCCAAAATTTTTAATAGTGTGTTAACTTGTTCAAAGGTTTAACCATTTTAATTCTTCCACGGCACTACATCCCAGAGATTTGGCCTCAACAAGTGCTCTCCACTGACTCCTATACTTGGCCGTTCTCAGACTCTCCCATCCTGCTCCAGTCCTCTTCCACACAGTCAGCCCACCTCTTCTTTGGCCCGTCTCTAGGTCGCTTCCACTGATCTTCGGTGTCCTATCATCTGGCATTTTTTCAACACAGCCAGCCCATCGCAGTCTGCGAAACATGCAGAATCTTACAATCTCTTCTTGCTCAATTAAGTTTTCGATCCCATCATTAATTTTTATTCTGTAAATTCTAGTTTCTAGTTTAGGTCTATCAATCTTTCATAACACTATTCGCTTGTGCTATGAAAATAGGTCTAAATTGCTGGTCTCCCGGAACAAGGTGTGAATCCTAGACCACTAGATCACTAGCTCAGCGTTTTAACCATTAGACCAACAAGTAAGGATGTAACAGTCCTAATCCACAATAATTTTTATAAATTACTAGTCAAAAATGTAAACTACCTATTTCAAAATAAATTCCTCAATTAATATTTTAAAGAAATCCTTGCTTCAGGCCCTAAATCTACCAAAAAATACTCCGCCCTCTCGAAATTTGTTTTTGTATTCAAGCAATAAAATATTTCAATTTATCGAAATAATCGTACTTAGAAAATTCTCATATCTCTGACATGACTGATATTAGACACAAGCAGTTAGAACATTTTCGACTCACATTTTTAATGTATTAAATAAAAAATAGATTCAATTAATAAAGCCAATTAATTTTTAATTTGGACATCACGTAGGTACTAGTATAATTTGTTAGATGTAAAACTTAAACGATTATAATTTGTGATGTCGAAAAATTTATAAATAAATAAATAAATAAATAAAATTCGTCTACATACAGTTTATTAGATTACTATGTAAATGTTTTATTTTGTTATCAGATTCAACGTTCTAAAAATACCTGATATCTCTTCCAAGAATTTTAGCAACGACTATACAGAATGAACAAACAGTATGGCTATAAAATTAATTCACACACCACATACTGTTTACTAAGCTTAATTTTTTATTAGTGTATATTTCCGGCAATGCTACTATAGTCGTGTGTCAATTATAATTAAAAATGTATACACGTGGCGATAAAGAACTATATTTATTTAAAACTTCAATATTTCAGGTGTTCCTGCTCACTTCACTAGATCAGAATTTTCTCTGTATCATTTACATTTGTATTATTTGCAATAGGTTGGTTACAATGGCACAAAAGTGGCAATAACTAGATTATTAAGGCTGTTGTAATACGTGGGTATTGAACGTGACATACGTGCCAATTATTACGAAAGTGGTTTCTTTCGTTTCGAGATATTTAAAGGTTCGCGTTTAAATTGATTAAAAAATATTTTTATATTACACAACACAATGTTTCAAAATGTATTTAGTCTACTAGATTTATAATGTAGCTTATGAGGACGTGAAAAATTTTCAGATTGAAATGACTTATTCTATTATCAAAATAAACACTAGGAGAATAGCGTTGAACGTCGTAACAATATACTGATCATAACATTTCAAATTTTTCACAATTGAGAAACTCTTTTTTTTCAATCTCTTGACTTAGACCACTTTCGTAATAACGGACAAAAAATATAAATACTGTGAAGTAGAGTATAGAGTAAGTAGAGTCATGGATACGCTTGTTACAAAAACTCAAACAATAAGAACCAACTTATCCACCAGTCACCTCATATTAATCAAAAATATCTCCGAATGCTCTCGACCCCCCTCTATTAGCCATCTGGCTAACCAAACCTCTCTCTCTCTTTCTCTCAAAGAGTACAAAAAATTGTATCTTAATTAATAAAGTTATTACATCTGAAATGAAAACTAAATACGGTCAATTATCATCTCTTACTCTTTCTATACCTGATACGAGGAATTAACATTAAAAAAAAAATTATACCGACGTAGTTAATAAATCTAGGCAATAAGAATTATAAAGTATTTCCCAATATTCGTAGACGTACTGACAAATTTAGATGTGGATTCTTTTTAAGACTGAATTAGTCATTTTTCCATATTTTTCATTTTTGTATATCTTCATATGCATGCAACATTCTAATGACTCATGTATTTAATAAATAAATAAAATATATAGTTCCTTTTACGTATGTATAAAAATAATATAAGTAGGGCGGACATGGGGTTTATTTAATGATCTATTGCATAAATTATACATGTATTAATTTTTTATAGTGATTCTCATAGATTAAAGTCATGCCGAATATTCCGCCATTAATTAAAAGCCATTATCCGACAATGCACCAATAATGACTGAAGGTGTTGACGATGATATTGTATTATCATCACATTTATATATTCGTAATCACGGCTACCATATGGCCACACAACGGTCGTAACATAGTTGCCCGCAGAGCCTAGATTGCATTCTGCTACTTGTAAATTAACTAGATACTTTGTACCACGGAATCACACTTAACCTTTTAATTGGCAACTCTATTTGAAATGGAAGACACCACATAGGGTAAGACTAGACTTTAACGATCTTGACTTTTCTATCAAACGCTGGGACCTGACGTTCATAATGATTTGACTGATGACAGACCTGAAAATGATTTAAAAATATAACTATAATCCCTGCAAGTTTGCAAGGTCGAAAAGTGCGTGTTAACACGCATACAGTTTGGCGTGACATACAAAGTTTGGCTTGTTAACGCGCTCGTGGCATTTAAAAGATTAAAAGTCGTAAATAACAAATATGTCATTTTTAGTTGTTTTATAATAGTGGGTTTTTATCATGTTTTTAAAACACTTTTAAGCGGCAGCAAATTTTAATATACTGTACTCAATATAACATATTACAATACTATATAGTACATACTCAGTATAGTATATACTCAATAAAATATAATATAATAGTATATAGAAGAATTATTGTCACTTAAAATGTGTATCAAAAATATTTGAAATACTGGAAAACCTGAAAATGACCTATTTGTTAAGATAATTTTCGATAGGAGGGATTGAAGATATTTTTTTTCTAGATAATAGCCGGTGAATACAATATTGTAAAATCTATAAAATAAATCATTTAGATCACCACGTGACCAAAGTAGTATTGTTAACTTTTTTTTATATAAAGGTTCATTTTAATATTCGATTCCCACGCAGAAAATGGGTCAAAATATTCGGAGCTGCATTGTATGCTCGGTTCACACGAAATTATATAATCCTCGGGGGAATGTCATAGACCTGTCGAATATATTTATATTCCTTTTCTTGGAATCCAGGTAGTCAAGTCCAGTAGCCGATGTTTCGTATCATCGGTCTCGAGAAATTTCGCGCGAAGAATCTTAAATCACTGCATTGAAATGCAATAAGAACCTTATTTACGTATTAGAACAATCCTTACATTATTTATAGCGTCATTCGAATATTTTTTTAAACTTAAAAGTCTATTTTGTATGCAGAATAATGATAGCAAACCGGTATTTAAACCTTTATTTATTTTTTAATTTTTGAATAACAAACAGTACATAATATAATATATAATATGACCAGTGAATTTGAACAAAGTAAAAATATAAAATAAACCAAAAAATAGTACGTACTAAACACATTGATAAACAAAAAATGTTTTAATACTGTATAGAGCGGAAATAGTGGGAATGGGATGCAATAAAAAAATTTCTTCCTTGAAAATTAAAAAGATATATACATAACATATATATATTCATATACTCATATACAGAGTGTACAATACTTTATGGGTGGGTACCTGACTAAATTACGAGTCGAAAATGTTCAAGTTATATGTGCCTTATCTAAACCATGTCACAAATATAAGCATTTAAAAAAAAATCTTAAATATGCGATTATTTCGATTAAGTGAAATATTTTATTGAATACAAAAAATTAAAGTTAATCAAATTTTGAACGGCTAGACTATTTTTTGTTAGATGATTTAGGACCAGTAGCAAAGATATAGATTAATAATTGAACAATTTCGTAGAACGTAAACTTCAAGCTAAACACGATTTTGTAAAAAATTCAAACAGTAATATTTTCCGTAACAGTGCAAAATTTGCACATATTCCTTCAACATTTTCGACTCGTAATTTAGTTAGGTATCCACCCATAAAATATTGTGGACTAGGTCTGTTGCACCCTGTATATACATACGCTTACATATACAAATTATATCCATAATTATTAATAAGTAACCATTATTTAATTTTGAAGGGAAACAATTTATCGTTGAAAATGTCAAAGTAATTTATGATATCATATTTTGACATGGAGCGAGTTATAAAACAATTTTTAAAATAATTAGTTTCGATAAACAAAATTGTTTCAACGCCTTGGGTATTTGGGGCAGTTTAAAGCTATTTGCTTTAATATGTTATTGTGATTGTGATTTATCTGAGATTTAACTTCAATCAATCACAATCGAACAGTCACGACAAAACTAAACGAAACTAAATTCATGAACATTGGAAATAAAAGAATACCAATCACACAAAAAATTATCATAGATGGTAAAATTCTGAAGGAAGTGAATTGAAATAATATATTCGGGAGTCATAATAGATTCAAAATTGAATTTATCGCAAAATACAAGATACGTGACTAAAAAGATTGCTAAGAAAATCTCACTTCCGAGAAGGATCAGAAGATTTATTAGTACTGAGTCTTATAAAATAATATACAACTCTGTTATTAATCATCACACCAACTACTGTAGCAGCATTTTGTTTTTGGCTAACGAAGAAGAAATGCAACAATTGTCAGTGCTGCAAAATAATACTCAGAAAAAATAGATATACTCGGAACAGTGCAATGCTGAAAGATCTGAATATGATGACCTTTAAGCAGAAAATATATTTTAACATAATGGTGTTTATTTACAAAATCCTCAATAAGAAAATATCAGCGGAATTTTCATGAAAAATCGATGCAAATCAACACGAGCATCGTTCAAGAGGAAGGGATAGACTGAGACTGCCATTCAGAAAGAAGGCCAAATTTCATAAATCGCTAATATATAGTGCGATGAAGATCTTTAATGAAATTCCAGAAAACATAAGAAAGGAGAAGTAATTGAATAGATTTAAAATGAAACTGACCAAATACGTAAAGATAAGTTTTAGTAAAAGAAAATACTTTAATCTTGTTTATATTAGAGCGAGTATAGGAGTGCTTATGTATGCACTATGTTAATAATTAAATAAATAAATAAATAACGTTTAGTTCATCACTAGCTGTAACTGTCACAAGATGCGTTCCGACTGCCGCCAAATTTCCAATACTTATTTCATACAAAGTTTCATCCATACATGCTCCCCATCTTGCCGATCTCAGGGCTGCCATCAGAGCATAGTTTGTGTCATCAGTGTTTATCTGGTGCAAGCGGCGCTCTCGTGGAAAGCCGGTTCCCTGACCAGAGAATGACAGCGCCTACAAAATAGCTACATATACAACAATGGCCGTGACTGAAGTAGTTATATATGTAATATTTATATTTTGTGTGTATATATGTGGGAACTTTTTACTTTTTGTTAACTTTTTAATTTTTTTTTTTTTTTGAATTTATTAATATTTTCCTTGGTTTTCTTTTTTACAGCATATTTATTTAATAACCTTTAATGTATAACTTAATATGTATTATCTTTATGGCGAATCAGGTTAAAAAAAAACCTGATCACGCTGGAATAAACACATTATTATTATTATTATCATTATTATCATTATTACCATTATCATTATTATCATTATTATCATTATTATCATTATTACCATTATTATTATTATAGGCTGTTGCACTTAGAAGCGTGTAGTAACCAAATAAATGTGAATCTATTCGCATTTTACACGTATTCATGTGATTCATTACCGATTGTACTTGATTTTCTTTATGAATTTATTTTTATTTCTTTGCATACGCCTGACTGAAAGATCAGTACAAACCTATTGTTGTCATTTACCTATCCGTGACATAATTGAAATGGCACAATACATCTTAAAACCGTTTACGCTTTACTCATTCAATACGCGACACGGTGTACGATATTTGCAAGTGTTTTTGCGACAAATAAAATTGTGTCTCCGAGACAATGCCAATTGTTACGGATATTCGCCAAGTGTTTTTTGTCAAATTCGCTCGTAACAAACGAACAATACCTCGCGTAAATTATCTAGTATCCGCTGACTGCAAATTTCACACATTTATTATCCGGATATTCGGTTTCAATTTCAGTGTTTCTCTGCGTCGCAGATTATCGAGCGCGGTAGTCAAATTAACTGTGATCGTATTACTTAATTTCGCCTATTGAAAATAATTTAGCTCCCTCAATAAGCGTATCGACTTCCAACTCCCTTCTTTTTAGCAATATTTGAAAATGTCCGAGATCGCACAGTTACTGGATTTTTACCTACAAAGGCACTGTCAGATATCAACATAACAAATCTATATTCAACTTTTAAAAATTGATTAATTTTATATATATATATATATATATATATATATGTATATCACTTAAGCCAGCTGAAGACAGGTCATAAGCCCTGTAATTACCCCATACTTCAATGTATTTTCCATTAAAATATAATAAAAAATAGCTTTGCCTCTATGAGATATCTGATATTTGTCACTTCTAAGTCTCCCAACTTAGGTGATCACCCTGGCGTAGACCTCCTTATTCTATTTTAAACAGAACCCCTCCGCCAGTGGCAGATATTCCTCAGCCAAGATCCCTGTATCCAGGGGCGTGCACTCTATACAATCAAAAAAGCTGTGTATAACTATAATCTTCGCAAAATAAATATTTTATTATCGTAGAAAGCAATCACTTTGTGGTTTGACGTATTATATTAAATAAAATAACAATATCTACGTATGAAACTACGAAATTTATTATACGTCAACCGGTTTCGCTTATCTCAAGCTTCATCAGGACGCATTTAAAGCTGATCATAAATACAAAAATAGTGCACTTATAATATATACATAAAGAAGGAGATAGAATATAAAACTACATGTGAAAGAGAGACAATACATATATAGTTAAATAGAACATCAAGGGAAACAGAATATAAAATTATATGCGAAAGAGACAGACAGAATACATATACAGATAAACGGAACGTTAAGGGATCTCCCTTAGCAGTATTACTTTAATTTTCTAAACAAAACGTTGTACTACACAAACGTTGGGTTATTTTCACTACCAGTTTCGAGAGGTGCAGTGCCTCGGATTAATAATGAACAATTTGGAAACAGTTGAAATACAAAATAATTTAAATTCGGAGAAACTAATTAACAACATGACATTCCCTAACACTTCGCCTTTGCTGTCCATATAACCTTTAACGACCGAAACCTCCCCCCTCTTCTCAAGCCTCGCCCCATTGTCCGAATATACTACGATACTGTTTAGTTTTTTTTTAGTTTAGTTATCGCCTGACGATGAGGGGGACTGCATCTCTCGATACTAGTAGTGAAAATAACTTAACGTCTGTGTAGTACAAACTTGTCATTAATGATATTATAGATGAGTCTTGTTTAAAATTGTGCGCGCGCTAATTTTGTTGTGTGCACTATGTTGCCAAATCTATCTTATCTGAACACCTTAGAGGTAACGTTGATTTTAATGTAGTAAACCAAAGATTCTTCCAATTTTTCGTCGGTATGACAGCTAAGATATTCTAGTGCCGCCATTTTTTTTTAAATTCTCTTCTCGCTTTCTTATTAAAATATCAGAATCATTTACTTAACGTAAACAGATCAATTACAATAATTACGATCACTTCCACGATTAACAGTGTTACCAACTTCTTATCATAAACCACCTCGTATAATATTATTGTTAACGTGAAGTTGGCCCATTGTTCAAATTTTAAAAACAAATTATATCAAAAATATTTTTTTTCACTTGCACGTTAATCAGTTGAGGAAGGGGAGGGGAGTTAATCGACTACACCAAGACATGTTAGTTGAGACTCAACACTTAAATATTAAGTTTTTCTAGAAGTAAACCCCCCATAAAAGAAATATTAAAATTACTTCACGTCTTTAAATGAGACCATGAGACCTAAAACCACTATAAATCCTTAAAACGATAAATTCTGCATCAACATTAATATAATGCGGTAAATTCAGTTTTAAGAGATCCAGGTTCGAATCCCAGTGTCAACAACAATATATTTTTCGATAATATATATGTATATCTTTCTAATTAATACATTTAATTAGTATTTTTAAAAATATCACAGAGCTATGTTCTGAATAATTACAACTTCACAATAAGAATGTGTTCTTAAAAAGATTTAAAATCACCCAACTGACGAAAGACAATGATGTTTGACGTACGTGACGAGCGTGAAGGCACGAGTCGACGAATCTCTGAGACACTGTGAGAAAGCGAAAAGTTGTCTCCGAAGAATCTCATAGAAGCAAAATCTTATTCGTAACTTTTATTATTTTTTAATCCAACTTTATTACATCCACATATCTTAATATAATAATTTTCAACGTTTATTTAACTGCAGAACAGTTTTATGGCAAGCAATTGTTTAATCAACAACATAATATTAATAATAATATTTAAAGGAAACAAATAATTTTACGTACATGAGAATGTAAATTGTATCCATATTTAACTTTATATAGACCACTGTGAATTATTTTTACGTCAACCGGTTTCAATACTAACGTTCTTCGTCAGGACTAGCGTACAACTGAACTATTTCATAAAAATAAAATATTAAAACGATATAATCGACGTAAAAGTAAGTCACAGTGATTTATACAAATCATCACATCAACTATTGTTTTTTTTTGGCTAACGAAGAAGAAATACAACAATTGCCAGTGCTGTAAAATAAAGCTTTGATAATAGATATACCTACTTTAAGCATAAAATATATTTCAATGATAATATTTATTTTTAAAAATCCTCACTAAGAAAATATCAGCAGAATTTATTTTAAAAAATGATGCAAATCGACATGAGAACGAACATCATACAAGAGGAAAAGATAAACTGAGTCTGCAATTCAGAAAGAAGGCTTAAATCTCAGAAATCGATGATGTACAGTGCGATTAAATTTTTTAATGAAATGCCAGAAGGTAAAATGAAACTAAGCAAATATGGACAAAATAAGTTGTAGTAAAAAGGAACATTTTGATCACTTTTATATAAATATACTTATGTATGCACTATATTAAGAATAAATAAATAAAAATACAATTTTTAATTATGTCTAATCACAAAGTTAACTCTACAAACGTTACAAAACATAGAGAATGTATTTTTTCATATTACATTTTAGGGTGGCCACTCACCTCTTTATTTTGCATGATATTTATGTAGCTTATCTCAGAGATTGTCACGAGTCGAATATCTTTTAAAAATCTCATTCGTGGACACGGGTCACCTTACCTTTACTAATTTTACTAATTTTAATCATACAGAAAAATTGTTATAGTGCTTGTGGTCTAGTGGTTACGGTACTCGCCTATTGTTCTAGCGATCGACGATTAGAGCCTCATTCCAGGAGGCCATCAATTTAGTCCTATTTTCATAGCACAAGTATTAAAGTTAGATTGAAAATAGTAAGAATATTGATTTGACACGTATCCGTGTACTCATCTCTATTTTTAAAATATTGCAATACGTCACGTTTCAAAAGATAAATGAAATTTACAGCTGGCTTCGCAGCGTTACAGATCTGCGCGAGATGGTCATGATTTATCTCCAGCGTTTATCCATCACCGATATAAATTCATACACGCGTGATGTGCGGTGCGATGTGTTCTTGTGTAGAAAGTAAATTGTCTGATTTATATTAAATTGATTTCATTCATTGAACTACTCTTAAATTTTATCCACATTCCATCGAGAGAGTGGCGTTTCCACTGAGAAAAATTCGAGTGTTAAAAAGTCAGTTCCGAATCATAAAACGCGGATTCGGACTATTTAAATGCAAATATTCTTTGGTTTATCTTGAACATTAGTATGCGTGACTATCGATAGTGGGAACATCTTGTAGATTTACATACTCGCCGCGGACGCAGCCGTTCTTTGAATTGTTTAATTTTTATGAAAATCATTAATTCGGCGGTCTTATCTTTAACTGGAACGGGTAATTATTTTGCTTATTCTAATATCAATTTATGTCTTGGCGGTGACTTACAAATCTTCGTGTCAGACGCTGTGGAGATAGAAAGTGGGATCAGCAGCAGACCGATGGCCGATGGATCGAAAAAGAACATTTATTCTTTATTAGATATATATTTATTGTAATTTTATTTTTTTGCCAAACTGCACGGTAGTTTTACGGCATTTACATTTATTTTCATAAATAAAATATAACAAGTGCGAAAAAAATCAATTTTTCGGAAAAATATACAATTTTTACAGGATGTAAAAGACCTAATCCACAGTATTTTATGAGTGGATACCTGAATACAATATTATATAACATAACAAGGAAATAAAAAATCATAAATCATTTTTATTGATTTTATTAAAAATTCTCGGCACAACATATTCTCTCGTTCTCTCACTGAACACATTGTTCGCGATCGGTATTCTCATGGTTCGACCCGACGATCTGGTTGAATAGCTATGGTCAGAATCAGTATTCATATTTCCATTATTTATCAACTCTAAGTCTACCTATATATCTTTTCCGATTCTGACAGAATGAGATTCCTCCAAGAAGTGAAGGAAAATCACTATTCAGAATCAGTAAAACAATGTGCAATGATAGGTGCGAAAAAATCTTCAAGCAGACGAATAAAAAAAATATCACTTTAATACTTTTAAAATTAGCAATATTAACTTTGTGGTTAAAATTCACATTTTTTATTTATTATCTTTGTTTTATTAACCGCTTGAATTGAGTTTAAATACATCTACCGGTTTCAGTTATGACATCCTGAAGAAGAAAATGGTATTTTTCGAAACCGGTAGGTGTATTTAAACTCAATTCAAGTGGTTAATAAAACAAAGATAATAAATAAAAAATAAAAATATCTACTACTTTGATCCTGGACCATAATAATTGACACTTACGTTTATTTCATTGGTTAAAAAATTAAAAGAACAACGGGACGAATACCAAGAAATATATTTTTTCCAGTATGTATTCCACTGAAGTTCCGACGTAAAACTTTGCCTTTTTAAAAGATTTTTACCATGTGTGTTATGTATGATTGAAATTGCGCACCCTAAATGATAGTAAAGAACACAAACCTAAAAGCTTCTGTTTTCTATTATCGGATTGTTTATTTTGTATGTATATCTGGTTTCGTATGCCATCCTTTGGGTATACGTTTCAATACTCAACCAGGGGTGATGTTTAATGCCTTTTTTTTGTTTACATTTACACGTTTTGTAATACCGTGCCGAAGTTTGACAGAAGTTCTGTATTTATTTTGAAGTATTACCCTGAACGACTTTCTTTTGTTCAAATTTTCCTTTTTTAGGAAGATTTCGATAAAAATACTACCAACTGATAAAAAAAAATTAATTTCACTTGAAGACGTGACAAATTTTGTGGACTCAATAACTCCTCTAGTTATTATCAGATTTAGATAAAACTTTTCAAAATAATTGACCTTGTATATATCTCAGCTATGTTTGTTAGCCAGTCTGATCCGCCGTCTTGTTTCCAAAAGGCTGTTGTTCAAAAATTCAAAATATTTATAACTCCGTTAATGATAATAAAAACGAAAAAATATTCAGATAAATTCTTGCAGCCAGCGCAAGAAGACATTTTTTGTTTTTCACCTCACCTTTGTGAGAAAATGCCAAAAATGTAATTTATTTAAATCTGATTGAAAGCGAAAATGGCGCAGTATACGTTAGTCAATATAATATAATCATTTTATTGTGCGATTTGTACATATTTGATTGTATCAATGATTGGTAACTAAAATTTAACTGTTGGAGGTTTGATTGCTCGCCAAATTACGAATAATTACTTGGCAATTGTTATTAAAATCGAGCACAAATCTCACAACCACTATTAAAATAATGGTTTAGTTCATCACTTATAACTGAAAACTGACCATAGAGTGCGACGCGATTTGACCGTGAGACATAGATGAGATGACAGGATGACAGATGTCAAATATATTTTCCAGCCGTAATACGATTTCGCGAATATATATTTACGTACTGTTATTGAATATATAAAAGAGAAAACATTTAACTTATCTTAACCTTACTTAAAAAACACGTTCTTTTTTGCCCCGCTGGCGTCTCACAGACCTGACCGTTTAATCAAGCATTATGGAAGAAATGATTTAAAAAAATAGCTTATCGATAATAACCTGTCTTACCTTTTAAGTATGAAATGAATTGTTTAAACTGTGACTGATTCGTTGTAATGTTTTGATTATATTAAATGTAATAAAATTGATATAATTGTACCTGCAGACAAACATCTAGCGAGACATTTTACGGGATCTTGTTTTCATTAAAAAATACAAAAAAGATTATAAATAGCCATAATGAAACAACATCCAAGACTTGCAAGACGTCCAGAAAATCATAGAAAAATATATGAAAATATATGGGGATACGTAATAGCAATATGATATTTTTCTACTCCAATATTCGCCCTTGTTATTTTTTTTTTCTTATCTCCTTATTACGTTATTCATACAGCCTTGACGATAAATGGCCCAACCCCCATCTAGACGTGTTTACTAGTGAATCATACATACTTCAAGAGCCTTCAGAGGCTTATCATAGGATTATACTTCATTAAATAAATTAAAATCATTAAAATCTAATCTAAAAATAGTCACTTATAGCTCTCATGAGATTCGTTGGACAACTGTTTACTTTCGTGGTCCCATTGTACACACCATGTCCAGAGATTAACCATCTTGCGTCTCACTTCACGCTTGTTACACCGTACATTGACCATTTATGTTCCGTTCGTAAGTTTAGTAAATTTGAATCTCCGCAGTGGCAGTTAAAACTGAAAAATGTTATTTCTTCTCTTTGTCTAACATTCAGAATTCACACGGCGAGTCTCACTCTCAAATCGAACGCCGTGTACACGGGTTTGAGGTTTTGTCCCTTTCTACCAATCTCAAGCGTATCTCTGAGTTTATCTCTAGATTATAAACTCAATACGATACTCGATATTACATTTCATGTTCGAGAATTATTATATTTATTATTAATCTAGTGCATACATAAGCAGTAGTGTAATGCTAAATAAGAAAGTAACAGGACGATATTAGATTTTAGCCCTCTTCCTTTTTTTCTTCCATTGGGGTACTCCCATGTAAATTTCAAATTGAATTAGTCTGAGGTTAAAAATAAATGATTTTAGCCAGCAATAAAATAGGTTTTGTAAACGCTGAAAACCATGCATGTTACAAAACAGCTATCGAGGTATAACTTGTAAATTTAGGACTGTTTATTCAATTATAGTTCTCATATTTCATCTGTCTTTAAGTGTCAATAGTTGAAAAAATGTGATAACGCCTTGCGCCCAGATGATAAAATTCTTTTCTTTTTTTTTAAATAAAATAACAATCAACGCGGATGTGTCAACATGTTTTTTTGGTCGGTCGAGAGTCTCGCCGAGCGTTAAATCCGTACCCCAAAAAAACTGCTTTCGACAACATCCCGAAGTGCAGCGATATCTCCTTTCTTCACCACAACAGTTTCTGACATTATCCTTTCTTATTAAATAAAATAACAATAACTTTGTAAGAAACCACGAAATTTATTATACGTCAACCGGTTTCGCTTATCTCAAGTTTCATCATGATATATTTAAGATGATAAAAAAAACCTGATGATGACTTGTAATGACTATCACGTTTTGAAAATGTTCGTAACATCCGTCCGCTGCATGATATTTGAAGTATAACATTCTATGCGGAATATTATTATCATACACAACTCATTACAAATAAAATTAAAAAAACAATATATTTTTTTAGAAATATTAGAAATTTCCTTAATATAAAACTTCTTAAAATGGCATACTACGCTATCTGTTAATCAATCATAGAGTATGATATAATTGCTTGGGGTGGAGCGACTATGTCTGCAATTAATCCAATAATAGCAGCTCAAAAAATTATGTTAAAAGTTATCCTCAAATCCCCAATCACAACGAGCACTGATGAAATTTGTAATAAATTCAATGTCTTTGATATTAGACAAATATACGCTAATACTACTCTCAAATACATATATAAATACAAACAGACACATTTTAAAACAACCCAAAACATAATTTCCACACGGACAAATACAGATAACCTACAAACCCAAAGAGCACCTACTACATTTGGTCAAAGGAACTACAAATATTTTGGACCTAAACTGTCTAATAGAATGCTAAAAGACTTAAATCAATTGAATTGTCACAAGAAAATGAAACTATTTATTAAAACTTGGATTCGTAATATGGGTAGAGCCAGTATTGGTGCACTCACCCAAACATATTGAATCATACCTATATTAATTATTGCTACAAAGTGATCCAAAAATTAAGTCCATTTTAAAATTGTACTTCATATACACATTTTTTATGGTAATAAATGTAATTCTATCTACTTGTAATTTTAATTAATTGAACAATTGCTTGTAAACTATGCCCGTCTTGACACAGAATTTCTCTAGTGAGACGGGCACAGTCCAAACAAATTTTTGGTATATATAAAGTTACTAATAAATATAGTATTATATAGTTACTAATAAATAAATAAAATATATTTTTTATATACTTGAAAAGTATGTTTCGTGTCAAAAAAGTGGCCCTGGCCCCACTACACCACTATACATGATTATATATATATATATATATACTCTAATATAAACAATATCAATATTTGACTATAACTTATCTTGCACATATTTGGTTAGTTTAATTTTTATTTTATTTAATTCCTTTTGTAATATCATCTGGCAATTCATTGAAAATCTTTATCGCAAAAAATGATCAATGATTTCTAAGATTTCGCCTTCTTCCTAAATGACAGTCTTCTTCTTTCTCTTCCTCTTGTGTTGATGTTCGTGCTCATGTTGATTTGCACCAATTTTTCTCATAACATAGAAATGTCATATATTTTCATATTGTCATATATTTTATATCCATTTTTTCTCAAAATTTTGCCGATGTTTTAAAAGTGTACTGAGAATTTAAAAAAGAAACACTAACATTGAAATGGAATTTAAGAATGTAATATATATATATTTCAATGTTAAACTATTTTTTTATCGTGACCGGAATATCAAATATTATCATTTCACCGTTTGATAATAAAAATATTAAAGCGATAAGACGTTGCACATGCGCAATTGATAATTGCATCAAATATTGTACCAAGTATATATGTAATTACATAACAATGTTATATTTGTTTTACGTTAAACTTACATATAAATATATATAATTATTGTCGTTATTCAAAGAAAATACTAGATGCCTCAGGTCAGCTATTGGAGATAAATTAAGGTATTACCAATGTCAAAAGAAATTTTAAAATCTGCAAAGAATCATTTGCCCGGGAAATGAAACGAATAAGCTAATAAAGAGTGACAAAAAGGTGAATAAAATCAATATGAAAAAGATCATGGAACAGATATATATGTCAAATTCCAACGTAACGAGTACACGGTCTCAAACGAAATATTACGTTTTCTTCCATATTCAATACGAGTTATTTTCGTGGTCCAAAATATTTTTGTCTTTTATTCAATATAACGAATTATTTTCGCGATCTTAAACAAAATATTGTGTTTTTCCCGAAATTTTGTACAGTGAAATATTTCGTTACAATGTTGATATTATGTCAATATTTTATCGAAAGCTTCCCGGCTAAAAAGTGCGTAATATTTTACAGAAATGGCTCGTAATAGTAATGGAGGATAATTTTTGAAGATCCCTTTTCCCGTCATTTTTAATGCTTTAATAGCCCTGCAATGTACAGAGTGAATATTATGTTCCAGGCCGATTTTGTTTGGCCGCCATTTTGGTCTGGCAGCCAACAACAATTCAGATAATACAGGACAATATTCGAAATGATATTGCTGAAATAAAACGCGAAGTTTGTGAGAATATCATGAAAAATATAGTTAATTGCACGCATTTGTTCCGCTGCCAGAAGCTACCACTTGATCAATATCATATTCCATACATAATTGTAATAAACCAAATAATCGATAAATAAAAACAAAATTAAAAAATTATGTTTCATTTTCTAGTTATTCAAAAACAACATCGGCCTTGAACATAATATTCACCCTATACATGTGTATAAAATATTTTTCACTACTAAACAACGAGTACCTACCAACAAGATCATTTTTAAGCCGGGATAGTCGCAGGCTGCCAACCCGACGAAAGGCAATCCCGCGCAATCTTGACACTTGGTTCCGTTTTTGAATCTCTTCGCGGCCGGCCCGTTCCGCTTATGCAGAAATCAGACCGTAACAGAGATCTATGTAGGGTAATTGGTGAATATAATTACCCATACACGTAATAGTATTACTTATTTATCTCGCTGGATCTCGGAGAACGGTTGTTTTCACGCCATGTTTGAGGTTCGAAACTCAACCGGCGGGCGGCCGCCTCCCCGACTGAATGGTTCCGAACGTAAACACGGCGTGTTGACAAATGGCGGCGAAAACAATCGGCGGTACGTGTTCTTCAATTGTTTTTTGTTGTGCGGTAAAAGATAATAATGTTTTATATTGCGAATCAAATCATTTAAATTGAATGTAATTTGCGATTGTGCATTTTCGTTATTATTTGATATTAGAGACTACACTCTGTAACGTGTTCACTGATTTAAATGAAATTTTAATAGAAATAATCATTTAGCACTAGGAAGAGTTTATTAGTCACGTAATAAATATAATACGTTCTAACAAATAAGGAAGAGTATTTTATGATACTTACCTACACTTCCTTATTCATCCTTTCGGAAATGTACTTATCTGTGTTCACGACAGAAACACACACACAGAAATCCACAGACAAATGTGAATATTAATTTGCTACCAATAATAAAATTACAAGATTCGTTGTTGAACTGAGTAGCTGATTACTTGAGGCTCTAAAAAGAAACAGTCTATAGAAAAGTATAGGGTGGCCCAACTTGGGCTGACTGTTTTTAAAAATTTATAACTTTGGTGGGGTTTATTTTTAATTTTTTTTTTTTTGCAGATAATAAAGAATTTATGAAAGTTTATAATGACTACATATCCAGTGCAAGAGCGCGTTAAAATTATTAAATTTTAATATGTTTCGCGACGATCTATTTTCGGTGACCGGCTAATTTAAAAAAATGCAGAGTTTGCTTGGCCTCCCCGTTCCCCAGATTTGACGGCGCCTGATTTATTTTTGTGGGGCTAATTAAAAGGCCGAGTTTACATGAACAAACCAGCAACATTTCAGGAGCTTACGAAAAAAAACTTTACCCATTTTTGCTACTACTTTATACAATTATATACAAAGTTAAAATGACCTGATATTAAAAAAAAAATTTACCATGTTCCCCGAATAGGGTCCCCTAAAAAATCTTACGCCATTGATGTCATCTCATATGTCGGAGACGAGGGGGCTCAGTCCTTACCCCTCCCCCCTTTAACAATCGAATCAGTGAGACCTGTCCGGGAAAATATGTCAATTAATTAATTTAATTCTAACATCTAGCGTGTATTATTCAAAGATATTTGGGATTCATCGCAATATACATATATATATATTTTTTTTAATAGAGTAATAGCACTGATCACGAACACTGGTGATAAGAAAATTCTAAGATCCATGAATCAGCTGTTGATAATATGGAATGACAGTGACACCTTTATATTTGGTTGGTTTACACTCTTATCTTTTCTGTGCTCATGTATGCAGTGGAGTCCTAAACATTGCGCAAAGTGACAAGCTGAAAATAGATGCCTTCGAAATGTATTACCGTTAAATGTTACGCATCTCGTGGACATCATGAATGTCTCAATCCTTTAACAAATCAGTAAGCTTTATCTACAACAAAAGATTCTTTCAATTCTTTCGCCATATTATGCATCAAAGAGACAGCCTAGAAAATTAGATTATCCTAGGAACAACCTTAAGCCATAGAAGACCTGGAAGAGTGCCACAATGGTGGATCTGGCTGGAGAAACCCTGGAGTTAGCTGTGAAGCTTATGGAGGTGCATTATAACCCGAATCTCATCTGATCGAAGCCACACAAGATCAATAATGATATGAAGCAGGAAAAATAAGAAGTACTGGTAGGATAAGATCCCGTGGACTGTATTGATTAGTGAACGCAACCCGAATTGGATTCAAGAGAGGAATGTGGCCAAAAGGATCTTGCCTACTTTGATCTCGATCCTGGGTTAGACGTCGTTTTCTTCACCTCCAGTTGACTAGCGCGTTTGTTATGCAGAACCGAGAGATCACTGCACTTCCGGCACTGTGTAGAATACTTCCTCTTCGCGATTCCACGTTAACAAAGAACATAGATATTGACAGTTCGATATCAGAGCGGGACAGGTATAGATTAAGGTTTAGGTATTGGATGGACAAAATGGACAGGGAATGGGTACTCGCTCGACTTGCGTCAACAAGTAGTACACATGACAACTTATGTCACCCCGATCGACTACGGCCAGTAAACATTTAGGCAAAGTCGCTCGGTCAAGTTCCCGAAGTGCAGAGAGAATGAAAAACAAACCCACACATCTCCCGATTGGTCTAAACCGGCTGATAAATCATTCGCGAGAACGACTCCGAGCCGCGCACGGGCCGAGTGACAGACCGAGCGGAGCCGGGGCCTTTGTTGTGATAATTTACCAGCGGCTAGAGCCGGCGACTAGCCTAAATGGTCGGGAACGGGATCTAACAATGGCGCTCGGTGTGACAGTGGGCAATTCTTACGGACAGCTAGAACGCATAAATCATACCGCGCTGCCTTCGCTGGCCTTTTCACCAGCGCGGCACAGCGTCGTCCTCATTCAAACATCCGCCATTACACTGCCGAATGTCACCAGCGATTAAATACAAATCTAAAACTACCGAGTTGATGCAGTATCATTTTTGTATTTCAAGGTAAGAATGCCTAGGAAATAATTTTTTTGACACATCAATGTCATGGTATTGTTTATTTGCTTTAGACAAATCCTTAGACATCTTGCGACAAGAGAAGATAGCTCGGAGAAGCTTGTGGTGGTGGGCCACGTCGAAGGACGAGGAGGAAAAGGAAGATCTCCCACCCGTTGGACCGACAGAGTGGAAAACTTTTCTGATGACAGTTCTAAAATCTGCAGATCTAGAGGACATATCCTCAGTCATGAAGGACCGATGGTGACTGTTTAATTAAATACATCTTGAATGTTACAATTTGTTGAAAGTTTATGTCAGTTATTTTATAAAGAAAGCAGAGTGTTACGTTCAAAAAGAGAACATTTTCAACATATCCTATTGTTTGGTAATTTTTTATTAAGCACTACACCACTGGTGCCAACCATTAAACATTTTTCATGTTAACAATAATGCTAAATGAGTTGTCACTGCTTACTTACTACCGCGCCGTTTCCCCGCGGAGGTAGGCAGATAGGATAGAGCGCTACACCCTCTGTCCTGACACAATTCTCGCCTCAGCTGTCCGTATCGCGTGACAATATAAAACAAACAAGATCTGCTGTCACTTCAATCATGCAGCAGTATAAACAGAGTAAATAATAGTTTTAAAAAATACCATTTTTACGGTCATTATTAAAAGAATTAGACAAATCCTATCAGCCAACAGATGACGTTGGTTTCCAAAATCATCTAAAACTCACCCATATATCATCTAAATCCAAAATTCATCTACACAAGACTCACTAACTTGCCATAACGCCGTTTCCCCGCGGGGGTAGGCAGAGAGGATAGAACGCCACACCCTTCTGTCCTGACACACAATTCTCGCCTCATCCACATTCATACATCTTCTCATACAAGCTCGCCGATTATTGAGGCTTCTAACGGGACCGTCCTCCAGTATCTGGTTTACCTGGTTGTGGCAAGTTTTACACGAACGTTCTCTACTTCTGGTTCCATCAACAGTTGTGTCATATATCTTTCTTACCATTCATCCATTCCGTATGACCAAACCACCTAAGTGATTCTTTCTTAATCTTACTTACTATACTGATATCAGCTTTACATTCCTTCCTTATTTCTTGATTATTTACTCTGTCATAAATAAATCTGCCTCGGACACGCCTACGCGATCTCATTTCCACTGCATTCAGTCTACTTTCGTTCCTCCTCTGCCAGCTCCGGGCCTCACTTCCATATATCACTGTCTGTACCAGGACTCTATTGTGTTCCGCTAGTCTTGCCTCGGTTGTCAAGTTTCCGTTAGACATTATTCTATTCAAAGCGCCGTTCACTCTATTCCCTGCAGTCACCCTCCTTTCGATATCATTCTCACCCTTTCCGTTTCTATCAAACATACTTCCCAAATACTCAAGCCCATCTACTTGTTCCAAACATTCATTACCTACAAGTATTTAGCACGGTGCTTTCCTTCTTCTCGAATACCATCACTTTTTACTTGTCGACATTTATAATAAAGTCGCTTTCCTTGCATACATCGTACATTCTTGTCACTGTTAAAATGCGTATATAGGAATTGACGGCCCATATTGCAAGACGTATGTAGATTGTAGATATCACAGCAGGATCTACCTTAAGGAAGGCCCTTATATGGTTCAAGCTTAAAGAATGCAAGGCTATTGAAGGGTATTCACAACACGGGTGTCTGAAGAAGTCGTTCACATTTGGAATAACTTTAAATCATATTTATTAGTAGTTGTGGAGGATTTGTGAAATTCCTTACATGGTAAACCGAATTAATTCATAGAGGAAAAAGCGATACATGTTTCAAACAAATGTATCGTACCACCCCTGCTTAGACATTCAGTTTAATAAATAAAATAAACATTGAAATGTCCTTGGAGGGGGAACTGAACACCGGCCCCCCGCGTGACAGGCGGGAAACCTTACCCGGATACTGCCGAGGAATACAAACAAGGCGTGAAAATAGCCTTTTAATATAAAGCTCGTTTTTAATACCGACTTGTAACAAAGTTTACCAGGGATTATCATTTTTTTAATATTATTTAATATTAATAATGTACAAATAATAAAGTTTATCAGTCCATTACATTCGAATATGATAATTTGATACCGCAGTCTGCTAGGAGAACGGCTCAGATGGCAGAGCACTCGCTTAGCATGTTAGAGGTGCCAGTATCGATTGGTATCGACAAAGATGAAAATAAAACACAAAACGTAAAAGTGAGAGTTTGTCATTTTCTAACGCAATTTTCGTGACAAATTTATAATTTCATAAAAATATCGTTCCGAAATACTGATCCGATAACAGTCAATTGTTTAATGCAATTCTATTAACGTAACATAATTATGACCAGTGACGGCTAGCGCCTTACATCAATTGGTCAATGACCCTCTGAAAATCAAAGACAATAATCATAATATCTTATTAGTCATTTTGTAAATTATTTCTTGAATATATTAATATTAGATTTGTTTATCAACCAACCCACACGCCATACGCCGTCAAAGCAATACCTATACTAATACAAAATAAATGTATCGGTTAGAAAGATATACAGATAAAATCAATTTATCGAATAAATATTTTGGTCGCCACCGGGATTCGAACCAGGAACTTTTCCTATCCGAGAAAATGCGCTAACCATTACACCACGTCAACCTAGTAAGTTAACAAAAATTTTCCAACCTATATGCTGCTGTTGTTTCAAATTGATACATCTGTTATTCCAAATTTAAATTCTATCGAAAATTTTCGAACGCAGAAATATTTTATTACACATAGCAAGTAGAAAACGTTGCCTCCGGCACCACATTTCAAACGCATCCATTCGCCTTATTTCTGTTTAAATTCTACTATTCTACATCATATAGAAATATTGAATATACTATAGAATGAGCATGCCTGACCTTAGTTGTTTTAGATATACTTCGGTCTTTTGATATCTTATCACGGATCTCTTCATCATACCCACGCATCATTTGATAATTAAACTCCGTGTGATAATTTCAAGGTCTGAGAGGATGTTCGTCCGGGAAAGCCGGTTATATCGATCAACGTCAGTAAAAAAAATTGCCGACATTACCACAGGAAGATTGACAATTGCAATAAAAGCAGTGTAAAATATTTAAGTAACATTGAGTAGCTTGTTGGTGTAGTGGTTAAAACGCTGGCCTAGCTTAGTTTCAAAATAGTAAGAACTTTGATATGACATGTATCTCAATTTTTTTTTAAAGTGTAAGTGCACTACAAATCGGTCACCACGTGTCAGAACCGTGAAGCAAGAAGAAAAGAAAAAATATGTAAAAATATAAAAATATGTAAAAAAAATATGTAATAATACAAATTAAATTAATTAACTAGGAAAACAAGGAAATACAGAAAAATATATCCATCGAAAAAATATTTTGTTGCTACCGGCATTCGAACCTGGATCTCTTCCTATCCGGGGAAGCGCATCCACCATTTTCGCTATAGCAATCGAATACATTTTCGACAAATTTTGAAGTTATATTCTGTAATATTTCAAATTGATACATCTATTATTCCATTTTTAAAAGCAGTCAACTTTATATTGCGGAGAATCACAAATACCCAGGAGGCGCCAGAAATAAATTAAGAATTGAATATAAGTTCAAAATTTGTCGAAAATGTATTCGATTCGATTACATATGAATAGACGTGAAATAAAGTGTACATATAGGAGAGGGATTTGGAACATTAGTTGCGGGACGCGGGGCATTCTACACACATTATTGGTCGAAATATAAATCGGATAGTTTATGACACATTTATGCAACAGTAAAAGTATTTACTCTTCGAAAATTAAATCTTCGTGTAAACAAGACGTATTTTTTACATTAATGCATATTATATTGTCAGCGTTTAAATTTTCTTCCAATCGAGTCATATATTTAAAAAAAAAGGTGCGGAACTTTTTAATTGCGTAAATAGTACCAAAGACACCAAAATGAAAATATTTAAAACAAGGAATTTTTGGTCTGTGATTCCTATAGTGAAAATGGTGAACGCGTTTCCGAAACCCAGGTTTGAATCCCGGTAGCAATTAAATATTTTTTCGATAAATACATTTTTATCTGTATATCTTTCTAGTAAATTTATTTAATTTGTATTAAAACACCACAGAACTATGCTCTGATAATGCAATTTCACAACAAAAATATGTTCTCGAAAAATAGCACTTTTTGAGAGATAACTTTGAATAACCAATTCAAACCCTAGAAATGGAAGTAATTTCTTCACTTTGGTCTATATTTCTTATTATGTACTTGTATAAATATATAATAAATTCATGAACCACTTGAATACTAGAGATGAATGCGAGTATTCATTGTGGTATATTTTCGAATGTAGCAAGCTTCTGTCGTGCGATGCTTTTAGTCACAAGTGGACACATATGTAGGGATCCCATTTTTTCCAAATAAATATCCGGAACGGTGGGGATTGAGGGGATAGTAGAAAAACTCATATATAAGGACATGTTTATTTGTTTTATTAAGAAGAACATATTATTATTGTGAAGTTGTGATTATTCAGAACATAGGTCTGTGATATTTTAAATACCAATTAAACGAATTAATTAGAAAGATATACATATAAAATCAATTTTATCGAAAAATATTGTTGTTGCTACCGGGATTCGAACCTGGATCTCTCGCCAATCCAGGTAAGGTGAATTTTTTTATAAGGACAGCTGGAGGGGGGAGGGGACTTACCCTTTCCCGGGACCGGTTTAGAAGATAGGGCTTCTTTGTCGGTCCCACTCATCAAAGCTAATAAAATAGACGACTTTAATTAATAAAGATAAGAAATTCAATATGGTTATTAGCAATTATCGTAAATATTTTTAAATTTAGACCCTCTAGCGTCCCGTAAGTGCTGTCTTTATTCATAAAAATCAAGTAACATAAATCCATAGAAGATAGTTTTACATACAGATAGAAAATTAAGGTGCAGTAACTCAAGGCAGACACTCAGGGATCCATTCATTAAAATACTCTCCCAAAAAGAGGAACAGTGCGGAAAAGGCGCATTAACCAACTATACTTTTAACGACAAATTTTCGAACTCATGTTACACTTTTCAAATTAATACATCTATCATTCCATTATTTGAAAGCCATCTACTTTTTTACGGAATCTCAAATACCTTTGAATAAACCTATAGCAGGCGCCAGAATTAACATTTTTTTTTTCAATTTTGGACACTTTAATACAATACATCAGATAAAGAGATCCAGGTTCGAATCCCAACAATATTTTTCGTTAAAATTGATTTTATATTTATATATTTCTAATTAATACATTGAATTAGTATTTCATTTATTTGTTATTTTTAAATTTGCCTGAAAAATACGTATTTTGAGATGACGTTCTATTTTTCATGAAACTGAGACGTTTATATAATGTCTTCAATATTTAAATTGACTTTTGGTGTCCATTTGAAGGCGATATTTTCATTTATCCACGTGAAACTTACAAGAGACAACACTATTTCTACTGGTGCATACGATCCTAGAAAAGTTCTATTCCACTGTATCGAATATGTTCCTGTTTGAAGAGATTCTATTTTCATCGGGAAAAGTTGTTTATGAAGCAATTGTATATGAATTTTTAATATTTAGATATGTAAAAAATTCATAGACAAAATAGTAAAATCTTTGTTATCAGATGATATCTAAGACAATAGTAATTGTACTCTCAAAAGGGTACAGACAAAATAAACTACCGACAACTAAATTCATATTTTCAATGTATTTGCAATGTAAACTATTATAATTTAATTAAGTATGGCGAAATTAGGTGTTGTCTCGACAAAATCTGGACGTCTGGTGTCCCCATACATACAGCATCTAAAAGCCGTTAAAAGAAAACTCTGCCAGAAATACAAATGGAACAATTGTTTATAATCAATGGGCGACTTACAATTTTAAACTGTACTTTATTACGTAACGTTCTCGTGAACAGATGACGTTGCCTTATAGTTCAGATTCGCCTTAACAACGTCTGCGCAAAGAAATACAAAGAAAGTTAAAAATGCAAGACGAGCCAGAATGCAATTACAAAACTACACATGCAAAGTCATTATTGGTGTATAAAGAATTGTATCAGATGCTGCAGCTTCCTGCCAGTCAGCGTATGTGAGAGTAATTAGATTAATGTTCACCAACGGTATATTTCAGAAAGTGAAATCGATTCTCGTATTCAATTGCCGACAAAATCTCAAACGTACTCTTTCTCTCGGTGGAAGTATTTATTTACGGAATCTTGCTGTTAGAGAAATGCATACTGGACATGACCATCGCGTCTTCTTCTTTCGTATTAAAGAACTGCGCTCTTGTTCGTAATGTTGTGAACTAAAATTATTTGAAGCATTTGAGATTTGGATAAGCTCTATGAATAGAGTTATGAATGAATGATGTCATGGTTCGGATGAGTAAAGAAATATATGTACTTTAAACAATAAAAATATGAAAACTTCAATATCTCGAAAAATTAAAAAAAGTGTAAAATCTTGCACCTCATAATGCAGGGAAATATTTAGGGCTCTGGAAGAAGGAGAACATCGTGGCTGAAGAACCTGAAGCAATGGTTTGGCCAGTCTACTGTAGAACTTTTCCAGGTGATGACAGCCAATAAAGCACGAGAAGAAGATAGTATTTTTGTATGAGTTTTCCTCTCTGTCTTCTTCTCTCAATTACGTGCACGAGGTGAGCATTTGATCTAAAAATATACAGGCCTAGTTCACAATATTTTATGGGTGGATATCCGACTAAATTACAAGAGAAAAATGTTCAAAGAGTATGTACAAATTCTGTACCGTTACAGAAAATTTTATTGTATGAGATTTTTCCTAAATTTTGTTAAGATTTAAGTCGAAATATATATTTATAAAATTGACCCATTATTATTTTATATATTTGATTCATTAAATCATCTAATATAAAACAGTTCGGCGACCTTTAATTTTTTTTTGTGTTTATTATATAAACTGGAATCAATAAAATATTTAAATTAATCGAAATAATCGCAAAACTACGTTTTATTTAATGCGTATTTATATCTTTGGCATTGTTGAAATTAGGGGTGTTACACCCTGTATATGAATATTCTTGGATGTATTATAGATCTTTTTTTTAATTACTCTCCTCGGAAACTCCTCGTGTGTATTTTTTTTTTTTTTTAATACAAATTAAATGTATTAATTAGAAAGATATACATATAAAACCAATTTTATCGAAAAATATTGTAACATCTCTATAAGATATCTGATATTTGTTTAATAACTTTGTGACTTTGTGTGTGACTAATAGTGACTTTGTAGGTAAAAATCCAGTAATTTTGTGTTCTTGATATGTTCAAATATTGTTGTTGTTATCGAGATTATGCTACACTAACACAATACGTTGACGACAAATTTTCAAAACTTGTATGTTACACTTTTTTAAATGAATACATCTATCGTTCCATTATTTGAAAGCCATCTACTTTGTTTTTACAAAATCTCAAATACTTTTGAGTAATCCGATAGGAGATGTCAGAATTAATAATTCATTTTTATTAATTCCTTAACAATATATAAGTTGTATCAATGTGTAATTTGAAAAGTGTAACATATAAGTTTGAAAATTTGTCGTCAATGCACTATGTTGGTGTAGCATAATCGGTTGATGCATTTTCCCCGGATAGGAAGAGATCCAGGTTCGAATTCGGGTAGCAACAACAATATTTTTCGATAAAATTGATTTTATATGTACACCTTTTTAACTAATTTGTATTTTTAAAAATATCACAGATCTACGTTCTGAATAATTACAACTTCACAATGTGTTCTCCTTAGTAATTCTCTTTGTCCATTTTATTATTTTCTTCCTTCTCCTGCGCCACATCTCGAATAATTTCAATACATTTCCCTCTTCATGGTTAATTAATCATCTAGATCTCGCCTCCGTCAAGTACTATGCTCCACATGTAGGTTTTGATAAATTGCTTTTCTGTTTACATGTGATTTAAAGATTTCTTTTTTTTGCGTCAAAAGCCTGTTTTTCCATTACTGATCTGGTTTTTACAGCCATGTGATTTCCGGCGTCATATGTTATTCTACTTCTTGAGTATTGATTTTCTACTTGTTCTACTTACTCATTTCCATTATGATATTCAAGCTGACCTGCTGTGTGATTTAGTTGTGATCTTCGTTCGTCCAAAGAAATTGCTTGGATTGAAATATATCTTGTACCGGTCTGTCCCGATAAAAATATCCTGTAAAAATAATTATTAAATATATTATGTTAACACTACAAAATATCAATATGTGACACACGTATCTCGAATAAATCTCGGAATGTTTCATTACCATTGACACGAGTCATTGTAGAGAGATGGCGCGATACAAAAAAAAAAATAATTCAATCAAATCTAATCTTAAGGTACGCCATCATCATCTTTATACCCTTATCTTAAGAGGGTTGGGGGGAGCAAAGTCTCAATATTGCGTTAACTTCCCCATGTCTTGCTTCGCTTATGTAGAACTGTTTCCACCTAATGATTTAATTTGATTAAGGTAACAGTCTATCAGTATAGTGACATATGGTGCGAACAAACTAGCGGAAGATATAATACACAACAAATATAGAACTTAAATGTTCATATACTAGTATATTGTTTATTGCGACATATATTTTTTTTATATTATATTTTCTGACACCGTGTATATGTGATAGATATAGAGTTAAATATTACATATACGAATAGAGAAAAATGTTTTATTGGAACATATATTACTTTTAGACATATTTATTTATAACATGTGACTTTTAAATTAGATAGTTATTTTTACAATAATTGAATACCGACAATTGCATTCGACTAAAACAAATGTTGATAATAATATAAAAATACATTTAAAAAAAATCACAGATATAACATAAACGTAAATATAAATTTATTCGGAAAACACATTCTTATTGTGAAGTTGTAATTATTCAGAACAGACGGTCTGTGATATTTTAAATATGAATTAAATTAAACTTCATAATAAGAATGTGTTCTAATAATAAAGTTGTATCAATGTGTCCAAAGTTTAATAATAATGAATTGATAATTCTGGCGTCTGCTATCAGATTACTCAAAGGTATTTGAAATTCTGTAAAAATAAGGTAGATGGCTCTTTCAAATAATGGAACGATTTAATGTATTAATATCAAAAAGGTAACATATAGGTTCGAAAATTTGTCGCTGTAGCATAGTTGGGTAATGCAGTTGGGTGACGCAACAATTATATTTTTCGATAAAATTGATTTTATATGTATATCTTTCTAATTAATATATTTAATTCATATTTATTGTATTCTAATTTACAAACATCACATTGCGTACATATTTTTTGTAGATACCGTGTTTTTAGCTAATTTTAAACTGATTTTTATAACGCTGAGCGGCATCAATACGCTGAGACAATGTACACATTACTACACTATCCCAATTGAATCCCTAAATTTAATGCAATATGCTAGTTGACCAATCAAAACAATATATCTTCAGATAGTCTTTGTTGCTGTTTATCCCAGCTTGGTATAGGCTGACCGGAGTTGCCAAGAGTTGATAGTCATTCCTCTGGCATTCGAAAAACGTGTTCAAGCCAACTTAATTTAAATTTTTCTATTCATAGAAATGTGTAACATGTGTATATCTATTTAAATACAATTTTTAACGATATCTTTCTCTTTTAGAGCCTATTGCAGCGACCTTGTAATTGAAAGCCAAAATGGTATAATTTGCTCCCAATGTTATCGTTGTCTAACGTTCTTAATCGTGCAATCTTGTGTGAGTGTAATTTATGAACAATTACTTACTACAGACTGGACTCAATGCCACTTCATTACACAAGCACGCACTTGCAACTTGCAACCAATCAGATTGCAACTTAATCCAATGCATGATCGTCCACTTTCACTCGTACGTGTCACCGGACGTACGTCGTTGCCACAATATATCTAATTGATTAAATGTATTTCCAGTTTGTATGAAGGTACATTCGTCCAGGGACGTGCTATTCAAATAATCAAAAAAGCTGTTCGTAGCTATAAACTCCGAGAAATAAATTCAAAATTCACACGTAAATGAGTCAGTTAGAACCATTTGGAAATGACAAATAAAGCTACGCATGTTTTTTGCATAATTTTTTGTAGAATTTATCCCAAACACATACGAACTAAACCCAATATGTATCTCGATCGCGCCATGCGGTGTTCTGAATACACGTCTTCGTTTGAACTGGCGTGTTACAAAATGTTTTCAACTACACAGTGCAAGTTTGTATTTGAAATAGTTTTATATGTACATTATAAACGTGGTACTACTTAACCCTTCACTTACGACGTGAGTAATTTTTTTAGTATATTTTTTAAAAGAAAATGACTCAAAAATATTATTTTTCGTACCGTACACAGCGCTTCCATTAATTCCATGAATACAACCCCTAGTGGCAATACAGCTCGTTGTATTTCTACAGCATCACCTAAATCCACGACTAGTGCAAGCCACAGACATCACCATATATGAGTACATAATGTAGAAGTAACGCATGGATGTCTTCAAAGTCTTGGGCTAGATTTACGACCCAATACATGATAACCTAACCAGAAAATGGAGGAGATTAAAGAACTTAGAACATCAGGAAAGGTATCTTACCGCAGATAACCAGTGGCGAGTCATGTAGCGAGAACAGATGAGTCTCGTAACACGCACAAAGCCCTCATACACAAGTCAATAGAATCGAGACCGAGAGGAAGACCAGTATGTAGATTGGTGGATAATGTCGACAGACCTGCATGAGTTAGGCAGGCGCCCGGTGAACTGAACCACGCGAGCGATGTCAAGACATGTATGGCATCTGTTGTAACTGCGGTCATGGACTTCCAAGCCCCGTGAGGCTGTTGAAGATAAAGAAAAACATGTTGACGCGATACCGTCAAAATCTGACTCGTTTCGAGAAAATAGTGCAAAAGAGATTAGTGTATGTTTCCACACCGATAAAACTTTTCTCAAGACTATGAGACTTGGTTGCAAAGGTTGCATCAGTCGGATAATCTGATCTGCGTATAAAATATCATACGCAACAAATAGCAGCTCGCTCCTCATCTATTCTAAAAAAAGTAAATATCATCGCTGTGCACGAATCCTGTACACAAATAATGCCTTACTGTAAGAGCACCATTAAGTTTTGATTTGTTAATCAGATCTAACTTGACAGGTTTCACTTCCCTTTTAGTAGTTGAAACCTGTTAGTAGTTGGCTAAAAAATTATGTGCAATAATGATGACCAGCCATGATGCTTACTTCGAATGTTTCTCGACTATATATTCATCGTCCAACTGCATCATAGTTGCAAGTTAATTGTATTCGCTTTTATCCTTCATTGCATCCCTGACATTAATGTGTCCAGTTGGCGCTGGTGTACAATTGAGTTAGATCGGTATCAGATTTCCTCTGGATGTTGAATGGGTATGTGTGTACCATAACCGAGAGATATTTTCTCCTCTGGTGGTAATACAGTTGTCGCTATTAATGTAAACATATTAATTATTAAATACACACAGATATTAGTGTTATCTTCATGTTCTGCGATCTTGCATGATTCTAGTTAGAGACTCCGTTTATTGTTTTGAATTTGAATTACAATAATAATAATAATAATGGATAATTTGTATAGCGCCATTTTCGTAAAAACTTTCACCCTAAGGGCGCTTTACACATAAACTGTTTATAGTTCTACAATTATCTTTGTTTTTTTTAAATTAAAAATCGTTATTTTAACTTATGAAAATAATTTTTTTAAAAAGGTGCGTTTTTAGTTTCTTCTTAAATAAATAAATAGGATTGATTAACTTTGTAAATAGTTTAAAACTGTATGTACGTATTGTTGAATCAATAAACAGTGATATCAATTTTGACAATTAGAATATATTTTTAAATATCAGCAGATAAAAATAAAATTTATCACTGAAAATATAAATTTATCAATACGCTATCGATCTCGGCAGCTCTCACATACTAAGCAAGCGCTCTTCTATCTTGCTATCCCCCATTAGACTGTGGTGTCAAATTATTATATTAAGTGTAATAATAATCAGCATTATTTTATAATATTAAGAGTAATAATATGAACGATTAATATTTTGATGTATTTTTGAATTTTTTAACTGAATTTTGAAATATTTTTTCGAATCAGTAAAACCTAGTCTACGCAGGGGTGGTATGATACACATGTCTGAGACACATAACGCGTTTTTTTTTTTTTTGAAATTTAAAATATCGCACATATCAAATTTTGGTTAATATTAATTTTTATCCGATTCATAACATAATCGTTTCTTATTCTGTTCTACATCTCAAATGCGTCAAGTTCAACTCCGTAGAACGCGTAACATCGGACCATTCGTATTCCAGACTTTATGATAAGCTCGTGGCACAATATTATACCATTTGGGGTAAAAATCTCACATGGGCTCGCTTAATACTACATTTCATTTATACTGCATCTGAAATACACAATTTTTTAAATCTTTTACAATTTAGTCCCAATAATCTTCGTTATGAACAGCATCACCATAGTTCTACTCTTTAGTCAACCAGTTTTACATACGATAACAATTTTTTTTTTTTGTTTTTTCAGATACCCGGCCTTGCCTGACTGATACACGTATCGATGAAAATAATTGCGATTCAGTGATGATTTGAAGGTAAATATAATAAATGGGAATATTACTATCTTTAAATGATCGATCAGTACTCGAGTGATATATTTTATTTGTGTCATAACTTAATTACTATTAATTAAAATTGAATAGGAAATTCATACATATTAATTATTAAAGAGTAGTGCTAAACTCCTTTGAAATTGTACATAGTACTTTTTTGTTCTGAAGGCAGGTACAATTTATACAAATACTTGACAATGAAATCTTTAGATATTTTAACAAAAATAACATTGTAAGATGATTTAAAATAATATAGTTAATTTTATATAGATACCGCGGTAATAGTTATAATAATTAATTATGATAATTTTTCAAAATTAAAATTAAAAGTTATTTTTCTAAGTTTTTCATTCGTTTCACTTGAAGTTGAATGACAAAAAGTGTTTGTGGTGATTCATTAAAATAGAAGACGATCCAGTTCAGAAAAAGCGACACTTAGCGATTAAGAAAAATCGCGAAAATTGCGAGCTCGATAAAGTAACGACATTAAGCAGATTGTGTATGGAAAATCTTAATAAAATGGTAAATTTGACGTCCGTCTTTATTTTTATGATACTCGGTTAAATATATATTTTTTAAACATTTATTAACCATAACAAAAAGATTAAGCACATGAAAATATACACAAATACCCTGATAAACAAAATCATATACTTAACATTATCTCGATTACTATTATAACTAGTATATTTGTCATTTCCGTCTTACTGGGTAGATACATAAATACCTGTTCCAAGACGAACAACTTGATCAAAAAAGTATTTATGAAGGTATCGCAAATTTAATGTTAATTTCGCAGAATGATAATACGCTCCAAATTATTTTTATTTCGTGTTTATATAAAGCGATTACATATTATTAATAAACAAAACTTAACTAGATTTTATTTGTGAGTTTTCCAATATTTTTTTGCAAGAAGATAATTTCCAGTAATTTTCAATGCACTCTTTTCGATTTCGAAACCATCCTGAATTAAAAACTAAATACATATGTCTACGTACATGTACATAATATGTATCGGACACGAATAATTAATTCCTGTAGTTCTTATTAAATTTCGACCAAACTTTTGACTCGTCATCTTGTGACAAAATGTCTACTGTTAAAATTTAAAAAAATTGTAACTCCGTTAATATTGAACCTAGAGAAAAAAGTAAAAAATCGCATTCAACACACACAGTCGATATCTACTTGATTTTTGCCAAAAATATGCATAATTGTCCTTGGATAATCAACAGGTTAATTTTCGAATCGACGATATTCTATAAAAATGATTCTCCGTGTGTTCCTTACTTTACAGTCACCTACCGCGGCGCGGCCAGCCTTCGGGCGCTCGTATTATCTTATTCCTTACATGGTGTAGACAAGTTCGTATCAAATTAACAGTAAATTGAAATCGAGTGGTCAATGTTTCACTACGTGGATGGTATTGCCATTTATGAAAACGAAAATAGCGATCGATATCTGGGGAAACGGTCCGGAGTGACATGACACACGCGAATTTCCGATACGCATTATAAATTTTAAAATGTTTGCCGCGTTTTAGATACAAATCGTAATATGATGGTAAGACGATTCTTTGGTATTAAATAACGAGCCACTAATGTAATTATATTCTGGAAAATAAATAATTAATATAAACAATACAGGTTCCATGTACATACATCGACAATATTGAAACAAGGTACACATATATCCGAACTGTCAAAAAATTACAATGTAGTGTCACGGTTAAAGTGAGTAGAAAAAATCAAGAAGTCATATAACTAGCTAAATTACTTAACTAACTTTCTAACTAACTAACTTAGGACGAGAGAATAGAACTGCAATAGACTGTGATTATATTAGTTTTTTTTTTAGATTATTAATATTGTTTTATTAACCGTTTCGAAAAATATCATTTTTTTCTTCAGGATGTCATAAACTAATCAAAAACATATTTTATATTGTTTCTTTAACAGAATCTATGAAAAATATGTTTTTTTCTTTTAAAAAAATAATATTTAAAAATAAATTTAGAACCTGACTAATTGTTACTTGATGATATACAATTATTTGAATATTATAGGAAAAAAATTTAGAATGTGAATTTAGTTGTTTGTTTATATTTTGGGGTAAACCACTTAATGGAGGACGGTTCTGTTAGAAGCCTCAATAATCGGCGAGCTTGTATGAGAAGATGTATGAATGTGGATGAGGTGAGAATTGTGTGTCGGGACAGAAGAGGGTGGCGCTCTATCCTCTCTGCTTACCCCCGCGGTGAAATGGCTAAAACATTCAGTCTGCTTTCTTTATTCTTCTGCCAGCTCCAGGCATCAGTGTCGGTACCAGGACTCCATTGTGCACCGCTAGCCTTGCCTCGGTTGACAAATTCCCGTTAGATATAATTCCATTCAAAGCGCCGTTCACTTTATTTCCTGCAGTCACCCTCCTTTCGATATCACTCTCAGCCTTTCCGTTTCTATCAAACATACTTCCCAAATACACAAACTCATCTACTTGTTCCAAACATTCATTACCTACAAGTATTTTGTACGTAATCTTAAAAATATGATATTAGTTATCAATGATTGGCAACAATTTTTTATTATCATTGATGCACTAGTAACTAAACCACCAACAGTTAAATCAGTTACCAATCATCGTTAAAATCAAATACTAATCACCCAATCACAATCAAAGTGACTCATCACTAGATAGAACGCCACTATTCTGTCCTGCCACCACACAACACCCTTGCTTCGTTCACTTTCATACATCTTCTCATACATGCTCTTCAGCTGTTGAAGCTTTTAACAGGGACCCACTTTCTAATATTTAATTTACCTGATCTTTCCAGATCTTTTATGGACGCCCTCTGTTCCCATTGACACTAGCTTCATATATTTTTTATCATCCTCTCTTCGTTCTTACGTTCTGTAGTAGTCCTGTACGCGACCCCACAAACATGGCCGTGTAAGGAATCACCTGACAGGGCGTAAAATCCACGCAGGCGCTTTTCTATGTCGAAAATGTAAGTGAAGTGTACTTTATAAAATAGATCATGTTTGTATTGATTTATTTCTCTCGGTGTAAGTATAATTATATTGTATATCATACATAGCAGTCGTAGTGATGAAGGGAATAGATCGTCCACGCTGTAATCCAGTTGCAGGTCCATGATCAGGAATACTCTCACTAAGAATGTAACGAAAATGAAGAATTCATCTTTAGATTGGATGAGTTTTGTGTCGTATCGAACTTGACAGTGTGCAGGGTAAAACGTTTTGAATAAATTCTCCCTATTTACTTTCACCTGGAGAACGATTCGTTAGAAGGCAACATTGATCTCCGTTTATGCATTCAATGCAACGTGATAATGGCGGCAGATTGACCCAATAATTGTTATTCAATAGACACAACTTCTGACAGCTTTGTTTCTGATTTATAGACCGCCATATTGACAAGGAGTTAACACTAAGTAATAGGCGCATTCAGGTGTACCAAAAGTTTGACGGAAAAAGCCGCCCGAGAAATTATCTCTGTCACAATACAAAATGCGTGGATATAATTCATTACCTCGTATACTTTATACGCAAAGTAGAATGACTTAACTCATTAACGTCTTTACCGACAAATCTTTGAGACTAGAGATCAAAATATCATCCATGTACATGTGCTATAAAAACAGGAAGTGACAGCTGTCTTATTGAAAAAGTAAAGATTCTTTGTACAATTCTACATCTTTAGACCGATCTAAACCAAATTTACATGGGTTCTCTTTAGGACCCTGCGCAAAATATATATCCTCTCCCCGATATATATATATATATATGTATATTCTATCGAATAACATCCATTCCAAATATTTCTAATCAACTCACTCCACCCCCCCCGAACATCATACCACACCTTTATCTGGACCAAATTTTGCATACATCATTACTCTTTAAGACCTACGCAAAACCAATCCCAACCCTTTCCCGAGACTGGTGTAAATCTGAATCATTTATATTTTTATTTATTAGACTTTATTGACATACATGTTTTTGGTGTAACAAATGTGAATATATTATAATATAACATGATAAACATAAGATACAATTACATACTTATGTACTCGTAGTTTATTGTGCGGGACGGAGTAGACTCCACCTTTGATATGTACTGCATTGTCCTGGCTACTTTGTCAGACTGCCATCTGTATACAGTTTTTTTCGTGCTGTTGTGGTGTTATTTAATTCAAGAAGGTAAAGATTCGACAGGAATAAAAATAAATATGAAGAAAAAAAAAATGTAGTGAGAGTGTTGTAGAACTAGTGAATTATTAGTGTAGACACTGTATAATGATTGTTAGAATATTAGATAACGATGCTTCTGATTGACCTCTACCCAATTGGATCATATATTGGGTCCATATTTGTGTAATCTTATTGGAAATGAACGATTTCCAGTTGGTGCTGAGTGTGTTGTATAGTTTCAGAGCTACGAACATGTAGTATCTTTGATAAAATGTGGTTTTGCTCTCGAAACTGGCTTATAGATATTCGTTGTTTGTCTTGTGTTGTGTCCATGATTTATTGCTTGGGGTGAGTTGTTGTTAGCATGGAAATATTGGACGAGTCTCAACATATAGATTTGTCTTATGTCTAGGGCGTTGTTCTCTTTAAATACAAGATCTGATGTACTTTAATAGTCGATATATAATTTATGCAACCATATAATTAAATATATAAGATTCATGTGCGTTTTTTTAGGTGTCGTGAGATTATTTATTATGTAAAAGGTAAAATTATAATATTATATTCATTTTTATATACAAAACAGTAGTAATAGTCAGAACACGACTTGCACACTTATGAAGATAGATAAAAATGAGGTATACAGAAAATTTCCGTTAACTACCGCCCCGTCAGTTGGGTAAGCCGCCCCGCGCAGTCCGCCGCCCAGAATTGGTGTCCCTGCGGCGGGCATAATTTATCGAGAGGTTACCTACATTTTGTCCAAATTCGGCGAATTATATAGTACGAATTCTAAATGTTTCTATCCGATATGGAAATGTTTGGATCCGATTTGGTCAGCGCGAGAATCCATCAAATGTATGTATGTGTGTGTACTGTTCTACTTACAAAATCAAATACGGCGAATGTTTCAATACATTTTAAATGTTTTTCATCTATTGCGTAACACGTTTTTAAAATGAAATATTATTACGTTATTTTTTCCCGGGTGGTGTGGACTGGAGCACGTCACGCATTACCATCACCGGTGCTGTATCTCGGGTACTATAGAAAATTCTCACACATCCAAAAGTCGTTTACAAAGACGAAAATGCGCCACGGATCTCATTACGTCATCGCTGTTACTTTTTCCCGGGTAGTGGATATTGGAATCTGTGACGCAGTACATTACCACATCCAATGGTGTATCTATATATTTGAAAATTTGCCACAGAAGTTATAATGTCATCTTTACATTTTTCCTGAGCGGTAATGACGCATTACCATCTCCATTGCTGTATCTCGGATTCTAATGCGCCTATTTTTTTTAATATAGGTATAATACATGCCACATTAATATTCTTACTATTTTCAAACTATTAAACTTGATCTATGAAAATTGGCTTAACGTGATGGTTTCCTGGAACGAGGCTCGAACTATCGATCACTAGATCATTAAGCTATAATATTTAAAAAATTTAAATTGCGTTATTTTTATTCGTCTAAACTATAACAAAAATAGTGTAAAAAATTATAATCAGTTCATATCCATTCCATTTAGGTTTCGAGATGTTGTTTACTTTTACCAATCAATCACTGATATCTTGAGTCACGCTCACTATCAGTGATTGACTATCTGGGAATATCGCGATTCAAATTTTTTTGTTAAAAATTCTATTGATTTTCTGACGCAGCCGTTTAAATCAATGCCATCTACCGAATTTTCCGTAATTTGACATACGACATCTATTGTAATCTGTTTTTGTTGGTAATGTTAATACTAGCTTACTGGAAACTTAATTTTGTTCGTATTTTTTTTAAGAATGTGTACGTGCGTGCAGTAATTTTCTACTAATTATTTATGCTAGAATATGTTTGTTACGCAAATGAAATTTTAATAATATAAAAATTACGTTTTATTTATTTATTTCGTGTATTGTGATATCAGAAACTGTGATCGCAGTCACAGTTATCAATCACTGATATTATCGAATACCAATCACAATCATATTAGTGAATCGAAAGTAGCATTTTTTCTCATTATTATATGGAAGACAAGAACACAATAAAAAATCAGTGATCCACATAGGCAGGCCAAAACTGAGATGGTTTGATGGTATAGCAGTATACTGTAGTGCTCTCAGGATGATAAAATGACGGCCAAGGCCTACTCTGGGTTATACCACTGCTGCTGATCAGCGGTGAGCTACTAACACGTTAACAAAGAGATTGTTTAATCTCATTCGCGCTGTTCGGGGAACGGGGCGGATTTTTTATATTACAATTAAACGCAATAATTATTTAATCAATCTAATGTTACTTAATATACTCATATTTTGCAACAATACGCAATATATCGAGCAAACGAAAGAACAAATTTGCACAAATGAAAAATGAAGGATGAGCGTGCAAAGAATCATTCACAAAAATGTTGCGTCGAACATCTGAAAGCAATGTCAAATATTGACATTTTAAAACATTGTTAGACTATAAGCAAAAAAACGTCATTTTTATTATTTATTTATTCATTTACGCTCTTATGGGCTTTTGAAAAATTGGTTAGGTATAAAAAAAAATATGAGCAGCTACACAAATAGCATGAAATATATATAAAAATAAATTGATAGAATGTACATATAAAATTGAAAAACGAGCAAAACAAACTATAAAAATTAAGATTCAAGACAGAAAAACAATAAAAATTTGGGTTTGTCACGGATTGCCGAGTATCAAAATCCATTGTATCTTTAACTCAGAACATCAAAAACATCTTCGGAATATATCTACAAGACCAAAATCGTTCCCAAGCCTGTGAAATCATTGTGTGGGTGCATTCCTATAAAAATTTGCATATGGAACAGCGCCGACCCCGATGGCCGATTATGCACCCGAAATAAATATATTTTACGAAAAAATTTTGAAAATAATGTTCTATGTGTCCGAATGCTCCCCAGCCCAACTTTTTTCTGCGTTATTTCGTCGGATGTGACTCCGGTTATGGAAATGCATAGACATAATTACTATCGACTTGTTCAAACTGAGCTCTATTAACATCAATTTATATTGAATTAACAAAGCAGCTCATAATTATTCAGTCTTTGAGTTTATTTTCTTCTTCTTAGTCTTTTGTTGACTTTTGACAGTTGTATTCTATCTCTTGTTATGTTATGGAGTAGAAGAAGTAGAAGCTGGGATCACGGTGTCAGTGTTTGTTGGTTTCCGTTAGATACTAATTTATTAAGACAGATTATAGATATCTCATAGATACGAAGCTATTTATAGTATATTATATGAGAAGTATTACAGGGCTTATGACCTGTCTTCGGCTGGCTGAAGTGATCACTTACATAATGAAACGTTCACCAACTCTACCCACAATCAACCTTCACATCTATCAAAGTTATATATATGTTACCATGTAGAAATATTTCAAGTACATTTAAGTACTACAACTTCGCTGTCGCCATCTATGGTTTGATATTTAATATTCATTCCCCTGAAATAGCATAGATGTCACTAATAAGAATTTTATTTTTTAGAAATATGAAAGCTATATTCTTTATATGTATATATGACGAATGATTAACATATTATACTAGAATACGCCTGAAATGTCAATCTTCTTTTATATATTTCTTATTTAGACCAGTATATTATATTAATAATATTTGAGTATGTCCAAGAACACACAACTACTGAATTTTCACCTTTAAAGGCATTGTAATTAAGACAAATTATAGATATCTCATAGAGACGAAGCCATTTATATTATATTGTATGGGAAGTATTATTAATTTTAATAGATAAATCCAGAAAATTTAAACAATTATTAGTGAATTCAATGTTTTTGTGTAGTGTGTTGATGTAGGAGAGAAATGAATCTAGTTGCCTATCTGTAACCGTAAATATACAGAATATATCATCGACATATCAGTACCAGTTGAAAATACGATTTGACTATAGGGTGATTAGGATACGTGAAAGAGGAGAACTCTTTTATTTATTTATTTATTTGACTTTATCAGAAGTGAATATACAACGATATAATACCTACACTTATTAATTGACTGTGTGGGATGTAGTAGATATCCACCTCTAATATATAATGCATTGTCCTGGCTACTTTGCTAGACTACCGTCTGTATTAAAGTTGACAGTTAGAAGAGTAAGATTCGAAAAAAATATTATTAAATTCAAAATAATTTTGGTTGGTAAATACGTTAAATATTTTAATTATTTCTTCAGCAAGTTTTTCATTAAGATTGAATTTGTTTAATAACTCGGTATAAATATATTTCGTGTCGATTATTGGAACGTTTGTATAGAGATTGATTACATCAAATGACACTATTTTAGCGTTATTCGGAATATTCATACCTTAATCTGCAAAGCAGCTAACTCAATTTTTCTAAAATGTTCAGGAGCAACAAAAAACTGTTTAATTTTGTAATTAAACAGATTACAAAAATTCCAAAACACACTTCGGTAGATTGTTTATGCAGAAATAGGGTGGTTGAGAAATTTTGTTGATATTTTGATTTATCTCGTACTTATAGGAAATATTTTGAGTTAGGTGATTTTCCACGATAATGTAATTATGTAGTGATTATGATTTCCACGGACGTCCTCTATTTTCTGGTACCGTCAACACTTGTGTCAAGTAAACATTTAGTACTTATTTATTATTTTAAAACACGCGTTTTAAAATTGATTGGAATTTTTGGCTTTTAGTGTACCATAGAATAATAAAAGAGGAAAATAATGGTATCAAAAACGGTTTTTTGACCATGAGTCGAGTTAGCTACTTTTCTGATTAAGGTATCGATATGTAAGTTTTGGATAAGGCTCGGCGCTATTCTTGATGGCGTGTACGGTTAATTAATGATATTAAAGTGGCAATTAACGGTAGTAAACACTAAAAATGTATAAAGAATAACGTCATACCCAAATATGTGGTATTGTATCTGTTTTGAAGGTCATCTAGATCATCTGAAAAGATCGCGATATTATCTGCAAAAAATAGATATCTTAAATACTCGCTATTTATACAATACATGATGATGATAAAAAAAATCAATTGTGATATATATATACAATGTACATAATGATTCATTAAAAAATAGTGCTTAAAAATATATGTGCATTTAATATCGGTGAACATCTCAAATTGCACTTTTTTCATTATTCCCCGTGGAACGGTAAAGCAATATGGCGGCGGATATGTAGGACATCCTCAGCTTGCCAGTGGACCGGTCTCAATGCAGTCAACTAACCCTGCGAAGACTTCGTGAGTTCAAGCCAAAACATCGGTAACAGAGGGTCACGGCAACCCTAGTACTCGTAAAATCAAACGTTTTATTTATATCAACTAATTCCCACATTTGTTTACTAATTATTTATTGTACCTATTTACGGCCTGTGGGCTCGTACAAAATTAATTATAAAAAAAACATGTGCACCTACATAATTAAACAAAAAATTATTTAGGTTTAACACAGAATGGCTGAGTACTAAAATCAATTATGCCTTTGACTCAAAACAGCACCAAAAACATGACTCATATTTGAACATTAAACATTGGAATATGTCTACAAGACATATATATCCAAAATCGTTCCAAGCCTGGGAAGTCTTTGTGTGGCTGCATTCCTATAAAAATTAGTATATGGAACTATGGACTACAGCAGGAGAAAACTAATAGTTAATCATTCAATATCCTGAGTGGTCACAATATGACACGTTAAATAAATTGGAGCAAAATAATGCTAATGGTTTATCAAGTATAATAATTTCTGGCCAATTTCTTCGTACTTACGCGGGGTCATTCAGACCCCCGGCAACGAAGTTGAGGGTTCAGCGTAAAGCGGCCAAAACTCGATGCAAATGAATGGAAGAGGTCTGCCATTGTCGCGGGACAAGGATAACCAGACCAACTGCGAGTGTGCAAGGGACTAGAGCAGGGAACATCACACCAGCCACGCCAGGCGGGTCACTCAGCCAGATTCGCAATTTGGTCTTCAAGTTGAGGACTGACCGCCGTTGTGTAAAAAAATATTTCTTAATGATATACGGAATGCTTGCAAAATCCTATTTATTTCAGAAAGATGTTTATTAATAATTAATATTATTATCTTTATAAAAGAAAATATAGTCAGCTTGTTAGATAATAGGTAGAATGTATCGCACCACTCTAGGCTGAAAAAAAATCAATATTTTGTTTGTTTGTACTATGAAAATAGAACAAACTTGCTGGTCTCCTGGAACGAGTCGCGAACCCCTGACCGCTGCTACATCACTAGGCCAGCGTTTTAACAACTAGACCAACAAGCGTCTTAGACTTTAACCATAATAGCACCGTTCTTACTGTAGTGGTTATAATTTAATGTATTTCTGAATACTTGTTTAATGCATTATTGCGTTTGCAGCAAAATTTGCTTCAAATGAACTTATCCTCCTTTGGACACGGTATTTTAAGTCAGTACTTAACATAATATCAACATCGAGATATCCTGTATTGCAAGCTGATAACATAAAACCAACATTTCCCATCAATGTCATGGATCCCAAACGTCGGCCAGAGAGAGGAGACACAAAGTATCACTTTTGGATTATTTAATCTTCTCATGTTCAGGAACAGTTCTTCTACAGCTGTAGCATATATCCAGTAGCGTGCAGTGTATACAAGCAAAAAAGCTGTGCGTTACTAAAAATATAAATTAAATAATTAGATTAACATAAACGGAAAAATCATTTTACAATTAGCGCTATCTATGTACCAGTAGACTTTAATTGCTTAGTTCTAAAAATTACCATGACAACTCACCGCTGTACCCGTGGCGCTCTTGTGTATTCGCCGCATCGAGCTATTCACATTACTCTGTTCTGTCTTTAAGCTAGTGAATTACTCAAGACATATAATTGTCTATTTATTGAATTGAAAATTCCTTTCGGTTCATCTGTTTCCTATATTACTGTATGGAGTCGTTACCTATGCTGTTTTTTAATAGAATAACATTATAAAGGCTTACAACTGCGTGCAAATCATCGAACTGTCTACTTCTTTTCTTACTAATTCGCGAATTTTACTATCTTACTGTTTTTAACGTGTTGATTTCGTGATTGTTCTTGAAATTTGGTGCATGGATTGGCTTTTGATTTGATAAAAACAAAAAGCAATTGGCAGAACTATTTCCTATGTTAACCTTTAATAAAAATAATTATTTCCTTTAGTTATTACGTGAAGGATTTTAAAACAATAAATTAATCATGTTCAGTCATAGAAAGCGTTCTTAAAAACGTCTATACATTTTTTATGAGTAAGAAGATATTATTTTACGTTAAAACTTAAACTTTAAGAACACTATTAATAGTACTCTAAAATTATAAATAAATACATGGTAGGGTCGTATAAACGACTGATTTATTTTGTCTAAAGACGTTGGTTAAACGAAAATACATAACAGCATAACTTAAATCTATATCTACTTCACGCCACTGCATATATCTCTCTCCGTCGTAGTCATTGTAGCTAACGGTCGTCAATTATATTTTCCTTCATTGTCTTAAATTAAAAAAGAAAATTTGGCATTCAATTTAATATTCTTATACATCATTGGGAAGGGGTGGGAAGAGTATCAATATTTTGCGCAGGGTTGCGCAGTTATACAATATTAAAATTCAAATAGTATGTGATTTTGTAGAAAATAGACAGACATTCCGTTATGTATATTTACATATAGATTTGAAGCAATACCTTTGTTTGTTTATTGATAGATATTTATTGGCGTGTCTAGAAATTAATTAAATGATTGGTTTTGTACTATCCTGAAGAGAGAACTGTTTTATACGAAACCGATTGACATCAATAGATAAAACAGCAATTATTGTTAAATACAAAGTTTTTGTACTTTAATAGTTACCTTTAAAACGATTTCTTAAAGTTTATATTTAATTTAAACTTTAAATACTATTAAAAGTTTAAATTGAAAGTGTAACGATAAGGTCTATCGTGTTCGCTAATAACAATATATACCCGCAGTTCAAAATACGCGATTACTTACTCCTCAATAACGCGAATATGGCGTATGTAAGATCTTCCAGCTCGTCCTGGTACACTGCCTTAACAGTCAACAAAAGAAGTACGGTCCGCACCTTCTTCTTCATCGTATTCTCGATGCTGAGCATCGTGATTGATCTGTCTGGAATTTCTTACACAACACGTCTCCATTCCTCCCTATCTTGAGCTATGTTCATTGCAGCGTTTAAAGAAAACACTATTAATAATAATAATACCATTGGATAATTTATATAGCACCATTTTTGTAAAATTTCTACACTAATATTTTGAAATTTCACACTTATGGATGTGATTTTGTGGAAAGGGGCATTTTCAGCTTCTTTTTTAATAAATCTCTGATGCACTGTTTTGACCCTGCCACCGTAAATGTCTATTTACTCATCTTACTTATTTATTCTTAATACAGTAAATATATGCAGGATGTAAGAGATCTAGTCCACAATATTTTATGGGTGGATACTTGACTAAAGTCAAAACAAGTAACCTTGTTATTTTCCAACAATTTGCCAAATGTGTAACAACTTTATGAGCAATCTGCACCCCTAATTTACTAGCATTTACGTCTTGAATGAACCTAACTTGTTTTTTCAATCCTTATAATAATTGTACTGAACTAAATATTTTTTTACTGAATCTATGTCGGCATATTGACGTCTGCGGATTTTCCGCACTTTTCAAACAATTTGTGCTTAAGACTGCTGTTTTCGAAAACGAATAACGTGTACGGATACGTGACATTTCTACGTATTTGTTTTACTTGACAGATTAAATATTTTATGTTCTTAGTGTGTTCCAATCTATGATTCCCGGTGTTTGCGGAGATAATTTTTTTAATGTTATGATTTATCATGTGCAAAGCGAGCGCATTTGCATTTTTCCGAATATTATTAAGCTATGTTATTACCAATACTAAATTTTTGAACACTGTTCGTAGAAAATATTTTAAGGCAAATCGAAAGCAGAATACGGTACTAAGTAATAAAAGAACTTGCCTTTTTTAAAGTAGTAAATTCACAATTGTATTATAAATTTAAATTGATAGAATTATTCTCTAATTTTTTTTTCATACCTAGTATACTATAGTATAGTTAGCATCGACAGTAACAGCATAACCTAACTCTGTGCCTACTGCACGCCACTGATTATATCTTAGACTTTCTACGCACGATAACTTTTTCCTTAATAACTAAAATTCTTCTGCAATAATTTACAACGCGAAACAAATTACATGTTATTTAAGAACAGCTGTGCGCGAGTGCAATCGCCCGCGCGTATGCAGTAATCATTTTCCAGAATAGGCCGAAAAAAATTGAGCTCCTTTTTTGTAAATTCGAAATATGAATTCCTGTCAACCAATCACAACGTTTACCGCTGTCAATTTGTTCTGTAATTCCCGCCGTTACTTTTCATCGCGTTTTTGACACGGCAAAAAAATTCGTAATTACACACTTCGCCGCAGACTTGCGCCCAATATGGCGCTGCCGCTTGTCTCTCGTCTGTGGAGTACGTTCGTTGCAACACTTAATCGTCATTTATTTTCCATAGATGTCCTTATTTTGACAATATTCCGTTGGATTATTTAATGTACAGTGACGGCGGATCAAAGCTGATATTAGTCGGGTGATTCTAGACTGCAGTCGTTGACAAATTGATAGATTGACGAGGCTGATTGGCGATCTCAGCTCCGATAGTGATGCGAAGGGAGGAAAATCATTTGATTCTTATGGCGTGTCCGCGGCTGAGATTTCTCTCGGATATTCGTCTTGAAAACGCCTAAAGACTTGTGTGCGATGATTTGTAACTAATTGTTCGTAATTCTTCTAGCAATCACAAATACAGTAGAAACCAAACCTTCCACAGTTGAATCTCTGTTACCAATCATCGTTATAATCGAACACAATAACGGTTTATCAAACTATTAGGAATAACGGTTTACATACTCATACAATAATAAATTCAATATAATGTTACATTTAGAACCGATAGTATTATCAATGAAGAGGTTCGAATAACCTATTTTATAACATCCCTTTTGCACGAGCTACATTGGCTCCGGTTCCCTGAAAGAATTGAATTTAAATCATGCTGGTTGATGTACAAGGCGACCATAACGTGGTACCTCTGTATCTTCAAGAACTTTGTATCCCAGACAATTTGAATGGCAGACGTCAAACTTTCAGGTCAACTTTTACTTCAGCCGCAGAAAGCATTGTAGAACCGACCATTTACTGCCAAAAGTCTATGTTTAGTGAACGTGCATTTGCGATGGCAGACCTAAAAGCGTGGAACCCTTTGCCCTCCGTCATAAGAAACAGTGCATCAGAGACTTTATTTAAGAAGAGAATCTTTTCAAAAAATCATTTCCATAAGTTAAAATAACAATTTTATATTTTAAATACAAAGATAATGTAAGACTATAAACAGTCTATGTGTAAAGAGCCCTTAAGGTAAATTTTTTTACGAAAGCGGTGCTGTAAAAATTTTTCAATGTAATTATTATTAAGTGAATTAATAACAAATAACCAAACAAGGAAAAAAAACTACAATTCTTATATTTTATTTATACAAAATGGAGTATAACCATGCGGATTTTACGTTTTATAAACAATGTCGTCTAAATGCCGTCCATTTCTCTCAAGGCACTCTTGCAATCGGTCTCTTGAATTTGCGAATACGCGAGAGCAAAGCGTTGATTCAATGGCAGCAACTTCACGGCGGATATTTTCTTGTAGGGCCTGAATTGTTCGAGGATTATCGCTGTAAACTCTCGACTTAAGGTATTCACACAAAAAAAGTCGCACGGTGTAAGGTCCGGTGACCGAGGTGCCCAGGATATGTCTCCGTACTTGCTGATTAATTTATTGGGAAAAATTCCCCTCAGCTTCTCCATTGAAACTCTAGCTGTGTGTGGAGTGGCCCCGTCTTGCTGAAATTGTGTTCTGTTGTTGAACCCGGGAAACATCTGCAATTTCGGTACCAAAAACTCATCGATCATTCGGCAGTACGCGTCAGCAGTGATTGTCTCTCGCTGGTTAAAAAAATAAGGGCCAATTATCCCTCGGGCAGCAATCGTTTTGGACAATGTAAACATATTTGATGGTGTTCCCTTGGGTTGCCGAGGCACGGTTGTATCTCATGTTCTGTTTATTAACATAGCCATCGATATGAAAATGTGCTTCGTCAGTAAACAATACGTTTCCAAGTATTCGTGCTGTTCCAAAACTTTCCAGCATCGTTCTCGCTAAAGATTCACGTAAAGAATAGTCATTTTTCTTGAGAAACCTGGTGAAATACCCCTCCCACTTACTTTACCCTGATGCAATTACAATTTAATATTGAAATTTTTCCGCTGGACACCCTTTATAAGAAACCCGAGAGACTTATGAATACAATTTTTACATTTACATACTATTATTTGTGTACATTACGTCTGAGTACATCTTAGCATGTTTGTCACTTTTTTTTTAAATTTGTCACTATTGAATTGTCTTGTCAGCTGTGATAAATCATTTAACCGTTGCAAATGAGTCGCGTTTGTCCTGTTCTTGTGGTGTACGTATTCTTGTATAGTGATGATGGTTTTCATGTAGTTTTGTAATTTAATATCCCTGTATTTTATCTCGCCATTAGCAAATTTGTGTGTAAGTTTAAGACTTTCAATCTTTATCATGTTTTTGCAGCAGAGGCGTACATAAAAATACGTTATCATGGCTGCACAACCTCAGAAAGTGATTCAATATTCAAAATGCCGATAATCTTACACATCTTGCTAAGGATAAATTAACATACTGCAACATGGTAGCCTACCTTCGACAAAAGACGGCACATGTTGAATCGATGCCGCGCGCTTTCACGTCAAAACTCGTATGCAACATGTCAAACATTTCAATTAGCTAGTATAACAGATGCATAACAAAATATGTGTTACTTGAACCAGATTTGCTGATTGGATCGATTCCGTCGATTAATAATTTCAATTTTCCTACGCAACATTTACTTTTTTCAACTTAAAATCAGACACAAAAAAATGTAGTATTTATTTCTTTATCCAGGACAGAAATTGTGAACCTGCAATGTTCAAATTTTGTTAGCAAAACATATTAAGATAGGATAGATTTTTTTAAATAATAGATTAATTTATATGAAAATTAAGTTATATAAAAATAAGTTCGATTTCGTGTGATTATCGTGAAATGTTAATATGTTTTTTACCCATAAACTACAAAAATTTAAGCAATACTAGTGGCGAGGTACTTTTTTATTGTGTTATATTGTCTTGTTGAGACTTGCATTATCGACTTATTCGGATTAAAAAAAAAACTATTTAACTAAACATAATAAACAAATTTTTGCACAAAGATTCCATTTGTTTCTAGCACCAAAAATATACAACGGTCTAAATGCAAAAGTGAAAGATTGCAACCATAGTCTTGTATATTCTTCACGAAAAGTGCAGTTTTGGCTCTACGAAATGGGGAGAAATTACGCCCAAGAACTTATAAAGGTCTAAACCTGAGAATAAAACTGCTTCAACAGTATATTGAATTACCTAATTGCATCTCTTGATTAATTGTTTATATATATATATTTTGTACATTGATCATTGCACTTTGTTTACTGTTATACCGCAGGAACACTGTCTGCTATAATACAGTAAATTACTAGTGTAGCAGACAGGGTACCCAAATATATGTCTTACTTTCTTACTGATATGTCCTATTTATGAATATTAATTTGGAAGTGTAATACGTCAGACCGTTAGACATTATTTATCAATGTAAGTACATAATACGTGTAAAAAGTGTACATAATAAATGTATTATTATTATAACACTCCTTACAAAAAAAGGGTGGGGGGTAAGAGAAATGGGTTGTAATTAAATTTAATAAAACTAAAGAGCGAATTATTTTTTTTAAGAATTGAGTATGTACTCATACTTTGATTCACTTATAAAAAAAGGTTCGCCGTCGCTGATCTAAGACAGATATATTTTGAGACCCGTATTATATTGTAAAATTTTGATTGCAGAATTTCTACGTTTTCGTTGTGGGAGACTAATTTAATAGTGAACGCCCCCCCCCCCCCCCCCCAACACATCTTTGTGATACTTTCGTATTGTTAATTAATTAAAGTTCGCTGACGAAAGTGGACCCGAAACAGTTATTAAAGCGGTAAAATATTATTGGACGTTTATCAAATTTTAATTAATCGATTTTTGACCGCGCACCCATTTTGCAACGGCTCTACATTTGAATATATTTATTAATATTAATTCGTAACACAGATATTTATTGAGTACAAATTCCTGATCAAAAATCAATCTCAATTTAAGCAAATATCTAACTTGAACTATTCGTGTTGATCACTTTGACATCGATCGGTTTCGATAGCGCTGTGTCTTCATCAGGACTGACATACACTAACTACGTTAAAATATAATAGACCTATGTAACAGTTATTGTAAGTCCGGCATGACGAAGATTACTTCGTATTATTACCTCATATTAATGAGGAACAGTCTAAGCAAAAGAGTTTAGATGGTTAACGTAAACTTTGTTATGTGTTTAAATTAATAATAATATCCGACTACAAAGTTAGCGCTATAAACATTTAAAATATTGTGACGTTATGATGCATGCGTCCACGTGTGAGGGCCCACCAAAAACGTCAGATATAAAATATCGCACTGTGTAAGGAACCGGCAGCAGTCCAGCAAACAATGAGAAGCCCGCTGATCGGCCAAGGAAGGCAGATTGCGAAGCAATATGGCGGAGCTGTCACTTGTTCACGACAGCGGAACGAGACTAAGGGGTCGAAGGAAGGAGAACTGCCGAGGATCCTCGCTAGCCACCTTAAGAACAAATTGTATGTCGAGAAAAGTGTGTGTGAAAAATAAATCTATCAATTAGAAAGATATACAAAAATGTAATTAGAGATGTATCAATTTGAAATAACTGCAACACGTAAAATCGAAAAATTGCCGTCAATCTACTAGGCTGGTATGGTGTAATGGTCAGGATAGGATAGGTAACGGATTGGAAAAGTTCCTGGTTCGAATCTCGGTAGCTGCCAAAATATTTTGTCGATAAATTGATTTTATCAGTATATATATCTTTCTAACCTAACCGTAACCTCAGAAATGGTGTGGTAGTATATTATTTAGGCCGTATATGCAGACCGTCAGATAAAGAGCTGGTCAAGAGAGTAAGGAATTGAACTTTATAAAGATGGCAAGAACGGTGGGATATCTCCCTCGCGTCGCTGTCAAGTCAAAGGGTGTATGGGGTCCTCCGGGCTTGAATCAAACAGAGTGGCAGATGATTACGGGGCAGGGTCAATTTAAGAGTAATCTTTTTGATTTTAGATTGATAGATACCCCATGGTGTGTTTGTAAGAGAGTGAACCAGACTCTAGAACTATGCAATAACGAGTGATGCACGTGATCGTATACTTGGTGTTTTAAGTGGTTTAAATTATCAAATTCCCGTAAATTCGAACCTGATCAACAATGCTAGAAATCTAAGGCTGTTGAAGAATTTCATCAGAACATGGAAACTGAGATGGGGTGACTTGGCATGTCCTTTTTCACAACATTCTCTTCTTTACTACCTACGAAACCAAATTGATATGTATTATGTAACGGGGCAATTTTGAACATCTCATGTATATAGTTTACTGTTTTAGGCCGATCTAAATTGACTTAGTATCGAACGCTTACATTTTTAAAATTCATTTTTATTCATGTTCTTAATATATGCTATAAACATTATACATTATAACATTATAGATTATACATAAAAATGGCGAACAAGGTTCATAATGTAAGAGATGTTCACTGTCTCCTTAACTAGACCGAAGTGTGTACTAAAGGAGACAGGTTCATCCGTTGTCTATCATACAAATATGAAAACCATTATTAATATTATTTTTTATTTATCTAAACCAAAAATTTAGGAATGAAAAAAACAGGGTTATAAAGAATTCTATCATTTTATATTAATAATTATACAAAATACTTTGTTTAAACCACTATTTGTTAATTATTCTACATGTTTCGATACCTATGGTATCATCTTCAGGAAAACAATGTAAACTGAAATTAAAAATACAAGCATAGATAAAAACAAAACTATAAAATGGTGAATAATCGAATAATAAAAAGCAAATTCTCTTTGCAAATAGTCACCTTTTAAATTTGTTTTCATATCAGTTCTTACTTATTCACCATTTGATAGTTTTGTTTTTATCTATGCTTGTATTTTTAATTTCAGTATACATTGTTTCCTGAAGATGATACCATAGGTATCGAAACATGTAGAATAATTAATAAATAGTGGTTTAAACAAAGTATTTTGTAAAATTATTAAGTGGTGTTCTGTTCATGTGATCATTTCCATGAATCTTTGCTCAGTTTCCTTTCTACTAACACCCAGCCAGTTGTTCAGTTTCCTTTCTACCATAACTCCTGAGATGGTGTTTGAGTTTGTCCATCGAGATTTGTTTCATACTGCTCGGCAAAATGTTATAGGCATTCATCGAGAGGTCTTCCCTAATGGTGTATCCATCATCTGCAGAAAGTGGGCGTAATATCGTTGGCCTGCGCCATAATTGGCGAGGCTTGAGTCGTAATTGTGTCCCATTCTTTTCCCTTTGGGATTTGTTAATATTGTTCGCATGTATCTGTTACTACAATAAATAAATTACAATATACAATGTATATCTACATCATTTGTAGAAACGGAAAAGGGTATATTTATGTTAATGAAGAGATAAATTGCTACTCTTGACTTACCGGCTTGTGTGATTGGTATTCGAATTATTGACAACTATGATTAACACTAATTGTGGGTCCTGGCATCATCAAGTGGCTTTCGTCCAGTAGTGTAACTACATCGATGCTGCCATTGGGGTCACGTTAGATAGAGGTCCAAATAAAGACAGCACTTAAAGGGCACCGGAAGATTAGATTAATTTTGCTCGTAACTTTGCTTTAATTCGTGACTCCAGGACTAACCATTAGTCTCGGTTTTGCTTTTATCGCGTTAGTATAGCATTGTATCGTGGAACCGAGGTCCACAAGGGCTCTAATTGATACATATAATTTGTTATTAGGAGAACACATTCTTATTGTGAAGTTGTAATTATTCAGAACATAGGTCTGTGATATTTTAAATATGAATTAAATATCACAGACCGTCTGTTCTGAATAATTACAACTTCACAATAAGAATGTGTTCTCCTAATAATAAAGTTGTATCAATGTGTCCAAAAAATTAATAATAATGAATTGATAATTCTGGCGTCTGCTATCAGATTACCCAAAGGTATTTGGGATTCTGTAAAAATAAGGTAGATGGCTCTTTCTATTAACGAAACGATTAAATGTATTAATATCAAAAAGGTAACGTATAAGTTCGAAAATTTGTCGCTAAAAATATCGTCGCTGTAGCATAGTTGGATAATGCACCTTCCCCGGTTTGGAAAGAGATCCAGGTTCGAATCCCGGTGGCGCAACAACAGTATTTTTCGATAAAATTGATTTTGTATGTATATCTTTCTAATTAATATATTTAATTCATTTAATTTGTATTAAAATTGTATACCATTGTGTAATCCAACCTCCCCTATAGACGATGAACCAGTTATTTGTAAGTGCCGATTGTAGCTAGACGGTGACGTGAAGCACGGGATCTGGCGCTCTATCCATGTCATGGAAAGGATGCCTGATCAGCCCGATTTGCATGTTACAATATATATATTTTTTTAAAATGGATGATCAGAAAAATCTGTCAAAAAAAATATACCACAGGAACTCAAACACGTAATTTTCTCTTGATCGCCGGAAGAATGCGTTACCAATTACACCACGTTAACCAATTAATTTCATGTCGAATTTTCGACCTAATAAACTATGTTCTAAGACTACAACTTAATTTTACTGCTCTCCTCTGTTGTCCTCAAGCTCCTGATACCGACTGCATCTGCAAAATGTCATCCCACCACCGTGACTTAGATCTTCCTCACACCTTTGGTCGTCGTATTTTACTTCAAGCGATTTCATTACCGTCTTTGCTGATCGGTTCAAATCTATAGAAAAAATATGCACTGACAGTTGTCCATATCGCGTGACAACATAAAACAAACAAGATCTGCTGTCACTTCAATCATGCAACAGTATGAATAGATTAAATAATAGTTTTAAAAACATACCAGTTATACGGTCGAAAGTCGGTTGAAAGAATTAGACGAATCCTATCAGCCAACAGATGACGTTGGTCTCTAAAATCATCTAAAACTCATCCGTATATCATCTAAATCCAAAAGTCATCTCCACAAGACTCGAGGGGAGTTTTTTTAAGAAGAATTAATTTTTTTTTGTGCCCTACTAGGCATCTGTGCATATCCAAGGCAGGCTAGATCTGGGAGTCTGTCGAATAAACAGTTGAAGGTACGAAGAGATGTTAAATTATTATTATCAGTAATCATTTTGTAATGTTTATCGTCGCGGGTGGTGGTCAGATATATTGGTCTAGTAGTGTAATTAAATTCTCAGATAATTACATCTCCCGACGCCTATAGTGATTCTGAACGCAGTGCGTGAGAGGTTACGAGGTGCAAACGAATAGGTTGTCCATTTCAATAAAATATTAAGGTATCTTTTTAAAATCCTCATAATCTGACTGTTGAAAAGTAAGCATATTTTATTTTCGTAGAAAACAATCACTTTGTGGTTTGACATATTATTATTATATTAAATGAAGTAAGTGAAACCACAAAATTTATTATACGTCAACCGGTTTCGCTCATTAAAACGCAGACGTATTTAAAACTGATCATAAATATAAAAAGAGTGCACTTATACATAATACAAAGAGGGAGATAGAATATTAGAATATTACGTGTGAAAGAAACACATAGAATACATATACAAATAGACAGAACATAAAATATAGTGATTCAGTGAAAGATTCAGTATTTTCGATCCCAGCAGTCGCTTATAGGTATCACGTAACAATATATCACTTACTTAGAAGTAAAGAAATGAATTGAGTAAAAACCTACCAAGTGACTCCTCGACGGTCAGCGAAGTGGGCGAACCTTGTTTTTGAGAATTTTGTTGTCGCAAACCTGAAGATTTGAACACTATCCGTTCATGTCAATCACTATGTCGGGCTTTGTTGCTCCACTGCTCCACTACACTGGAGGTAATTATTCACACCGCGAATGGTATCGCGTTGTCGAGATCAAACAAAATCAAAGATATGAAATAATAATGTGCCGATTTCGAAAATATTAATTACGAAGAACGCAGACGTATCGTAATCTTTACATGATTGAACTCCTTGCACACCCTGTATATAATTTACATATTCCAAAGAGCTTTTACGAAAGACGACTCATTTAAAAGTAATAAGAATGTAATAAATTTATTTTTGTGTAATTTGAGAGGGTACAGAATTTTAGATCGCAGTATTATGTGTGACGCGTTCTATATTATTCACCGTGGCCTTGTGGAGACTACACCACTTCTCAACCAACCGCCCCAGGGTGCGATTCCCGAGCGGCTTTTCAACCGACGCAACGTACACAGCGTGTTCGATAGCATATAATAGTATGTATGTAGGTACATCGAATGAGTCAAGGCGAATCGAACCGAGTATACCCGGTATGGTACGCCTCGCCTCTCTCCCTCACTCACTCATAAAAGCCAATAAAGGATGGTTGGCTTTGATGTGTTTAGCAAAGGCGCGCACTCCATACTGTCAAAAAAGCTGCGCCTTAGTCTAAATTGTACATTTTTATTAATGTATTTTAATGTAGTATGTATATATTTTATTCAAAGCCTTCTCTAGTAAAATTTATCACGAAAAATGCGTTAAAAATAGCTCGTTATAAAATTACGTAACATTTTTTACAATGACAGAAACAGCCCGTCAATAATGACGGGAAATTTATAATTTTTATAACCTTATATGACGCGATAACCGCACATTTTCACGTGAATTGGGTTATGGATTTTTTTTTTACACGCACAGATGTCACACGTTTGAAACATTCGTGGAACATATAGAGGTTCGTGAGTGGGCTGTGAAACGTTTGAAATTTAGTGAAACAAGATTGAGTGTCTTAGCGAACAAATTCATGTATTAAGTGTACGTGCCTATCCTTGCCTAAGTTCCGAAGACAACTGTCAATTTTCCTTAGAATAAGCTGTACAGGCTATAGTCTAAATGTGTCATATCTAAATTTTATGGTATTGATGATTCGATTAAATTCTTATTTCTCTTTCCTAATTGTACTGTTCCGTATTTTCAAAACTCACTTTAGCGCGTTTGTGTGAAATGTAATCTTGACGCCAGCAGACGTCAACTTGAACGATGTTGTGTTCGATCTTGACATCGCGATGCCATTCGCGGTGCGGACCCTTTCAACACCAGTGCACCAGCACTGTGTTTTGTGTGATCATGTTTTTATTTTTTGTGTTTATTGTTTGCGTGTACCGAGAATACACATTGACATCGCCGTCTTCAGTCGGGAGCGGAGATCGCCACCATCCTCGCGCAAACATTGTGCAATTTCGCGACGATCACAGGGATTTGCGAAGGCGTCATACTCAAGGTAAGGCGAGCAGTTATTCTGAATCCCGATTCCCGAGATCATTGGTCCTTCTTTTAAACCCCTGTCCTCTCACCGACCTCTCCATGTATGCTCAATTACTATTGGCACGAACTAGACAACCAGGCAAGAGAATTCATTAATCATATTTATTAGTATTAATATAACTGAATGTTAAAATGGCGATGTTAATTCAAATTCCATCAAGCGTCTTCTGATCTGTGTCATGCAATCTGTGGTGTAGTCCAGCCGGTTCGTGCGAACCTTAACTGAGCCGATATTCCTGTATTCAATGATACTTTGGAGGGACTACTTATAGAATAAGTGTGATATGTTATCAGAAGAATTACTTAGAATGCTCAGGAGTAACGCGAAGTGTATTGTATGTTTGAGATGTAAGCAGACAGCAGGGATGATCAAGATAAAACGTTTTTTGTAGTTGGCGCTGAATTTATTAATACAAGTTACATTAGTCTTACTCTATAATGGTACTTACTGGCACTTCTTTTGAACTTACTTTTCAAGTAGACATTAAAAAAATTTTGATAAAAAATATTCTGCATAAAATTTTGTACTTGTATTATTATTATCTACCAATATTGAGATATTTTTTTTAATACAAATAAAAAGTGGGGGGGGGTTAAAATCAAATACCGCCCTGGTATTTTTTTCATTAGCACTACACCACTAAATACTAGTGATGAGATAAAATGCTACTCTTGACTCACTGATGTGATTGTGATTGGTATTCGATAATATCAGTTATTGGAAATTGTGATTGATCACAGTTTCTAATATCACAATATAAATTTTAAAAACATAATTTTTAGTGTAATTTGTATTATTAAAACTTTATTTGCGTAAAAAACATACATACACATACCTAAAAAATATAAAATAAGAATACATACAAAATTAAACTAATTATCAGTAAGCTAACATAAACATTACCAACAATAACAGATTCCAATAGATGACGCTAGTCAAATTACGGAAAATCCGGTAGATGGCGCTGATGCTGATTCAAGTGATAATCGATTTAAACGGCGGCGACAGAAAATCAATAGAAATAACAAAAAAAAATTTAATCACATTTCACGATATTCCCAGATATTCAATCACTCGAGTGCTGTAAGTGTGACTCAGAGATATCAGTGATTGACTCACGGTTCGTGACTTTGAGCTCATCCCTACTAAATACGCAAACTATACGATATACGTTGGTGCGACGGCTATGTGCGTCCCATCAATCCATCAGTTCAGCAGATCTTCATCAAAATAGATCCTCACACGACGATAGTGGAGAAGTGCTGTAATCTCCTCATTCCCGAATTATCTTTTCGAAATAACTCTCTTATTTTTATATTTTGAATTCCTGTCTCACCTGTGCACATTTCTTTGGGGACACCTTGTATTACTAACAGGGATTTAGACTTTTCCAGAATAGTGCTGATGGGATTGTGATTTATTGTCATTCTACCTAGTAATTTGTATTATACGTACTATAATGCTTATCTGCTGAATATATTTTACCGGAGTGCATAGCTGCACAGTCCACGTCCATAAATCTCCTCTGCTTGCGTGACAAAACTTCGTCCATGAAAATGAATTCACATTTTATGAAATTAATGTAACTAATGTTTATCAACATCCCCAGTGCAGCCTTCTGGCAATATCGCGTGCTTAAGGGAAGTAACGTTTCATTAAATAAAGTACTCCATTTCAATATTACTCAAAAGTGTCACAGTTGCTCCAATTTCGCTGAGGATCCAAACCAGAACAGCATCAGAAGCAGTGTTCTTGAACCCAAAGTTTGGTCCATAAACGAATATTTCTGTTGACGGATGTTTGAGATCAAGTTCGGTATTTCCACGTATTTACAGACAAGACAAGAGATATTCGAATGTCTAGTGGGATATTGTCAAAAGTTTATTTAGCCATGAGGTTCATCTTCTATCAGTTAATTTTTCCTTCTTTAACAAGGTGCAGTGTCTCAGTCTTAGTGACCTAAGATTAAACGTAGTTTTAGACATATTTTCATTATAAATAATTAGACAAAATACTTTGTTTAAACCACTATTTATTGATTATTCTACATGTTTCGATATCTATGGTATCTTCTTCAGGAAACAATGTATACTGAAATTAAAAGTACAAGCATAGATAAAAACAAGACTATAAAGTGGTGAATAAGTAAGAACTAATATGAAAACAAATTTAAAAGGTGACTTTTTGCAAAGAGGATTTAATTATTTATAATATTTAACTTAGTATTAACACATTTTCTTATTTCTGAAAAATTCTGATTTATCTAACTGTAAACCCCTTATTTTATATGTGTATGTATAATTTCTTAACCCTTGTTAATTTCAAAAGAATGGTTTGTTTCTGAAACGTGATTGGAAAATTTTGATTAGTTGTTGCTATTTGGGCATCTCAAGTGCTCTTTCATTCTAATATCAAAATTTCTACAAGTTTTACCTATATAAAAATAATTCCAATCATTGCAAATTAATTTGTAGACCCTCAATTTTTTTTTAAATATCGTCCTTATATTTGTTATTTAATATATAATTCTTTAATTTATTATTACTGTAAAAAGCTGGTTGTTTATATAAAATGAGGCCACAAAGTAATTTTGGTAATATTGAAGAAGTATTTTCATTGTAATTATAAAGTTTTCGAGTTACAATAAAAAGCACGACGCATCTACCGCAACTGCATCTACACCAAACCTTATCTACAACAGTGAACAAAAGATTCTACCAATTCTTTGGACACATTAATAAACAGAATATGGAGGGAGACAGAAAATAAAATTATATGCGAAAGAGAGAGAGACAGAATACATATACAGATAGACGGAACATTAAGGGAGGAGAAATACAGTGTTGATGGATATTAAATTGATTTTAAAGGAAACATACCTAATATGGGGTTAATGGATAAATTAATTTAATTATTAAGAATTGAAGCACCACTATTTGCTGCCTTCATGTTCTATTTAACTATATATGTGTACTTTCTCTCTTGTTCACATGTAATTTTATATTCTATCTCGCTCTTTATGTATATATATATATATATATATATATATATATATATATAAGTGCATTCTTTTCGTATTTATGATTAGTTTTAAATACGTCCTGATGAAGCTTGAGACAAGCAAAACCGGTTGACGTTTCATACAAAGTGATAGTTATTTTATTTAATAGAATCAGAAATAGTTACGTCAAAACATTTCATACTTTAAATGTGGTTCTCGTGTACATGATAAAATGATAATCTTAAATTTGCAACTGCAAGGGAAGAATTTCAATTTAATAAAGATATAAACTGATTTATTAACGATAGAATTTAATTACTAATTTTTGTGTGCACCAGAATTTTATGTTTTTTAAAGGGCAACATACCTTTACCGGGAATATTAATCACCATTGCTGACAGGGGCGGCTTTTGACTGGTTGTCTACTTCAACTACTCCTGGGCGAAGTGCACGATCGGTGTCGCACCCCAAAACACTAAGGGTAAATTTACGATAAATACTAGACTAACAGACTGTTATTGGGCCCACGGACACGGACAGTGTTTCCGTAAAACTTTTTACAATTGATGAATAAAAGGGGATGTTGTCTACAACAGTACAACTAAACAAACAAATTAGAAAAGTTGTTAAAATCAATTAAATACGCCGCCCGGCGACAAATTTGAACCTGTGCTACCAGAGTCTAATTTCTAGTCAGACATTCTAGGCTAGAACCTTCAAATATTCGTGATTCCAACTATTCGAATATCGAATAGTTAATGATAATATATTCGAATATATTCATAAAATTTTTAAGAAAGGAATAATTTACTTCGGATGATAAATACAGAAATGTTTCAAATGTTTCTCCAAAAATGTAAGATTCGTGATTAATAACTCACAGAACTCGAACTCTTCGTGGAAATAAAGAGGAGTCAGTATTCTCTCGATAACTGACAAAATTTTAGATATGTTTATATTACTTCATATCTCACACCCCACGTGTAAGTTTTTTTTTCATTATTTTGTATATAACTTCTTGTTTGTCGGCTCAAGTATTTATGAAAGCTAAATACTAAAGAATAATAGAAAACCGACTCAATCGTTGACAAAGCAATGTATTATAAGTGCTCGTTGTCATAAAACCATAAAGATAAGCAGAAGACTTAAAAAAAAGGCAAATGCAAACGATGTCCGACAAAGGCGTTTACATCTTTATTGTCCGACTTCCATATAGCCGATAGCGGTACTTCTGGAGAAAAAAATCGTATACCTGAATGAATGAATGAATGAGTGCTTGCATATAACTTCCAAGGTTCGTAAACCTTTGTTTCGTTTAGAAAAATATTAAAAATATTATAATATAAATATGAGCGAATACTTTACGAATACTTTTTGAAGTATTAGAATAACGAATACTTAAAAACAGACGAATATATTCGGGGTTCGAATATTCGGATTGGAGGCTCTAGTTCTAGCCCATTCAGACGCGGCAGATTACACATCACGTGTCGATAATCGTACATTTATCACCCCAGGTCCTAGCAGTAACCTTATACTGGTATGGTAAAAAAAAAATTCTCTCCCGATGCACAAATAACAGCACTGATTGCACAAAAGATTTTTTATGCACATTCCGTGATTAAATGGAAATATTGATCATATTATATATGATTTGTATTCATTATATATAAAGTGCGAGGGAAATCCAGTGGAATGCTCCGTTGGGTCTCCCTAACCACCGCTCTCACCGACATCGTCCTTCCCAGCAATCCCCAGCAGGAAACCCATATCATAATAAATTCCTGGAAAAATTCGAAATTCCTTTCATTTCTTAATACCTCTCCAATAACCTATTCCTTTTATCGCGCAATCATGATCTCACGTACATAATTCATAATCACACAATCCCTGAGGATGTGATAAGCACATGGTAATCTATTCTAAGCATATCGATAACTTAAATGTTCCAAATGATATAAAATTCTTCATAAAGCCTGTTAAAGTACTCGCTCGTCTGCGGCATGGACCTCAGCTAACTTGAACAAGGTCCATCTCACTGCACATCATCAGACGTATAATTTACGAATCTGTCACGCTAATCTCGGGGCTGCTCCATCTGCCATGCCTGCAAACGAGATGAAAGCCCTGGGCATCCGGCCCGAGATGATGCGTCGGTGTTACAATGGACCCTGTAAATTAATCAGGTCGTGATTCGAATGCATACGACGAGCTGGGATCATTTCAGATGTGATTACAATTGTCAAAGTCATTTTATTAAAGATTCAGTGTCTCTGTGCGTGTGATGATCTGTGATCGATTGTCTCGAGACATGCTATTTAAGTTACAAAAATTGTATTTTTTTACCAGTAATATGGGTTGGGTCTGGCACTGGATATTATTATATCCAATCATGTGACGTATAAACTTAGTTTAATACAATACATACAAATATATAATAAAATATTTTAATTAAAATAGTGGCGAATCACTTAGACGTAGGGAACGACGTCCACTGTTTTATCGGTGGCTAAAATGAACGTGACTATTTATATAACGCAAAAATTATAACTAATACTATAACAATTAACGTAAAAATTTTCATGTGCTTCAATGGTAAAATATATATATATTATTAAGGAGAACACATTCTTATTGTGAAGTTGTAATTATTCAGAACATACGGTCTGTGATATCCGATAGCAACAACAATTTTTTTTGATAAAATTGATTTTATATGTATATCTTTCTAATTAATATATTCAATTTGTAATTTTTTTCTAATTGATACATTGATTAATTTGTATGAAAATAATTATTTATTTTAGTAATGCGATATCGCTCGTACAAACAAATTATTATAATTTTTATTATTTGTTCGTGTATAGAGTATCAAATGGGTCGTCGAGGACCCTGATAAATAATCTTTTAAGACACTCGGGTTACAAAATAGACATTTTATGGTTAATAAAATAAAATTTGTGTATAAATATTTTTAACTACCGCACAGAAGTACACAAGCGCGTTATTTACAAGGTCAATGAAATTAATACCAGTTATGCCTATGCCAACAGTCTTTGGCGTTAATAGTCACTGGATTTATGACTCAATCAGCGTTCATGAGATTTCTGTATGCCCTTGATTATAAAAATAATGTATTTATTTATATATATATCATCATGATTTAAACAGCACGTACGTCATCACGATTTAAATAACAATAAGATGTATTTTAATCGCAGATTAGATACCATAAAGCCCAATAATGTGTACAGTGAATTGAGCTACATTTTGAGCGACAAACAAAGAATATATCTGATTGATTCATTCGATGTAACGATAAAACAATTGAATCACACTGTCCTCCAAACAAAGAAGCTTAACTAGCTGGTATGATGCTCGCCACGTGACCAGGTAAGGGTTCAATCTTCACCCCGGGAAGATCTCTTTTTCATGGCACGCTCGCTAAATGCAGTTTCTAAAATACTTTAAAAATTATATTTTTTATTTATTATATTTATTTTATTAACCACTTAATAATTAGTTTAAATACATCTACCGGTTTCGAAAAATACAATTTTCTTCTTCAGGGTGTCGTAACTAACTAAAAACATATATTATTGTTTCTTTATCATTTAAAAATAAATTTAGTACCTAACTCAAATTGTTACTTAATACAAATTTAGTCGAATAATTTTTTTATTTTTTTTATTATTCGACTAAATTTGTATTAAGTAACAATTTGAGTTAGGTACTAAATTTATTTTTTAAATAATTGTTGTTTTTTTAAAAATAAATTCTGGTGAAGAAACAATGATATACGTTTTTAGTTAGTTATGACATCCCGAAGAAGAAAATGGTATTTTTCGAAACCAGTAGATGTATTTAAACTCAATTCAGTGGTTAATAAAACAAAGATAATAAATAAAAAATATGAATTTTAACCACAAAGTTAATATTGATGTGTCACCCCATGTAAGCATATCTAATTGTTTTATATTTTAATTGGTCTAGAATTAAGTGTGGCAGACAACAGACGTGGAAGTGGATGATGACCATGTCTCTCACCATTGAAGGTCTGATTAAAGAGAAAGAAGCAGAGGCGTAGTAAGGACGTATCTTCATTGTGCGGTTTACCACTAACCAAATTAAGTGCGAATGACACAATTGGTTATATTTATTTTTACCTTGATGTATTGGAGTATTTCAAATAGATACAAATCCACAGATCTGTAGGGGTTGTTGTTGCAGGCTGTGATTGACTCGTGAGGATCTTAATTGTGATCTCATCAGAAGGTTTAGTGCTGTGATGGCGAACCTTTTGGGCTCGGCGTGTCAAAATTTCGAAAAATCTAACAAAAGAGATACATATGTATTATGTACGTTGTGGTCAATTCGAACGTTGATGTCTGATGGCCGGACGCGTGTTTGATAACTCTGATATTAGTGAACGCTGGCGTGTCGCTCAAAACTGATGGTGAGACTGAAGCCCCTAACTCTCTTCTAGTCTCACGCTTCTTATTGCGTGTCGCAGCGTGATTGTTTATGTTTGTGTTTAGAGCAAGGCATTAAAATTAAAGAGCACTTACAAAGATACATATACAAAGGCAGGTTCGATAAGTATAGTTAAATACGCGTAAGAAGTTGAATACTGGAGTGTCCGTCACGATGTATTACCTCTGCTTATCGGTCAGTTTCGGTTTCGGCCCTATATGGCTATTAGGTGAGTCCCTACACGGCCACGTCTGTGGGGCGCGTGCAGGATCACCACAGACCTATATTTTGATGGTACGCGTACAAATCGAATGAAAAATAAATGGAATACGCAATATTCGCATATGTTTTTCCTTATATTACAGTGGAGACCAGGCGGTAACTATTTTCTCGATGGATTTTATTATTTATTCTTACAAATAATTCATATAATTTGTTTTAATGTTATCAAATTTGCAACAATAAAAATGTGTTTATGTTGAAAAAATCATATTCCAATCCCATTATCATTCAATGAGAAATTTCCTCTGCTTGAAGTGGCAACGTTGCTTGAACATTGTTAGACATAATTATTAATTTTAAACCAATTACTAACTTTGTGTTAATTAAATTCATACATAATATAAATAATAGACTTTTGATAATATTATTTGCAAACACTATTTCGCGTTGTGTATTGGTAAAGTGTTTCAAAATTAGAATAAAATAACATTAAAAATGCCTCAGCAATAACATTTTTTCTGAGTTTTGAAATCAACTTATAGAGACAGTCAAAATTTTATGCATCTTCTTCTTCTTCTCGCGTCTTGTTCGTTTAACAACGGATGTTGGCTATCATCACTTGGCCCGAAGTTCTTCAGCCATGATGTTCTCCTTCTTCCGGGGCCCCGACTTCTAGCAGTCTTTCCCTGCATTGAGATGCAAGATTGAGATACTTCTATGACTGTCTCGTCACATGTCAGAGATATTCAAGTTTTCAGATTTTTATTATTTTAAGTACTTAATTTTCTTTATTCATCCTAACCATTATGCACGTCTTATATTAAATAATTTAGAAATTTTAGAAATTAAACTTCATTAAAGCAAATTTAATTAATGAAATCAAATAAATTACCCTTTATTTAATATATTTTCCTTTTCAATGTTCTTATCTTCCCCCTTCCCTCACCACGCCGCCATCCGTGAGCTAATTTATTTTTGTATTTGTTTAATGTATTAGTTAGCATGCGTCTGGCCTGATAGAAGATACAGTGGTATCGTAACCGGTCGACGTCTAAGTAAATCGTGATGGTTAAAACAACAATACTTATTAGTTTACATTAACATTATTTGTTTTCCACATATTGAAAGCGTCTGAAATTTTTCAGATACCGATTGTGCAAAGTGAAAGATTAGACCAGGTGTTAGCGCCGTTTAAAATTCTATTAAGTTTTTTGGCGTTTGACTTGTTGCGTCATGCATATATTCTATTCGCGGTTTACCGAATTTTAACCTTTTTACTTTTTCCTGACCTATCCTTAAGCACAAGGAAGAAAGAAAATATCGCATATCTTCCAACGGCAGAAAATTCAGTGCGCTTGGAACATTTGTACGGATAGCTACCGTGGCTTCACTCCGCTAACACTTATTAATTAATCTTACCTTAATGCCGTTTATACATCATAATCATTTTCGCGAGTGTTAGATTTGAGATTGTAGAGACGCCGCAACGCTTGTATTTGTGGCGAAGAGGAATCTATCAATGAACTAACATCCGGCAGACGAAAAGTAAGTGCCTTCCTTTCTTCCTCATGTTTCCACCACCAGGTCACTGTAGAAAGTGTTCATAATTATCCGCACTTAATAAGTGATATCAGTGTTCAGGAAGATCATATATACAATCTACGGTAGGTACCTTGATCTAATATGTGCACTTGAATGATTTCTCTTAGAACAACTCCCCTGTACTTACCAATGCGGTTTCCGAGCGGCTTTGAAAATATCAATATGATATGTACATGTACAGTGCGTAGGAAGCTGTCTTTCTCACACCCTTTCTATGCAATTACTTGATACTGAAAATATGAGAGAAAGAGAGACCAGTATTCACCTAGTAGGCCGGACATGGCTGTTATCTAGGTATTTAGTTTGTTTTTATTTATTATCTAGATATTTCATCACAACCTGTCAACTTTTAACGTTTTAAATGCAGTGAGCGTGTTAACACGCCAAACTTTGTATGTCGCGCCAAGCTATAAGCGTGTTAACAAATGAAAAGAAAATTGGGATAGGGAATAAAATCTGAGTGATAAAAATAAAAATAAAGTGAAAAATAAAACCCTTTAAAGTTTATGTATTGAATTTAGATTTAATTGAGATACCTGAAGTATTGAAAATGTCTAGTTCGTTTAGGTGTGAATTGAAATTAAGGGGTGCTCGGTAGAAAAATGAGTTTAGTTTGGCATTGGTGTTGCATTGTGGAAGATTAAATGTAAGATAAGTTCTGGTTGACGTGGCTGGCACTCGAATGGATATACGTATGGGTAAATCAAGACAATCTACTTTAGAGTTGGTTATTTTGTGTAGAAAAATGACATAGGCCATGTCTCTTCGAGTTTGTAGTGATGGAACTTTGAAAATTTCGATAAGATATTTGAGGAAGTTGTTCTGTATTTTTTCGATTCTATTGATGTAAGTGATACATATATAAAGTGATCACTTAAGCCAGCCGAAGATAGGTCGTAAGTTCTGTAATTACCCTATATATAAATATAATAAAAAAATAGCTTTGTCTCTATGAGATATCTGACATTTGTTTAAATAACAGTTTAAATAATGATTTAACGATCACTAGAAATAAGGCAAAAAAAATACCACGGTACATACACATGTATGTATATATATTTAAGTAACGCAGAATGTAATGATCAAAGTAGATAAGATATGTGATAAAAGATGAATCATTGATCTCCGCCATCGTTCTAGAATCATATAGAACTCGTTATAGACGTGAATTGTTTGTATTAAAAGAGATATTTTCTAAATAATTATTTTCCTTCGCTCGCTACAGCCGTGATATCGTTGCATCAGTGCTCGTCGCAAGTGAGCTAGCCTCGAATAAATAAATAAATATATGATGTACAAGAATTTCCCTTGTAACGGTCCTTAGCACGTGTGGACCAGCCAGGTTTACATTCGTGTGTAGATACATCATACGGTTAATGGTATTTATTGTTTGTAATCAATATTATTTTTCAAAAGAGCCGAACGCGTTTCCGTATTTGAATAGAGAGTAACCCGAGCAATCGCCCTTCCCCGTCTGTTTATTTTCATTTTTTTACTATTCCCTTCAGACACTTGACATGTGACGCCATTTCAAAGGCGGCTCGTCAGATTTCAAAACTTCGGAAATGTATTGAAAACCGGTAAATCTTGTTTTTAACATAAAATTTGATTTTTCGGACGCTTTCCTAAAATATGTCACGAAACTGAGCGTAAAGTGGAGAATGCGTTAAATAATGCGTAATATTTTATAGAAACGTTCGCTGGTGGGGGTGTAATATACAATATTAGAACGTTGTTACGGGTATTTAGGATGAAATGGGAAATGAAATTACGAGGATGACGTGTATGACAAAACAAAATAACACCATCTGAACTTTCAAACGATGTTTGGAGAGACAAACAAAATACAATGATCTGAATGGGGTGAACTAGAAAAACACATTCTATGTAAAGGATATAATTGAACTGTTAACCAATGTTCCCTCTAAGGTATGCGCGCACACGATTTAACGTCATAGTGCACACAAAAAAATATGACGCGCACACAATTTATAACATGCTGTCTATCGAAGATTGATTACCATGTTGCAGAATATTAATTTATCCTGTATAGGATCGTCCAAGTCCCTTCATGGGAGAGTGTACTTCATAGTTAGCCCTTTAATGGCTGTCTTATACCCACTAGTTTCTTTCATTTCGTGCATAACACTTGAGTATCTGTTTATACTGTTGTTATATACCTGTATTTAAAAATAAATAAAAATAGCACTTAAAAGGGCTTAGGAAGGTTTAAATTGAAATCTTGGTTCGTTTTGCTTATCAAACTAAAATTTCTTACATTAGTTTTTGTTTTTCTTTTGTGTTTTTTAATTGTAGATTTTGGGTTTCTGTAGCATTGCAAACTTCTACAACGGTTCCGGGTAAGGGTGGTTCGCCCCTTTCTAGCTCCCTTTTAATTAATTTAGGCGAGTATTATAACCACTAGACCACAAACACGTCATGATGTCTGTTTTAATTCTCTAGACTTATTTATGCCCCTTAAAACGTATTCACAAGTAACGTGGTCAACCCCAGGTCTACCGGTGGCCTTATACAATGTTTTTTCTGAGTTTCTCTCGCATCGCACAAATACAACATTGGTCCTCAAAATTGCACAAAATATTATTTATGTGCACACTGCGATCCAAAATTAGATGGAATGTTGCTGCAAACTTCTCGAACCATTGCGTCAGTTTCTTTTGCCAGGATGTTCTCCTCTTCTGCTTCACTCTAATACTGTATCACTTTATACAAATATAACGTTCACTATTAATCAATCTCCATATCTATAAAAAAATTTAGAAGTTGTATATATGTTAATATGTGGAAACACTTTGAGTACCACTACATTATCGCCATCTATGCACTAAATTTGATATTCATTTCCCTGAAACAACATATATGTCACAATGAGAATCTAATTATTGTTTTTTTTATTATTTAAAGCAATGTTCTTTATCTGTACAATGTTTTTAACACATTATATATACTAGAATACGCCTGAAAAATTAATATTTTTCAATTTTGTATACATATTTTCTTATTTTGACTAGAATATTATTAGCAATATTTAAATATGTGCCATTATAGGTGACAATCCGGTAATTGTATGTTCTTGGATATATTCAACTTAATTCAATTACTTTTAAAAAATTAATATATTTTTCGAAACCGGTAGACGTATTTAAACTCAATTAAGTGGTTAATAAAACAAAGATAATAAATAAAAATATATTCAAATATTGCTAAGTACATATTATTTCTGATTTTGATACTGTGAATACTTGGTGGAATTCCATCTTCAGACTGGTCTGAAGATGACCATGACAGGCTGAAACCGGTAATAGTCGTAACATAGTAAATAGTACAAAAAAAAACTAAAAAGTGTTGTAATAAATCATTAAAATGAAATACATAGTCAGATATTTTTTTGAATATTTCAAATTATTATTACTCCCGGATTTTCTTGTTTTATATTTTTTTTTCCTTAATCAACACACTGTCATCAGTGGCCGTGAAACTTTAAAAAATGTCAATTTTGTAATTTTTTAACTCGCGCGCCGCGCTTGGTGAGAACGCTACTTGTTTACATAGAGCTTCTCTGTGATGTTTATATGCCTTTATTATTGGAATACAAGGGGTGAACGGTTTAGGATATTGCTGAAGAGCAAGACGGAGCATTTTACATGTGAACAAGTGCTCCGCTATAGTATCCACCAATCTGGCCAGCGTCACTTTCATCTGACGCCTGATGCACTTCGCCTCTACAGCGAGGTTTATTTTTACTCGGGCGACTTGTACTACTTCACCAGAAAGATAGTGACATCCTTTATTACTTAACTTCATTTACTTTTAATGAACAATAATATTTATTTTTAGTTATTTAGTTATGACATCCTGAAGAAAAAAATGGTATTTTTCGAAATCGATAGATGTATTTAAACTCAATTCAGTGGTTAATAAAACAAAGATAATAAATTTTAAAATATAAAAAATAAATATATATATATATATATAGAAAACTTAATTTACATTGGCGTGCCAAAATTGCCATGAGAAAAAGAATTCCAGAAGAAATGGTAAGTGGTCAGCTTTTATTATTATGAAGGTGAAATATTTTACCACACGCGGCAACTGCTCACAAGACAGGCGCACACGTAGACAACTGTATACAGTGACACAAGCCTACAGACTGCAGTCATACTTACTTACTTACCATTACGCCTCTGTCCTGACACACAATTCTCGCCTCATCCACATTCATACATCTTCTCATACAAGCTCGACGATTGTTAAGGCTTCTAATAGCCTAACAATCAATTAATCTTTCATTATCTGGTTTACCTGATCTCTCCAAGTCTTCCGCGGACGTCCTCTATTTCTGGTGCCATCAACACGCGTCATATATCTTCCTTACCATTCTCTCCTCATTCATCTTTTTTAATTTCTTTATCTTACTCGCTATACTATGATCAGCTTTACGTTCTTTCTTTATTTCTTCATTCTTTACTCATAAATAGATTTGCCACGTATACGCCTAAGTAATTTCATTTCTACTGCATTCAATCTACTTTCGTTCCTCTTCTGCCAACTCCAGGCCTTACTTCCATACATCAGTGTCGGTACCATGACTCAATTTTGCACCGCTAGTGTCTTGTAAAATAAAATTAATATAATTAATAAAAATTTTCGATTTTCAAATTGAAATAAAAACGAACAAATAAGTTTATTGTATTTATTTTGGGTTTTAACAGATTTAAGGTAATACAGATCTACGGATTTCACTTTTTAAAGATTATATTGACGTCCACTTGCAATGCACTCTTTTAACCAGTGGCGTAGCTAAAAAAATTGGGCCGCAATACAAAATGAAAAAAAGTGCCCCCTGCATATGCATTGTACATAAGATATAAAAATATTAGGTATAATGCGGTTTTTAATAATAAGAACACAATAATAATAATGGATAATTTGTTCAGTGCAAAAACTGTTTATAGTACTACAATTATCTTTGTTTTTTAAATTAAAAAATGCTATTTTCACATATGGAAATGACTTTTTGAAAAGGTGCGTTTTTAGTTTCTTCTTAAATAAAGTCTCTGATGCTCTGTTCCTTATGACGGGGGGCAGAGTTCCACGCTTTTGGGCCTGCCACCACAAATGCTGGGTTCACTAAATTTTGACTTCTGGCAACGATTGGTCGGTTCTCTAACCCTTCCTGCAGCTGAAGTAGAGGCTGACCTGTGAGTTTGACGTCCACCATTCAAATTGACTGGAATACAAAGTATATGATTTTTTTTTAAATAAAAACAACACTTAAGGAACGCTGGAGAGTCTAAATTTTAAATTTTAATTACTAATAACCACATTAAATTTCTTCTCCTTTTTCGTTTCGCTTATACTTAAATATGTAATTGAATTAAAGCCGCGTATTTTTATTAGCTTTGATGAGTGGGACTGATAAGGAAGCCCTAGCTTCTAAACCGGTCCCGGGAAAGGGTGGATTCCCTCCCCCCCCCTCCTCCAGCTGTCCTTATTAAAAAAAAGTACTTTTTCTATTCGTAGGCTTTACACACTTTGGCAAACATTGTGCGTAAGCAATTTCCAAGAAGTGTCCCAGCAGTCAGCTCGTCATCAGAGCGTAAAACCGCAGCGCGATGCCGGACCGATTTTGAGGAATCACTCATCATAAAAATGGGGTTACTATCAATTCTACAATCTCGTTTACGTTTTATTTCATTTGATTTTTTTTCCAAAAAAATTAAGATTTCAAACACAGAGAGAAAGAATTTCTCTATTTGCCATCAGGTAACATGCTCAACCCTGGAGTACTAATCATCGTAAACTAATGGAAAGCAGTCTTCGCCGCTCCACGGCGAGTCTTGGCCTCTCTGCGGTCTCGGGCGGATTTCACTAAAAGTTATGTTTTAATGTGGAAAACACAATAACTGCATCATCTGCGCAAAGTGGTCAGAAAATGTTCAGAACTCTCCGCCCAACTACAGTTATTACCGTCATACAGTAAACAATAGCGGGCTATTAAGTTCTTATCTTGATTAACATATGGTCAGTGCCATTAAATTCACATATGTACTTAACATATACATATCTAATTAGGAATAACATTCCCAAGAAAACTGTGTTTTGTTTTTCTTGATTTTAACCCGATGATGTATGCGGAGTTATCGCCTTTAATTATCTGAATATCTCTGTAAATATACTAAGTACAGAGTTCATACTTTAGGTATTCCTCCGTAATCTATTTATGTATTGAATAAAATAATTATTAGTATTTACGATACGCAACAATAAAAAATGTTTTCTCGAAAAACCCAACTTGAATGTGTACATACGCACGGACGGCGCAGTGCGCGGGGCCCAGGGTGCCGGATGCCGATAGTCACTTAGCGGCAGAGCGTGCGCTGGCTGAGTTAGTTCACTTATATATATATATATATATATATATATATATATATATATATATATATATATATAAGTGAATATTTATATCAATTATTCACGTCTAACTCGGCCAGCGCACGCTCTGCCGCTCCGGCATCCGGCACCTCGCGCCCCGTGCACTGTGCCGTCCACACGTACGTATATATATATATATATATGTTAACTATTATTTTAATGATTAATATAAGTAATGAACGTAAAATATTAATGTTTATCCGACTTAAAAATCGCAAAAGTCTACATGTACACTGAGTTTACAGCACCGTAACGCGCGTTTTTATCGTATTATAAGTATCGTTCCAGAACACCAACAAGTTAGTCCTATTTTCATAGCACAAGCGTTTAGCTTAATTTGAAAATAGTAAGAATATTGATGTAACATGTATTCCGTGTACGCATCTCTATTTTTTTTTAAATAAAAATAAATAAACCGTATAAGAAAGGTTAAGCAGGTTCCAGCGGGAAGATTTTAAAATCACGATTCGGTAATGGTGAAGAGTTCGTTTTATTTATTTATTTATTAATTGGGTTTTTACGAAATAGGTTTGGTATAAAACATAATAAAAAACACATGAGCGGTTGCACAAGTAGCGTGGAATATATTTAGAAAAATAGAATATAAAAAATAGAAATTAAAAAATAAGCAAGTTAAACTATAAAAAATAAAGGTTCAAGACGGAAAAAATAATCCATTTTAGGTTTGACTCAGTGTTGTGTATGTACCTACACTCTGAAGCCACCTACCCTCTATCTTTTATTTTGTCAACTTTAACCTTTCTTGATTTGAGGAGAGTTGTGGGTTAGAACCATTATTTTAATAGTTTTGTCTTATCTTATTATTTATACTTTCTGTAAGCGGATGTGCATTGAAGCGATTATTTCATATTATCTAAATCTTTGTTTACCCGGATTTAAATTATCTTCTATATTATTTAATGGGAGAAATATCTCTAGAATTATCTTTATAAACTACAACACAACCCTTCAAAGATCAGATCGTATCTGACATCCAAACGAGAAAGAACTGAAAGCCTATTCGTTTCAATACATCTCCGTAGACACGCTACCTTATACATTTATGCACCTATAATAAATCAATAAACGAGTTATTTACAAGTACCGAGTCGTGATTTTAAGACCTCCCGAGGAAGGAACATAAAAACAGAATGGTCGAGTATCAAAATCAGTTGTATCTTTGACTCAGAACAGCATCAAATACATCACTCTTATATTGATATAATACAGCTGCAAAATGTACAAGATAACGTGTTCACGGTAATGTATTGAAACGGGCAGACTTTCAGTTCTTTCCCGTTTGAACTTCAGGTACGATCTAACTAACTCTGTAAATAATGCTCCTTTGGGAATCATTACATAATATAGAAGATAATCTGAATTCCGGGTTCTGTAACGGATAAACAAAGTAATAAAATGTATGATATTAAATAACTGTTTCAATGCTCATTCGCTTACAGAAAATATAAATTAACAAGATAAAATCATACATATTATGGATGTTTTATTGTTTTTATATGGAAAGTATGAAACTAAAATATTATTTTATTTTATTTAAATATAGGAATGTTGGTTCAGGGTGTGGGTGGTCTACATACATAATACTTTTATGGTCTCCCATGCATTGGCATTCAAACTTGATAACGTGAATAGAGTGCAAACTGTGTTCATGGACCAGCCTAACTAAAAGATATTATGTTTTGAGAAAATATTGTCAAATTATGCTCTTTACTTTTGATATATCGTCTTCCCTGTCTTAATACTGTAATAAATACTCCTGACAGAATTTAAAGCCCTCAATGAAATTATATTGCCCAAAGACCGCCCATCTCAGAGATATATGTAGAAGTACTAACTATACGGTCTGCATATATGATAGTTGATAAATTTCTAATACCAATAAAAGCAAACAAAGCTAAATATCGTGCCGTTGGCATAAAACAATCTTCCATTTAAGCTTCACGAATTAAAATATTTAATGCACGATTTTATACAGGGTGTACAAGAGACAACATTCTAAACTGATCCTACTTTTAGGGAACATCACTAGGAAACCAATGTTTCCTCTAAGGCAGTGAAGGCGAACCTATGACACGCCACAGCGTTTCGGGCGACATGCCAGCGTTCACTAATATCAGAGTTTTTTTTTCAAATAACACGTGTCCCGCCACCAGACGTCTACCCGACAACAATGATCGAATTTATCACTGCATATTACATATGCATCATTTACAATCTGTTTTGGAACTCAATTTGTGAAAAAAGCAATCAATAAAAAAATATCTGAATAAATATATAAATTGTTTATTTTTACATGATTTTATGTGTAATCAAAACTTATTTTGGGGAAAAGGGATGACACGCCAGCAGAGTTAAGTTAGATTTGCCGAATTTTTGACACGCCCAAAAGGTTCGCTATCACTGCTCTAAGGTGTGTGTGAGTATGATAGCGCTTAGATTTAGCATCATTTTTAACATGTACATCCTTCTTTCGAAAATTGACTACCATGTTATATTGTGTTGATTTATACTATACAAGGTGTAACAAACCTAGACCACAATATTTTATGGGTGGATATATGACTAAATCATCTAACAAAAAATAGTCTGGCTACTCGAAATTCGATAAAGTATAATTTGGAATTAATAAAATATTTAAATTATTTTTATTTATTTTATTTTATTTTGATTTTAACAGAAATATGTCATATTTACATCTTTACACACATTTAAATACATTGCCCAACTAGTCTAGCCTGTTTTAGGGCAATAATAGCATATTTAAGAATTTTTTTTAAATGCTTATATCTTTGATATGATTAAGATTAGGTATGCATTCCTTGAATATTTTCGACTCGTAATTTAGTCAGGTATTCACCTATAAAATATTGCGGACTAGATCTGTTACACCCTGTACAAGATCACCGACATTTTGGACATTGAACCACTTTTTAAAGATACACCGCCAAGATAATACATCGGATGCATTCTATCTTCTCCTGCATTAAATATCATATTTTTCATTGCGGAGAATATGTCAGAAATACGCAGCTTTCCTTGTGGTTTTCTTAACATTATACATTCTTCCTAATTCATTAGTAATGTGGTCAACCCAGGCCCTACCAGTAATATTATACTGGTATTTTTAACGCAAGTCGAGTACCTACTCCCTGTGCATTTTGTCCTTCCAATATAAACCTTAATATCCTGCTCTAGCCAACTAATGTCTTAGGGATTTCGCCGACGTGGGAACAGATTTTCTTCCGACTCCGAACCGTCAAGATCTGTGTTCTTTTTTTACCGTCCTAAAGCAGTGCCATGCTTAACGTTAGGATCACGAAGAGGCAGTGTTATAAATAGTTCCGGAAGTGCAGTGATATCTCGGTTCTTCACTAAAAAAGTGCGAGTCAGCTGGAGGTGAAAACGACGTCCAATCCAGGATTGAGAACAAGGTAGACCAGATTCCTCTCTTGAATCCGATTCGGTTTGCGTTAACTAATCATTATTGTAATCGATACAGTCCACGGGATCTTATCCAACCAGATAGGGTAATGTTTTTCTTATTTTCTCTTCTAACAAATAAGAGTGTTGGTCCTTAAAATTGCACAACAATTTTTTCATGTGCAAACCTTCGTCCAAACATAGAAGGAACATCGCTAACAAGCCATTAAGCATCAAATAGGGTTATTCGTGTGACACTTTTGTGATTTTCGAGAAATTTCTAGCGTGTCTATAAAATGAGCACCGTGTCATAAAAACTTATATATATTCAATTTAGCGTACGTATACTGTGATAATGTAGCTACCGTATATGCTATCAGATTTTTGTTTAAGGCTAATTAAAACAAGTTTTTAAAATTTTTTTTACTCAAAATCTCAAAGGTTCTAAACTAATGTTTTAAATAATTGAATTTCGGATAACCCTATATGACGCTCAACGGGTTTCTTGTGATGCTTTTTATATCTCTTGGATACCCTCTATAAACCAGTAAAAAAAAAAAAACATAAATAAATATTGCAAAATTTTGGTTAATTTGTGATTCCATATGAACTACATAGTAATCTAGGGTTAAATCTATATCAATGACAACATCTTGTGAAATTTCTCCAATCAGATTCTAAAATGTTACCCTGAATCATGCGCACAAAAAATAGACAACTCGAACCATAGGAAATAGAATGGTATATATTGGAAGTGCATATTATATGGCTTCGGTGTGACTTTCTTACAGGGTTTTGGGGACGTTGCACCGAAGGGAAGTCCCACAACTACCACTAACAAAGGGTTGAAACGATCCCCTTGCAGAAAAAAAATGTATAAGCACACCGGAAGTAATTTAATCCGACAGAATAAGGTTGGAATAAAAAATTTTATGCGATGTCTTAAATGTAAATGACGAATATATCGTAATTCTTCTTCTTCTTCTTGTAGTGACGCTTACCCAGGACCGTTTATAAGCAAAATTTCATAAATGGTTCTACTCATTCGCCGCCTGGTTGGAATTTTTAATGCTAATAGGCAGCTGTGCAACTTTGTCTCGCACATAGTGTCAAGACGGAGCCGAACAGCTACCGTCTCAAAACCCTCACAGTCCCCGAACTCTTTTTTATTCATGATTAAACAAACAATTACAAGTAAAGTATACCAGTGTAAAAAAAAACCATTAAGTATGTAAACGTAAATAATAAATACAGTCAAACAAAATAAGGCAATTAAGAAATTCAAAAGTTGTTACGTTGTATATAAAAAATCAAAATAAGCATGTGTGAAGCCGAGGGGAAAAAGCAACATTCCCCTCAAGAAGATCGATACTCTCATTGTTCGTCCCGAGTACGTTTGAGTTCAAATTTTTATTTTTATTTTTAAAATAACTTATTTAAAATTTGGATATATATTTCACCACCCCTGGCTATGTGCCGATTAGCGTCACTCGACCGAAAATAACAGTAGCTGGTTATCGCTATCCCGTGAAAAAATGTAATGATTACCTTTTAGCTTATCTAAAAATAAAATTAAAAAACAAACCACAGCAGTTGTAATTCAATACTGGCTTAACCGTCAAGTTAAATGGCAAGATGGTGATGATGATGATGGAGACAATTATCTGATTGCCTGAAGGTGTATATTCATTTAAACAATTGACACATCTAATAGTTTTTGATTATATGTGTTACGTACTTGACTTCTTGGTACGTCTTTAGTGTACACCTCGTAATGTGAAGGTCCAAGAAATACTTTTTTTACAGTAAGATATAATTTAGTTACAAGGTATATCACTAGTACAAGTCAAACGACAAAGCCGATGGACACGCAGAAAGACACACGCGTCACCCTTTACAACCCCGCACACACGCCCCGGTGGTGCGGCATTCACACACACACACACACACACACACACACACACACACACACACACACACACACACACACACGCACACAAAACTATACAATCCCAAGGACATCACAATGACCAAATAAATGTATCCATTAGCCCCATATTAGGTATGTTTCCTTTTAAATCAATTTAATATCCAACAACATTGTACTTTCCCCTCCCTTGATGTTCAGTCTAAAAGTATATGTATTCTGTCTCTCACTTTCGCATGTAATTATATATTCTGTCTCCCTTTTTATGTATATGTAAGTGCACTCTTTTTGTATTTATTGTTAGTTTTAAATACGCTCTGACGAAGCTGGGGCTAAGCGAAACTGGTTGACGTTTAATAAAATTCAGTTTTATACAAAGCGATTGTGTTTTATTTAATCCAAATTAAAACATTTTTTTTTTTATTGTTGCTTAGCATTACACTTTCTGTGCAGGTACTAAATTTACAATTACATGTGAGCATTGTAGTCACCACGGTAGCGAGTGTGACGTGTTTATTTTTCGTCACATTTTTTATCGTCATATTTTCCATGTTACACCATACCTGTAACGTATGTAAGTATTATTTTTTAAATCTAAATTTTAGGTAGGTGCTTAATTTACAAATATTTTTTTGCCTACCTACCGGGATGTGAAATTACATATTAATTAATTATAAACTCGGCTTTTCGAACATGTGAAACGTGTGTTTGACATTTATGGGTGCTAGATGTGAATAAAATGTGTCACATTGTCGTCACAAAATTCCGCGCGATCGTTAAATGTTTGTCTGTAACGAGTGACCAATCATCGACCCGCTGCGCCATACTGTTTTTTTTTTAAATTAATTTTATTATCAAAAAAGTGAAACCACCCTATCGGTATCATCAGCGGTGGAATTTCCACCGCTTATGTTAGGAATGCAATGACCTGATAAATACAGCGGTGCCAACTGAAGTGGAATAGAAAATCAGCTGTGCTATCTTCAACACGCCGCTGTTTCATAAATCTGCAGCCATTACTAAAAACAATTAAAATTTCATTTTATAATTATTATTTTTTAATATTCAAATTATCAACAAATCGCGAATGACCCTGATAGATAGTACTAGCGTGATATTAAATAAAGTACAATTTAAGAACATTTTAATTACATGTTATAAAAAATAGTGATAGTAAAATCGTTATTTTAACCGTTATTGCGACCGTGATTGTGTTCGATTTTAACGATGATTGATAACTGATTAACGTAATTCTTTAAGCAATGACTGGTAAACTAGAAAGAAAGCCTCCGACAGTAAAATCTTAGTTATTAATCATCGTTGAATCTCAGTTACCAATCATCGACAAAATCACAGTTTACCGTTACCAATAGAAGACCACCTTTTTGTGATTGCTGTGTAAGAATAAAAATAATTGTTATATGTGGTGATGTTGACTCTTTGTGTACGAGATTGTATCGTCACAATTATACCCGTTGTGGTAACAAGAGTATTTATTTTTAATGCTTCGATACAATGTAGTACATGTCAATATAAGACGTTTGCAGTTCAACGGTTCAGAGGCAAGAGGCCGCGATACATTTATCTCTTCAACACTCTTCACCAACATTCTCGCGCTCACGCATTCGTCCCATAGATACATCACAATGAAGGTTATGTTAAAATTGATAATTGAGGAGATTAAACAAGATATTGAATACTACCGAATAAGTACAGAAGTGCGCGGGTTCCAAGGTCAACCAAGTTTAATCACGTATCACGCAATAGTCCTCAGTTTTCATAGGCATGTACTACACATTCGAATCACTATTAACGATCTATAGTACAATTTCCCTTTTAAACCAATAACATTACATCCAAGTTAACAAAAATTGATGAAATTTCGTTGTAGAAATTCAGCGTTCTAGGCAGACGAGAGAAATGGCCTAGATTGGTTTTGTAAAACTGGTGTGAAATAAGGTTGTGTATCTTATTTCGATATGGGTTTATTTGACCTCCTGATGACAACCAACAAGTTTAGAAATGGTATATTTCTAAACTTGTTGGTGTATTAGATTTAACGCAGAAAGTGGTTAAAACATAGTTATAAATAATTTATATTAACATAAAGATATGTTTCTTACATAGGTATTTTTTATATATTCGTGAACGTGCTTTGATACACACAACGAGTCACGTTATTGACGTATGGTGACTGTATTAATTTCGTGGTGGTTCCCCCTGATGTTCGATCCAACACATTAAACCGAATCAATGAATGTATCCAATTATGACTCCCCTCTCCCCCCCGACTACGGGAGAGAAGAATCTCGTTCATGCCTGGCGTGACGTGGAAAATATGTGTCGAAAAGTGACCAAACAAATACGTCACACTCGTTACCATGGTGACTACATATTTTATTCAGTGCAATATTAATATTTGAATAAGTCCAAGAACACACAATAACAATAATGCTAACAATATACTGGTCAAAATAAGAAAATATATAAAAATTGAAAAGTATTGATTTTTCAGACGAATTCTAGTATACAGATTTTACAGATAAAGAATACTGCTTTAAATAAATTTTTTTAAATAATTAGATTCTCATTGTGACAGGGAGACATGTGTTTCAGGAAGAACGAATATCAAATTTAGTCCATAAATGACGATAGTGTAGTGATATTCGAAGTGATTCCACATGTTAACACATATACAACTTTCAAAAATTTGATAGTTATAGAGGTTGATTGGGTGGAATGATGAACGTTACGTTATTTAAAGTGACCATTTAAACCAGACGAAGACAGGTCGTAAACCCTGTAATTACCCATACTTACATATTTTTCCATTAATAAAAAATTGCTTCGTCTCTATGAGATGTGTATTTATTTGTTTGATTTAAATAAAAAATTTTGCGTCCCGATAAGTTATTTGTGAATTTAGCACCAGCATGGTACCTACCTACACAAACATTTTCAGACAAAATATAAATTTTTAAAATTGCATTCCTTTCAACCTTCCCAGAGAACTGTACACATACTCGTGAACACATATGCGATGTTTATATAATATATAATTATAATTGAAAGCCACACTATTTTGTCCTGGCACACGACTCTTGCCTCGTTCTTTTTCATACACCTTTCCATGCACGCTCTTCGGTTATTGAAGCTTTCGACAGGACAATATTTGGTTTATTCAATCATGCCAGGTCTTTCATGCAGACGCCAATATTCATAACCTTAAAACTTTACACCTATGTACACAATAATTCTTCCGACAAAAACGAAACATCCCATTTTCCATGCTTCATTCTACATGTGTTGTTCGGTCGAACGTCAAACGCGTCGATCCATCACAGATGATTTACATCTGTTTCTCGTTTAATTAAACAAAAAAAAAAGCTACAAGATTCGCTGTTTCGTAAATATGGCCGCTAAACAATGAGCCGATATTTCTCCGCCGGAGTTGTAAACAATCGTGAACAACCATATAAGTAAAATTCAATGCCAATGCGATCTTACGTAATGTTACCGCCATTATTTTTGCCGCGGCGTACCAACAGTTCAATTTTTTTTTTTCGTCTGGCAACTCAGCCTTTGTCCGATCTCGGCGGTCGCGGCATAAATGTCCGAATTAACCGGCACTAGGTAAATAATAGTGCGGTCGTTGCGATCTAACGCTGCCGTTGATTTGTCGCTTTTGTCGCATCGGCGTGTTTTACCGGCAGGTGAATTTTACGTTTTGTTTTATGGATCGTAAAATTTGCGACGACTTTCGAACACGCGTTCTGATTTCGATTTTTGACTCGACCGATAGACAGATCGTTGTTTACTCCTGTTTATTTTATAATAATTTGTTCTGTCGTTTTTTTATCGCCACGATAACAAAAGTTGCCCAGAAACACGTGACATGTGGGTACATCAACAGTATTGAGAGACCAGTAAAAATATTAAATTCAAAAAATATATGAGCATTATTTTAATATGTCCAAGAACACACAATTACTGGATTTTCACCTACATAGGCACTGTTATTAAACAAATAATAGATATCTCATACAGACGAAGCTATTTTTTACTATATTTAATGGAAAATATATGGAAGTATGGGTAATTATAGGGCTTACGACCTGTGACTGAGTTTCACATATTAACATATGTACAACTTTCAAAAATTTGATAGATTTGGAGATTGATGGGTGAGAATGATGATCGTTATATTTACATAAAGTGATCGCTTAAGCCAGCCGATGACAGGTCGTCAGCACTGTAATTATCCATACTTCCATATATTTTCCATTAAATATAATAAAAAATAACTTAGTCTTTATGAGATATCTATTATTTATTTAAAAAATATGAGTTGAACAAAAGTCAATTACCGATTCTCAACAAATTACATTTTAGAAAAAAATGTGTACCATACATGTTTCAACACGTGTGTCATACCACCTCTGCATCGAATAAGTATTTCTGGATCTCCCTATCCCATTCCGTACAAGGATCATTACATTTTGTTGTTTGTTTCAAACATCGTGTGAATTTTGATTTCAAGTTCAGACGGAGGTATTTTGTTTTGTGGAAAATAATTCCCGTAACAAAGTTCTCATTCATTAACCCTGAACCACGAACGTCCTATAAAATTTAACGCAATTTTTAATGCACTTTCTTTAATTTAATTTTAAACATGAAACATTTTTTGTCAGAGGACCACAAGAAATAGTTGACCATTTCGATCATAAACTTGGCTGCGTTCTGTATCATAATGTACATGAGGTTTAGTGTCTCTTGTGACGCAGACTTTTAATGGCAAAAACGTTTTATTGTCACGTTAAACTGCGTCTTCGGGATTGTGTGAGACCATAAATTGAAAAGCGCCATAAACATATTAAGTGCCAAAATGCCAATACAGTATTTCTAGAGGTGTTTATGATATTATCATACAAGTGCTAAAACATAGAAGTAGACTCTTACGACTCTTACTAAAAATATTTGAGTGTACAAATGTTTGTAAGAACACACAATTACTGGATTTTTACCTCCAAATGCATTGTTATTAAAGAAATATAGATATCTCATAGAGACGAAGCTATTTATATTGTATTATATGAAAAAATATGTAAGTATGGGTAATCACAGGGCTGACGATCTGTCTTCGGCTGGCTTAAGTGATCACTTTACACAATGTGACGTGCACCATTCCACCCACAATCAACCTACATATCTAGAAAATTTTTGGAAGTTATATATATTAAATTACATATATACTTGATGTGGATAGAAAGCAAAATGGAACTAATTTGTAATTAGTGCTAACCTAACTACCTACACATTTTTGTCTCCAACTACTGTATATTACAGACAATAATATTTTTATAACTTTTTTTCAATAATTTTTTATAACTTCAGTTTGTACTTTTTTCACATAACTTACTTAACATTATACTTACTCACCTTTAAACAATTACATCTTTTAAAAACTGTACAGGTAATTGCCTTAGAACAGACCACGTCTAGTGAAGTAATTATATTTATTTTTCATATGTAATATTTATGATACAAAAAATAAATGAAATAAATAATAAATATTTAAAGTGAAATAGTGAATAGTGAAAGCATGGCGTCCTATCCTGACGATTACCAGTCACGTATAGGCGACCACATCGCAACATATAGGAGTATGCACTGTGTTTAGAATTAAATAAATAAATACCTTAGACGCTTGTATCATACATAACACCAATTTAAAAAAATTTATTCGTGCAATTTTAAGGACTCGTGTTATTATTTGTACCCTAGGGGATAAAATAATTAAAACATTACTATAGTAGTTCAACAAACCTACTATGAGTTGATCACATTACTAATGAAAACGTATTAAGACGTATAAGATAACTAATAAAATATGATATTTTGTCCAAAATGTCAGTGATTCTATACAGAATAAATCAAAATGATCACCTTCGATATGAAGCACATGAAGAAGAAGTCTTGTTAAAAATTGTTTGCGCGCTATATTTTTTACCGTGCGCTATGATACCAACTCGTGTGCGTGTACACACCCGCACAACTTAGAGGGAGCGTTACTCTGTATTACATCCCTACTTTTCTCGTTGGTATCTTCAATGATTCTAAATACCCATAACGATGTTATAATTTTCCGATTTCTAAAAATATTTTTAACGTTTTTGGGGCCTTACGACGAAGTATAATATGCCACGTTAAATGATATAATACATATCTTTATTATATTGTCTTTTATTAACCGCAACAACACTGTATATCGTTTTCGAACAGATCTGAGCTATGAATGCCACAAGGTTGTATGTCTTCTTGGTCATCGCATGGTGTATTGAACAACCATAAAATAAATAAAAATACCATTACACACAATTTCTGAGTGATATTAGCAAATATAACACTAATAATAATGTGGTCCAATATGCCAGATGCGCTCTCTCTATATTTATCAACATTTATAAAAACGATGTACAGTGTTGTTGCAGAGGCATAATTATTAATAATTAATTCATTAATCAATTTGTATTCATCACCGACATTATAAGATAGAAAGATTCTCCATGTTTAAATAGATTAACATCCGTATCCGAGATAGATGGGCAGTATAACCATTTAAATACAGTTGAATTTTTAAATTCTACTTATTACTAGTCTACTTAATATTATTACTACGAGTACTGTACGTGGGCAGAACTCAATTAATTTCGGGTATTGTTGTATAATCGCGCGTTCATTGGCCGAGCGGTGAATTATGACGAGCGCGAAATGTGCGAGTGGGCGGCTGTAATCCAATCAAACCGAGCTATTCAAAAAAAAATTATAAACCGTCTTATATGTAACCACTACAAACCCCGGTATCGCGCCGTTATTCTGACACAACTAACCCCAGGGTAGTGTGCTATATGGCCGTCAGCGAATTTTAAAAATATATCTGAGTAGCTTGTTGGTGTAGTGGTCAAGACGTTGGCCTACTGATCTAGTGGTCGGGGGTTCGCGCCTCGTTCCAGGATACCAACAAGTTAGTCCTATTTTCATAGCACAAGCGTTTAGCTTATTTTGAAAATAGTAAGAATATTGATGTGACATGTATTCCGTGTACACATCTCTATTTAAAAAAAAAAAAAAAATACTCCGAGGAGTAACTTTGCCAACAGTAACAGTTAACAGTGCATTGGGGCCGGCGTTACGCACAGGCGGAACAGTCGCATAAATATTGAAAAACAAAATATCAAGTTGCAAAACTATAATAGAGTGCGATACAAATAATCCAGGTATAGGCAATCCAATAAATAACATTATAGTTGTTTCCTAATAAAGCAGTTATTTGTAGAACGTCTTTTGGTAATGTTTCAAAACGCCGACCTAACAAAACACCACCCATAACGATTTAGGGGGCGGCGAATTTATTGGGGATGGTTTTACAAAAATTAAAAACATCAAAATTTCAAATTAATATCGTTCCATTATTTGAAAGCCATCTACTAAATAGTTGGATAATGCACCTTCCCCGGTTTGGAATCCCGATAGCGCAACAACAATATTTGTCGATAAAATCAATATCTTTCTAATTAATACATTTAATTAGTATTTAAAATATCACAGACCGTCTGTTCTGAACAATTACAACTTCACAATAAGTATGTGTTCTCCTTAATAATATAAATATCAATATTTTCCATTTTTAAATCTAACTACAAGTCATCTTGCACATATTTACCAAGTTTAATTTGTTCCTCCTTTCTTACGTCATCTGACATTTCATTGAAAATCTTCATGACACTAAACATCTATCATAGCGTCATCGATATCTGAGATTTGGCCTTCTTTCTGAATGAAGATCTCATTCTACCTCTTCTTCTTGAATAATGCTCGTGCTCATATTGATTTGCCTCAATTTTTATTATAAATTCTGCCAATATAAGTTAACCGTAAGCCCGACAGTCTCAGAATATTATTATTAAAAGTGTTTCGATTCAATTAAAATGAAAAGAGATGCCGTAGAGCAACGGAAATCAGCAAACATTTCAGCAGTACACAGGGGCGGAACCAGATATCTTAGCGCCCGGAGAAATAAAATAAATTATTTTTTTCAAAATTGTATTTATATTAAACTTTTTTCAAACCACTGTGTTATTTTTACGTCAACCGGTTTCAATACTGACGTATCTTCGTCAGGACTGGCGTACAACTACTGCAAACAATAGGCTGGTTATGAACACTAAATGCTCGCTTATTCTGGACGTAAGAAAATACAACTACATTGTTTCAATCGAACACCAATAACAATTATAATGACGGTTTATCACATTCCATCATGCACACCAATAATTAATTTTAAAACAGTTCGGTTCGCGGCGACATGAACAGTATGTAAGTTCGTAGAATTATATTAATCCCTTGGTGATATTAATGGCAAGCTTGGACCCATATTTCTGAACAAGCATTATATTATCATTACATCTGATACTTGAAATTATGTTAACACAAGGACTCATAAATTTCATTTAAATTTGCGTATTCAACGAATGAGCAGATTTAAACATATTTAACCAGTTGTTAAATTGACGTTAATTTTGTTAATATTTATTTTAAACTAAAGCAACTCATAAATAGTCCATATTTTATGATTCTAATGAATATTAATGACTTATTTATAATACAAATTAAATGTCTCAGTTAGAAAGATATACATGTAAAATCAATTTATTAAAAAATATATTTTTGTGACTACCGAGATTCGAACCTGGATCCTTTCTTATCCGGGGAAATGCATTAATCGATTACACTACACAAAACATAGTAAGTAGACGACAAATTTTCGAACTGATATGTTGCACTTTCAAATTGATACATCTGTCGTTCCATTATTATCGATTAATGCGTTTTCTCGGATAGGAAAAGATCCAGTCTTCCCAGAGTCCTAGAGTGCAACTGAACAAAATTTAGATGAATTTCAATATTATACACATGTATATCGTAGAAGGAGGTGGCATGGCCTGGGAGAGGAGAGGATGCCTAAGTTTTGTGCAATATTTGGTACGGATGGCATTCAACATAACACACATGATTTCAGGAGAAAGGGGTGAGGTTTCTAGAGGGAGTAAAGCGTACAGCCACAAGAAAACAAGGGTGGTTCGCCGATCTCCGCTTTTCTCAACTGGCGATGATGATGATGAGGTCAGAAGAAATGAAACACAGAAATATGTCCTTTCTAGGGACACTTCGGCGAGAGAATCGAGAATGTATTCATTTTATCTCTTTACAAATAATACAATTATTCATTCATATTTTTCCCATCATTTAAGCGAGCTTGGACAGGCGCCAGCGAGGCAGCAGGGCGTCATTAGATGATTTTTATGTTTTTAAATTACTGTAATAACTGCCTCGTGGCTTTATAACATAACTTTATTGGCGTCACTTCGGCGACCTCTCAATCCTATGCGATATAGGAAGGATATCTATATTATGCGCAAAGCCTTAACGAGTAACTATGCAATATTTTGTTTAGATCGATCTCAGAGTGTACGATTATACACAGAATTGATAGATAGACAGACATTTTTTCTATATGTATATACATAAGACAATAATTAAAACCGACTATCTGGGTGAGGGGTGTATTTATTATCGTTCGTGTAGATAACACGAATTTCGAGTAATGTGAAATGTTTGTACACGGTGGCACGCCAAATTGCGAAACACGTTTAAAATATCGTGATATATGAAAAAGTAATCGGCAGCACACGAAAATAATTGAATAATCGATTCGATTCACTGATTACTCGGTGTTGCCGGTTGAAAAAAAGGCGGAAAATTTCAATTTAATATACCAATCGTTTAAATTCAAGGTTTTTTTTTTTTAACATGTCGGTTTCTCATTATTGCTCGTATGGAACTCGCGCGTCTGTGTATGTACGCTGGATATTAAGATATTAAGTATCTAAGATAATTAGAATGTGATGATGGATGATGAGGTGATGAAGGATGGAGTAGCGGAACAAAAATAATGAATCTATGGCGTGAGGTGTACCGGGATATTCACGGATATGTTACATTCGATTACGTTACATCTCATGAAGAATGATTATCAGATCTTGCTTGGAGCAGTGTATTTTTCCAAAATTATATATTTTATTTAATCAGCACCGGCGCTAGATTCTTTGCCGCCACAAAACAAATTGTTTTTTTCCGACCTTAAGTGAAAATGTTATTTTTTTTAATTTTTGTAAACTATCCCTTTAATCGACCGCCCGCGTACCACACACGTTAAGAGTGGTATTTTGTTAGGCCGGCATTTTGAAACTTGCCTAAGGGCGACTTTTTACCAAAAGACTTATTTATTGACATACATATTTTTGTTATAACAGAAGTGAATATATTACAATATAACATGGTAATATGTTTATTGTGTGGGATGGAGCAGACTCCACCTCTGATATATACAGCGTTGTCCTGGCTACTTTGCTAGACTGAAGTCTGTGTTAAAGAAGCCAGTTTTATTCGTGCTGTTATTTAAGATTCGACAGGAATAAAAATAGAGATTAAAAAAAATAAACACATGAAAGAAAATGAAGTCTAAGTATTGTAGAATTAGTGAATTATTAGTGTAGGCACTGTGTAATGATTATGTTAAAATGTTAGATAGCCATGCTTCTGATTGGCACTAGTGTTGACTAGAAATCACTGCTTTATGAGGAAATAACTATAATCTTATTTCTTGGATTATTAATATTACACACTATTATCGTTTTGCAACTGGGATTTTGTTTTTCTTGGGATTTGGCCACCTCGGGCAGTCCCCTGTTCCGCCTGTGCATAATGCCGGCGCTGTATTTAATTACTCTCTTATATTATAGTAAAATTATTCGCCTTCACATATCTTCTCCACACAATAATTATGATATATTTTTATAAATATCTGCCCAAGTTATTTTTTGCTTCCTTTACTACATACACGTATAACTTACCCGTACCAACACACAACTCAGTACTAGTGATGGTAAACCGTTATTATAACTGTTATGGTGTTCGATTGTAATGCTGATGTTAGAGGTTTTGCACTTGTAACATAACACCTTTGTGTTACCTCCAATTATGTTCGGTTTTATTTATTTATTTATATATATATATATATATATATATATATATATATTGACATACATATTTTTGTTTTGATAGAGGTGAATACATAATAAACATACATAATACATAGTTTATTGTGTGGGATGGAGTAGACTTCATTTCTGATATATACAGCGTTGCCCTGGCTACTTTGCTAGACTGAAGTCTGTGTTAAAGTAGCCAATTTTTTTTTTCGTGCTGTTGTGGTGTTGTTTATCGACAGGAATAAAAAGAGAATTACAAATATGTATAAAAAAGTAAAAATACAATAAAAATATTTGTATTGGGAATGTTGTAGGATTATTGATTATTGAATGAAGTGAAGGTATTGTATAAATTATATTAGATTGTTGGATAGCCATGCTTCTGATTCATCTCTACCTGATTGAATCATATATTGGGTCCATATTTGTGTAATCTTATTAGAATTAAACGATTTCCAGTTGGTACTGAGTGTGCTGTATAGTTTCGGAGCTAAGAACATGTAAAATCTTTGATAAAATGTCGTTGTTGCTCTCGGAACTGGTGTGTAGATGTTTGTTATTTGTCTTGTGTTGTGTCCATGATTTATTGCTTTAAGAGAGTTGTTGTTAGCATGAAAATGTTGAACGAGTCTCAACATAAAGATTTGTCTTATATCTAGGACATTGTACTCTTTAAATATAAGATCTGATGGATATCTAAAGGGACGACCAATTATTACCTTGAGAATTGTTTTTTGTGTTTTTTTAGCCGACTCCAATATTGTTTTTGCTGCTCCTCCCCAACCTAAAATAGCATAATTAATTAAGGAGTAGCACAGTGCAAAGTACGCAGATCTTAAGAGTTTGTAATCAACTATACGTCGTATTCCTTTAAAAAAGTAAATTAGTTTTCTTATGCGTTTAGCTAGGTTCGATATGTGTTCTTTCCAGTTAAGATGATCATTGATGTCTGCCAGTACTTTACTTACACACTGCTCAGTATACGAACTGCTTTCTAACTCTCAATACACACACACATCTATGTACATTCTTACAATTAACCAAACATATTTAGTAAATATTTAAAAAGATTTATTTATTTTATTTTTCGTTTTCTTTTAAAGCATAAATGATATTTTGTGTTCTAAAATACTTAATCATTTTGTTAATACAATTTTGCAATTTGTGTTGAAATCTGTCATTATTCAAATTGCATTGTTGAAAGCAACAGATGAAACTATAAATTAATTTAATTAATTAATTAATTTTGCAGTTGACTCGCGAGCACTTAAGAACAATTAAAGCTTATGAACCTGGTTGGTTTATGTGTTACTATAACCTTGTAAATCTTCTATTTCTTCCACAACACTACATCCCAGGATGGGATTTGGTCCCATCTACAAGTACTCTCCACCGACTTCTATCCCTGGCCATTCTTGCCCAGTTCTCGGACCCTCTCATCCTTCTCCAATCTTCTTTCACACAGTCTGCCCACATCTTCCCGTGCTTCCACTGGAGTATCCATTCGGTCATTTTCTTTGGTGTCCTGTTTTCTGGCATTCTTTCGATATAGCTATACCATCGCAGTTTTTGAGACTTACAGAATCTTGCAATTCTTTCTTTCTCAATAATTTTTATTTTGTTGAGGAATTTTGACAGTGTAAACATATTATAACAAACATAATAACTATTTGACATGTGATACTAATAATGAAAATCCACAAAAATATTTAGATACATATGTGTGTTTGGATGCAAAAAATAAATTAATAGAGAAAAAGAGGGAGAAAAGGTGGGGAGGTTGCAACTATTGTCGTGGTAAAGGGAGAGCAAGATATGTTTATAGGTAGAATGATTGGCCAAAATTGAGATAGTGGTGGTTCATAAGAAAAACCCTTTGAGCGCAGTAAGGCTAATGTTGAAAAAGTCAATTTCTCATTATGGTATTTGCATGACCGGTGAATGAATGAATTTTGTATGTAAGATGTTCTACTTCTGGGAATGTGGAATAGTGCGGATTGCCGGGTCGATATAGATGGTATATGGAGGGATATTAATTCTAATTGAATGGCACAGTCAATATTGCCTTGCAGTAGTTTGAAGAGAAGTATTTGATCAGCACGTGTTCTTCGATTTTGTAGGGTTTTCATATTGTGGAAGTTTGCTGCATCTAAATAGAAGTTGAATGATAGATTAGATGTAACATTAAGATATCGAATAAACCTATTTTGTATTCGTTCTAATCTCGCAATATATGTAATCTGCTATGGGTTCCAGATTTAAGAAGCGTACTCTAAATGACTACGAACGAATGCGTAATACAGTATTTTGAGGCAATATCGATTTTGGAAGTGTTTGCAGGTACTAAGTATAAATCCTAGCATTATATAGGCCTTGGAGGTAATTTGGTCAATAAGATTTTTGAAAAGAAGTTTGCTATCAAGGATTATTCCTAGGTCTTTAACATCGCTTTTATTTTCTAGCCGAGTGCTGTCTATTCTAGTCTAATAACTTTATAAATAACGTTAAAAAAATATAACGTTACCAGTGGCAACCCTGTTTTACCACAAATTATGTGTAAATTATCGGAGTGACGGATAATGCTGAACTACGCTTCATATCGGTTTGAGAAATAAATCAAAGACTTCACGCCTAAAAAAATATTTTATTAATGGTCTTTGAAATGTAACGAAATGCCGATATGTTGGTGATAGTGGCGGTAGACGACAAATTAGTTTTCGTGAGTCGGTGGGAGAATTAAAATTATTGTTATTAGAATAAACAATGGAATTACTAATGAAAGAGGAAGTGTGAGAGAAGAGTGTGTGGGAGGACTGAATGATTTAGTGAAAAGTAAAGGTTTAAGGAAACAATGTGAAATCTGGGTGTACGTAATAGACCTGTGTAAACCATTCCTTATATCTGGATGTTCGATACTGGTGCAATACACCTGGTGTACAATATTTACATATTAAAAATATGAATCTAAAATGTTCAAGCTGTATCTAGTACCCACGCGCTTAACATCAATCATGCCAGAGATATAAGTATTTTAAAAAAATCAAAGATTAATTGAAGTATTATAGATCAATAATGGGTCAATTTCGCAAATATTTATATTGAGATACATAAACTTAAAGCTTAACATGATTTTGTAAAAATCTCATACATTATACTTTCCGTAACGGTACATAGTTTCAGTCAGATATCCAACTTTTAAATATTATGGACTAGGTCTGTTACACCCTGTATTTCAAACATCAGTCCTTTTGAGCATTGCTGCAATTCTCTGGGCATTTAGTATGATATCTTTTTATTTTATGCACCCGTAACGTATTGTGCTTCATGATATTTTTAATACATCAACAAACGAAATGATAATGGTTAGAATTTAAAAAAAAAATCTTATGAAATGCGTACAATGCATGCAATGGCGTACCTTCGCTAATGCAGTAAATATGGTGCATTAGGGCCCACATTAGACAGGGGCCCAAAAAATATTTTTCAAACGCTAATGTGGATCTAGTGTTTTAATTATTAAAATCCCCCACAGCAAGAAATGGAATTAAGAAGAAATATTAGTGACATCGGCGCAAAGCTCTTTAAAACGTTTTTTTAAGTTGCGAGGAAATTATTACTACGATAAACCGCGTAGTAATAATTTCCTTACATCTTATATGTATTCAATACGCATTAGTGGTCTTTTCTATATCATATTAAGGAATATATAATATCGAAAAGGTTTGCATTGGGGTCCAATTAATTTTTGTTACGCCACTGAACAAAAGACACGCTGATCCGAGTCAAATTTAATTAACAAGGGGCTCGCACGAGTACTCCAAAATACAGCCTGCAATAAGTAAAGCTCAAAATAATGTTTTAATGTAATGTTTTTCTCTTGTTTCAGGTGTTTTAGAAATCAGTCTAACTTCGAAGATGACATCATGCAACCAGACTTTTAACACCAGAGTAATAAAATAACTCAGTTCCGTGCGTACGTCACTGAAATAAGGCAGCCGATTTTTGAAAAATTGGAATTGAAAGGATTGTAAAATGGCGTACTCTTACAGATATCACGCCAACAACGGACCGACGAGAGTGAACAGAACGTCTTGGGGACCGGCGTCCGCGCATACTCAGATCGATGTGCCAAATAAGATATACGAAAGGCGGCTCAGCGGTAATTTTGACAGAATCATCAACTCCTTTGACAGGACAAATGCCTTCGAGTGCGTCAGGAGCGCTTTCGAACAGGCTTGTAGCAAAAATACCAAAGAAACCACACCGCAAAAGGGCGAGAAGCCTCAAAATAGCGTCAAAATACAAAATGGCGCGGATCAAACGGCCGACAGTGTCGACAGCGCGACCATAAACGTGAAAGCGACTCTGATTTCCCGCCCGAACGGGGCTTTCGAGAAACAAATCGAAGAAAATGAGAAGAAAGACAGGTTTGTCGGATATTCGGACGTGATCGTTAACGGAAGGGGAAGCTGCGCTATGGGTAGCAGTTACGAAAGAGCGGACGTCGGGCTGGCCTCGAGGCAGACGCCATGCACCGACGAAGATGTCACCGCTTACTACCAAGACAGAATTTATATGTCACAGGCGAGACAATTGTTTCCGCTCCAGGAAGATTTGGCTGATTGGATAAACAAGACAATTGGTAAGTGGTTGTTTCATTGTTTGATACATCTGCGAATTGTCTCCATTTACAGAGGTTCTTGTCCTGTAATTTGGTTGGCAATCAGTTTGTAAACATGCCGTTACAGAGTTAACTATAAATATAGTAATCTTGTCCAGTTAGCATGCTTCAAAGTCTACATCTAGATTATTATAAATTGTCTGATCTGAATAATATTAGCATAGATAGATAGAGTTACAAATGAAGGTGTTACGGTTCGTTATTTGAAACAATAAACTTCCGAAAACTTGAATCTCATAATGCAGGGAAAGACCTACCAGACCTACAGACTGGAAATCGAGGCTCTGCAAGAAGCAGAACATCATACTGTTGAGCTTTTGTGCAGCCATTGTATACAAAGTAATGGTAGACAACGAACGCGTTGAACGAATAAGATGGATTTGTACAATTTTTTATTCGTCGTTGACATCTTTGTTCGAACCAATCATGAGCATGCATTTTATTCTTTCTCTGCCTTTGTTTAAAAAGCCTCCATTCATTTGTTTAGTTAAATAATTATTAATCTCATCAATCGCCGCTGGACACAGGCCTCTCCCAAGGATCGTAAATTAATCTCTTGTTACCATCTCTTCGACAGATATACACAGTCCTTTTATTATTAAATTTTGAAATTTTTTACCTTGTTTCTCCGTCGAATTTACCATTAGTTACTAGATCTTTATATTCCGTTTGTTTGCAAATACTGGGACCATACACTGGTCGTGAGCTTTAGACTCAGGAGATTGTGGTATTCTGGCTATACGTACATTCTCCGAGAATTGCACACATCACCGGTCGTCCACGCTTTGCCAGCAACATGATATACAATTATCATCATTATTACGCACAAAGGAACCATATAATTGCAAACGCAACCATAAAATTGCACGCATTCACTAATTATAACGGAGTTTCATTTTATTACTTAATTAAGCACTCAACGCAAAATGTTAACACTTTTTATATCGTGAGTAGGTACCTTTATTTGGTCCATACATAACGTGACCATACGTCCCGTTTTGAATGGGACCATCCCGTTTTTATGTACCCAAGCACAGCTTCGAGACGCCGAAATGTTCCTTTTTCAGAAAGAGAGAAACCCACAGTAACAATTTCAAAAAAAGGCGCGAAATAAAAAAATCTCTCGGTAGCGCCTAGTAGCGCGACGATGACTATCATTAACATCATAATACCATCAGACCCGTTAACGTATTAAAGTCAGAAGGCAGCCAGAGAGACGAGCTATAGAAGTCATGCACTCCCAAAAGAGGAAGGTATACGTCACATTTATGTGTCGAAGTCGCAAAAATCGTTCACAGTCCTGCAGAAATCCAGTCTTGCATCTTCTAATGCAAGCTCGGTAATAGTTACAGAACCATCTTCCAGGATCTGGTTTACTTACTCATAGGTACCAAGTCTTCCGCGGAAGTCCTCCATTTCTATATCGTATATCTTTTTTATCATTTGTTCCGTGCAGGAAACAAGAATGTAGACAAGGGCAGTTCGCCGATCTCAGTTTCTCTCAATCAGCGATGATGATGATGATTATGAGGTCGAAAGAAATAAAACACTAAAGATGTTCAATATAGGCACACTACGGCGGTTAAATCTAGAATGGCCGCCACATGCAGAATACTCTGTTTTTATTCAAATTCATAACAATACATACAGTCATATTTGCAAGTACCTACACGGCGACAGGCGGCCGCTGTACGTTTTATTAATACGTCATTGTTTTCCTGATATCTAACCCACGTGTATTTTGGCGCCACACCGATGATTACACCATTAAGTTATTGACACGTGGCTTATCCATCATGGCGATATTATTTCTCGATGGAAATGAACATTAAACATGTTGTGTTGAGAGTTATCAATGATGACCAATTAAAATTATATGATTTGTTGCCATACGAGAAATTAAAATACAAAATAAACAACTGAAACACGTATAACGATGACGGCCATAAATTTTAAAGAAAAAAATGGCGTAAAAAATTACTGCGTGATTGCCATACAAATAGTATAAAGCTCGAGCTTTGAAGCTTTGATCGCACCGTAAAATCTTGTATCAAGACTTCACAGTTTCATTACAAAAACTGTGATGAAAAAATTATATGAAAACAAAAATATATAATGCCGAAAATATGGTACACGACTCCTAGATATTGATAGACGTAAAAAAAAATACAGTATGTCCCAAAAGTCTTTTTCATTTTGGTACATTTCCTGCACCAACGCAACGGGCGGGAGAGGGGCGGAGGGTATGCCGATCGCTAGCCGCGTCCTTGGGAATTCAGTCGCTATGGAGCGTGTCATTACCAGTTGTTCATGAAATTTTTCCTGTAAAATTGATATCCCGACGAGGTGACATAAACTGGCCTCCACGCAGTCCCGACTTGACACCAATGGACTTTTTCCTATGGGGCTACCTTAAATCAAAGGTATACAATAACAATACTTTCTCTCTAGAACGGAAGTAATGGCAGCGTTCACGGAGAATACGTGCCGAGCAGTTCTCAAAAATTTTGCCTCCCGTTCAGAAGAGTGCCACCGAAATAACGGATCACATTCAGAAAATATAACTTTTAAGAAATAAATTCCCAGGGGCTGTGCTTAAATGCGAAACAAACATTTATTTATAAAACCCATCCATTATTTTATTACTGAATTTTTATTATGTAAAAGACTTTTGGGTAACCTTGTATTATCATGTTTTTTGAAAATAGGTATAAAATATCCGCATTACCGTAAAAATTCAAAAGTTATGTGAAAACCAATATCTTCGCTTATGTAATTTTTATAACTTCATTCACTGCTGGATGAAGGTCTCCCCAAGTGTCTCCCATATTTCTCTTGTCATTATTATTCGCTGCCTCATATTTACGCATAATTTAATGATTTTGATCTTAATTTCCTTCGGTACGACTGGATGACTGCATTTGTCCAACGATTATTCAGAGCGATGTGACCTGCCCACCGCCATTTGTCTGCATGTTTTGTTTTTCTGTCTCTTCGTACGATGCCCAACATATGTACATATTTACTTCACTCTATGGACCGATTGTGTAATCAGTGGTAAATTTTTACTACAGTAAAAAAGTTACTTTAGTAAAAAAAAATTGCGTAAACGTCTCATTCGATCGTTGGTAAAAAATATTTAGTCATTGAAAATACATTCAATAGTAAATTAATTTTACCATTCAATATCGGATGGTAAAAACCATGAATCGTTATTTAAAAATGACGGACTCTTCATAGCTGTTTCAAAAGTCGCCTGTCACATTGATACTTGCAGTACAGGACAATGAATCATTCAATATCCTACTATATTTGTGATGAGAGTTCGTCCGATAATTATCTCGCTGTTTAATTTATATTACCGAAGATTTTTCGCCAGGAAAGTGACAGATTTCGAACGCAGGGATGAATATAGCCATAGATAAGGCATAACATTGTGTCTTGCCAATGGTGAATATTTAAAATAAATCAATTTTGGTAAAAATCGCAGGTATTAGGCGGGATTAACTCTAACAGTAGTAAACACGACATTTGAGCAACCCTCAAACGTTTTTCTTATCACGGGCAATGGTAAAAGTGACGATAAAAATTTACCGCTGATTACACACAACCGGCCTTAATTTTTAGGACCTCTCTTATGTTGAGAGTCCATGTTTAGCAACCCAGTGTGCACTGATCTGAAAATCATATTTAACCTTTTAACTGCCAACTCTATATGAAATAGAAAACACCACATAGGGTAAAACTAGGCTCTAAGGGTCTTGACTTATCTATCAAAACCTGGGACCTGTTGTTCACAGATGCCAAAATGATTTAAAAATATGACTTTAATCCCTGCAAGTTTGCAAGGTCAAAAAGTGCGTGTTAACACGCGTTTAGCTTGGAGTAACATACAAAAGTTTGGCATGTTAAATGGCATTTAAAAGATTAAACGTCTGAATAGGTTCAGCTTTGTTCCGCAAACAATTTCTTCAAATGTGCCGCCCCTGCTTTGGAAATTTGCTGTCTACATCTGTTTTATAACCGAAATATTTCATTTAAAATATTTACTCTTAACCCTTCCTTAGTCACGCAGTAACATAGGTCTACCGAGCCAATTAAATCGTATTTCTATAAATATACACAATGTGAAACATACATTTTACCTAGTCCTAAAAAATTATTTGCGCTTAGAAATGATTAGTTGGAAAACCAATTATGTAAAACGAGTCATAATAAAAATAATCATTTTTGAATTCAATGCTATGTATAACTGATGCGTTACATGTTATCTGCGTCAAAAATACCACTTGTGCCACGTGATCACGTATTTATTTAAATAAAGGGAAATAAATATGAAGATCATCTTAGATGGGTCTTTTTTATAAGAATAACGTTTGAGAATAAAATGAGCGTATTAAATTATTATATTTATAGTGACTATGACATTAACTATTTTAATCTTTCTCATACGGTGCTAAAATAATAACGCGCACTCCGGCGCTGTAAACTCAGTGTACATGGAGACTTTTGCAATTTTTAAATCGGATTAATATGAATATTTTACATTTAATACTTATATTCATCATTAAAATAATACTTAATGTATATATATATATATATATTGTGAAAAAGTGCTAAGAATGAGAAAAAACATTGGTCATACGGAACGGCAGCACAAAGACGCATAAGACACATCTAACTCGGCCAGTGTGCGCTCTGCCACTAACTAAAGTGACGATCGGCATCCGGCACCCTGCGCCCCGCGCACTACGAATTCCGCACCACTCCACACGTATTTACAAATTCACATCAAGTTCTTCGAGTAAACATTTTTTATTGTTACGTATGATAAATACTTATATATTATAATTATTTTATCCAATACATAAATATATTACGGAGGAATACCCAAAATGTGAACTCTGTATTTAGTATATTTATAGAGATATTCACATAATTAGAGGCAATATCAACTCAGTTTACATCACCGCAGAGGAAAGGTTAAAACAAATTGAAGCTTGTAAAAGCATTTTGTTCCCATTTAAAGCATGGCTGCGTAGGGTTTTTATAGTATTGTATGGTAAAGATTAATAGATATTTAGCGTTTTTTGTTTTGGGATTCATGAGTACAAGTACATGGTCAAATAGGTACACGCAGCACATATACTACGCGATTATGGTAATGTGATCTACATCAGTATAGTATATTGTCTGGGAATGCGAATGGTCCAGGAATTCAAGCCTTTCGTTTCCGCATTTTCCGACTGCCAACCTCACGACAGAACCATCAATTTTGCCGCCAAATATGGACAGCTATTGACGGCCTTCTGTCCAGAATACAAACACACGCAGTACGTACATACCTCGCGTGTATCTGCATATGCACAGGTTGATTATTTTAATACGAACAACATCAATAACAAGAATTTAAGTAAAATGAGAAGCAGAAGGAGAACCTCTTGGCTCTATAACCTTCGAGAATGTTCTACCAGACATCTGAATCTCTCTTCCGAGCGGCTGTACATAAATTCTGATAGCACACATCCTTTAACGAATAAGAAGAAAATGAATACATTATATGATCTCTTATAAACGAGCGTAAAAAGATCCCGAAGCAAGAGAAGATCGAAACAAAAACTGCAAGAATACAATATGTAAGAGCTTTGAAAATATGGTACTGACGACTAATGCTCCGCTTACCGTGGACAGCCCGCAGAACGAATGCAAAAAAATGATTTAAAAATACAACTCCGATTTTCAGATATGTAAAAATTGTCAGTCCAAGGGAAGATACAATATAAGGAAACAGATCTAACAAATCAGATCAATAACACGAATGGACTGACCTGGTTAGGAGTTCGATGCAGAGCTCGCTGCTGGACTGCACAAGACATGCAACAGAACGGAATATGTAGCGAAAGATCATCCACTCGGTTACGACTATTCTCTGAGATGAGAAGGAAGAAGGGGGATGCGTAATAGAAGCAAAAGAAGAATCGTCTTTTCGAGGAGCTTCGTCATTCTTCATTCATTCTTCACGAAGCCACTTGGATGTCCTAAGGAACAACTTCGATGCAAATCTGAGAGTGTGCATGTAGATGATGTCGCCAAAACAGCATCTCAAATGATGGGCTGCATAGGTACCTAATTAGCAGTGGCGATCGGTGATTTTTTTTAGAAAGATGCTGAAAAACAAGAATATACCTACTATCAAATATAACATATAATCGAAGGATATTCAATGTTTCAATAATTCGACTTCAAGTATTCAAGCCAAACTGTCAAAAATGCGTCACACAAACAAATATCTCAAAACAATCCGCTCGCAATACGTATACTATTTTGTGCATTATACGCATATGCATTAAAGTCGTTTTCTGATCGTTGGATGCTGTTAACGAATACGTATACAGTATTCGAAAACGTTGAAAAAGTCGAATACTTTCAAACATTGTGGATACGGAACGAATGATAGAATCCACTGTTGCTAGTGTGTATATGTATGAGTACATATATGAGAATGTATATGTACATATTTCGACTCGCTCCGTAAGACAGGATGAATTTATATGCAGCAGTGAAGTTTTCGTCTAGATACAAAAAGTCCAAAGCTTTTTGATTCTAGAGCACTAGTAATGCAGAGCGTATGAAGCGTGTATAAAGCGATTGCACCTGCTACTTATATGTACAATCTTCTTCTTTCATATTTAAGCTCTTGTCAGTGCAATTATCGCCTTGCACATTATATGGCTTTTACTTTTGTCTGAGAACTTCTCCGTGTCTTCTTCTCTCTTCCGTCTTCCCCACTCGCTGTCGGCCATGCTTATGGATTCTCGCCTGACTTACCTCTCCATACGCATACATTCGCGTGCACCTGTCATTCCGTCATCATTCCATAGATATCACAATTACGGGTCTCTTTTCTTGCACTTCTCTTCTCTCTCTTCATCTCTTCATTTGTTATCTCTTAATCACTGATTCTGTAGGGGCTGTGGTTGTTGACTATTATTGACTCGTAATGATCTTAATTATTTAATCGTATCAGAAGGTTCTGTACATGTAGAAACTGAAAAGGCCTTAACTCTGTTATAGCCTCACACGTGTGGGTGCATGTCGCAGTGTATATGAATTGTGAGTATTTATACTGTGTCTAGAGCAAGGTATTTAAATGAAGCAGAACTTACAACAGTTAGCGTTTATTGCAGGACGATTTACAATGGCAGATACTACGAGTATAAAATTAATTGCGCGATTAAAATTGAAGACTGGAGTGGCTCGCTTGAGGTGTCGACGGAAGAATGGTCTGCGAAGAAGTGGTTGGTTAGTTCCTAGGACTCGTTTGACACGATGTATTGACATCCGCTATTGGTCACTGCGTTTCGGCACTATATGGCTGTCAGGTAATTCCTAACGCGGCCATGTCAATGTGACCACCACACATCCGACCGATTTCCCTCTCTGAAAATAATTTAAAGCCTCTAAGAATAGTTTTTACGAAGATCTTACAAACAATGAAGTCAGCTTATTTTTTCAAACTTTAAAACCTCTCAAATGCAGGACCATATTTTTCTTCATAAGCTAGTCAATGAGATACTTCAAATAAGCATATCTGTAATTATTCAAAAATGATGTTAGTTATTGTATTTATCCTTCAGATCAAAAACTCGTGATTTAAAAAATAATCGAAATCAATGTGCATTATAAAAAGCTTCTCATCGTAGAATAAAAAAACAATTGACCCCGCCTTCTGAATTTCAAGCTGACACACCTTTCCTTTATCTCTTACATATTGCACGAAGTGTTAACAAGTAACCACCGTGTACCTGAACAATATCCAAGTACTTATCTGTCTACTTGAATTTATCTCTGGTAATCTTTTTATATGAAGCGTATCTAATCGGTGTATGGCAGATAGCTACTCGATAGTCGTACATCATATCAAACTGCGACGATGCTATTGTAAACCATCGATACGTGTGCCCCGATAATTATTAAATAGATTTAACAAAGGTTTAAGCTAAATTTAGAATCTTATTTTGAATTATAGATTTGTAGATTTGCAAAAGGCGTGTGATAGAGTTATAAGAGAAAGGTTATGGAAGCTGCTCTCTAATTACAGGGTGAATAGCAAACTTATACACGCGATCGCATCCTTATATGAAGGAAGTTCTGCATGTGTAAGGATCAACGGATCATTCACACCATGGTTTGACATTACAAAGCTTGTCAAGCAGGATTGTGTGATGTCTCCATGTTCAATTTGTATTTGGACTATTGTATTAAAGATCTGGAATATATTAATGTCGGAACGATTTGATGCGTGATGCAGTATTAATGGTGAATAATGGGCAATAATTTCAGAGTCTAGTGAGTATAATGTACGATGTATTTAAGGAAAGTTACAATATCATGAATGTTAACAAGTCGAAAATAATAGTATTTGAGAAGGAGGAAAGCAAGACACCGTACAAAATACTTGTAGGTTATGAATGTTTGGAACAAGTAGATGAGTTTGTGTATTTGGGAAGTATGGAAGAGTGACTGCAGGGAATAAAGTGAACGGCGCTTTGAATGGAATTATATAGTGAGTAAAATTAAGAAAGGATCACTTAGGTGGTTTGGTCACATGGAATGGATGAATGAAGAAAGAATGGTTAGGAAGATATATGACCCAAGTATTGATGGCACCAAAAGTAGAGGACGTCTGAGGAAGACTCCGGTAAATCAGATACTGGAGGATGGTCTTATTATAAGCCTCAAGCCCGCCTGGTACTGTTTCAATGTGGAGAAAGTTTTCAGTGCCACCTCATTTTGCGGTTCAACGCGTACCCGTCACATGCATTTTTTAAGTATTAAGTATTTATTTAAATTATTAAAGAAAACACATATTTTTATTTTAATACAAATTAAACTAATCAACTAGAAAAATGTATAGAATTTATCTATTTACCTAAAAAATATTTACTCCGATAACAACTAAAAGCGAAGAGAAAGAAGACTCCCTTCCCGACTTTCGTTATTAAATATTTTACGTCTTATCAAAAAAAAAGTTCTGCATCCCTGGTGTAGATCAAATCATTCGATACGGAAGTCAATACGTATTATATTAGAGTGCTCGGTAGACCCCAATTATAATAAAAAAAAATATTAATGAATAGTTATACCTACGTGTTAGGATTTAACAACACGTTGCGGTAAAATATCTTAATAATCAAAATGTAGCTACTTAAGTATATAAATGTAAGCGGAATTATTTACAACCAGCTTGATTAAGTATAGCTGACTTAATTATAGTTTTAAAATAAAATTAATTATCCAATTTGAATACTAAAAGTTGTAAATCTAAATAATTAAATGTGTCCTTTACATTTTATTCTACATTAAAATTTATAACACTATTGAGGTGTGGTTATGATACAAGGTGTGATATAAAAAGGATATGCAACGATAATGATCCGCCTCCATACTTCGGACCGTCATTCGTGTTCGTATATTTCAATATTCACCTTGGCTACCGTGAGGAATTAAAGCGTGGCGTGAATAAAGTGTTCTTACTGGAAATTTATTAAATACAGGAACAGAGAAACCTCTCCGACCAGCTACGAGGCGCCAGCCACATATGTATATTGCCTTTAGCAATAGACTCATCATACTAGTTTGGAGATGATCCGACAGGTGTCGCACTGTTTCCATCTCACCATAATACTAATCGATTCAATAGAGAAAATACAATACGCCAAGAAAACTAAATGGCAATCATTTAGTGGTACCCGAAGGGAATCAAGAGGCCGACAGGCCGCCCTAAAACCCGCTGGACTTGTGAAATCATCAAACTCTGCTGAAATACGTGACAGTTAATAACAACGGGCGGAGAAAAATGGGAGACACTTGGGGAGACCTTCATCCAGCAGATTTCATTCATTAACAATGACTTGGATATATTTATCCAGGTACGCATTACACACACACACTGTCACGTGTCACGCGTTCTACAATAGGTAGTTTTTCTATCAAAATCTACCCAATAAATGATTAAATGAACCAAAATGCTTATTTGTAAGAAATGATAATTATCGCCTGCTTGCCAGATGGTCAATTCTTCCCAAGATATTATTTGATTGCCTAAGTGGTACCAAAGTGAACAATAAAATATTGAGACAAAAAATTTGCTTTAGTTTGTGTCTATATAAAGGTGTCCAGCGGAAAAATTTCAAGATTAAATTGTAATTGCTCGTAAAACATCAGGGCGAGGTAAGTGGGAGGGATATTGTTCGACGCACGTGATTTGCGTATTGCCGAATGATCGACGAGTTTTTGGTTTCCCGGGTTCAACAACAGAACATAATTTCAGCAAGTCAGGGTTACTCCACACACAGCTAGAGTTTCAATGGAGAAGCTGAGGGGAATTTTTCCCAATAAATTAATCAGCAAGTACGGAGACATACCCTGGGCACCTCGGTCACCGGACCTTACACTGTGCGACTTTTTTTTGTGTGAATACCTTAAGTCGAGAGTTTACAGCAATAATCCTCGAACAATTTAGGCCCTACAAGAAAATATCCTCCGTGAAGCTGCTGCCATTGAACCAACGCTTTGCTCTCGCGTGTTCGCAAATTTAAGAGTCCGATTGCAAGAGTGTCTTGAGAGAAATGGACGGCATTTAGACGATATTGTTTATAAAACGTAAAATTCGCATCGTTTTCTTCATTTTGTGTAAATAAAATATGAGAATAACGTTGTATTTTTTATTTTTATTTAATATTAAACTTACTAGACACTGGTCTGTGATCATAGTCTAATTTTAAGTTCGATTTAAAATGTGTTTCCAAAATAAATTTTAATTAAAATACATCGATATAGAATGGTGTCTCTCTCTTGTATTTTTACTACGTTATATATGTCGCTTCTTGACAGTATAGTGTCGTTCTTAATACGTTTTTACAAAGTTCTTAATTTGAACTGCGAGTAGCTCTCAACAAATCGTGTGTTGCAGGCCTTGCACAACACGGAAGGAAACATTTTGCAAATGCTAAACGGCGCCAAAGTAGAAGTGTCGAAACAGTTTCGCGCCGCCATCTTCAGGGTGGTCGCTCCCGCCATATTCAGACTCTTTGTTCTCCTGTCTCTGTCCTCTTGTTGGGACACAATCAAATAATATATCGCCGTGTTGACACGTCATCAATGGCCCTTTGTTTACTGGTCACGTATTATTGGCCGGCCGGACCTTTGAATGCAGCCATTCTGAAACAATGTGCCCCAGAGATTGCCGAAAGAGAGCTTTCGTTTCCTGGCTGAAATGATTTTATTATCATACCGTAGATGATGCGGATCTGCTCCGCCTGTTAAGTTTTATGAGAGAATAGAAACGAAAAGGATGTGAGAAAGAGAAGATTACGATATAGTCTCTCTTTCTTCATATCCTTTCCGTATTGTATTGTATTTCCGTATTCCTAATATAGGCACTTTGCACCGCCAATACTACGGAGGATGCATACTAGTAAAGGTGGTATACATCCATGGTTGATACCAACCAAGTCTTGTTAACGAATACCTAACCAGGATTTATCATTTAAAAATAATTATTTTAATGTTTTTACCGACAGCAATATTAACGAAGTATCCGTAGTTTAATAATATATGTTCCTGTTTCCTGTCATTTATATTTTAAAAGCTGTTCTTAAATCACCATTTATTATTTCACTTTAATGTCTATATTAATAAATAAAAATTGAAAAAGATCTTTAATAAATCAGGATTTTTTTTTTAACAACTCTAGTCGTAGCCAATAAATAGTAACAAATTTATAGAACATGATTGAAATGTCCGCAATCATTTAATACTGACTGAAACCGGATGCAATTTATTCTGCAATTAAAAATATATTAAAACTGTTAATATTAAAATAGCAAATTATAATAGTAATTTTTATTACGTTAATTCATATTTAAAAAGTCAACAAAAATACAATTCAAATTTTTTTTTTTGTTTGACGCGATAACCGCATATTTTGCGTGATAGAATGTAACTAACTAACTTACCATCACGCCGTTTAGGCAGAAAGGATACACCCTCATCTGTCCTGACACACAGTTTTCGCCTCATCCATATTCATACATCTTCTCATACAAGTTCGCCGATTATTGAGGGCTGGCAAAAAAGGAACGTAAGTAGACTGAATGCAATGGAAAAGAGTAAAGAATGAAGAAACAAGGAAAGAATGTAAAGCTGATCTTAGTATAGTGAGTAAGATTAAGAAGGATCACTAAGCTGGTTTGGTCATATGAAACGGATGAATGAGGAGAGAATGGTAAGGAAGATATATGACGCAAATGTTGATGGCACCAGATATAGAGAACGTTCGCGGAAGACTTGGCACGACCAGGTAAACCAGATACTGGAGGATGGTTCTGTTATATAGAATCGAAAGCGACTAAAAATGTGTTTGTTTTGTGTTGCTATGCGATTCGGACGGACTATCGGGCAGATATAAGTGAAATATGTATGTAGAATCAGATAAAAACCCGTCGATTATGACATTAATAATCATAGTTTTTATAATAATATTTAAAATACAGCAGCTTAATAATTATATTCATATATTTTTTCCATCGAAAATCATATTTTACATAAATTAATGTGTATCGTTAATATTATTTACTAACCTTAGAAATAATATATTTTAAAATACAGTAATTTATCATTATATATTTAATAAGTTTGAGAATCTTTGGACATTGTCTTTAAAATATCTCTCGGCTTTATGAATCCAGTTAAATGTCACAGAAAGCCTTTTGTAGGTTAGGTTAGCGCCTGAAAGTCCCGCGCAAACTTGACATTCGTTTTCTTGGAGCGGTGTTGTCATTCACGATTAACGCTCAACTCCCAACTGGCTCAACAAACGTGTTTGCTCCTACCTATCGGATAGGAACCGTGTTAGTATTACTAATACGGCAAATGTTAGTTAAATAGATATAAAGACATATTCATAGCTCTTAATCAAACAAAGATAAACAACAGATGTAAAGAATTTCAAGTATTTTTTGTCAACGATTTCGATGGATTCATTCGGTCATTGTTCATCGATTGTGTGATCAGTAATAACTTTTTAACTATAATAAAAATAGTTACTAAACGAAAATGGGTCGTTTGATCGTTAGTAAAAAAATATTTACTTTTCGAAAGTACATCCCGCAGTGAACTCATTTTACTCTGCGTTATCCGATGGTAAAAACGAGAATCGATAGTTAAATATGGCGGACTTTTCACAGCTGTTCCAAAAGTCGTCTGACACATTGATATACGACAATTAATCATTCAATATCCCGCTATTTTAATAGTAAGAGTTTGTCCGATGACGATTACGTTGTTTAATATATATTATTACACATAATACGAAAAAATGTCACCACCAAAGTGACAGATATCAAACTGCTAGACGAAAAAATCCATAGATAATGCATAAAATAAAGCATTTATTTATTTATGAGATTTTACTGATATACATTTATTGTTGTAACAGAGTTGAATATAAAATATTATAATATAACATGATAAACATAGGATACAATTATATTGCAATTAAGTATATACTCGTATTATTGAGGAGAACACATCCTTATTGTGAAGTTGTAATTATTCAAAACATAGGTCTGTGATGTTTTAAATACTAATTAAATATATTAATTAGAAAGATATACATATAAAATCAATTTTATCGGAAAATAATGTTGTTGCGCTACCGGGATCAATGTGTCCAAAATTTTGTAAAAATGAATTGTTAATTCTGGCGTTTGCTATTGGTTTACTCAAAGGTATTTGAGATTCCGTAAAAACAATGTAGATGGCTTTCAAATAATGGAACGACTGATGTATTAATTTGAAAAAGTGTAACATATAGGTTCGAAAATTTGTCGTCAAAAATACTGGCGCCGTAGCATAGTTGGTAGTGCACCTTCCCCGGATTGAAAAAAAGATCCAGGTTCGAAACTCCGTAGCGCAACAATATTTTTCGATTAAATTGACTTTATATGTATATCTTTATAATTAATACATTTAATTAGTATTCATACGCTCGTAGCTTATTGTATGGGATGGAGTAGAAATCCACCTCTGATAGCACTGTCCTGGCTACTTTGCTAGACTGCCGTCTGTGTTAAAGTAGCCAGTTTTTTTGTACTGTTGTGGTGTTATTTAATTAAAATTAGATAGAAAAGATTCGACAGAAATATTTTTAAAAAATACGGCGAGAAAAAAATGTGTTGTAAAAGTAAAGTGAATTATTAATGTACATATTATATTGTGATTATGTTGAAATGTTAGACAGCGATGCTTCTGATATATATTCAGCATATTTGTCACACCTATAGACATCTCCATCTATGCTTTGACAATAGTAAATTTAACGTTCGAACAACGGGATCTTAACCTCAACCGGCCCTTATAATATACGTATTTTTATCTCAATGTTTGAATAATATGTCATTAATGTACTTAAATATGTATTTTTTATGAATCATAAACAAATACAAGCTATATTATTGATACGGCGCAATTTTAACATAGAAAATGTATAATGGCTTGCATCCTGTAACAATTTATTATGGGCATACGTTTCATTTTAAATAAGTTAAATTTGTTTTTCACATTGCATATCATTACCAAAACCAACATATCGTGAATATTGTGTTTAGCTCTTATATAAGGGTGAAATGACATGTGTGAAAAAGAGGTTCTAAAATGACTTTAAGGTCTTCAAAATAATTATGTATATACTAGAACACATTCTTATTGCGAAGTTGTAATTATTCAAAATAAAGGTCTGTGATATTTTAAATATGAATTAAATGTATTAATTAGAATTTTATCGAAAAATATTGTTGTTGCGCCACCGGGATTCGAACCTGGATCTCTTTCCAAACCGGGGAAGGTGCATTATCCAACTATGCTATAGCGGCAACATTTTTAGCGACAAATTTTCGATCCTATATGTTACCTTTTTGATATTAAATTATTTAATCGTTCCATTATTTGAAAGAGCCATCTACCTTATTTTTACGGAATCTTAAATACCTTTAAGTTATCTGATAGCAGACGCCAGAATTATCGATTCATTTTTATTAAATTTTGGACACATTGATGCAACTACTACTATTATTAGGAAAACACATTCTTATTGTGAAGTTGTAATTATTTGACATTTTTCTTATTCCCAAGTAATTAGTAAATTTAATTAAATTTAGTATGTCTTCTGAACTATTTTGATAAAAATAAAAGGCCTTAATTACAGAAAATTGTTTTAATCGTTGCCTATTAAATTTATTTAAAAAAAAAAACGTTTTTGAAGTGTTGAAATATCAAGATAATGATGTACATATCATTCGCAGTATTAGCAGATGGCAAATGATTTCATCTTTCATTACATTACATTGTCATAATATTGGCTACTGAATTGTGCTTCGAAACGTCAGCTACGACACAAACTGATCCCCGACCGAATAACTTATGTATTTCGAAAAATCTTGAATTAAAATTTTAATTATACATTAAAAAAACCTGTAAAATTTGTTAAATTTAACAAATTCACCCAAGGAAACAATTCAATTTCAATGTTGCTCCTCCATTTTTCTCGACATCTTGCAAATCATCAGAAAAGTGCCTGCTGTTGCCTTTTTCACTCGGTCGGTCCAACAATTGACGGATTTACATCTTCCTCTTCGTCATTCATCGTGGCCCACCACAACAGGCCTCTCCGAGCTGGCTTTTCTTTTCGCAATATGCCCAAAAAATTAAAGGATCCATTTTAGGCAAATGGTTAAGAACCTATTCTTGCTCTGAATGAAGACAGTATGCGTAACATGTGTTTCCTGCAATAAATCTCTAAGACAAAGTATAATATATATTTTTAAAAAACTATTTTAACACGGATAACATACCTATATAGATTGTCTATGATATCTGATTATAGATTCCGTTTGTAAAAAGACGATGAACGATGAACGTGTGGGTGTCTATGGCTCGAGGGTATTGCATATTGTTATTGGAAGAGTGATGGCTACGTTAAAAAATGGACTATTTATTTTATTGTAATTACAATTGTTGAACGATTGCTTTGTTTTCCGGGGCACGCGTGACATCTTTCAATATCATAATTCAAATTATACAGCTTTTTTTAACAGCCTCTCGTATATTATGTTAACGCTTCTAACACATGTATTATGATAATATCGTATTTTACACGATAGTCGTTATATGACCATTTTCATACTTGGAGTGCTGGACGAGTGGGCGAGAAATTTTAACGATAGCTATGGATATTAAACCAGTACTTTTTGTTCGAATAAATCAATTGTTTATTCTCTGTCTGATTCTAGAACGAATCCAATAAGAATCCCATACGTCGTTTATGTACGTCGTGTAAAACAAATGGCTATATTTTTAGGGAATACAACATCAATCAATGCGTACTTCCGGTACTCGCGTATGGCTGCGAAACACGGACTCTCAGGAAAAAAGAGGTCCAAAAATGTAATGCACGAGAAGAGAGAGGGTAGAGTAACAGCCCGTTTCTCCGCGGGGGTAGGCAGAGAGGGTAGAGTGCCATACTCTTCTGTCCTGACACACAATTACTATAATTCTAGGTAAATTATTAATCGAACGGTTAAAATAATATCATGTTTATACTTTGCAATTAAAAACTTTTTGAAATACGTATTTTCTAGCTAAGACACTCACCGCGCGACGCAAGAGAGATAAGTGTTGCGTCTAATTTGTATACGTTTGGAATAGATTTTGTGATAAACTATGCGAAACCCGTGCACTGCTTAGTTTTTAGTTATAAATTATTCTCTAGATGGTTCCAGTTAACAAATTAACAAGCGAATTACAATTTACAATATATTTATTTATTTAATTCTTAACATTGTGCATACATAAGCACTCCTTATATATGCTCTAATATAAACAAGATTAAAGTATTTTCTTTTACTAAAACTTATCTTTTATATATTTAGTCAGTTTCATTTTAAATCTATTCAATTTCTTTCTTGTGTTTTCTGGCATTACATTAAAAAATTTCATCGCACTATACGTCATCGATTTCTGAGATTTGTCCTTCCTCCTGAATGGTAGTCTCAGTCTATCCCTTCCTCTTGTACGATGCTCTAGCTCATGTTGATTTGCATCAATTTTTCGTTTGAATTCCGCTGATATTTTCTTATTGATGATTTTGTAAATAAATACCATTGTATTAAAATATATTTTCTGCTTAAAGGTCATCATATTCAAATCTTTCAGCATTGCACTGTTCCGAGTATATCTATTTTTTCTGAGTATTATTCTCATAGCTTTATTTTGCAACACTGACAATTGTTGCATTTCTTCTTCGTTAGCCAAAAACAAAATGCTGCTGCAGTAGTTAATATACGGAATAATAACAGAATTGTAAACTATTTTACAAGACTCAGTACTAATAAATCTTCTGATCCTTTCCAGAAGTGAGATTTTCTTAGCAATCTTTTTAGTCACGTATTTTGTATTCTGCGATAAATTCAATTTTGAATCTATTTTGAAACTCCTAAATATTTTATTTCAGTCACTTCCTTCAGATTTTCACCATCTATGACATATTTCACATAATTAAGTCGTTTACAATATACATTTACTAATGCATAGCTTTTTTTAATTGTACGAAGTGCACGCCTCTGGTGGGATACCCACTTCCATGAATACTATAATCTGTCAACATGTGCACTTCGAACAGGACACAAATAGAGTTCTTTCTCACAGTCCTCTTTTCAAATAAGATGCAACAAACAGAAAGCCGCGTCGCACGAAATAAAAGGAGCGGGAACATAATAAATACTAGTAATAGATCTGTTAATTTCCGGAACGCGTAATTCTTTAATTCTTCACAGGGGAAAATAACTTGTGTAGGTATACGAGCAGTGAGTTCATTAGACTAGTGACAATGAAAATAATTAATTTTAGTGGCAACACTCATTTTTCCCACTGACATATAGGAGGGGAAAAATAAAGATGAAAGCGATCGATTGTTTTTTTTAGATGATTTTAATTGACTGGGTGATAAATTAACGTGTCGCATATTGCCCGGAATCGTAATCAGCCATTGAGTAGTCAACTTAATTTAACGACCAGTCCGATAGTAATGAAAAGTATGTTACTATAGTCGTACAGGTTCTCGTTATGGCCGACGTTTTTGGACCACATAAACAATCGCGCCGTAGATTAGTCTTATTTTTAAAAAAAGGGTAATGTGAAATATCTCAAACACATGTATCATACCACCCCTGCGTAAATATGTTTTGATCATTTTGTTCTGATCTCTTCAAACATCTGAATTTTATTTCAAGTTCAGATGATGTTCTTTTGATTTGCGGAAAATAAAAACGATGTACATTTTATACATTATCGTATTTATAAAATTAATTATATTTCTTCTTCGTTTGTGTCCATAAATTACTAAATAAATATGTACCAGTAACAACGCTTTTCTATGTTAAACATTATATTCTATATTAAAAATTCACTTTATCCTTTCTATTCTCACATAAAAATGACAATTAAAAGATAACTTATAGAGACTTATGTACTCGTATATTTATGTAGGTACCTACACCTTAAAAAAATATATATTGGTTACAATAAAAAACATGTAGCGCTCATTCTGAAACCAGTTGGCATCAAAATATTAAACTTACCATACATAAATAAAGTACGCTTGATGATGATGGCCGCTAAATATCATCAGATCAGGGGACTTGAGTTGTCATCAAATGTTTGAATTAACTTCAAATTCATCTGTGTGTTATTCATTATTTTCGTTGGCCAAAACTTCAATCTGAAATATGTTTTATATTATACTCTCACTTCAGTCTGTTTTATCATAAAATTAATACGATATTATAAGTACCTAATATAAACAATTTTTAATTGAAAAGGCCGCTGTTTCACATGTCTAAACTTATTACTCATTAGCTGTGTGATGATGGCTGGGCTATCGTGGTCCGCGCATGTGTATATTCGATCTAAAATCTTCGGATAACAGATTTTTCTGTAAAATTATCATTGCAATCGCTCATAAGTAGATGTTTTTTTTCTATAATCTACATTTTACTTTTAAAAATCTCTACAGTCTACCAGATATATGGACCTGAAGGATTTACATAAATATCTTAATAATAATAATAATAATACTATAACATTTGAACGTAGGAAGCAATAAAGATTTCTAAAAAAACAAATAAAATATCAGTTTTTCTATAATTCTCCAAAATCAAGTGATTTAAAAGCCATAATTATTTTATATGACTGTTTCCCTTTTTCGAATGGATTTTTAATTCGGCCATTATATTATTTTAATTTATTTCATCGCCGCGCTATTGTGTCAAACGTATTGAACATTCGTTCTGTGTTTGGCAATTTGAATGTTAATTTGAAATCGGCGAATGCAATGAAAGCGGATATTATTTCATACATAGTACCGTTAAATTGTTTAATTAAAACCCAATTCTGATTTACGACACTCGAGCTGTCTTCCAAACATTCATGAATGGGGCAAGAATGTACGAACGTAGGTGGTAAGTTTTAAGTGTCGTATGAAGCACGAGTTTTACTTTATGAATATATATACCCAAAGTTTTCCAAAATATCTATAGACAAAGAATTAGGCATTACCAAGTAGTCTACAAATTGCACAAATAAATTGAACATAATAAACAGTCCTGTGTGTGAATATGGTTCAGAGGAAAAAACTCTCGATTTTTCGCTTGGTGAGCTGGTCAATGTGCATTTACAACTCTCGACTATCATATCTCACTTTCCCTGTCTGAAATTGTCAACTCTGACATAAGTATAACAAAAAAAATCTAATTAACTTACCATCACGCTGTTTCCCTGAATAGGATAGAACGAAACACTCTTCTGTCCTGTCACACCGCTTTTGCTTCATCTACATTCATATATCTTCTTACGGACCGTCCTGCAATATTTTATTTATTTTAATTTAATCCTTACAATTATTAAATTTGTTAGCATAATTCATATCTACTAGGTATACCTAATTGATTATTAAAAGAATAAGAAGTTTAGTTAAGTTTGGTCGTAAATCGGGTTTCAGTCTATACTCATAAGTAGCTCACCTTAGCAAAATTCTCATGATGGATGCTATGCATCAAGTGCATGATATAAAAACATATCAACAGAAATCGGCTTTAGCCGATAGGCCCTGCAAGCAACAGCGTTGTTCCTGTAGTAAGTATACAGTGGACACTAAACAGACACTATCATTGTTTTAAGAATTGTTGATGCTACTTTATAGCTTTCTAATAAGTTCCAATATTTTGAAACAATCAGGCAAGATATATTTAGTCGATTATCCACAATAATAGAAGGTGATTTCGGTATCTTCGGGTAATGATCGAAGAAAGTGAAATATTAATTTTTTTTAGAGGTTGCGTTATGAGACCCTTTGCATGGGTAGTATTTCTACCTAACCTAACCTAACATGTGCGGATTACAATGAAATTATATAAACGTATAAATAAACCACTGAGATTACGTATGCAGAAGTCACACCGCATATCGTATTTTTTTCATTCTCATTGCCGCGCGCATCTTTGGTACGCAATTTCGCTTGCAAGGTTAGCGCGATTCCCACGCGTCGTCATAAAGGGGCGCCTACACCTCGCGGTTTAACGTTGTATATTGTGATGACGAGAAATGAATGAACATGTGTCGCGATGTTTGACATTGTACTAGACCCACTGATGTCTATAAAATTGTACACCATGCTCCTGTACAATGGCGCAACGGCCTGGCGTGTGCCGTGACCTCAAATGTTGCCACTCGACTCGATCCTCCGGTTCATAATGCCAACTGAATACGCATTATCCTGGATAACGCCGTCAAATCACAGTAGCGGGTCATCCGACACTCCTCCCGGTCAATGGGTTTTGCTTGAAAAGCTTTCTTCACTGGTCGATCTAAAATGGCTCATGTCCACGAATGAGACATGGATTATGCTTAGGCTTACCATAATTACGAAGCTCTAAATCGGGACAATTATCGCTTCGCATTTAGACGTACAGTCAAAAGTTTTGAAGCTCATATTTTGCAATGCTGTGCGAATGGTAAATGTGGCCTCTTTGGCCGCAATAACTAAATCATCTTGAATGAAATCATTGTTTTCAAAAAATGTTTCAATAGATGAAAAGCTTGCGACAGCCGTTACACGATCTTCAATGTTCGCTCGCCCGCCGCGTGCAATAGAAAATTCTGAGAAACATGGCTGGCACTTCACTCTGCTGTCCTCGCCACAATGCTTTTTTTATAAATGAGTAGTCTTTTTGCGGTTCATTCGTAAATTTGCAATTTATTTTCGACATTTTAAACATAATTTTAAAAGGGTTTGGTTGAAAGCTGAACGTAATTAGGTAGATAAATTAGACACTGCTGCGTCACCTTACTAAAACGTAATTATGAGTGATCAGCCGGTGAAGTTCGCGCACCGCACCCGCAACGGCCGGGACCAAATCCAATGTGTGAAACCGGGATAATTCCGGTCAAACCGAGACGTGTGGTAAGCCTAATTATGCTCCCATGAGATTCTTTGAAGACAACTCTCGGCTTTCGTGGTTCACCGTAAATTTGAATATCGTCTAACTTTCAGAATAAATAGTTATATGTATCTAGGTTGAAGTGTGTTCGCACGTGACGAATGTCGCTGTCAACTCGAACGCCATGTACCCACACGGATTTGAGTTTTTATCTCTCTCGACCAATCTCAAGCTGATATCTGAGTTTATCTCCAGATCAAAATCTTAACTAAATCTGAGATCTATTTCATCGTGTCTCATTTTGTAGACACGGGCCTTAAATCCATACGTTGAATGTGTTCACCCCATCTCAACCGAGCTATCTTAGTAACTTTGGATTCACCAAAAGATAAATATCAATGTTAATAAAACGATAATTATTCATTGAATACTTGCCTAGAATCCTTATTTACTACGACATGACGTAAGCTCAGTTTAAAAAAGTCGTATTTTTTTATCTTTATGCACACGTTTATAAAGTATAGACATCCTCAGTCATTTCGACCGAAGACAGTGGCTAAGTCTTTTTGAAATATTCACATAAAATTATTTTTAAGTGTAGCAATAATATACAGAACAGATGCGCATAAAGTTTATACGCAGTAATATTAATTACCTACATTGTTGAGTTTGAAACTCGTCCCAGAACGGGCGCGACATAATTTAAATAATTACCTACCTACAGTAGTGTGTAATATTGCTTAAAGTTTTCAATTTTTCTATCTTGCGACAATAGAAATGGACAGAACCTAATATATCTATATATTTCGTAATTCATTTGAAATTGACGCTTGGCACAATGTAGTATGTTCCGAAAATAATGACCAATATTAATATTAAGTATACCAATCATTTTTAACGTTTTATTTGTTTTTGTTTTACACATAGAAAGTATCTCAAATTAAAGATCTTGGCATATTATTTAATGAAAAACTATCATTCGTTCCACACATTAATGAAATCACCAATAAAGCTATGAAATGTCTTGGTTTTGTATTAAGAACGGTGAAAGATATTAATTCACTTAAATCGCTTAAAGTTTTATACACGGCTGTAGTTCGTAGCAATTTAGAATTCAACTCAACTATTTGGTCTCCATTCTATCAAGTGCACGAATTAAAATTAGAAAGGGTTCAGCATAAATTTTTAAGGTTTATTAACTTCAAACTGTGTATACCCGCTGAACAATTAAATTGTAATTTTCTAATGAGCACTCTTAATTTAACTAACTTGTCGTGTAGAAGAACTTTAAGTGATGTATTATTTTTATTTAAAATAATAAATGGCATACTGGACGCCCCTAATTTAACTGAACTGATTGTATACCACGTTCCTGCGCGAAGTACCAGGTCGTCGGTGCTTTTCCATGTAAATTCGTCATTTACTAATTTTTATAGGAATGCACCCACACAAAGACTTCACAGGCTTGGGAACGATTTTGGTCTTGTAGATATATTCCGATATTCTATGTTTAAATATAAGAGTGACGTTTTTGATGCTGTTCTGAGTCAAAGATAAATAGAAATCTGCTATATCTATTGAGCCAGTAATTTAATTTGCATTACTTTAATTCTTCGGATTTGTGATTGAAAAAATAAGAATTGCATATATTTTTTTGCGTGAAATTATTTTCCGATTATTTTCCGCTGGTCATGTATTAATATTTATATTTTCTTATTTAATTAACTTTATAGATTACATACGATTTTACATCATCGATTATATATTACTTGAAAAAATATTGTCACAAAAGGTAGATAAAAATATGTTATACATATAGTTAGATGTTACATATATTGTTGGTGAAGTGTTTAAGACGCTGGCCTAGTGATCTAGTGGTCGGGGGTTCGCGCCTCCTTCCAGGACACCAGCAAGTTAGTCCTATTTTCATAATACAAGCTTTTAGCTTAGTTTGAAAATAGTAAGAATATTGATGTGACACCGTGTATGCATCTCTATTTTTTTTTTTAAATAGTGTAATAATGTACGACATATGATCTTTATAATAAAATGCATCTTTAATATAATAAATATATGCACTGTATTACGAACTATTATCGTAATTTCGTATTGCACACCTATTCTAATATACTGAAAATACAGGATATATAATATGTATTTTAATCATACCATATATAGTGGCAAAAAAAAACAAGCTGTAGCGAACGCGTTTGCTGATAATTCTACAACAAAGTGGATTTTTTTGGTCGGACTTGACAAGATCTTTCCTGTGATACCAAATTCGTCTGGCCAACAGTCTGGTCTTGCTCCAAAAAGAGAAAACATTGCTTCCTTCGAGCTGTCCGTGCGCCGCAAATTAAAAACAAAATCTATATTTTTTCACCTAGGAGGAACCCATTGATTGAGCCAGATCTAGCAGTGGATTGAGAATAGCTGAAGATGGTGATATAATGCTACACATACATTACACGTCATTAATATAGATTACACTGTTTATCTCACCTTCCATTATAAACCTATGAATTCTAATTACTAGATAAAAGTAATGCTGAGGCTTAGCTGCCATCTTTATTTCTTGTCGCATGTCACATATCAGACTCGTCCTCAGTCTAAATATATTATAACTATTTTCCAGGAATAACATATTTGACTGGGGATAATTTCTTGGACGTCCTGGACAACGGAGTAGAGCTGTGTCAGCTGGCAACCGTCATCAGAGATAAAGCGAAGGAAGCCACCGAAAAAGGATTATACACTGGGGTAATTAGATATTACTTTATTTCATTTCACAAATAATCTTCCGTTTTCTAATAAGAAACCAATGAAGAAAAAATTCCACGATCCAAATTCAAATATAGTTGCGTCAATTTTTTAGCATTCTCAATCGTCATTTTGATCAAATTATTACACAAACATGGCGTGTTTTAATTACTTTACGAAATAAGAAATATTTAAACTTTAACGTATGCAAATCTAAAGCCATAATAATAATAATATGATATTTTGTTCATGAATAAAACATTTGAGCGAAATATCGAGCGTTAACATTTTTGACTAAACAAAATGACGTCTATCCAAAGCATATCGAAATTTCGATTAGGTATTTTTATTTTACAATTCTACTTTTGCACGCGTGCAAAATAATTAGATACCTATGCATTTTTAAGAAAATATATTTTTATTCACTTAACCTCACCAGACAAAACCTGTGTGGGTCGTTCAATTAAATCATTTTTTATTGCCTATGTATTAGGTATCCACTTATTCATATGCAATCTACTATTAGACTTGAGGGCCCTAAGAGGCACTGTACTGAAGAAAATGTACAGGTATACCTACGTAGTTTTATTTAGATATTATAAAAAGAGGAAGCTTTAAATTTAAAAATTAAGATATTATATTAAAAGTCAATTTAAAATTAAAGTTCGAGTAAGTGACTATTACGTGCATTGTTTTTATCTCATGTATTCGCACTAGCCTTCAACAATGCGCGGTAGTTTGCAACGCTGCATGCGGAAATGGCGATTTGTGGTTTGTTCAAGCAAATTTGCAAATGGCGGGACAATAATTTAATTAAAATTTTGCGTTTAAAAAAATATTTTTACCAAAACATTACATTTCACGCATTTATTTTGATCGCTGGTAACAATATCATGAAGAAAAGGCTAAGAAATATTACATTCATAATTTAACAATTTGTCCAATTTCGAATTATCATTTTTATCATCATTCAGAAAATCGTCGTCTTAACACCTAGCATTATTGTTTTAAGTTTAACCATTATTATATATTTAACAAAGCAAATTGTTGTACAGATTGCATATACGAATAATGGCGTGGGCCATTTATATGTAATAAACTACTGTTTGTATTACATCCATACAGTCTAACATCACAGTTAAGATCACAGAACAGTGGAAACGAAAATAAAATATTGTACGTCTTCTGATTCTGCCACTCACTTTAAAATCTTTTAAATGTCAAACGCCAAACAAGACACTTAAAATTTCGTTCTTAATATCAATTTATTGACAATTCAGATATAATATGCGAAGATTGTTTTATTGTTTATGAAGATATCTATCAAAAAAATACATGGGGTCTACGGTTAGCTCGTTGTTTAAATAATGTGTCATTATATTGTGGATTATGTGAACATCTAGGTGATTCCGAATGTCCGGGGCAGATGTTGGCAGCGGGCTGCCAGGCGCAGTTTCTTCTCCCGAGACAATATGGAGAACTTCATCACATTCTGCCGACAGCTTGGAGTTCATGAGAACTTGCTCTTTGAAAGTGACGACCTAGGTTAGTAATGCATGAAAAATATTTGCAGTCCAATATACTCGGGTTTATGTTTTATTTTTCTTATTTATTATGTCAAGAACCTATATTAAATACAATATGAAAACTCAATTTTCTTTTCGGCAACACTTTTATGAGTCGGTTCGCACACCTACCGGCGAACACTATAAATTATTTCAAAAGTCGATTACTTTGATTAGAATATTGATTTTTTTTCTATAATTCTTACATACCTATAGGTTATAAGATTGTAGTTAATTACACATAATGCAATAATAATTCGATTCTGATCCGAAATGCAAAAATAAATTATATTTCGTCATACTTGTTTATCAATAAAGTAGATTTTTAGTGACTCAAATATATAGTTTTAAAATAATCACAAATCTGTAATAATCACCTAAAAATAAATTCGTAAAGTTTAACAATTTAAGTACCTACCTGACTTTTCTCTATCTCCATGATGATGATTGATGACGTATATTTGGGAGACTATAATATTATAAAATAATATTTGACAGATTGTGCGATTAGACAAAAATAAATGTTCAGTGAGCCGAAACAAATGTAAATATAGTCACACATGATAGAAAAAGCTCCCAAAGATTTTTACACGCTTCACTGGAAAGCATTTGAGACGTTTAAAAGAAATACAAAATAAATATGACGGGATCTAAGGAAAATCGAATAATAATAATATAAAAACAGAAATTCAGTTCAGATGAAAAATTACTTTATTTTATTCTTCGTACAGGAGTTCACGTGTTTTTACCTCTTAAAGAGTAATGTGATATATTGAGTGTTACTAAAATACTTTTTAAATTCTTTCATGTTCTTTACAATTTGCACTCTTACAATGAAACTTTTGAAACAAAAGAAAATAAAATTTTGAGCAAATTTATATGGCAACTTTTACTTTTTGCAGTGCTGCATGCCCAGCCCCGCAATGTGATCCTCTGCTTGCTAGAAGTGGGCCGGATAGCCAGCCGGCTGGGTGTGGAGCCACCAGGGCTGGTGCAGCTGGAGAGGGAGATCGCTCTCGAGGAGGAGCAGGCACTGGATTCCAAGCGCAAGGATGAGATGGCGGCCGAGCTGGCTTGGCAGTTCCAGCAGGACAAGTGTGAAGATATTATTAGGTTTGAAGAATTGTAGCATTCTTAAAAAACTTTTAACTTATTCTAAAAATACGTAAATGAGTAGTATCCACCTTGCACATACTTTTGCATTTTTTTTTCATTTCATAATCTATACTGATGACTTAATGATAATTTCTGGCTCACAATGATGAAAATTAGCAGAAGAGTAATAATTAATAATTTTAGAAATATCTTATATGTTGTTATCATTTTAGTTCTGATGTCAAGCCAGAACCTCCACCATCTCCAATTGAAAATGAAGGTAAGATATGTTATAAATAAAATAGCTCCAAAACAATAATGTAAGTAAAATAAATCACTTGGAAAGATATACAGAAAAATTGTATATATATATATATATAAAGCGTGTTAATGCTTTCTGTTAATAAAAAGGAATGAAGGTCCTGGGTGTTCCACAATAAAAACTTCACAAACTTTTGTCCCAATACATCCACAATAAAAGATCCAGCCGACAAAAGATCTAGCCGACTAAAGCTCCAACCGACCATTAATCCAACGATATATTTGATCTCAAAATTTAGAAGTATTTTATTTGTTATATTTTGCACATATCAATATGTTAAGTATACATTTTTCACTCACGTTGCTGTTAATAAAAAAATTTTTTTGATGGTGAATGGATAACGCATTGGGCATGCATACCTATATAATTCTATCGACTATCGAAAGAATTTATAATTAACGCACTGTCAAAAAAATAATAGCAATGATAAATCTTTTTTTTTATGATGAAATTGCGCAAACTAAAGATACATAATTAAGGAAGTACATATAAAGTTTTATTATCGTATATGTTTTTTTTGTATAATTATGATGTTCATTTCTAACTGTAAACTTTGTATTTTGCTTCAGATTTGTTTTGATCAGTTATTTATTTTTAGTATTCTGCGAATGGCTATATGTAATATTTCAGTCACCCTTCGATTCATCGATTTCTTGAAAGCTCTATCTAAAAAATTCATTTTGAAATTTTGTTTGTGACCATCATGTGCTTTGATCTAATGCCGTGTGAATCAATGGTCGGGTGGAACTTTAGTCAGTTAGTTATTTTGTCATATACGTACAATCGTTGGGCCAAAGGTCCTGGCGCCACCTAGCAGATTCTATTCAAAGGTTTTTGAGATGCATTATAATTAAAAAGATAGTCACTTCCAATGGAAAAAAATAGATGTCTCACTTAAAAACAAATGTAGTTGATATTTGTCGACTAAACATACACTTGGGACAGTTTTTAGAAGATGGTTAATCAATATTATAATTCTAGTATCACTGCCAGCCGCCCTGTTTGCCACAGAGAGCGAAGGAACACCGTCCATCCACACGGATGACACGTGGTCACGAGGGACACCGGAAGAATTGGACTCTGCTGTTGTGAAACCCCTCAGTGAATTGGATAAGAGGGTATGTGTGCACTCAAAATATAAAATATTATTTAAATATAAAATATTATTTAAATATAAAATAAATTTATTTTTCTATGTTTGAATATTTGAGTTTTCTTGCATATCTGAATCATTAATCATAGTTAAGAGATATTATAATAATGGGAAATTAATAGTTCATTTATTTAAATAATAATAAAAATACAATAAGAAAGTAATTTTAATATTTAAATAGATACTCTCATATTATTATTTGTCAATTTCTTTATTAATAGTTAAAAAGTAAGCAAATACTTACTTTATTATTATTTGTCAATTTCTTTATTAATAGTTAAAAAGTAAGCAAATACTTACTTAGTGTGATGTCGATTATTGTGACAGATTCAAAGAGTGCTTTTGTTTAAAATCGATTATCAAAATATTGTTATTATTTGGTTCTGTGTGTCATATGTGACATGACACGCAGATCCGTGGATGCGTGGATATTTAGGATTTCAACAAAATGGGGATGATGATCTCTGAAATTTGAGTGCACTAGTAAATAAGATTGTTTCCAATGAAATCCATTAAAATTTTAAAATTCATTAAAATCCACTTCTAAAACTTTAACCATTGACCCGAGTTGATATAAATATTCAAAAAATATCTCTCACGTTACACTTGTGTTATGTTGTGTTTGGGAGACATTATGACCACATAGATCTAATTTGGATCAAAACTTGTTTAATTGTAAAATATATTTATTTTTAAAAATTGGCATCATTTACAAGTGTATATTTTGTATAATACACCTTTATTCATAATAAGAACGTACTATGAATAATATATCATCTCTGTCTTGTTATAAAGGATCATATCAAATATCATGCATTTTTTGAGTTCCTGGATGTTATGTATATGTTATATGAAGTTTAGCTAAATATTAAACCTTAAACCTACAGGTGCAGATAGTGACAAGATTGATGCAGAGGAACTGTAACTGCTCCGAAGGGCGATGCTCCAAACTCCTGAAGGTCAAAAAGGTTGGAGAAGGAAGATACAATATCGCTGGAAGAAATGTCTTTATCCGCGTAAGTTGACGAGAAATAAATAGATATTAGAGAGAAATTACGAAATATGTTTTTTAAGTAATTCCATCAACAGTTAACATGTTGTATATTATAATATAATATTACATTATTTTTTTAGCTCTTGAAAGGCAGGCATATGATGGTTCGCGTCGGAGGAGGCTGGGATACATTGGAGCACTTTTTAACCCGCCATGACCCTTGTCAAGTTCGTGTCATCTCGCCCCAATCTTCCGCTTCCATACAGAAAGTCACCACTGTCAACCTAGTCAGACAGTCACCAGCCGTCAGCACACAATCAATCAGCAGCGTCTGCACGAATAATACAGATAAAAGCAGCGATAGATTGTCAATCGCTAATGGTGACATTTCTCCCGTGGAATTAGCAAATGTAGCGAGTAATTCCGATAAAGATATCAATGAAAGTAATGTGGTAAAACGATTAAGTTTTGAAAATAAAACTCAAACCGAATGTAATTCAGATGATAACTGTTTAGAAACAGCTTCTTCTGACGGTAAAATTTCTTCAAACAGCTCAAAACACAGCGCTGAAGAATCTTGCTCAGAAACTTCTTCTATCAGCGGCTCAGTACCACCAAGCATTGCCAAACAAATGAAAACCATTAAAAGCTTCCTTGCGAGTGGTAAAACAGTTACTAATCAAGTCAGACCAAGGTCGTCCACAAACACATCAAAGTCTTCCAGCGGAAGAACCACTCCCATGTCAAATGGAAAAGTCTCGCCGAGCAATTCTAAATTGAACGGAAAGGCTTCTTCAATTGCTGGGAACACTACTAGAATCAATAGAAAAATGTCACCATCAGCCTTAAAATTAGATCTTACACCGAATAGCGCAAATATCAAGTCTAGAATCGTAAACAATAGAATGGAATCACCCGTTGAAACTAGTAGTAGAATGCTTTCGGCTTCCAAACCAAACACACCAAGTAGAACATTGAGAACTCCATTGAATGATGGACGAAAGTCCTTTCCTTGCACTGTGAGTTCGGGCGGAGAAGTAGTCATGAGACGTAGAAGTGTAAACATTCCGCTATCTTCCTCAAATCCCAAAGTTTTGAAATCTCCTCTGATATTGAACAAATCCTCCCAATCCCCGCTCTCAAGTAAACCTTTAATTCCCAGTAGAAGTAACAGTCTCAGATCACCCGTGTCTGTAAGCAAGTCGTTAGTTTCCCCGTCTAGTATTGAGAAGAGTGTGAAGATGGCTCTGCCGCCGCAAGATTCACAAAATAAACCATTTCTACACATCAGGGCCAAATACCGAAGTCCTCCACCCAGAGATGTACCGCCGAGATAAAATATTATTTCTAGTGACCAACCAATCTGTTAGGATTAAATTGAATGCATATTTTGTTTCAAAGACTCAAATATTACAATTATTTTGATATCGCAAATTAATATTCCATTAAATTTTTTTTATTATTAATTATAAATATTGACTATTTGTAGAGCACAATGTTTTTTTAAAAAATTGTATTTGATGATAACAATTTTATAATTTTCAGTTTCATATTAACACAATCTGTTAACATAACAGTACTGATTTCTTTTATAATACCTTTAAATGTAAATTTGCATTTGATTTCATCCTTATCTATGACATAATTATTTTAAATGTACTTACATGTGTGTTACCATGGTTACTACGGTTCCCTCACATTGCATGCACAGGATTGGTTAAATCTGGAGATTTCCAAACTGAAAATGAGATTGAATCTCGTCACTATGTAACGACGTCAACAAATAATGACTGATAATCGCTGATGGATACATTCCAAATTACGTCTGATTATTAATGACCTTGTATTTAAGCAAGTTGACCCTGATTGTAATGTAAATGATTGTATACTAATTTTTAAAAAATTAAAAATATGTCACAAATGACACGAAGAAAGTGATGACTGATGTAAAGTTTACACGGATGTTGGTAAATATTGTAAGGAGTATTATAATAGATCTTCTTCTTCTACAGTTGGTTCCACCTCTCTCTATAGCCTGTATTTTAGAGAATTACTGCAATAGCATTTTTCATCTGTAACTCTCGAACAGACACGGGTGATCAGCTTATTTCAGAACCTTTACAGGCTCCAAGATCATGTCTAATGTGTCTGACGACAATGAACCCTGCTTTCTTATATATATACATATATATTCTTAATTCCAAAATATCCTTAATATTCCTTGCAATGTACGCCATGAATCACAAGACATCCGTGTTATGTATGTAAAGTAATAAGGTGACTGTTTATATTAGACATATTAAAAAAAACAATTTTAGTAAAAAATTGAATTGATACACATTTACAAGTAGATTCATTTTTTAAGATCTAAATACAGTATCAACACATAATATTTTCCTTCATACAACATATTCCCACAAACATACATAAATGATAAATTAAAACTTTGTTAATTTTTGATGCGATTATAAGTCTTAAAATGTATACATAATTAAAAAATAATAATGTTTCTGTTTTCATCAAAGTCTGCAATATAGATTAACAGAAAATAAAAAATGTATACATACTTATAAAATGAGAGTTTTTGTTTCTAATTCGATGGGTGTGCACAAAATACAAATGTTCAAAAGATAGTAGAAAGAATAGCAGTAAATTGTGCCAAAATTAATTTAATCGTTGATCAAAGAGAAGTTTTAGATTGATTGATTGATAAATATAATTATTATAAGATAAACAAAATTTGAATTGTCAGGATAAAAAAAGTTTTTGTGTTGTCGTGGATAACTACAATAATCCACATGCGTATGTGTGTACATAAAAAATATTACAATCGCATGAGTGCAATTCTTGCCTAGAATATTCTACCTGTAAAATCTACTATTTGCACTCAAATCGATGAAATTAAAATGTGAATAATGTTATATTCGGTGAGTCGTAAAATTACAAATAAAGTCATGTTTGAAATGATTTATGAAACTAGCTCGGTTTCTAAAATAGGTAGGTTTGTGGTTTGGCTCGTATTCCTATCATGTATCAGCATTTTTTTTAATTCATGCCACATTGTACCATGTAGTTTTAAATTTAAAACTAAAACAATATAATTTAAGAAACTTTGTGTTATAATTTCACAATGTTGTGTAAAATAAATATAATTACGCATTTTAATTTCAAATGTACTTTCAAAAAGTGGGTCTGCATTTACCGATATCTAATTTGAAGTTCATTCTAGCAAAAATTTGAAATGGACCTTGCCAAATTCAAAGAAATGTTGAGAATATAAACATTTCTCATTTTCTCCTTTAATGTTCAAAAATTACGCATTCACTTCAATTTTATTAAGTTAAAAGTATCCTCACGGGCATTCTAGTATTTCTCATTGTAAAAAGTATATTTTAATGTATATATAAAATGTTTCTAACCAAAAATTTTGTCAAATATCATTGTTAAGTGCTTTACTTATACAATTTTCTAATATTTTATAGCTGCATAGTTTGTTTTTAATATTAATTAATCTTGCCGAAATATGTATTAAATGTATTATCAATTTTTTTATTCAGAATACATATGTAGTTAAAAGATTATATTTTTACAAATTTTGATTTTGTTCTTCATCAGTTTTTAACAAAACTGTTTTTTTTAATTAATTGATTTTATTTCTCAGAAACATGTCAAATATTTTTGTAATGACTCTGTAGAATTAAACTTCCACAAAATTTATTTAAATGCCATCTTAATGTTGAATGAAAATTTTATTGTTTTAAAAATCATTCATTCACTGGATATAATCATTTTACAATTTAATATCTGCCATAAACAAATTGAAATATGTACCTACATTAAAATTTCCACTCAAATAAATAATGTATTAAACTTGTTTTTATACTTTTGTTATTAAACGTATTTTCCCATATTGTTAGTTTGTTTCGAAAATAATGGCCGATTTTTAACCTTCAAATTCAATTAAAGTAAATAAACCTAATTAATCTACAATAAAACTAGAATCCCAGAATTCTTTAGACATTTTCTGCTGCTTCTCTTTTATTGTTTTTTTTTGGTGTAAATAGTTATCGAGGGTTTGAAAACCTGAAAGTTATTGTAAAGCAAGATGGGTAGGGTCCTCTTTTTTAATCAGTGCTTGTTTTCTTCCATTAAAGCTTTCAATTTTTCAACTTCAACAATGTCATGAAGTCCTCGACCCTCTTCCTGTCCTCGACTCCATTCCTAATCTTTTCAAACCAATTCTATTCATTCAAAAGTGGCATAGGTAGTAATGTCAAAGTGTAAATTCACGCAAAATAATACATGTAATTCTTCATTTTTCACTTCCATTTCTGAAGGATTAATTAAAGTAATACAAATTAATTGCCTGCAATAAATAAATATGGTAGAATCCTCAAACAAAAACAACTGAATAAATATTTTCCCGCAAAGAACATTCAAATTGACATAATATTAAAATCAGCCATTATTTTCGTAACAACCTAATGTTTAGTGACATTAGTAAAACTTATATCCACCAAAAGACTAAAAATCAAACATATTTTGATAATACTGTTTTGACCCCGGTCACACATATTCTCAGTGTAGTTAAGTTATTTTAGTACAATTGAAAGATTGTTTTGTAGATTTATATCATGATATCTCTCATATTCATATGAAACTACCATTAGAAATTAGATAGTTTACGGCAAAGTAATAAATAATTTTATACATAATTATAATATATTTAATGTAATAAGTACTACTTGTAATATAATATACTTTTAATTTTTAAGTTCAATATATGAAAATAAATGGATCCACGACCATTGTATTGCTTAAATAAATTCTAAGATATTGACCAAATATTTTTTCGCTACGGAGTTTATCTAAGGCGATAGTCATTTCATAAAATAAACATTGTGTCTTTCAATATATCTTTGATACCATATTGAAAATTGTAGGTATTTTTTTTTTATTATAATGTTAAATCATTTTTTTTAAATCACATTAATGCAATAATAATTATAATAAGTAAAAAAAGGAATAAAGTAATTCTTCATAGAAACTCTACCGCGTTCAAAATCATTTTTGCTACTATACAGCTACACATATAAATATCAAATTAATAAATTATATTTAAATACAACATATTTATTTACATACATATTTGCATATTTTGTGTAGTAGTGTCATTTTTCATCCAATACTTATTTAAAATATTTTTCTTAAAAATTAGCAGCAATATTTTTTGTTTTGTATCCATTCCTAAGACACCGCTGAAACTTTCTTTATTTTGTATTTTTAATAGAAGGATTGGACGTGATCTACCTTCTAATCACCTGAGCAAGTGTCTTCCAATTTAAGTAGAGAAAATTGTATCAGATTAGAAATACACAATTGTTTATAATTCTACCTGGTTTAGATATCAATACTAGTACGATATTTCTTTCTAAATTTATAAATATATTTCCTATTGGTTGAATTATTGATCCCATCTGTTGATGATGGTATGTTTCCATGAATTTATATATTATCTAATATCTTAAACCACAACATTTTAGCAGCTGTTAATTTTTTTTAGCATCAATGTCTTCGATTTAGTATTCCGTAACTGACGTTTCTGATAAAAAATTATCGGCTCCTGTTAAAATCATCAGATAACGTCGTAATTTTGGTGGGTAGGAATATGGTGTCTTTAATTCTGAACTGTCAAAAGTGACATGTAAAAATATCACGTTTTGATAATCATCTTTTTTAATGGTCGCTGAAGTATGTGCGTTTAACATACTTTAGCATACAAAATTTGAGATTTCAGTTTACCGGAATGTTAAAGCAATAATATTTTAGCGACCGTTGAAATTAACAGAAGAGATACGGAATACAGGTAATAGAATGACATTAAAATTTACCAGCATACATTGCATAACAGATTTGTTTATGTACCCAAGGAATATTCATAATATAGTGAAAAATATGCAAGTGATTTTTTTATTTTTCCCTGTTTTTTTGTTATCTTCCTATTATCTTTTATTTATTATATAATTACATCTGTAACAAATATGCTATATTATTCCATGGACTTGTGCACCGCAATGGATCCGTGTGGTATGGTGTGATACATTTCCCTATAAAGAATTTTTAATTGCATTATAAAACTCCGTAGCCGCACTGCATCTATGCTATTGATTTTTTCCCTAGCAAATAGAATGTTATTCTATTTCCATGATTGGACTCTTGGTCCTATATTCAAAACATAATACATTCACATTTATTGAGTAATTCTTTGGTATGGACACCAATTTGAAAACTATTGTAAGCTATTTCTAATGATTGAATTATTTCAAACATAAAATGTTTTCATTGCTTCCCAAGGACCGCAAAATGTCTCCTTAAATAATGGTTCACACATTCTTAGAAAACTATTAATAAGTCATTGAATTTTATAATAAAATAAGTTTTGTTAAATATTTTTATCACATTTTTTAATTAACTGATTAATTTTAAAGTATGTAGATATATCAGTGAGGGGCATCTACCCACTTATTGGCCTTTTCTAAATATAATTAATAATATACGAGTTGAATCCTTTATGATTTGTTTTATTTGTATTTATTTTTCTCCCTTATACATATTTATATTTATACTTATATTTTGTATAACATTATGTACAAATTATTTTTGAGCATTACTGAAATGGGCTATGCAGGAGATGAGTACCTTTTACAAATTACATAAGTAAATGATAGATGAGATGTATATTATGTATTAGCTAAGTCTGTGTACATAATTATGTATTGAATTGTTAATGGTTATGTAAATATCGGAGTTGAAATCAAACTTGCATGTGAAATGTGGATCTACAGGAACTTAAAATCGGCTTGATGGATGGAGTTACATATGAAAATATATACATATTATGGCATGAATAAAGGAAAAATAAAAATTTGAGAACTTCATATCTCGGATTTGTCGTGAGATATATGAGGGTTGTATTTGTTGAACTCAACAAAATAGGCCTCTGCTTTGGCAAATGACTTCCTTGTATAACGTGAACCCCTTTCCACCAAGCCATTATTTAATGTTTGGAAACAAAAAGAAATCGCATGGGACTAAATCTGTAGAATAGCGTGACGTTGCAATTCATAGTGTAATTCGTCCAGTTTTGCTGTGGCGATCGCGGACGAGTGAGCTAGTGTGTTGTTATAGTAAAAGAGCACTTTTTTCTTCGCCAAATGGGGCCTTTTTTTATCAATTCAGCGTTGAATCGGCCCAATAAATAAGCATATAGTACTGCCCCGTGATTATCCTTTCCTTCTCCAAATAGCCTGTGAAGATGATGCCTCGCGACCTTTCCGGCCAATGGAACCGTTTTCGCCTTCTTTGGAGCAGGTTCGCCAGGTGAAGTCCACTGTTTTGACTGTTCTTTCACTTCCAGAGTGTAGTAATAGATCCATGTTTCGTCAACAGTCACAAGATGCCGCAGAAACTCTTTTGCATTGCGCTTAAACATGTTCAAACAGTGCTCCGAAGTTGTCATGCGATTCTGTTATTTTTCCGCTGTGAGCAAATACAGCACACATGCTGCTGATAACTTTTCATGCCCAATTTTTCATCTAGGATATTTTGTACGCATTCAATTGAGATGTTTACAATGTCAGCAACCTCTCTAATCTTCACCCGGCAGTCTGCTAACACAATATTGTGGATTTTGTTATCCATATCCTCCGTAGTCACCTCAATCGGATGGTCTGGATGCTCTACATCAAAAACGGATGTTCAGCCACGCTTCATTCATTAAACCAATATCTGATGGAAGTCATCAAAGGTGCATGTTTCTTACAAACGGCATGTAACTTCATTTTGATTTCCTCAATGTCTTCCCATCCAAAAAAGGAATCGAATCACTGACCAATATTGCTCTTTTCCGTGGTTACAAACAAATACAAACTTGCCCACTTTCAACAGTTCCCAAAACAAGACTACTTGATAAATTTATCAGAAATTTTGACAGGCATTGTTCGAAAGATGGTGTTAAACATTGGTATAGAGATTTTACATCAGCTACTTATCATACAGCCCTCGTACATCTCATAGTGCAGAGAAAATATTCTAGATATCGGAACCCTAGAAAGAGATCAAGGCTAAAGAACCAATGATTTGACCATTTTACTTTATCCATTGAACAAATAAAGCACTAAAAAATCAAATAGGTAGAAAAATAGAAGCACGAGAAAATAGTTAATGGAATTGTTTACCACATTCAAGAAATGAAGAGCTACTCGGTAATTGCCTTCCACTGTCTCTGGTTCCTCTTTGCATGAAGATCCATGTTTTAACCATAATAATTGATATATATTTACTAAGATTTTTTACCTGTACCTAATTTTTTTCAATTCCATCAATACTTTGCAACAAATATCTAACACTCTGATATGTCTTTGAATGAGAAAATTGATTTATGTATATGTTAAGGTCGAACCAGATGATCCCAGAGATCAAAGTTTCATTGAGAGATCATGAAATTTTGATGTCTGGGAGTTGTTAAAGGTAGTAGATGCATAATTCTAATCTACAAGGAAAACACATAGGGTATTGATTCATAGATCACTTCGCGCTGAACTCTAAACTGTTTTTTATCTGCACACGAGTTGAATCTCCAAAAGTAATCTCATTAGTGAATACGGGCCATTCAGCTTAAAGGCGGGAGATTCTATTCCCATGCTTGACAAGTTTATCTTGTTTTCATAGCAAAAGTCACTTTAGAAGATAATAAACATATTATTTTTAAAAGTTGAACTTGTATAGAAATGACATTAATTAAATGTGCGTACATCTTCATAGAGCTCTCTAAAGGCAGAATCGAGTCAAGCAATGGAAGTACATATGTACCTTCTAAGTTTGGACAAAATAAAATATTTATTTTTTAGAATTTTTCAATATAACCTGAGAACTTATACTATGAAAAATATAATAAACTTTCTGATCTCCTGGGAGCCGGATCAAATTCCCAAGTTCCCAAGTAGTATATTATTTAAATGGCACCTGATATAGACTAAGAGGGACTCCACAGTCTAGCAGTACACAAATATGACATTCTTTACCTGACCCTTTCTTTCCATGACCCTCTTTTTTATCTAAATTGTTAATATAAACGCAATAATAAAAAGTGATAATAAATTAATTCCATGAATATTGTCTACTTCTTACTTCAGATAATTTTTATTAATTGTGACAAAATTTTATTTTAATTAATTTGTATATTTAAGCATAACCACAGTTCTGTTTATGGTTATAAGTCACATTAAGTGGTAATTCAATTTCAATAATTATTATGTTCACAGATATATGTATTATAGCACACAAAAAGTGCACAATATTATCTGAAACATGCGTTTTTTGATTTATGTAAATATAATATGTAGTATTTCAATAATCGTCACTAATTTATATTATCTGCCTATTAATTATTTTTTTGCTTCAATATGAATACTTCGAAATTGTTCATTTGTAATAAGAATTACATTACAAAACCGCAGTTATGGATAAGAAACAGTTCATAACATATAGTATAATTTTCTTCCATACATACGTAGTCGGCCTTTCATAATTTATTTTATATTAATCACGAAAATATTGTAAGTTTTACTTATAAAATAGGGCATGATTAATTGAAGATTTTTCATGTTATTACAAAAAATATTGATGTCACTATGTACAATTAATTAAAATGTTAATTTTTAGACATTCTGAATTTCAAAATGGTGCCTTTCAGAAAATGTTAACTTGGATATTTACTGGATAGCTATTTCCCACATATTTGTTTTTCTGCAGAAAATGGTACATTTCACAAGAAATTCGCGATTTTGACATCATATGATAATGTGACATGAAACTTTACTTATGAAAGTTAGGTACAAAAATAATTGATTAATATTACATATCATGCCATTTACCTCAAGAGTTGACAGCAAAGATACCTTTCCTATCCAGACACACATTAATAATAATAATTTCCCTTCATAATTTGTTGTATTATTAATCATACCATGTTGTGGTACGACATTTCAAAAATAATCTTAAGTTTATCCGCTACGTCTTTCTATCCTATTTTATTTTTCATTTCAATTAGTAATTTCTTGACTATTTGAGTAGCTAGTTGGTCTAGTGGTTAAGACGCTAGTCTAGTGATTTCAGGAGACCAGCAAATTAGTCCTATTTTCATAGTACAAGCATTTAATTTAGTTTAAAAATATTAAGAATATTGATGTGACATGTATTCTGTGTATGCATCTATATTTTTAAAAAAGTCATCAAAACAACCAAAAAATATCAGTTGGTTCAATTTTCTCTCTGTACAAAATCACTATTTCAATTCATGACTCAGTCAATAATTGTTCAGTACCCTTTACTGTCGCTCTATACATGTGTGTCGCCCTTCATACCTTAAGAACTTTCTTGATAATTTCTTTGTAAGCTCCTTTATAAAATTCTGAATAATCATTATAACCCTAGTATCTAAGTATCCCTAATAACTAAGTCTTTCCATTAAAAACTTACAATCAATAACATATTAATAAATTGTCTTTAGTATGGTTTAATCACTCAAATAGTTCATACATGGTCAAAATAATAATATCTGATATATTTATGTATTCACTCTAAAATAATAAAAATTATGTAAAAACAAATATCATATTTTCATACTAAGGATTAACATATTTTTGCACCAATAGATAACATGTATTCTCATAAAACACTTGCCCATATTATTGCAATTATCTGATTTTATTTTACATAATCATATTTGGTATTGAGCTTCACAATTCTTAAAGATTTTATTATAATTTGTTCCAAATCTAAAGTCATCTTTTTTTTAGATCAACAAAGTTGCATTCACTTAGCATATAAAAATTTGTATAATTTCGGAGCAGAGTATGAAGAAAACGAGAGGAAAAATGTATTAGATAGTTTGACAAGTTGGGATGTTTTTTTTATGAATGGTAATAAAATGCTAAAATTCTCTCCCTTTTCTGTTATTTTTATTATTTTTTAATTTTGTTGCCTTGTTCACGTGTTGTGTCCTCACAATCGTTAATAGAGAATGAAATATTGTTATCAAATATTTTTAAAAAAGGAAAAAATTAAAGAGCTTTTAATATTTGCCATTATAAATTTCAAATGAAACGTGTCTATTGATAGTACATATAATGAATGCAAAAAAGTGCCAAAGGTTGTTTTGGCACTTTCTTGCACTCATTACACTATCATGGAAAGTTCAGATGACAAATATTATGGGCGGGCAATAGAAGCCTTAACAATTATTCAAATTACCTAATATTTAATTTGTTTAATTTCTAATACATGATCATAGTATGGAATTCAAAAATACAATACCATCTTCCTGCAGACAGCTAACATCACCCTTAAACCGGAAAGATATTTGAAAACTAGTATTTGAATTCTTGAGTTGAACAAGAATTGTCGTACATATCGACTACAATAAATTATCTTCTTTAATTTTTTTTAGGAGCCAGGAGAATTTTATTTAGGAGCCAGTTTTAAGAGAATTTATTTACTGTACAATAGATGCCTATTTAAATTAAAAATCATAATACAACATTTTCATTAAAAACAATTAATCAAAGAATGTTTATAGATTATTAAATCCTGGGTCAAAAATAGGTATTAGCTTAAAAATATTCTCAGGTTTACACAACTGTTCAGAATCTTTTGTTTAGAGTTTTCTGAGCTATTCTGCCATATATCTTCGACCTCTAAAGTGCTGACTTATTAGTTTAAGATTCTTGAAAGTTGCTCTTGAGTTTAGATTTGGAACAACATGTATTGTTTTTTTTAATCACTCTCACAATTAAATAATATAAGAATCTTTAAAAATATACTTATGCTAAGTATTAAATTACAAAGTAATGAACTTGTTTAGAAATGTAAAATGTATATTAGTATTAAAACAAGCTGACAATCTGTGCAAATATTTAACACTAGTTAAAATCATCGGTAGCAGCTCTTGCTATCGATATTAACAATAAGTGTTTGCAGAGGAGCAAATTTCAATATTTCTGAAGCACCAGCCTGTTTTAATACTGATCTACCTATTAATTAATTAGTTAACTATTACACTTCATCGCCACTTTCATCAAGTAATCCATTACATGCATGGATACAATTTTATTATTTAGTGCTTAAAAGTTTGTAAACATTTGAAACTTAATAAAAGTATATTAATTAAATGAATTATTATTACACATTTGCACCCAACAATGAAGCATTATAAACTTAAAAAAAATTATTTATATTATATTATTTATTTTTATTTATGAGATATATTAAATCAATTATTTCACGTGTACAGTGGAACCTCCCATAACGAGCAAAACAATTTTTTTTTAAATGGCTCCCTTAACGAGCAACATTTCGCATAACGAGTGATACGCTTGTTTACCATTCAGAAACTCTACGAGCCTTCAAGAAGTGTAATGACCAAAAGAGCAGGCTAAATGTGATTTGGAGATCCAACAAAAAGGCTTGGGTGACACGTGACATTTTTACTGATTGGATCTATAAAGTGTTCGGTCCTTCTGTGAAAAAATATTTGCTTAAGATGAATCTGCTACTCCACGTCTTGCTTGTTATAGACAATGCACCTGCTCATCCTCCAGGCCTACAAGATGACCTCCTTAAAGAATTTAATTTCATTAAGATCCAGTTTCTGCCTCCCAACATCACTCCGTCACTCCAGCCTATGGACCAGCAAGTTATTTCTAACTTTAAGAAACTCTACGCTAAAACACTCTTCGAGCAATGTTTTGAAGTAACTGAAGGAACCAATCTCATCCTCAGAGTTTTGGAAAGATCACTTCCATATCGTTGCTTGCCTCAAGATGATTGACAAGGCATGGAAAGGTATTACCAAGAGGACCCTCATTTCTACTTGGAAGAAGCTTTGGCCAGAGAGCATTATCGAATGTGACTTTGAGCAGTTTGAGACAGTACCTATGGAGTCTGTAGATTGTAGATCTTTGGCCAATATCATGGGACTGAAAGTGGATAATAATGACATTGATGAGCTTGTGGAAAAGCACTGCCAAGAGCTGACCATCGAAGAGCTTATGGAGTTGAATTGTGTTTCACAGCAAGAAGTTCTGGAGAAGAGGTTGTCAGTAGAAGAGGTAGTAAAGCAACAATCTTCTGGCGCAATAAGAGAAATGCTGAAAGCATGGGAAACTGTTGCGTCGCATATTGAGATGCATCACCTTAATAGGGCGGTAGATATGCGCTCTACAAATTTATTCAATAATAATGCTGTGTCACATTTTCACCAAATTTTGAAGCGTCGGCAAAAACAAATGTCTATAGACAGCTTTCTAGTAAAAAAGAATTAGTTAGTCATAAGTTATTTTCCTTGAATAAATCTAACAAATAAATAAAATGTATTTTTTTCGGCATGGAACACATTATCGTATTTTACATTAATTTATATGGAAAAAATTGTTTCACATTACGAGTAAGATTCTCGAACAAATTATGCTCATTATGAGAGGTTCCACTGTATTTTTAAATCTGTATACATTTATTACTGTCAGGTTGTCTCATAAGTCTTTATATTTTTTTAATACATGAGACTCCCTGTGCAACAACATTGTATATCGGTTTTTACAAATGTTGCTAACTCACTTAGAAATTGTGTATAATAGTATTTTTATTTATTTTATACGGTTATTTAATATACTATTTAATGCCCGAGAAGATACGCAATGTTGTGGCATTCATAATTCAGATCTGCCCAAAACCGATGTATAGTGTTTTTGCAGGGGTCGTCTCATATGCGTAAAATGACTCCTCTCCGGAAACTAAAGATTTTTAGTGTTTTTTCGGTGTTTTACAATAGTGATTGTGCAGTGCTTTTTTCAAATTGACAATAGCACAGGAGATAAAAGGATTCAAGATATGCAACATTATGCTTTATGAATTTCAACTCAAACATAATACTATTTTGGTTGTTGAAAACATTTTTAATAGCAATGGGTAGTTGTAATAATATGTATAAAGAATGTGTCAAATGTAGTTAAAAAAAATGGAATTCTGGGAATTTTGACAATGAAGATTTCCTGAGAGCTGGTAGACCTCAAGGAGAATATTTGTGCTGTCATTGAAGCGAATCTACAATTAATTATAGAAGTTTCACACAGACTGCAACCGGCAATAGTCCACACACAATTTAAAAAATAGTGTTTGTGGCATATGGGTGCCTCACCGATTGTCTCATGTAAATTTAACGCAGTATGTCTAATGTACTCCAGTTACTGCTGATTTGGGAACAGTTTGAATCTTTCTTGGGATGTGCAGTTACCGGAGATTAGAAGTGGATTATTTGTGTCAACATCATCACTATTGAGTATATATTACAACACCATTCCAATATGTGCCATTTCTCTCTAGTTCTGAACTTTTAAGACAGATTGTCTTTGAATACATCGTCACTACATCTTAGCTTTAACTTATATTACCCAGCGCAAAAGATAGTGGTACTCCAAATGTCATTATCAACTTAGTATTTAAATAAATAGTACTGCCAACGTAACCACCATTGTAAAATACCGAAAGAATCCTAAATCAGTTAGTCTTTTAGTTTTCAACGAAACAAAATAATCTGATCACAATGAGCCAGAAAGTGGTTTAATAAATTGATTTTATAATGATGAAATTATATTCTTTTGTGTATAGTTATCTGGGCTAATCTGACCTTTCTGGCCGATCTTTCGGATCTGATATACCCAGATTAGACCAGAAAACTATACACAGAAGATTCTGAACGGTCGTGTCAACCTAAGAATATTTTTAATGAAATTTTTTTATTATCCAGGGCCCAAGTGCAAATTTTTTATTTTATTATACTATGGTATTAAAATTTTTGTGTTTTCAGGGATCTCTTGCAGCTCGCTTGGCAAAAAGGCGATGTGCAAAACCAAATGTATTAATTGCTGTCAGTCCCAAAAAGAAGTACACTTATTACAACAAATTTTTCAAGCCTGAAAAACTACCGTGCGAACTAAAAAGTACTTTGGTTTGAAGTAATTGTAAATTATATTTACATGAATGTCGATGTTTATAAATGTTTCATATAACTTTGTTATTTATTAAATCATAGTTTATAACAGAATTTAGTGTATGTAATCAAAGTGTGTGTCTATAAATAAATCCATCAGTAATTATAAATATTAAATATTTTTCATTTTTGGGTCGCGGTGCTAAAAAGTTTGGAAAGCACTGGTTTTTAGGTAACCCAAAATTGTCTAGTGTGAACAGAGACAAAAATATTATTATGTAATTATTATCGTCTTAATAAATAATGTAATTTAATAATATTAATAAATGGATTTTGCATGTAACAAGGAACACACATTATTATTTACGATCAATTTTAAATAATTTGTGTAATAATTATGTATTATACTTTATTTGATTTCATTAATTACTGACACAATTTATTGAACTAGAATCAACTTATTTCTCCGGCAAGATTAGGTGGGAGATACAATATTTACTCAATTTTCCACATTCATGGAAAGCTGGTTCCCTGACCAGAGAATGGCAACGACTACAGAATAACTACAGTTACAATAATAACTGTGACTGAAATGTAGTATTTATATTTTGTTTATGTGAACGTATTTTATTTATATTTTTTTTGCTTTTTTTTTCATAACATAAATAATATTTCGTAACTTAAATGTATTATATAATATGTATTATCTTTATGGTGAATTGGGTCTTCGTAAAAATAAAAAGCCGATCACGTTGGAATAAACGCATTATTATTATTATTATAATAAATAAAAAAAGCGTATTTTGGACCCAACTTTTTATTCAAATTTCTATATATATATGTGTGTGTGTGAACATAAATATGCCTACACATTTTGTATGTTTACAATAGTCTCTACTGTTTGTAAAAATTCCATAAACACCGAGTTATAGTGCCCATGGTAATAATATCTATTAGAAGTTAAGATTTAACTAATAGGACTTCAGTGATTCTTTTTAGAGATTTAGTGATTTTTCCAAATGATAATAAGTTTCGACTACACCATTAGTGTGCTTGTTTTGTAAGGCACTCACCACAAGGTTTTTGTTTGTAAGGCACTCGCCTAGTAACTAAGTTTAATCTTTGTTACGGGATACTGAGTAAGTCCTATATTCCTTTATTTTACCGACCGAGTTATAGTACCCATGGTAATAATATCTATTAGAAGTTAAGATTAATAGGACTTCAATGATTCTTTTTAGAGATTTAGTGGTTTTTCCAAATGATAATAAGTTTCGACTACACCATTAGTGTGCTTGTTTTGTAAGGCACTCACCACAAGGTTTTTGTTTGTAAGGCACTCGCCTAGTAACTAAGTTTAATCTTTGTTACGGGATACTGAGTAAGTCCTATATTCCTTTATTTTACCGACCGAGTTATAGTACCCATGGTAATAATATCTATTAGAAGTTAAGATTAATAGGACTTCAATGATTCTTTTTAGAGATTTAGTGGTTTTTCCAAATGATAATAAGTTTCGACTACACCATTAGTGTGCTTGTTTTGTAAGGCACTCACCACAAGGTTTTTGTTTGTAAGGCACTCGCCTAGTAACTAAGTTTAATCTTTGTTACGGGATACTGAGTAAGTCCTATATTCCTTTATTTTATGTTAAAAAATACTAAGAATATATTATGTGATATAAATAGTTATACGTAATTTATAATAATTAAATAACACGCAAGTTTTTTAAAATTTAAAATGATAAAACATTGTCAAAGTTGTTAATAAGGTCATTTTAAGTTTAACAAAAAATAAAATAATTATATAAGGCAGAATAATTTACTAAATGTATTTAAAGTATTATTTTCTTTCAGCAAGATTTGTATGCCTCAGTTTATTTCCAATGGTAATGTGAAGAATACTCAAGTCGTCCATGTTTTTCTTTACCTTCAAAATTTCCGTTGACTTTAGCCCTAAAAATTAAGATAAAATATTAATATTACAAAGTATATATTTTAAAATAGTATCCTTATACAGAATGAATATTATGTTCCAGGTCGATGTTGTGAAATGAAACAAAATTTTCCAATTTGGTTTTTATTTATTGATTATTTGATTTATTACAATTATGTATAGAATATGACATCGGCCAAGTGGCCGTCTTTGGCAGCGGCACAAATGCATGCTCTTTTAACCATATTTTTCATAATATTCTTGTAGACTTTGCATGTTTTGCATCGAAACTGTTGTTGGTTTATTGGCGTAGACCTTTCCTTTAGAGTACCCCCACAGAAAATAGTCGGGAGCTTTCAAATCAGGTGATCGAGGAGGCCAGTCGATATCACCACTTTTTGACATTATGCGGCCGGAATTTTTTTTTTGCAAAATTTCAAAAATAGATCGGGTTGTGTGGCACCATCCTGTTAAAACCACATGTGTTGCAAGCGTACATACGCTACGTTATCGTCCTGTCTTCGGTTTATCTGCCAGTGTGTATAGAGTTTCAAAATGATTCACTACACGCTAAATGGTTAACTTGTCTAGCACGTGAACACAAATAAATCACGCAACTTTCTTCGTGTATTATGAATGATTATTTAGATAAATTGTTTTAATGACTTCAACACATTGTTGAGGCGTTAGATTAAAAGCGCATAATAAATTGTAATCAACTACTCTTTATGACTACCAAATGCGAACTGACAAATGTCTATCAAAATCAAAATGGCAGCCAAACAAAATCGGTCTGGAACATAATATTCACTATATCAAGATTTTGAACATCCCATCTATTACAGAGTTGTGTTGGAACAGAGATGAATTTAGAAGAGCTAACAAATACAATTCTATATTCTTCAATAATGTAATGTGTTAAAAGCTTTATAATTTTTATAAAAAAAAGGTAATACGTTCCTTCCAGTGATTTTGTGGCAACAGAATAAATGTTTCACCTCAATTTTATTTTAAATTCCAATATGTATACATACCATATTTCCTCAATTATAATACACGTGTTTTTTCCTATTTTGGTGTCTCTAAATTCGGGGTGTGTCTTATAATCGATGGCGTCTTACAATCGCTGTAAAATACCATAGTCGTGATCACTAATTACTAATAGAACTAAGTCGAAAAGTAATTCAGAAAAATCGGACACTGAATCTGAAGAAATTTCAGGTACATAAATAATATACCTATTTTTAAATCCTTTTTATTGTGATTGTATGACTTTGTCTGTTATAATAAAGTTTACATAATTTTTTAATTATGTATTATTGGTATATAAAAATAAGGGTCCATCTTCGATCAATCGATGGCGTCTTATAATCGAGGAAATACGGTAATTTATTTTTCACACTTTAATCGCAATCATTTAACTCAAAATCATACCAATTACCAACTAGTACATACTAATATAAATACAACATAAAATATAAATAAAAGAAACATACGCAAAAGTGACATGAAGGCTCTGACAGCGACCATTTTTTCCGAAACAATATCGGTAGGGATGGCATTTTGTTTAACCATTATTTTTATAGTCATGGGACGAATTCCTTTACGCCTAGCAGCCCACATTTTATCCAGAAACGCTTCCGGACTCCAACATTGCCTGAAATCAAAAGATTGATCAAAAATGTTACTTTAAAAATTTGCTCATAAAATGTATACTTTTCTCCTGTATAATTTTTACTTCCTAGAAATGCATACTTACGATAAATAATCCATTGCCATTTTTACTGATTCAGAGAGACTTTGATCACCGAGGGACACCTTTGTCCGATCAAGACTTCCCAAACCTGTTTCATTTGGACTGGAATCTTTTTCACTCCTTCGACCCTTGATGCTTTCAGGTTCGTGAATACTTTTATCCATATTATCAAAAACTCTTGAATCTCCGGCTGCTTTAAAATCTTCTATAACTTCTATTATATCTGGGATCTTACTTTGTTCATGTGAAGAAATTTGATCTCCCGGTAGTTGGACTTGTTGACCTTCTGTGACGTTATTTGATATATCCATTTGAATATCCTTCATTGTAATTTCCAGACTCACTTCAGACATTTTTACAGAACTTTTTTTTTTGCGTAGTGGTGTTGTCAACGGAGTGATTTTGTCAGCATCTTCAGATTTCCTCTTGAAGGAAGTGATCGCTGGATGTTGCTGCTCACGAGTGAGAGGTAAAGTTTTTGCCTGTACTATAGTTTGATCAATAGAAAAATTTCCGGCTGTTATGTTTCGAAGGCTAGTTTCTTCCTTTTTTGCCACTCTTATAACCTAAATAATAAATTAATTATGTTTGATTAAAAAATATATGTAATAAATAAATAAATAACATTAACTGCACAGAAATTAGATAATTTATAAAGAAAATATATTTGCGGCATCCTCTAGTGAAGGTTTACACATCTATTTGACGGTTTTTGAGTATATAAAATTACCCAAACTATCCCTACCTCATTTTCTTTGCCTTGTCGTGTTTTTGTTGTTCTTAATTGCATGGAAGGTTCTGGTCTTGTGATTCCATTCCTTGTGTATAATATTTTATGTCTTTTGGAGAACCTCGACATCCTCAGAGCCAACCTCACATTTTCGTTTTCCATATATGGTAGGGTCAATAATCTTTTAGAAGAAAACAATGACCCAAAAGTTATTTTGTCGTCTACAACATTCTGAAAAAGTAAAAGTAGAAATGTTAAGAAATAAACATTCAATTTGTTGACACTTCAGGTTCACAAAAATTGCTAGTCGACTAAGACAGCTGAAGCTTTTGGTTATCAGTTTGGGAGTATCAATGAGAAAGATATACGGATAAAATCAATTTATCGAAAAAATATTTTTGTTGCTACCGAGATTCGAAACAAATTCTGTATGGATCACAAGGAATTGTACGTTACAATTAAATTAAGGAAGAAATAAATATATAGGTTGGTATTGAAACTAGACAACTCATTCAGTGGCTGTGTAATCATTGGTAGATAATAATTTAACAATACCTTGCATCGTAATTCTATATCATTCTTGAAAATTCTGCTTAACATATACTTATTGGGGAAGAACGTCTCTTGGTCTATTATTTTCACTTTCTTCTTCTTGTTTTTTGGCGGCATGGGCGTGACGTCAATCTGCTCATCCTAAATAAATGTATTGTAAATTAGTATTTGTTATCTTTTTCGGTTATCTTTGTAACCTTCAAATTTTATTCTTTACGAGGTTTTGTGCGGTCATTTTTAACTTCTGATATCTTTCACAATCGTCTTATAATACATTTAGTTTAACCATCTTTTCAGTCACATTCGACTGCTTAACGTAAGTCGTATGTGGCAAAAAGGAGGTCAAGTTGTTCATTCGCTTTAACATGAAAGTCAATGAAAGTAAAATAAAAATATCAGTTAATATACAATGGTTGTAAGTCCAACACAACTATTCAAACTTAGACAAAATCAAACCGCATAATTCTTACACAAACACGTAAAGAACTTTCCATATCTAGATAGATAAAAATAGCAGAAGTGAAAAAGAAATAAGGATAGCTGAAGAAAACATTAATGAGCCAGAAGTAGAATGGATGCAGAAACTATCGAAAAATAAAAAACCTGACACGGTATAGGGAGAGAGCTGACTGTATATTATTTTTATTTTAATATTTATACAGTATTAAGATGTACATCATCCACATGTCGGTATGTATGACTATGATAAATAATTATTTGACATGTACGGAGTAAAGAACAGAGTATAGAGAACATTAAAGTAATAGCATATTAAAGAAATGGAGTAAAAAATAATAAAAGGTCAAAATAAATAGATCAGAGTAGAGAAAAACAAGATAAAAAGCAGGATTAGAAAAGAAACAAACAGGGAGCAAACAAAACATGATACGAACGAGGTAGGATGTAAAGACAGATAAGAATTACATAGTAGCTTTGATCATTTAAGGATCTCTTCCAGTTGACTTCTTCCAATTTAGAAAAGCCATTCCTTTATAAGCACGCAGAATTGAGGATACGATACGGTTGTTATCTCTTGCGGTAGCTTATTGTATATCCGTGCTCCTATAAAACATGCATGTCTTTGAGCAAATAAGGTTTGTTTTCATTAAGCGGACAGCTAATTTTCTTTGAGTTTTTGCTTGAGTACGCTTAGAATGTGTGATAAGACGCAGGGTTCTGTTTTCATGTATGTCTTTCGGCAGTCTTTATGAATAATTGCTTGATATTTAACACCTTGATTTTTTGGAATAGCGACTGTTTCATGTTGAAAGGATTTATTGAGAATTATTCTAATTATGGCTTTTTTCATTTTAATCAGTGGGTCGAGTATTGTGATGGCGGCTCCACCCCAGCCCACTATACCATATATAGTGATGTTTTGACAGAGTGCGAAATTGTTTTATTACACATTTGTTTCAGGTTTAGCACGTTACTTAAAATCTTGAAGCTAATAGCTAATAGGTTTCTTAAGCCTACCAGTCAACATGTCGATATGAGCTTCCCATCTAAGTTTATCATCAATAGTAATCCCTCGATACCGGATAGATTTGGCGTGTTCTAAAGACTCACACATATTACTCGTTTTACATGTGTGTATGGGTTTGTTAAGGTAAAAATACGATTGACCTGCTTTATTCATGCTAAATGTAAGGTATTTTGTTTTACTTGTATTTAAAGTGAGTAGATTATTTGTCCAGCCATAATTTAATTGTTCTCAGATTTTTTCACCTTTTTTCCATGTGGTGTCTTTATAGAGAATAACCTTATCATCTACAAAGCTGATGATTTTGGCTTCATTGTCGTTAATGCTATATAAGTTATTTATATAAATTATAAAAAGTATCAGACCTAAAATGCTGCCTTATGGTACACCAAATTTGATGTTCCGGATGACTAACTGTATTGCACAGTTTCGTTGTATGTGTTCTTTTTACATATAGCTTTGAAACCATTGGAGTGTTATCCCATCAATACCAATATTTTTCAGCTTTTGAAATAGAATAGTATGCGAAATAGTGTCAAAAAATTTCGCTAAATCCAAAAATACACCAAGTATTTTATTTCCGTCATCCAGATTAGGCACAATATACTCTAAGAGCAGATATTACATTTTGTGTACCCATTTTTACTCTAAATCTGAATTTTTTAGATTGAATATTGTGTTTGTTCGAAAACTTCATTTGGCTACTTTCTCAATAATTTTTGAAAGTGACTTAGGAGTGATAGGTCGATAATGTGCAATTAGATGTTTGTCTCCACTCTTGTAGATTGGGTGAATGGTTATTTTAAGATTTTTGGGAAAATACCTTGTCTAACACTCACATTTAAAATATATACGAGCGGTCTTGAAATGAAACTATAAAATTTTTTGGAGTAATGTGTTTGAAATACAGTCGGACCCCATAAAACAGTTAGTTCTCGGAGATTGTATGTTTTTAAGAATTTCGTTCTCATTAATATTGGGCTAGTACATTGAAAACTCTGGCAGATTTGTAGCATTGATGTTTGTTAGATGTTCTTCAGTCGTTACTTTTCTTACAAGTATATTTTTGGCAAGAACGACTCCAACATTTGCATAGTATGTATTTACGTAATTGGCAATGATGGAGTAATGGTCCTCCCTCCTACGAAACTCTTGTTGGTGTATTAATTAATGATACAAAACCATAGTGCGCAAAAAGGTTAGGCTATTCCATAGCCTCAGTTCTGCCGCCCAATATATTAATATTCCCAGACTAACTAACTATGATGGTTTGTTTGAAGTCCTTATTTTCTTCTAGGATTCCTTCTAGAGATTGTAAAAATGGTATTTTGTTTGCAAAGAAAGATGGTCTGTTATGGTTAAGATTATTATTTCAGAGTTTAAGGATATTTGTATACAATCGGCTTCAATGATTTTAAGTTCAGCAATCGAACCTGCAAATGATTCTTTGACATATACTATTATACCGTCATTTTAATTAATATAGGTAGTAGAGTGGCCAGATTCGTAGCTGTGTATTTTTTTATTTTGATAGGAGGAATCAAGCCAGCACTCGGTCAGGATAATAATATCAAAGTTAGTATTTAAATTGTGTAAAAGTATAGAGAAGTCATAAAAGTTCTTATTCATGCTCCTAATATTTTAACATAGTATTTTTGTATAGAATTTGTTGTTGAAGACTTCATTGACGCTTTACAACACTAGTTCAGTGCAGTCAATGATTTAATTAAGATCTATATCTTGAGGCTCCATTTATCTTAGATAAAAGTGGTATATATATATAGATACAAAACAAATAATTTTATTGAATTTTATGTAGATAATTTTTTCATTGCTGCTTTTTCATATTACAATTTTTGAACCATATACATACATATATTGGTATCCTAATTTTTTGCTTTTGTTTTTGCATTCCACATTAGTTTTTTTATAATACGGAGATAATACTTTCCCAATAATTTTTGTTTTGACCCAATGTCTGTAAGAAGGCTGTTAATTATATTTTTTTTGTTTGTAAATAATTGATTTATTTTTTCTTTTGCAAAGAATTTTACAGATATTTTAGGATGACTTACTGTTCTTTTTTCCAAATTCCTTTTTGCTTGAATGTCGGAGAGTTGTAGCGGGGCCCCTGTGGCCTTGGCCACTCGCTGCACTATCTCTGCCATCTGAATTGGCTTCTCATCACTACAGCATAGTGGTATACCTGCCATTTCTAGACACTCAACAGTTTTGTGATGTTCTATTTGGGCCAAGCGTATTTCAATATTTTTTATAATACAGCTTTTTTCCTTAATTTCTTTTTTAAGTTTTTCTACTTCCATTGTGAAGTTTGCAATAATATTTAATTTTTTTGAAATGTCATCGTATTGGTTGCTAATAAAGTCTCTGGACGCCTTTGCTTCAGATGCTTCTTGTTTTAGATTCTTCTTAATTTCTTTTTTCATTTTTTCAAATTTTGTATCAATATAATTTATTGAAAATTTGCTGTCTGGCTTACCCGTCAGTAGACCGTTGCTTCTAGTTTGGGTGGCAGTTTTATCACATGACATTTTGTAGAGAATTTGTATGTAAAGTGACAAGCAATACTTCAGCCAGCGTTTTAATTCGATACAAGTTTTTCTTAAGTTATTCTCATTTTAACCACAAATTCAGGTACAAAGAGAAAATACAAAATAACTCTATTTTTACTATATTAAGTCGTTTTATTTTAACACTAATTAAAAGTCACCAACTGTATCAAATTATTGTTACCTAATGATTACAATGTCATAATTTATGTATTAGTTATTCAAAGATGAACATAAATACCTTCTCTTGATCAAGTGCTTTATCTGTCCTTACTGGAGTTGAATGTATAGCAACCTCACTTCTGCAAAAATAAGAACATACTTTATTCCTTTGATAAAATAAAATTTAATACATTCTTAAATTTTAAAACAAAAAAAAAAAATTTAATAATTTCACAGCAATCTTTAAAAAAGCAGATTAAATTAGCAATATTAATCAAACCACCACACAACATTTTACACATTTTTAAAAATACAATCATATTTTAAAAATCGTATCTATTACTTAACTTTTTTACAATTATCAATTGAATATTTTAAAAGCAGTCAAAATAAAAAATAAATCATTTTGTTTGTTTTTCGATCTGAAAAATTGGTGATTGTTAGGAAGGGGATTTTTTATAACTACAAATGATGAAAACATAGGATAAAGGACTAACATTTCTGGAGCAGGAATGATATTAATTTCAGGTACCAAGGAAACATCTGTAATACAGGAGAGGCAAGGTTTAGTAAAATGTAATAACTACTCATTTTTAATTGTTCTCTATGAAATATATTAGTATGGCATAAATACTTTTGCTCATGTTCAGATAAAAAAATGTACCCATTCTAGTTGTCTTGTTTGATGGTGTGGGCTAAGATCCAAAATAATATATAAACAGCATGTGTATGTTAGTACATTGCCAACAAAATATTTTATTAATAAATAAATTTAATATACAAAGACACACCTTAAAAGCTTATTTTTTAATTAGAAAGTTAAAAAGAAATTAAACTAAATACAGTACTAATTTTATTAGTGTACCATACGATACGAAATACAAAATAATGAATTTTTTTTTTTTGAGGATTGTGGTAATAATAAATAAATAAATTAGATGAACCAAACATTGTACTTCACACACAACTGAGTTTTATTTTTTCATGACTGGTTCCGAAAGATGCAGTCCCTCCCGTCAATAGGTGAATTAACTAAATTAAATACAGTAGAGTAAGAACCTATGCTGAGCGGGCAATGTTCCCTGTAATTTTGTGCAATTTAAAGAAGCAATGCTATTATGTGTGCGCTTGGGAAGAAAATAAGAATAACATTACCATACCAGTATAAGGCTATTGGGAGGGTTTGGATTCACCACATTATAATTGTATTAAGATACATAAATAAGTCAAGATATCTAATAACTATAAATAAAAACTGCAAATTCCGGTCATATCCTCAGCAATTAAAAATATGATATTTTACAAATCATTATGCAGGGGGAGATAGAAGGCAGCAGAGCTAGTAGTGTAGGTAGAAAGAGATTATCTTGGCTGAGTAACCTCAGCAAATTGTTCAATGCTCAAAATGTTGTTGATTTTATACATGATATATCAGCATACTGCAACATGGTCACCGACTTTTAATAGAAGGCGGCACATGAAGAAGAAGTCTTATTAAAAATTATGTGCGCGCTATATTTTTTATGTGCGCTATGATTCCAAATCGTACCCGCATACCTTAGAGGGAACATTGGTGGTGGAGCGTGGCGTGGAAGGGGGAGGAGGGATTTTTGTGGTAATTGAGAATATAAAAGTTCAAGGAAAATAATGTCAGTAAGTGTTTTTTTCCAAATTTTATTTTCGAGGTTTCTAGATTATTATACTTTTAAATACTAAATTAATGTATTAATTATAAATATATACATATAAAATCAATTTTGTCGAAAAATATTGTTTTTGCGTCACCGGGATTCGAACCTGGCTCTCTATTTCCAATCCGGGGAAGTACACTACCGATTGTGCTATAACGCCAGTATTTTTCTTGACAAATTTTCGAACCTATATGTTACATTTTTCAAATTAATACACCTGTCATTCCATTATTTGAAAGCCATCTACATTATTTTTACAGAATTTCAAATACCTTTGAGTAAACCAACTGCAGACGCCAGAATTATCAATTCATTTTTATTAAATTTTGGACACATTGATACAACATATATTTGAAAAAATTTATAAAATTTGTCAAGAAAAATACTGGCGTTATAGCACAATCGGTAGTGTACTTCCCCGGATTGGAAATAGAGATCCAGGTTCAAATCCCGGTGGCGGAAAAACAATATTTTTCGACAAAATTAATTTTATATGTATATATTTATAATTAATACATTAATTTAATATTTAAAATATCACAGACCTATGTTCTGAATAATTACAACTTCACAATAAGAATGTGTTTTCCTTAATTAATATTATACTTTTATTATTATAATACTTTTATTATTCTCAATAGAAATCACAAATACCCCTCCCCTCTTCCACAGTTGACCCACTACCTTGAAAAGGTCATTATCCAATAGTATTTAATTGAGTTGTTATTAACACACTGTGATGGGAGAAACTGCATGCTTGAAGCCATTTTTATGATAAAAATAAAATTTTGTTCTGCTTGCAGTACAAAGTTTAGATCACAAAGTAACTCACATGTCAATAAATGATATTAAAGACTATATTATTACGGCTAGAAAATAAGTCAAGCAAAAAAAAAGAATATTTGAAAGAGAAACAATTTTATTTTGGTTAACAAGTTGCATGCAAAAGAACATGCTTCATTTGATAGAAAATAAAATACATACTAATGTTTGGTAAATTCAATTCCTCCATCACTTTGGAAGTATCGGGTGTGATTTGGACTTCAGCTGCTTCTGTAATGTATTAAAGTGTCTAGTTGAGAACTTTATAAGAAATAATCATCATCATCATCATCATATATTATATTTTTTTTATATATTAAAATAATAAGCCCTATTTCGCGATGTTTATATATATGTTTATATGTAACCGATTTTGTCACACTCGTTTTGGTTAATATCTCTCTTATTAGGCGTTCTATCCGCATTCTGATATTTTTCCCAGACGTCCGAAGGTTGACTGAGTCTTTACATCTTTTTCTTTTCATTCTTCTTCTTCTCCTCTATTTGTTACAACTCTTTTAGTTTGGTGATTTTTGGAAAATTTAACTTTTTAATTAGCCTAACTTTTTTTTCATTCGCTTATAACTCTGCGAGTTTAAGAGCTAAAATCACTTTAATATTTTTTAGCAATTGCCACCGATGGGCAGTATCGTTACACACTTTTTTTTAAATTCTTCGTCTTCTAATTTTCTTATGAAACCTGATTTAGTGAAATTTCGTATTTTTGAGATTTTCTCTGCGAGTTTACGACCAAAATATAATTTTATTGTATCTGTGCATACATCACAGTGAATTATAATTTATTTTCGTATTTGCAAACCCTTAACGTTTAAAATTCACCTTTAAATTGTGAAAAACGCGTATTTTTTTTTTTGAAAAATGTACGGACCTACCTAGATGCGCCGAAAATGCGAAAAAATTGATACAAATAACCCCGGAAAAGTGAAATCTCACGACCGCCGGAGAAAACAAATGAATGCGGTTTTTTCCAGATTTGACAGGCGAAACAATGACAAACTTTGCGATTTATGAAAAATGTCGATTTTCACATGGGAAAATGTACATTTTTTTATTTGAAAACGATCTCTGTACACTATCGGTATAAAGCGGTCTATTAAAAAGATCATATTCATGGAGGTATCTTCGCGTCCATGCACCCTGAAGGATAATATATACCCGATACGAATTAAAAATAGTCTTTTTATTAAATTATGTTTTAATATTATTTCATTTTAATCAAAAATGTCCATTTTCACATGAGAAATGAAACATTTGAAAATTGTTTCTACACTCTATGCGATATTAAGCGGATTAAAAAAAAATTGTAATAATACAGGTAACGGTTCATTCGACCACCTTGAAGCGAAATATGTGACGAATCCGAATTAAAAAGAGTATTTTTATTTAAATATGTACATTGACATTTTTTGACATGTACATTTTTCTCTAGGCAATCTTTTACCGCCGAATAGAACGATTTTTTGGTAGAAATTCATTTATTTTATTTACGGAAACTACTTTTTTTAATTTATGGCATCTTATAGCCTTTTCAGAATATTAATAAATGTTATAAATAAAAAGCCAAATTTAATAATTAATTTGCCGCGAATTCATGTGCATTTTTTACAAATTTGACACACAGATGTCACTATACATGCCGTTTTAGAAAAAAAAATGATATTAAATAATTTTGGTAAGGAAAATATGTTTTCACAATTTACCGAACAAAAGATTTTCTACTATTAATATTTCTTAATAAATATAATTTATTTTCCTCAAAAGGGTGAGGAATATTTTAAATGTTTTTTTTTTATGTAAACAATTTTTTAAGTATTAGGTTTTTTCTTTACAACTTTTTTTATATAGATGTCACTATACATGTTGTTTGAGTCTATAATCGATTCATATTTAAAAAAATTAGTAAGGTAGTATAGTAAAAATTAGTAAATTAGTAAATATGTACATTGACATTTTTTGACATGTACATTTTTCTCTATATTTATTTTTCCGCACAAGATAAAATTGATGATTTCATTCCGGAATTTGGTTAATTATGGTGAAATCATACATTATACTTAAAAAAAAATTTCTGTACGTTTTTTTGGATTTTTATAGGTTATGTCTAGAATGACACAATGATGATTTTTTAAAAGCGTCATTGAATTCATTATTATTTCGCAGTTGTACACGTGACTTAAATACGCCTGTCTTACTACAGACCGGTCGAAGGAGTTTGTTCTTTTACGCGTCTGTTATTCAATATTTAAATTGAACAGTTCTGGTGATAGATAAACCTGTAACTTACTTACCATCACGCCGTTTCCGGGGTAGGCAGAGAGGATAGAGCGCCACACTCTTTTGTCCTGACACATAATTCTCGCCTCAACCACATTCATACATCTTCTCATACTTCTAAGCTCGATGAGTGATGGATTATTATTCTTCTCTTTTATTTTTCTTCTTCTTTTCCTGTCAAATCACTTTTTATGGTTTTATCAATGAGTATTAACAAAATGTTTGTTTTTATTAAAACCTGGAGAGATGGGTTGATGGTTGTATCTGTCAGCCCTGTTTTTTACAATTTTAGGATGCCGAGAATAGTGGTGTTTTTTTTACGTGGTTAGTAATCTAACCTAACGCTTCTCAAAGATCAACAGGCCTTTGACCCTTTTGGGTTGTTAGTTGTGTACGTCTGGTCTATTTTTTACAATTCTGGGATACCGAGAAAAGTGGTATTTTTTTTAGGTGCACGGGGTGAGTCTGTGTAGCTCCTGCACAATTTCTCCACCACCCCTTGGGTTGTTGGCTATGTACGTCGGCTCTGTTTCTTCCAATTCTGGGATACCGAGAAAAGTGTTTTTTTTTTGTTGGGTGAGATTGAAAACAGAGTATTGCGTCGCTGCAAGATACGTCTGCTACCGTGCGGTAGCTGTACGGGCATGCTAGTAATACTTATTAAGTTAGAGATAGATAGCCGAATTATTATTATTAATAATTATGATTCATGATATTAAAAGAAGGATGACTGCAGGGAATAAAGTGAATACAGTAATTTCTAATGGAAACTTGTCAGCCGAGGCAATACTAATAATATATAAAGGAATCCTAATACCAGTATTGATGTATGGAAGTGGAGCCTGAAATTGGCAACAGAAGAATTAAAGTAGACAGAATGTAGTGGAAGTGCCATCACCCAGACTAAATCAGGGTGTCTGGCCAAATACTTAAAGTGCACCGACTGCAATGGATATTTTATCATAACATAATGAAGACATTATGTTATGATAAAATTGTGTTGAAATTTTATTCAAGGCAGTCAATATTTATTTTTTGTTAGTGTCTTGTTAAAAATCATATGAGCACAGTGGCAAATTTACCTGTAGATGCTTGAGGTGCCAGCAGGAAGCCTCTAAAAAGTGAGGAGCCTCAAAAAGAGTTAAATATATCCCACTTTAAGTGAATTTCAAAAAAATCTTTTTGAAGAAAAATATTTATTAAACAAAGTGTTTATTTTTCCGTTATAGAATATCATCAATCAATTGAGACTTAACCATTTCTACTCATTATTCTATATATGTTATAAGTTATGACTTTATAATTCAGTTCATTAATAGACTTATAGAAGGATTATATATATATATAAATGTTATTAAATTTACTCTATTTTCCTTTGCTGTTATATATACTATATACAAGTATGTACGAGGGCTGTATGATAAGTACCCGTGTTTAACTGCTGATGGTGCCATTGACGCAAAATCTGTATGCCATTGTTTGATGCCATCTTTCGAAATTTTAGACATGTTTGTGTTTATTTGCAACCATGGAAAAAGAGTAATATCAGTCAGAGATTTGTTTCCTTCTTTTGGATAGGAAGATGTGTGAGGAATTCAAAGTGAAATTGCATGTTGTTTATAAGGACCATGCACCTTCGATGACTATTATCAGATATCGGTTTAATGTATTCAAGCGTGGCCGAACATTAGGCCGTCCGATTAAAGTGACTACAAAGGATATGGTCAACAAAATCCATCATATGCAGACTGCTAGGTGAAGATCAGAGATTGCTGACATTGTAAACAACTCAATTGAATGCGTACAAAATATCCGACACGAAAAATTGGGCAGTGAGATGCTCACAGTGGAACAAAAACAAAACCGCATGACAACTTCAGAGCATTGTTTGGACATATTTAAGGGTAATCTGAAAGAGTTTCTGCGGCGTTTCGTGACTGTTGACGAAACATGGATCCATCACTACATGCCAGAAATGAAAGAACAGTCAAAACAGTGAACTTCACCTAACAAACCTGCTCCAAAGAAGGCGAAAACATTTCCAACGTCCGGGAAGGTCATGGCTGTTTTTTGGGATTCACGAGACTTTATTATCACTTGCTATTTGGAGAAGAGAAGGACAATCACGGGGTAATACTACGCTGATTTATTAGGCCGATTCGACGCTGAATTGGTGAGAAAACGCCCCCATTTGACAAAAAAAAGTGATCTTTTACCATAACAACGCATCAGCTCACTTGTCCGCAATCACTGCAGCAAAACTCGTCGAATTACACTATGAATTGTTGCCCCATCCAACCCATTCTCCAGATTTGGCTCCATGCGATTTATTATTGTTTCCAAACATGAAAAAATGGCTCGGCAGAAAGCAGTTCACATCAAACGAGGATGTCATCGCCGAAACAGAGGCTTATTTTGCTGAGTTTGACAAATCATATGGCTTAAAAAAAATTTAGTATCGTTAGATTAATTGTATCGAGTTGAAAGAAAGAAAGCTGAGAAATAAAATTTTAATAAATTATTTTAGATGCATTTCCTTTTCTAATACGAATACTTATCATACAGCCCTCATAAATACACTATTATAAATAAAAATACTACTATAATTTTTATTTTGGGGAGGAAGGGGTTTTAAAATTATTTACACCTAACCTAAATCCACCACTGTATTTTTTGTCTGCTATGTTGGCAAACTGTATGCATGCGCACAAATCCGCAGATTAGGGAGAACATTGGTGCAGATATGTCAGTTGCATGTTGACATACAACAGTGTGCAATGTTGTAACGTGCAATGAGGTTTAGCGAGTGTGCAAAAATCAAATATCAATGTACCTAGTACAGACATATCCTTCACAGTCTGCGTAACATCCAACATGGTTGGACGATGAGGTGATCCACCAAGATGGTTCAACTTTCTTCCAAAACGGTCTGCGTGGATGTCCGCCTGCACTTGAAAAGTAGTCTGGTCGAGAACAGAAGCATCTTGCATCCTCAGCACATCTTCAGGTTGTCCGTATAGTTGAAGTACAGGATCTTGCTCTTCGCCAAAAGTATCCTGAAATTATTCATTTATGATGAATAGGAATATAGGAAGATGAAATATAAACTGCCTATTACGCATCGAGCCAAAAGTAGTCTGATAAAATCAATCAAAAATATATCATAAATATGATAACTTCACCTGAATAACAATAGTAGGTGGCAGTACAGTTTCTCGCAATGTAATATCACCAATTCTCTGCACCACATTAGTATTATTTAACTGAACCTACAAAAAATTATATTTGTAAGTTTAAAATAATATTTATAAGGAATAAAGAAATATCATAAAACATTGCAAATCATGTTCAAATTTAGTATGGTGGAAGAATACCAATAGTTCTTGCTGAGTGAGAAGTGGGTCTTCAGCTTTGGGCGGTGTAGACTTCTTTGGCTTTTTTCTGTAAAATTTTATAAAAATATATATACACAGTAAAACCTGTCTAAACCGGACCCCCTATAAACCGGAAATCTGGACAAATGGAAAATAAATTTTGAAACGGTGTTATTTCTTATGTAAAATAATACTCTAAACTGGAAAGAAAACTACCTAATGGAGAAACGGAATAATTTTCGGGAACCGTTTGTGTAAATAACCTGACTAAGACAAATTATTTTATGCATAATATATAACAGGCATTAATTTTGAGAGCGACTGTACTTGCACCGAAGTTCTAGGAACCATTAACTCTAATCTCTACATAGACCGACATCTGTAAGTGAATGCAATATACCATTACTTCGTTCAACTCTCCCCTTATCACGGTAGGGTACAAATGATTGGTACTGTATAGTGTATTCATTATACCTACACAGAAATTTCTGAACTTGAGAACATTTTCAATTTTAAAGTACCAAGTTTTTCCGTTAAGAGGCGTTCCAAATAGAACCCCATGGAATCCTTTTATTAGGGACAAATAATAATGTACTTTCTCGTAATGTATATAAGCGCTCTGCGCATACCTGAGATGTCATTGTAATAGATGTGAACTGCGCGTGCGCGTCTTTACTTGTTGTCAGAATATTTAACTCTAAAAATGGAAAATAAAAAGTCTAGTAAATGAAAATCATATACTATCCAGGAGAAACTACAATTTGTGACACATTTAAAAGCGGGGCAAAGTCAAAATTTGATATCACAACAAACAGGCATTGACAGAAAAAATCTTCGCCATTGGTTGCAACAATTTAAGACAATAAAAATAATTTTTAATTTTATACTGTTCTATTGTTAAAATATTTATAATAAAAATAGCCTTTCATTAATCAAAATAAACCTATTTTTTGAGACAATAGGAGAACCTTAAAAATGTAAAAACCAAATACAAACTCATGGGATTCTTAATGGAAAAACCCGGTACATATGTATTGAAAAAACCTAATTTATATTATGGAATACCTTATTAACTATTAGTGTATTTTTAACTTGTACATACATGACATTGATTTCATTAATATTGTAAATATATAAAGTAGTAAGATATTTTTAAACTCACATTTTAGGCGATTTTTGTAATCTTTGAACACCTCTTCGAACTGAAGCATCAAATGAAAGCAGATCAGCTAAAATCACAAACAATTCCAATATATAGTAAATAAGCAACATTACAGAGAAACAAAATATATTGTTAACCTTCATTATTCTATAAATTAGGCAATGGCTTATAAATAAGTTGGCTATGATCAAATAATTTTACTTAGTATGAAAATATTAAAAAAGAGCTAGATTTTCAATATTTTATAGTGATTATACATAGGAAAACAGATTTCTATTAAAAATAAAGTTTATGCATACATATTTAACTTAAAAAATGTAGATGTCCTCCGTACTAATTTTAAAAATAAAGCTTTTAATTTAATTTTCTTTTTTTTAATACCTAATGACAATTAAATAGAAATTTATAAAAGACTTTCCCTCGCAATTTTTTATTTAATATATGTAAACTGTTATTTAAACGTTTACTGTGACTGTGATTGTATTCAATTGAAATGATGATTGGAAACTGAGATTTAGCTATTATAGGTTGCCAGTGATTGCTTAAAGAATTTTGAATAATCAATTACAATCTTTGTTGTAATTGAATACAATACAGTCACAATAATGGTCTAATCATCACTATTTGTAATGCAGATTTCTATAGAATACACTGCATAATTATGTTCACTTTGAAACACTAGTGTACTGTTGTGTGTTAATGACATATTTTTTCTAGATTACGGCTTGTACATATTTAATTAAAATAATTATGCATAAATGTAATACTATGAATACTTACCTATTAATATTTTAATCTGCCTATGGTAGAGTCTTAGTAAACCCATCACCAGTTGAGAACTAAGTCTCAAAGAAAATTTCTTTCTTGGATTGTGCGACTCTGAATTGATTACTTGTATTAAATCATCACTAAAAGTAAAATATATCACGTAAATTTTAGTCAATCTTATTTTTGTGCCTGTTTAACAAAAATAAATAATGTGTAGAAATTGTAAAATCGGCCATTTTGATTTATCAATTCAAAATACAGACTATTAAATCATATGAAAAATATTATATAAATTCATTTGAATTTTACTATGAACACAACAAATGTAAATATTATTAAATATTATCAGAAAGCTTTATTTATTTAATCTATGGAACCTGAAAATACATATAGGTAATAAACTAAAATAAAAATATGATAATGTATAAGGTCACATCAATATTTTTGGATAAATCCCCAACTATCATTATGACTACACGTCTTACTGTTCAGCCAACCAAGATAACATTTACTGTGGAAATTTAGAAATATATTTGATTAAACTCAATTCTATACATCTGCACAGTAAAAATACAAATAAATGTGAAGAGATAGCCTACCTTATTTCAGAAACATGATACTGTCTTATTTGTCGAGATGTTATCCTTAAAAAGCCTCCAGGATAAGAATCTGCTAGCCAACAAATGTGAAAACGACCATTCTTCTTCAGCAATTCATGGTGATAAAACATTTTATTGAGAAGTAAACAGGAATTGAGCTATACAAATATTCAATTAAAAGTTTCTCTTATCGCAAAATGCAAGGCCAAACAAGCTTTTCATTCAAGTCTAGTCACAATGGCAGCTTTAGAAGTTTGCAAATATTCCCTCCCTTTTAGACTTTTAACAATTAGCTTCTCATGTCTCTCTTTTGATTGGTTGAAAAACTTAATATCCAATCAGAACCACTAATTTTGATAAAGTATGAGGCATATTCCATTTATGAATTCCTACTCCATAAATTGGTCCAAGATATAAGTTATGTAGGTACTGTGTTAAAGTAAGTACCCACATAGAGAATTTCATAAAAACATAATAATTTAACAGAATATAACCTTGTTTTTAATTTATTTTACGTTAAATATCTATTATATAAGACAGATAAATTATAAAATATATATAAGAGTAATTACAAATATAATACAAATTCTCAAATGGAACTTCTATTAATTTTGACCGGAAATTCTAAAATATCATCGAAATGCCTTGATAACAAATTAATACTTACCTCATTTAAACTTCAGTTGATAATCTTGTATTTTCATTTCAATTTTTAAATCAATGTTAAAATAGCTTTCAGGCAAAGTTAAATAAATTACTAAACGTCAGTTGCATCACCTCACATCTCCTAATAATTTCTGTGATTGAAATTTCAACATGTCCATGGAGACATTTTTATCATGTGGTAAAAACACATTTTCTCTCTACATATAATACAATAGTCTTAAATGAATGACTCACTGGTGACCACTGGACCAAAATGTTTTTAAGTGTTTAGTCGAGCATAATTTAAAATTAATGTAATTTTCACTATGCAAATCATCATATTGTACCAAAAAGTTCTAAAAATGATCTTCTCATTTATAATTTTGAATATTTAAATAAAAAACTAAAAATTCTACATATGTAATACCAAAACACTCAAAACCAATGGAGGCGTGCACCATATACAATCAAAAATGCTGTAGATAACTATAATTTCTGCAAAATAAAATTTAATAAAAATTTCACATACTTATTATGTATTAAAATCTACCCGCAAATAATTTTAAGTTCTCATGCTAATGCATTAACTACAACCATCTAAAGGAAGAAATAGAAACGACAAATAAAGCCGTGCATGTATAATTTTTCGCACAATCTGCTTTAAACGTATACGAACTAAACCTAACTCATGTGCCCCATGGTGTTCTGAATACACGTCTTCGCTTGAGCAGATGTGATACAAAATGCCGTAAGATGTATTGAAAGCTGACTTGAATATATGCATTCCAATACACTTTAAATATGATATTGTTTTATATAATAAAATATTTTAACTTCTGAAAGAGTGTGTTTCTTTCTTTCTTATAGCCCATCATACTTTTACAGCATAACCAAAGTCCGCACGCCTAGTGCACACAGGCCCAAAACACCACAAATAAAATATTAACCTTAACATCTTCATCATATATTCAAACACATATATTTTGCTCTATGTCTGTTTTGTTCCTAAAATATTCTTGGGTCATCATACTACATTTTTGAACCTATTTTTGAACATTTAAGAAACAATAACACATCCTTCAACACAGTCTGCACGAATATGGCAAAGGATTACAATAAAATAACAAATTACTTTTTTTGGATTTATTTCACTAAATGATCTACATTTTACAAACATAATTCAACACAGTTTATAATAAATTAAATGCCAAATAAAATTATTTAAAAAAAACATTTTTCAGAAAATTTTAACAATTGGGAGTAACGCATAATATTAAAAAATACATATTATGTTTGTACTAATACGTATTAAATTTTGTACTAAATTTTGCAATGGTAACAAAACTTCTTTCAAATTCAACAGATTTTAAAAATATGTAATTATTTCAGTTGATATAATGTTATTAAAATGTAAAAAAATCTTAATATTAAGTAAAAAATTATGATAATAAAAAAAATTAAGATACAAACAATTTTAAAGTAAATAATGTGTTAGAAATATAAAATACAACTATTTTCGTAAATATTTTTTAGAATTTATTTCCACAATTTTGTAATTTTTAAAAATTCATTGTTTATTCCACACAACACCAACACTAATAAAACTTATCAAGTATTCCAAAACAATACAATCAAAATAAATTGGATTATTTATTGAACTAAATTGTGTATACACAAGTAAAAAGAGTAGTTTGTATTTTCATTTTATGTCATAGATAAATTTTAAAATCAAATTATTAAAATACTGCAACCTAAATTAATTTATTCAGTAGTTTCGTCATCAGGATTTCTTTTGTATGGAATACTATCATCATCGTCTTCATGTAGAACTGCCGCAGATGTCAAGGTAGCTGGACGGTTCCTAAAAATATATTACTTAATTTGTAATTTTATTAAAAATATATTTATACAGAATGGCTCAGAATCTTTGTCTGAAGCCTTAGGTAAGTAAGATTATATAGGACGATAAAGACAAAGGGCAAAATTCAGAATGCTGGGTGAGGATAAAGAAACAGGACAAGACAAATGTAGCTGAGATGGGCTGGCAGTCACAAGATTGGACTAAGTTCAAAATGTTTATAGTTAGGAGAAGACTAGAAGGACCATGAGCAACATGAAAAACTTCAGTCAGACGCGATCTTAAAGATTTGAACATGACCAAGGACGAGGTCCAGGATAAAACAAAGTGAAAGAGAATGTTTAGGGTAGAGTATGAACCGGATAAGGCGAGGACAAAGAAGATTCAATAGTGAAAAAAATACAAGCAAGTAACTGATAATAAAACACAACATGGGTGTTTATGCTTCCATAACTCTTTGGGAGGATTATCTCTACAGATACATATATTATTAAGCTTAATATTTTATTAACCTACTAAGTTAGCCAAAAATAATATATTTTATATTTGTTAGGAGACATTTGATGTAACAACTATCATTTTTAATACAAATTAAATGTATTAATTAAAAAAACATATAAAATCAATTACATCAAAAAATATTGTTCTTGCTACCGGGATTCTAACCTGGATTTCTTCAAATCCAGAGAACGTGTTGGACAAGTTCTTTGTTAAATTGAGCTACTGAATCATTGGAAAAACCAAAACCATCACCAGAATTAGAGTTATATGATGTTTTAATTGATGATGACTGTCCTTCTAAACAATAGTAACTTTCCTCCTCTTCCGCCTCTACCATGATGTCTCCTCAGCAGTAGTTTTGACAAAAAAAATTATTCGTTTTGTACCATTTTTGTGGGCTGGGAACAGATTTTTATATTTTTATGTTTTTATATTTGTCAGGCCTTGTTCAGGAACAAATTAATGACAAAGTACATTAGTAGGTTAAATGATACACCCTTACTTCATTGTGAGTGTGTCATTTTCTCTTTCTTCCTCTTTCCGTTTCTTGACAAGTCTATACGCCACGCACACCAGTACCAGGATAATTGGAACCACTACAATCATAATGATGCCCCACGTGATGCCTGCCCATCGAGCTGAATATTCTTGCATCCCTGCAAAATAAATAATCACAGTGTTGCCATTCGTGTAATGAGAATGAAAATTTATTCTGAATTCTAAATTTGCATTTTTCTGAGTATATTTAAACATTGAATTTATTCAAATAAAGGTACATTTTACAACTCTTTTATTACTGAATAATTCTTGATTGTGAACACCGGAGAGACAGGTATCTCTAGAAAATTCATGTAAAATATAATCATTATAAAATGTGTATATATCAGACCTATAAATGAATAGACATGAAATAAAGTGTACATACAGGATTCTACATACATTCTTGGTGGAAACATAAATCCAATAGTTAATGGCACATTTATGTAACAGTAAAAATATTTACTTTTCGAAAATTTAATCTTACAAGACGTATTTATTTATTCATATTATATTGTCAGCATTTAAATTTTAGTTCCAATCGAGTCATAATTTTTTTTAAAGTCACAAAGCTATTTGATTGCGTAAGTGGTACCAAAGTGATCATGTGGCTGAACACCAAAATGAAAATATTGAGATAACAGATTTGTGTTAGTTCATGTCTATATATTAGGTGGTCTGTGGATATAGAGGTAAGTGAAAAAAAAAACATGTAATTTTAATAATGTAAAATACTTAATTCATATTATAAAAAAATTGTAAAAATGTCAAATAAATAAAAGAAAAATAAAAAAAATATTTTAATATTTTCCGCTCTTCTACTTTTTTGACATAATATACTGCAAAATGTATTGCTCATTCCTTAAATAAAATATAATTAAATTAATCAACATACAGCACACAAACAGTGGTCAATGGATACATAACAAAGTTATTTTATTGAGTGTAGTGTAAAATTACCACATAAGCTAGTAGTTTTTTTTTTGCACTTAATCATTAAAAACTATCTAAAATAGTTAGAAAGTTCTTGTAAAACTCTCGGTTCTCAGTGCACTCTTGTAAACAGACACATTTTTCTCTGATATTGAAGAAAAAGCAGAGTTTTTGCTTTTATATAGGTAGCTGTGCTGCATATTAGAAGTATGTTGCTTTAATTATGGTGAACATCGCTGGTCTACAAGCGTTGGCTATATGTAGTAACATTTAAAAAAAATAATACTGTTCATAATTTATAATATAGCATGATTCACTCTCATAACCGAACTGTTGGGATCTACATCTGTGGAAAATTAGATTAGAAGTTTGACCTCACCATTGGCTATCCAGTTAATCATATTTTGATAACTCAATCATACTCAAATATATTATCTTTTATTTTTAATAAAATGTTGCTATTTTACTGGAAACACAAGCATTTTGAATACGCAAAGTTCCCCAAATCGAATTATGATTTGTAAACATTATATAGATTGTTATGATAAAATACATATTCACTTATCATCATCGATGTGTTGGTGAATACACCGAGTATAGGTAAACTGAGTGACGAAACAATAGAATAATCAATAATCTCACCTGGTGATTCCACTATCAGAGTTGACACATTTTTTCGATAATTACTTAACAATAATTGTTTATGCAAGTCATTACGGCTACCAACACGTCAAGAAATGATGTGAAAGATAAACAAAGGACTAACCAAACAATAATCCAATACATGGGTTAAATGAAAAAAGCAAACAGTGAATTTTTTCATCGAGTGTTGGTAGTCCTGACTTTTCAGATAAGGAATAAATGTATGTGGAGTGGAATTTTCATTTTTTTTTGTATAATCACATAAATAAAGAAACAGTACTTATGAAAAAAACCCATTCCACATATTTTATTCGGTTTAAGAACATAATAATCAAAAAAGAGGTTATCTTTAAAGCTTGTGTCGATACAGCTCTTGCGAGATGTTAAATTAAATATTCCTTAGGCGAGTGGACATGCGGAATAGAAATTTTTCCTAAATACATACTAATTTCAATTTAATAAGTTTTTTATTTTAATTTGTTTGTTATAATTTTGTTATTATGATTATTATGAAAATGTCAAACATTATATATTATGAAAACATATATTAAATTAGAATAATTCACCACTAATACTATAATTATTTTCACTAAAAATACATTTTGATTTATGTACAAAGAATCTGATTTGTACAATGAATTTGTTCAATTTTAGATAAGTTCATTTTAATATATAATCACAAGATTTTTTCAAGTTTAATTTTAATTCAAACACAAATATATTTATGCGAATATTGAGGTAGTCTAGCCTAGTAAAATATTTTCACAAAAATAAATTTTTAATTATTAACGATTGGGTAAAATTTTATTACACAAACTAATTATTGTAAAATCGCTTCTCACTCTCACGCCCTTAAATAAAAAAAAAACGATATTTTGTTATTTCTACAACTAAAGAGATACTTATGAAATCTTCAAAATATTCACGCGTCATTTAGTGACCTTAAATAGAAATGAATAAAAGGGAAGAAATCAATTCTTTTTATAATAGATGTAAATGAATTTGGTTATTAGTATTGTAAAGTTTTATTTTATTATTAACTTCACGATAATGTGAAGTGATTAACAAAACAATCATACCATCGTTGTTCTACTGCTAAATGTCTCTATTTCATCAGTTGGATCCTGTCTATTTGGAGACAGACTTCGATCGTACAAAGCATCAAACGACTTGCCTTTCTTTACAGGTAAGGCAAAGGTTTTCAATTTATCTGGAGGAGCGCTTTTTGACTCTTCAGCAATAGGACTAATGTACCCGCTTGGACTGAATGTCTGCTTGGGACTATTTGTTTCCGAAATGGGACTAATGGAAGGACTGTAAGGTTCCGAAGTCGACGGACTGTAAACAGAAGAAACCGGACTATACTGATCTACATATTTTGGTCTGTAAGGAGCATACAAAGAGGATTCAGGAGTTGCTACTGTTGAGTAACCAGAGTCGGCATATCTGTCTCCCCTTCGACCTAACTGACGTGGTTTATTCTGACTGATATACTGAATATCCTTAGCGGGCTTGGTTATTGTACCATTAGTCCTATCACTCTCATCATTTGAATCGGAAGAACCGGCGTCTTCTTCCGCCAAATCCCAAAGTTTTGGTGGGAATTCAGAATTGGGTTGGCCCACTAATGGCTCATTGGTTCGGTAGACCTTTTCATAATTTCGTTTCTTTTTGGGTAAGGCGCTTAAATCTGGCAAATTGCCGTTATCGGAATCGACTGAACTAATTGTTTTAGGTTCTGAATTATCAGGAGCACTTTTAAGTGTGTCAAACGCTTTTTGTACTTCGGATTCAACGGGAGAGTCTAATAAAGAAGAAGGTTCATAAGCATCATTTTTGTTGTTAAGGTTTGGTTCGCTTCTCTGTCTCATATAGGGGGCCCTTTTTAAGTTATCATTGTCAAGAAGATTCCCCATGGAAATTGACCTAAGATTGGCGCGAGAGTTGGACAAGGATCGGGGTTCGAATTTTTCAAAGTTCCATGATGTGATTTTGTCGTCACGAGCCTTCTTAACACAGCAGAACCACGCACAACCGATAATTAAAAATATCGGAACCATCACCGCAATGATGATGCCGCCGGTGAGGCCATACTGTCTAGCAGAATATTCCTGTTTCCCTGTATTATTGGAAAATATGTTAGTACCAAGTAGTAGTAATGTTTACAATCTTTTATTTCGATAGAAACAAACATAAGTTCTTATTGAATTCAATCAACGACTACCATTAATAACAATCATAAAAATTATATTTAACATAAATACGGAAAAGTTAACGATTCAAACCACAGGGAGTTAAAAAATATTCTGTGAGAGAAATAGTGAGAAAAAAGTTATATTGCGAGTAATCACAGATCTAGTCTTCAAAGAAGATTACTGTCATGTTTATAAAATAGTCTCTGCTGAAGTGATGGATCAAATTAAAAACTTAAACAAGTGTATAAAATAAATTACAAGGCGAGCACTTACTGAGACATTCGGTATATCCATAAACTGGAACATCCCACTGCCCTTCCGGAAGACACGTTCGTCTTTGGTCTCCGGTAAGGACAAAATTCTGGTTACATTCAAAGGTGACTTTAGTACCAGGCACGAAGAAGAAATTTGTTTTGCGGCCAAAACGCGGTGTCGTCAATACACCGCAACTAATAATACGTTCGGCGTTGGATTCTTTTATGTTGACCTGTAATATTTAAAATAGTAAGTAGTCAGTGGTAGCAGTGATTACTTGAGAAATCAAAATTAAAAAATACATTATTTCAATCAAAAACATGGTAATTCAGAAAAAACATGTCATAATTGTCAGTAACATAAAAATTTTTGGAGCTTCTTTATATTGATTGACAGCTCGCTAACTTTAGACCAAAAAAAAAAATTTTAATAGGTAATTTTTTAATTGGTGTAGGAATAGATTTTTTCAATCAATAAATCTGTAGTGATAATTAGTGTAACTAATTAACACATTAATTAATGCAGGAACATTCAACATTCAAACATGACATGGTATTTTAAAAACGTAATAGTTAAAAATTATTTTAAAACATTCATAAAAAAAATGTGGTATAATTACACACATTCTACATATAGTATATATATGTATATATATATATATATATATATATATATATATATATATATATATATATATATATATTAGGTAAAACGGAAAGAAATGACATTTTTTCTGGCGCGTCACTTTAAAATTAGTTTGTCAACGGTTGCCGTTGAGTTAGCACGTCGTGGTTAGTATCATTTTAAAGCTCTGTGTATACTCTTTCCATTTTAAGATATTTTATTTTTTTTGCCTTTGTTGAAAAATGGAGAAGCCTGAAATTGAAGAAACACATTTGCGCTATTTTATGCTGTTTTTATTTGATAAAGGATTAAAACCAAAAGAATTACGCAAACCATTTGTGACATTTACGGCGACGTCTTGAAACTTCGAAAGTGCTTTAGATGGTTTCAAAAGTTCAAAGTGGTGATAGGGAATTAAAGGACAAACCAAAAACCGGAAGACCCCTCAAAATCGACGATGACGTCCTAAAATCATTGGTGGAAGCTGATCCTCGTAAAACAGTGAAGGAATTGTCACACGACCTTGGCTATCCAATGACAACTATGCAAGATCATCTGAAAAGGTTGGGGAAAAAACACAGGCAAGGAATTTGGGTGATGGGCCGCATGATCTCTCTCAAACGGCCTTGGAGCAACGCGTGACAATTACCGGGGACGAGAAATGGGTCCTTTACAGTAATACCAGGAGAAAAAAACAATGGCTATCACCAAATCAAGTACATGTACCTACCCCTCGGCCAACATTGATGTTAAAAAAAGTTTTGTTATGTGTTTGGTGGGATGTTTCGAGGATAATATATTTTGAATTGTTGAAATCTGGTCAAACAGTTACGGCAGAGCTATACTGTGCCCAATTAGAACGATTAAAAGCAGAGTTATTAAAAAAACGATCTGTTTTGGTCAATAATAGGCGGATTTTACAACATGATAATGCAAGACCTCATGCGGCAAAAATTACTCAGCAAAAAATAAGAAAACTTGATTTCGAACTTCTGCCACATCCTCCATATTCACCAGACATAGCACCTTCGGATTATTATCTCTTCAAGTCGATGGAGCATTCACTTTGTGACAAAAAATCTACAAACGCTGACCAGGTGAAAAATCACCTGGATTCGTATTTTGCCAGTAAGTCACCAGAGTTTTACGAAAAGGGTATCAAAAAGTTACCTCTTTTATGGAGGAAGATAATAGACGAGGGAAATTATTTAACAGAATAATATTGTAGTTTTTTTAAAAATAAATTTGTTACAGTAAAAAAAAATGTCATTTCTTTCCGTTTTACCCAATATATATATATATATATTTATATATATTATATTGGGTAAAACGGTAATATATATTATACACATCATTTTTGAATAATTCAAACAATAAATATGTAAATAAGTATCTGAGTTTTCAAATTATCCAGAATCAGTTTTTCAATTTAAATTTTTTAATTATTCTAAATTTTGATTCAAAGAGATTCACACTATCCAGGATTAATTATTTATTGTTGAATTATGAAAATAACTTCACAGAATAATTGAATTGTAGTAACTCAATCTTAGCATTATTTCTAACCACTCCGGATATTCAATAGATCCTAAATTTTCTCTAAAATATTTTTAGACTCCAGTTGATTAGTTAGCATTAGTCAAATTGCAGATCAACCAGGGCAATAAAAAATTCTAAATTTTTTTAATAACATTTCAAAAACTTAATTCAGTACACAAAAATAATTTTTCATTTCACTACGTAATATGTATCAAAAAGGCGATATTTATTAAAATTAAAAGTGTAAGTATGTAAGATAATTTTTTTTTGGCAGAGATTATCTGGGTCAACTTTTTTCTCAACCATCCGGAAGAATCGGGTCTACTGTATTTTTTTTAAATTTACCTGCCATATTATTTATTTATTACATTTTTATAAGATATTATTTTTATCGTACCACTGAGTCATAGTAATTTTTAGTGAAATGCGCCATGTCCCTGTTAAGTGTCATTGCATAATCATAACGACACTGGTATGATGTTCCGCACAATTCCGTAGCTCTGTTTATGTCCACAGTTCTGTAAAAAGGATACATCAAATTAAATTTACATAAAAATAAAGTGGAACTCTGATTTTACACTTTTCTAGAGACTGAACTAAGATATTGTAAAACATAACATTGAGAGTAATCACACTTTCGGTGTAATGTGATAGCAAAGAGCTTAGTGATTTGATTAAATATATACTCTCTATGTCATGGAGGGGATGAACTATAATAAGGTATCTTCCTAACAAAAGTTCGAAGGTGTGACTTTGCAGCCAAAATTGTTGCCGAGTGGCGTGCCCAACAAAAGGCGCAGAGCTGACGACATTTGATTATTCCGAGTAGTGGACACTGGTGTTGGATTTTTGTTCACCACATAATTGCTTCAGTGTTTTTTAAATAAATCATTTTTATCTAAATTGTATACATTACACTTCATTATATGTCAATGGTTATACAATTTGAAATAAAAATAAAAATTTTGCTAATTTTCCAAAAAGTTTGCAAAAATGTTGTAATAAGACTTTTGGACATTCTTATAAATGCCATTTTACAGTATTCAGCATTCCCAATATAAAAATAAGGAATACAACGTAAATAGAAAATGCAATTGAAGAATAATATAAAATTGCAGTTTTATCTGTGGAAAGATAATTTTAATACCAGATTGTATGTATAAATTTTGACAAATTGCGGAAAAACATAAAATCCTGGTTCCACTTGTATTTATGTATGGCATTAAATGCGAATATACCTAAAGACATCCCAACCCAACTACCTCATCAAACATATTTTAATACGAGAATTAGGTAAAATACATGGAAAAGTTTGAAAGAAAAGTCAAAATGAATCATTTTAAATTGCTTTCCACTTTCCATTTAGTTAAACCTCATTTTACATATATACTTTACATTATCTATCTAAAAATGATTAAAATAGACAAGTTTACTTAATGAATTAGTAATAAAGAAAACACTTCATATCGCGAGTATAAATCTCAATCAAAATTCTAATAAAACTTAAGTTTTAAAAATCTCACACTAAGAATACAAATGTTTTATCAGTCTTTTATTAAATAACAGTATGTATGTATGTATGGGTTTTATTTCAGTATTATATATTTAATTTCCAAACCTGTTTGGTGGTAAGAAGTCTGCAGGTTCCTTAATGTAGACAGGATCGAAGGTTGCATTGTTATAGTAGGATGCCGTTCGACCAAACTCGCGCACAAATAAGGCTGCACCTTTTCCATCCTCCGCTCTATCTGAGAGCATCCCTGGAAATAAATACATCCAGATTAACCTTTTCTCTCCGATAATATAAACCGAGTTGACATTGTCTCCAATTATGTGAATATCTCTGTAAATATACTAAATACAGAGCAACAATAAAAATGTTTTCTAGAAAAACCTGACATGAATTTATCATGTATGTGTACGTGCAGAGGTGCGGAAGGCGCAGTACGCGGGGCACATGGTGCCAGATGCCAATTATCACTTTAGTTAGTGTCAGAGCATGTGTTAGCCGAGTTAGACGTGTCTTATGATGACCAATGTTTTTTCTAATTTTTAGCACTTTTACACAATAATTGATATATATATATATATATATATATTAATTTATTTTATTATTTTATATAATTTAATTTATTATTTTAATGATTAATATAAGTAATAAATGTAAAATATTTATTTGAATTAAAAATTGCAAAAGTCTACATGTACACCGAGTTTACAGCACCAGAAAGCGCGTTTTTATTTTAGCACTGTAAGAGAAAGATTAACACAAAACATCCTGAACCATTATATAAAATTAAAAACTTATTCAATAAAAGAGTTTAATTAAAAATTTATATACGTATTTATTTGGAGTAAAACTACAAACTTAACATATATATAAGTCTAAAATGTTTATATTAATGATTATAAATGCATGTGTTTATGTGTTTAAGAGTATTGAAGATAATGTATCAGACCCCTAATTACTCTAATAGTTGTAATAATATTGTGATAGAATTTCAAATTAAAATAGTAGCCATGTTTATTAAAATTTTGACAGTTGTCATTGTCATTTTACTATGGAGCGTTTTACATTGTAGCAACGTTTGAAAGTTATTAAAACTTATTATCAAAATCAGTGTACTCGGTCGACTCGGCAAACATAACGTGCACTGCGTGAACTTTATGGCTGACATAATCATCAATCTGAGCAAGCTATTAGTCGAATTGTGAAAAGGTTTAAAACAATTATTAATCTTAGATGATGTGAGGACATCGGTAAGATAAATAAATTACAGGAGTGAAGCCAATATGCAACAATGCCGCTGTAACTGGAATGATGATCCAAAATTATCGATTCCTCAACATTCACAACATTTAGGCTTGTCATATGGCATAACATGGCGTATTTTGCGTAAAAATCAGGGCCTACACCCTTTCAAGATCCAGCTAGTGCAAGACCAACAAAAATTCAATAATTAAAAAACAACATAACTCGTGTTTTATGGGTGAAATTGCACCAGATTTATATAAAAGAGTGGCTGAAAATTGGATTCGAAGAATCCATTGTCTCAAACGTAGTCACGATGCACATTTGAATGAAATTATATTCCATTGTAAATGGCTTCGAATGATCTTTTAAATTAATAAAAAATCATCGATATCACACTTGGTTTTCTAAATTTAGTCCATTTTAAAGTTCTATCGCACTTGTTGGATAACCCTGTATGTACAGTGGTGTAACTACTTCAACGCGCCCATGATAGATAAGGGCCCAAAATACATTTGTATCAATACTTTCCCCAGCGTTAATATGACTAATCATTTTTTAATGTATACTGAAGAGACAATTTATTTATTTATTCATTTTACAATACATTTACAATAGATTAATGACTAGTTATTAACGGACTAGGTTGTTAATCAATAACAGTAAATAAAATATTTGAGTAGACCACGTACTCCTGAAGATTTTGTAAAGCTACGAGTTATTTGTATTTTATGTATGTATATACATATATATAAAATTAAACATACTTACAATACTTTCCAAAGTCTTTGTGTGTGCTCTCAAAGTTGTTGAGGTTAATCCCAGCATACGTTCCATCAGGTTTAGTGAAGTCGTCCTGAGTGTCCCATGACCAATTTCCCAACAGACCACGAGTTTTGTTCTGAAAGTATTCAAATTAAATTTTTTATTTCATTTGGGAACAAATTATTTTTAAATGTAATCAAGACACATACATAACATAACAATTATATTTTGTATGACAGATGTGAAATCAAATTTGTTTTATATGAGACCCAAACTTATTCAGAATTGTAATAATAACAGAAGATATATTGGAATGGGATTGGGGGTGTGAGCCTCTTGTTAAATTTTACTTTGATCAGTGAACTCCTTGTTAAAAAAAATATTTTTTCTGATCAAACATATGAATTATAGAAGATATACAAATAATCAACAATATCGTTGAACATAAGACTTGTTTGTCTTTTTGAAATTCTTCTTTCAACACTTATTAAAAATTTATTATAGGTGCATATAATAATAAAAGAGCCCCAACCAATTATCTAAATTAATCACCCTTCAACCCTTCTGAACGCCACGAATGTCCCAAACCCCTTGTTCATAAATTGGCAACCTGCCCTTGGATACATTACTAGGACAAGTTCTAATTATTAATTTTGTTTGCGCACCTTCATTCCTTCGGTTGGTACACCTGGGATTTCTTGTGGCCGCATTGGTCACATATGTATGTGAATATTGCCGCCCTTTTCGGAGATTTGAGAGTACCCAAAACGACACGACGCAATTGCATTCAGTACACTGTAAACAGTACACTTGAGCACAATGAAAAAAATTGTGAGTAACAAATTAGGGTTTGGGTCTGGCAGTTAGTTCCTGATAAAATTAAAATACCTAGGGGCACGAAGTTTACACTTACAATGTAAGTCCACGGAAGATAAACCCTCGCTGTCATGAATCCCTGGTTCTCCACCACCTCCACACCAGCCCCAGACTGGAACATCATGATCACTTCGGACTGATTCAAAACGTAGGTCGGGGTGTAAACCGTTACGCCTGCAAATTGAAAATAAATAGTTTTTCAAACATTTCTGCTTTTCCAGTTTATTTCCATTTGCTATGGATAGCATTTCTTATGAACTATTACACTGTGTAAATTAAACTTTAAATAAATTAGTGTGTTCCCTATTTAAGACATGGAAGTTATATATCTTTAACAGCTTTACATATAGGGTCTTCTAATAGGGACGCTCAAAATTTGTTAGGTTATAGCAGCCATGTTGTTAAAGTGACATCTGTCAAATTTATTGTCAATTGTTAAGTAGTATACGGCAAATCACCACGGAAGGTTGAACAACGTGTGTAAATCATCAAATTTTATTATCAAAGTCACGAGCGATTTGAGGGCACGGTTATCTCGCGCGGCGGTGACGTGAACTGGCCACAGAGATCGTGCGATTTAACGCCTTTAGACTTCTTTCTTTGAGGCTATCTTAAATCGCAAGTCTTTACGAATAAGCCGCAAACAATTGACCCCCTCAAAGTCAACATAACAAACGCCATCCAGTAAATTTAGCCAGATTTATGCGATAAAGTCATAGAAAATTGGACCTCCCAAACCTACCACCGAACAAAACCGCAGCGGATATTCGAACAACGTTATATTCCACACTTAATGCCATAAAATATACTTTCAAATGAAAGAAAAATTGAGTGAATATCTCACACACAACCTGTTTAACTTACATTTTAAAATCGAGCGTCCTCGTTGAAAGACCCTATATATGGTCACACGATTCTTTAATCTATGAAGTTGAATATTACCTGGGAAGTGCTGAATCTTGAGTGAATTCCTGTCAAAATATACCCTTTTCCCGTTAGCGAACACATCCAGTCTATATCTCCACTGGGCGTGCTGAGGTCTTAGTCTCACTTCGATAGTGGCGGAACTATTGGCCGCTGCAGCAACTGACGTCAACTGTGTGGCACGTACCGGACCGTATACATTCCGGGGTACTTGTTCAAAACGACCCTGGACATCAAGTTTCAAACTCGCGTGGTCTGTGCGGACTAGCACAAATTCTCCTACAAAAGCATCATGAGATTATGAAAAAAAAAAAATTCTTTGCGTTTTTTATTGTTTGTGATAAAAATAATATAAAATTTACTCATTTAGAATGCTAACTTTGAAAAAGGTGATAATAATATACCTTTCCCATTAAACGTGTATGGAAGATTATCAAAAGTGACAATGTGAGGATCACCGAACACGGCGCCAACACCTGGGGCCTGGTAGGCAACGCAATCCTGAGTTGGCCGACGTTCAAATCTGTAAAAATTGAGGACATTCACTGAGAGAAAGAACCAACGGATGAAAAATTTATTAATCTGATCTGAACAGATTGCATTTTTCGTTTTTATTACACAAACCTACTTTACTTATAAATTTCTTCCAGAAGAAAATTGATTACATTTATATAATATTTACCTGTAGGTCTCACATCCTACGGCCTGCTCCTCTTGCCAAAGACAACATTGGTAATATGGTATTTGGTCATGGTACCAATGCGATAATGTAGGCACCTAAAATTAAATAAATTTCATAATTACCTGCGGGTTTATTAGACTTTTCAATATTTAATTCTTTAAAATATTGTGTTTTGGATTTTTGTGTTGAATTCCGTATAATAATTATGTCGCTATTTGTTACTTAATGTCATTGAATTTGTAGTCTGATGCACATAGATTAATCTACAATCTCTTTAAACTTGTATAAGACAACAATAAAGGAAGTTTATGTGGGAAATCAGTAATAAACTAAATAAAGTTTATACCTATTTTGACACTTTCAAGAAAACTATCCATAAAATGTTTAGGATGATGTATGTGTTTTCTTTTCACGTGATTTAATAGGAATTCAATCAAATTATGAAGAAATTTACCTTGTTAGCTTCATTCCACGGTAGAAATCCAAGATTATGCGAGCGATGCGGTCTCGATCCCCATTGTTGATCATACGATAACATGAGATAATCGTTCTTGTCGTAACAGCACTGTTGTCCAGAACCTTCCAAACTGAAAACCAACAGTTTTCCCCATTATTAAAAATATTTTAAAACATAACCACAAGAAATTAAAGAAAACAATAGCATCTATAACATCTGTTAGTATCCGCGCCGCCATTTTTCTCAACTTATAAAATAAGTTAGGCGAATTAGGAATTTGATTGGTAGTTGGTACAAGGAAAATATATTTTCTTTTTGTGAGGTTGGTGCAATTATTTTTGATTTTTTTTTAATTGTAAGGCTGTGAGGTTAACAGATTTTTACAAAACGATAAAAAAGTGTATTTTCTATTTTTACCACCATTTACACACTTCCAATATTTTTATTATTCTAATTCACGTGCAAATACTTGTGTTTATAATAAATATTCATAACCAGAAAAACGTTTTAAAAATGTTAATGTACTGCGTTTGCATTATTAAGGAAAAAAACTGCACGGTACGCAATTTTAAAAATTGAACATGAAATTAAGTACATGCATATTCTCTTTAAAATGTAGTATCTTTATTTTTCAAAACTGATCTACTTCGTCTTTTAGACATAAATAGGTACAATCACATTTAAAAATCACTTTATAATTCATATTGAATTTGCTTTACAATCTATTTTATAAAGTCCTATCTAAATAAAATAAGAAATAACACGAAAATATATTTAAAAATACATTATTACAATAAGATACTTATAAGATTTTAATATTATTATCTTACAAATTAGTATTTTATAAACATTGGTATTTTAATTACAAAAGCTTAATTTTCCATTTTGTAAATCATTCAACTTGATTAGATTACGAGGGGTAAAGTACCTTGGATTTCCACTCCTCACGCAATGAACAGCCCCTTTATGATAATAACACTTAGGATTTGCATCTTTGTCGCAATCAAAGTCGGGCAAAAATCTACCCTTATCGAGGAGTGCATGTTTCAGGGTGCAGGGACAAATGGGAAGATCAGCAGCAAAGTTCTTATAGTAGCGATCACTCGTCAGCCAGTTGTTGCACATCTTTTCCGGCCATTTGCTTCCGTAAGAACGCTCCCATTGTGGGCCGAAATACCATCCCAATGGTATCGGTTTACTCCACAAAACTCTGAAAAATAGGGATATAGGTATTTATTGCATGATTTATTTGTAAATCTGAGAAACAATCGCATCGAGATGGAATTTTTTGTATCTTACCACAACCTGTATGCATCAATCCTCGCGGCTTGGTTTTGTGTAATCTTTTTATCGTATTTATTTTTATTTTTTAGTAAAATAATGTATATTTCTAACCAATGGGTAATAACAATAATGAAGCGAAGGCATCTTATTTAAAGGATCACAAAACATTACGCGCATAATATTACTAAACAAATCGAATTCTTATTTTTAATTTAACTTCTTTAACATTCTTTAATAAGGTGTGTGATTTTTTTTACGTTTATAGTATATACCTAAAATATATAATATTTCTAACAGGGGCGAATTAGCGACCAAAGACAGGAAAATCTTTGAGGAACCAGTCCAATCACAATTTTTAGAATCGTTTACAATAATATTTTATTAATTGGTATTTTTTTCAACACAATTGAAAAATAACACACGAAAAATCCTATTCTCTATAAAGTGGATAAATTAAGCTAAAATGAAGCGACAATGTTCTCAAAGAAATATTTACCTCAAAGATCCAAAACAGGAGAGAAACGGTGCAAAATAATGGCCAATGCAAGAAAACTCTCGAAGAGGCCATAACTCACCAATAGTAATGATGGTATTATCATAAATTTTAAAATATATTTATCTATTCAATTAATCACCAGTGTCAAAAAAATATTATTGCAGTTAGGTCGATAATGACGTCATTATTAATCTCATTCAATGTGTCTCTTTCTGTTGACATTAACATAAAAGCCTTTAGTGTGCTACTAAAAAGAGTTCACAATTTATTTTGTACCTGTCCTTACATAGCCAATATTCAAATTCTCTGAACGTACAATATTTTTGTGAAAGGGAATGATACAATAAAAGTTATTGCTTATTCGTAAACCTTTTTTAATTGCTAACTAGTTCAGGCTGAATCTTAAAATTATATTATTACATAAAAACAAATAATCATTGGTCGACCGAGATTTCTCTTTGCTTTCCGCCGGTACAATCCACCCCTGATTCCTAGCATTTGCGGGATGAGAAAAAACAGTAATTATTAAGTATATAGTACATACAAGACGTCTGACAGAACTACATTACTATCTACGTGTGTCGGACATCTTGAGCACCACGCATTAGTAAAGAATTCCATAAAATAATTTATACAATTTGTTTTTGGAAATAATATTAGACTTACGGAGAAATGGGATAACCCGTATTATCTTGAGGATTAGTCAAATTAATTTGTATAAATCCAAATTGCATATCATTTGTCATAATGTTATCCCTCAGTCGATAGTTTCCAGGAGCAATGGTGTATTCTCCTTTATTTTGAACTCCTTCTTCTAGAATATCGATAAATTGCAATTGTGGCTTGATTCCAGTCTCCTTGTATCCCCAGACAGATATTCGAACTCCGGCATTCAAATTGGTGGTTAAATTGTATGCATTCCATGAAATTTTGATTTGGGCGGGATTCTTTTCGTGGACATCATTGGTCTCGAAGAAAATGCGCTCTGTAGCTGTGGCAGGAGTTTCTACAAATAAAATAAAAACAATTTATTTTTTATTGAATTTAATATATCTAGCAATGAAAAGAAATTACAATATTCAAAATAGTTTTACGACTCTGCAAAATGCAAATTGGACACTCCTTCGAATTGATGCATACAGCACCAATATTTTATGTACGTCAATATATTCCCTGCAATTTATTGTTCCTGACAGGAATATTAATTACGAAACATGCAACACTAAAAAATATTGCATAAATGTGGCGCAATAACTTTGACGTTTTCAAACATTTAAGTACTACTACAAATTTGTGTAATTCCGCTGTTGATTTTTATGTGTTTAATGTAATATAATAAATAACAGTGAATGAATAAATCAAAAATTAATCGTAATATGTTATATTACTACGATTAATTATTTATACACATATGTACCTACTTAACAGTGCACGCGGCTAGTGTGTTTTTAATACGTTTGTGTAATGTAATTAGGTATTCCTTTAACGGTTCATAATAAATATAGTTATTATTCAATTTGAAAAAGCCTGAATGATTCAAGGCAATTATTTTATTGACTCATAATTAATATCGTTAAACCCAAAAGATTTGTGATATCTGAACTGCTGTAGATTGTTACATACCAACGAAGAATTTCCCCTTCCATTTGTAATTTTCCGTGTTGATGGCGACTTCGAACCTCACATATCCTTCGGCCATGAGCGGTGGCTGTACGCAAATGGCGCGGTTGGTGTCCACAACGAAACCGACCACGTCTTCGGTATCGAACCGACAGTTGACGCGGTCAGTCATCTTGAAGAAGCAAGGGCCGGTGATGTTGACGATGGTGCCACCCAGCATGTTACCACTCTCGGGAGCAAAGACCAGGGGCAGATTTGCGGCATCTATGAATTATAGCGAGTAAGTATCGGTTTGATCAATTATATTTTAAAATTGGGGATTATGAGGAAATTTTATTCATTTTTACAAAGTTCCTGATTAAAGTCATTATATATCGTAGCACCCGTGTCATTTTTCTCTCCTACATTTAAAACAAGAATTATGCGGGTTCAACTCATATGGGAAAACCTATTTCATTTCTACACGTCTTTCAAATCTGGTCTAGTTAAGAATGCGGCAGGTATTCATCACCCACCCTGTGTTATAGGAAAGCTATTACCGAGTATTAGAAGAAAAAATTTGCGCAGTGGCGTAACTACAAAAATTGGGTCCCACTGCAGAATGGAAAAAAGGCCCTCCCATTGTATATAAAATATACGAATTACTATGTTGCGTGGTTTAATAATAGTAACAGCCAATAAATAGTAAGAATAAAATTAGTCTCTTGTCTCATATAACATTCACACTTTCATGGGAAAAATATACGCGTTCAAAATTACATTAAATTAATTGCGTAAATATACATTTATAAACGCTTACAATTTTAAAACTATTTTACAGCGATGGTCTGGTCCCCAACTCGACATAGTAGCGAGGTACCGCTACAGAATACGTCGATAATATTTTAACCCTTTTTCATAATGCAAGTGAGAAATTATTTTATAATTCCATTTCCCACTGTGGATTACTATTATAGCTAAGAAAGGTATCGATAATCGCAAAAATATCAGTGCAGATGCTTTTTGGGCCCCAATGCACTACATTGGCATAGTTACGCCACTGAATTTGCCTGTTAGAAAGCATTTACGCAACATCCTTTCCCATAATATCGACAGCGCCATCATTTTATCGCACTTTTCTGCAGCTATTTTCAAAATAATTGTTAATGCCTACAGAGCTTCCATAACAAATGTTTTCATGTTTTTCACGGGCGTTCAGAATCTTCTTTTACAGGGTTAATCATTAGCGATATCACCCTGATGATGAATGGACCCCGCACTGGGATCCGTAACGACGCCAGAGAGGTCGGATGCCCACGGCAGGTCTTTATTAATTCTAGTATCCTAATTTTGAATTTTGTCGAGAGGCGACGTATTTTTTATTTAACATTTTTTCTTCATCACATCCTTACCTATATCCTTGTTGCACGTTCCCAACATAATCTTCTCGTCTATTCGGAAAATATGTCTCCCAGGCAATTGATTAGCGTAACCTCTTTCTGTCAAATCTCTTAACACTGATGATTGTGAATAGGGCACGTACTCAAAGCTCTGAGTTCCGTTTCCAGCATTGAAACCAATCTGAAAAAAAACTCACAAATAATAACCAAAGCATAATCATAAATAATAGATAGTTACACAGTACATGACGACAAATTTTCGAACCTATATGTTACACTTTTCAAATTGATACATCTATCATTCCATTATTTGAAAGCCATCTACTTTATTTTTACGGAATCTCAAATACCTTTTAGTAATCCGATAGGAGACGCCAAAATTAATCGGTCAATGCACGTTCCCCGGATTGAAAGATATCCAGGTTCGAATCCCGGTAGCAACAACAATATTTTTCGATAAAATTGATTTTATATGTATATCTTTCTAATTAATATATTTAATTTGTATTTAAAATATCACAGACCTATGTTCTTAATAATTACAACTTCACAATGAGAATGTGTTCTCCTTAATAATATTATTTTTTATTTTTGATACTTACAAAAGCCGGCACCCCCCCTTCTCCTCCAGTTGTATCACCACCAGCTTCGGTGTGACTGCTCCATTGAAGTTCAGCATAGTTAAAGATAGCGTACGTGTACACTTCGTCTGTGGCTAGGACCAGTTGGAAAGTGTTGGTCTGAAATCATGAACAAAAATGGGACTTCACGTCGAAAAACATTAATTTTCACAGACTTCGTGAACAACTCATAACCACAAGACATTTATCGACCGCCATGACGTCCTGTGTGATGATCTCTTAAAGAAACTCTTGAAGTCTACAGAATGGTCTTTAAAGTGCTTGATGGTCCTGTGGTTAAAGCGCTTGCCTAGTAATCCAGCGGTCGGGGGTTCAAGCCTTATTCCAGGAGACCAGCAAGTTAGTATATTTTCATAGCACAAGCGTTTACTCAAAACAAGCATATCATGAATTATAATAGACTGTAGACGATAAAAATATTTAATCATAAAATGTAGAAGATTTTCAAAAAAGTGCACGCTTATCGTTGATATGACATGACAATATAGTGATAAGCGATTCATTTTTTATTTTATTTATATTTGGTTGTATACCATGATTCGGCGTATGCGTATTTGAAACGAAAATATTCATGAAGGAATGACGTTATAATTCGTGATCAGCGCCATCTAGTAAATTCTGCCAAAACGTTTTACGGATTTAACCCGAAACGCTGAGAATTTGACCCGAAAAATAAACTCAAATTTTTTAAGCATTTTCAATCTCTTTGTGATGATATTAAATTAGATATATATGAATTATTTACGCTAGAATATGTTTTTTACGCAAATGAAGTTTTAATAATATAAATAAATATGCTCAAAAATATGTTTATTTATTTATATCATGTATTGTGATATCGTGCAGCGCGTGCGCATTGGTAATGAAACTGTGATTGCAGTCACAGTTTACAATTACTGATATTATCGAATACCAATCACAATCACACCAGTGAGTACCATTTTTTCTCATCACTACGGTGAATTACAAAAGCCGAGAGTTGTCTCCAAAGAATCTCATGGAAGTATAATCTGGATCTCAGAGATTGTCTTGAGTCGAAAGTCTCATTCGTGTAGGTAGATACTTACTAATTAATGTATCGTTATAGATTACTAATTACTCCGTTTGTGGTTCAAATACTGATTCAACTGAATAAAAACAAACATCTTTATGTATGCAATATTGAGAAATAAAATTTACCTTAAAGAGCGCATTATCGATTCCACCCGCAAACGACATGTTCTTCCAAGTGACAATAGCAGAGTGCTTCGGCCTGAAGTCTGACGCTCCGACAACTCCGGTTCTTATATCCCACGTCAGCCGTTCCCTCATCTCTATTCCCGCCTGGTCTGTCCTTCCTTGGAGGTCTCTCTCCATCCTGAAGTAAACTCCTGGCTTTCTCTGGTCGATGTCTTCGGTTCTCACGGAACCTATGCGACACTTGCTGTAGAAGATCCCGATGAACGAGGGATCGCTCTTGGCGGGCCAGTCCTTGACCGGGAACGTCAGAGGGTACGTGTAATGTGATGGAGGATCACTGAACTCTAAATAACCGTGCATGGATACCTGATGAAGAAAAAATCGTATATTGCCTTTATGTTTCTCTGTTCATTGGCACCATCCAAGTATGTTGTATGGACTATTTCACATTTTGCCCCACCTGCCTCTACTCCAATACATACAGAGTGTAATAGACCTAGTCCACAATACTTTATGGGCGGATACCTAACTAAATTACGAGTCGAAAATGTTCAAGTGATATATATGTGCCTAATCCCATGTCAGAGATATTAGCATTTCAAAAAATACGTAATTATGCGATTATTTCGATTAATTAATACAATATTTTGTTGATTTCAAATTATATATTGAATACAAAAAAATAAAGGTCACCGACATTCGAGAGGCTAGACTATTTTTTGTTACACGATTTACTGAAGCAAAGATATAGATTAACAATGGATAAATTTCGTGAACAATGAATAAGAACTGCAGAGTCTAGTAAGTAGAATGTACGATATATGTAAGGAAAGCGACCTCATGATGAATGTTAACAAGTCGAAAGTGATGATATTCCAGGAGGAAAGCAAGACACCGTGCTCAATACTTGCAGGTAATGAATGTTTGGAACAAGTAGATAAGTTTGTGTGTATTTGGGAAGTATGTTCGATAGGAATGGAAAGGCTGAGAATGATATCGAAAGGAGGGTGAGCGCAGAGAATAGAGTGAACGGCACTTTGAATGGAATTATATCTAACGGGAATTTGTCAACCGAGGCAAGACTAGCAGTGAACAATGGAGTCCTGGTACCAACACTTATGTATGGAAGTGAGGCCTGGAGCTGGCAGAAGAGGAACGAAAGTAGACTGATTGCAGTGGAAATGAGATCACTTAGGCGTATATGTGGCTAATCTATTTAAGACAGAGTAAATAATAAAGAAATAAGGAAAGAATGTAAAGTTAATGTTAGTTTAGTGAGTAAGATTAAGAAAGAATCACTTAGATGGTTTGGTCATACGGAACGGATGAATGATGAGAGATTGGTAAAAAAGATATATGACGCAAGTGTTGATGACACCAGAAATAGAGGACGTCCGCGGAAGACTTGGCACGACCAGGTAAACCAGATAATGGAGGACGGTTCTGTTAGAAGCCTCAACAATCGGCGAGCTTGTATGAGAAGATGTATGAATGTGGATGAGGCGAGAAATACTCTCTGCCTACGGCCTCTGAAACGGCGTGAAGTAAATTTCGCAAATATTTATTTCGAAGTGTTCTTTAAAATCTTCAAAATTCTATGTATGTAACTAAAAAATTGCACCCCAACGTAGAATGGAAAAAAAGTTATTGTGCCCCAATTCAAAAATATTGTGTGTATAAGATGTAGGAATATTATTACTATGTGGTACTCGTATAGCTGGTCTCTTGTCTCATTTAATAATATTGATACTATCATGAAAAAATGTTCCTGCTTTGCTTTACTACAACGATTATAATCGGTTTTTTTTAATTTTTTAATTGTATTTATTACGTATTGTATCGATACTTGTAAAAACTACATATCGATGACAAATGCTTGCACACATGTTCAACGTGTTTCCATTTAGGTATTCATTTATTTATACTTTCCTCGGAGAATTGTTGAGGTTTTGATGAGAAAAAAGTATAAACAAAATTATGCGAACCTCTTCATCATTTTGGAAAGTTTTTCTATTCATAGTAGAATGACCTGAAAATATAGAAATCTGTCGAGGTCTGAAGAGGAAAGAGGGCGCACTGTGATAAAACAGCCCATAAAAATCTCAAAAAAACTACTCACTCTCGTATAGTTGAATCTGAACCCATAGAAAGGCAACTGGAAATTGAAGTTCTTGTGAATCTGTGGAGTGGATGAGTGAATATCCCTCTGGTAGTCCCCGAGGTTCTCATCTCCGCCTTGGTCGTAGAAGGGGTACAGGAACCTGGACCTGATGGTCTTCAGTCTTGTCTCCGTGATGACGTAGGGCAGACCGTTTACGCTGTGACTGGTGGACGGGGCCACTCTGCCATCAATGTGGGCTGTAATGGAAATATTCATCAATGTAAAAAATAACTATTTTAAGAGTGAAATCATTTTATGATTAATATTAAAATATTTCACCATGTGACCCCTTTTTTACTACTCATTCTCTCTACATCCATTCGCTCCAGAAAATCAAAACCACATAATGGTCCCTTTCTTATTCCTGTTTTGTCATAATTTGTTAAGTCTTTATGCCGCTATAACCACGTCTTCATTGCCTTCAGTCTACTTTATTTGCTCTTTTCCAGCTCCAGTATTAAATTATATATATCAAGACGCCTTTACATACCTGACGCAATAAAAACTTATTTAAATAAATAAAATACAATCACTTTGTATGAAACCACGAAGTTTATTATACATCAACCGGTTTCGCTTAGCTCAAGATTCGTCAGGACGTATTTAAAACTAACCATAAATACAAAAAAGTCCACTTATATATACGTAAAGAGGGAGATATAATATAAAATTACATGTGAAAGTATATGCCAAACCACAAAGTGAATGCTTTCTACGAAAACATAATAATTTATATTATTACTAATTAATATGACATTAAAATATCATTAGTGTTGAAACTGAATGGTTACTTTAATTAGAATAATTAGAAGCATTTAAAGTGTATGGAAATCCTCTGAATTACAATGAATAGTGTTGTTCCTTTTCATCTCATGTAAATAAATAGTATAGCTGTCCCCCATAATAGTTATAAATACAAATTGTTGAGTTAAAATTGTTAGATTGATAATGCCCTTGCAAGGCGAAACGTGTCTTAGATAAATTAAACGAGTATAATAACTATCTAATTTAATATAAATTTAAACTAATTTAGTACGAAAAAACTTTTCATTCAGTAGAACACTGCGCGATCGAAAAAGGGTGAAAAATAAAAAACAGATTTGTTAAAAAAAAAATCGAAAAAGTGTCTGTTGTTAAACTAAACGATAAATATAGGAAACAGATAAGGACGTAATCTCGGAAGCTTTTCGATCTGCCCTTAGAAGATGTTCTCAAAAATCTGAACTTGAATCGGGAAAGGTAAAATAAATTATTCTGATAATTTTCGGCGTTCATTTAATACTTGTAATCACTTGTAACATTTTTATTTTTGTATTTCTTATCTTCGTCGCGTACCTACCTATACCTCTTAATCAAACTTATCAAACAAACAAAATGATTCACCGTTTATTCTTGATACGCGAACTCATCTTATTCAATCTGCATCGTTCTAAGGGTGCGTATACAAGAACGGGACTTGATCTCATGTAGTGGAGATTTGACGATTGACAAAATGGCGCGTGTACGTGGATAAGAGTTGTCTCAGAGACTCGTCGTCGGTTGTCTGTCGTATTTTTAGACCTTTACCTACCGACAAATGTATTTATATATTTTTAATATTCAAAAATTATCAACAGGTCGATAATAACCCTTAATAAGGACACTCTTTCCCGGGACCGGTTTAGAAGCTAGGGCTTCCTTGTTAATAAATAGTTAATAAAAATACGTGACTTTAATTCAATTACATATTTAAGTATACGCAAAACGAAAAAGGAGAAGAAATTCAATGTGGTTATTAGCAATTAAGATTTAAAATGTAGTCCCTCCAGCGTCCCTTTAGTTCTGTCTTTATTCATAAAAAATCATATAACAACAATCCATAGAACATAGTTTTAGATGGAAAATTAATATAATAATCCTAGGATGACATTAAGGTACAATGCAAAAATATTTTAAGACAATTAGGTACTGAAAAAACACCTTACAGAATACTGTTTCATGGTTGAGAAATTAAAACACTGAAAAAATAAAATGTTGCATTTTAACAATTAAGAAAAGTAAACAAGATATTAAAAACTACCGCATAGGTACAGAAATGCGTGGGTTCCGAAGTCAACTAAGTCTAATTGCGGCAAGCGTGTAATGTACGCTCGAATTACTATTAACCATGTGTATGTACTCATATAATACAATTTCGTTTTTATACTGAGCCTGTGTCATAAATAATATGTCAAGTCTAACGTTAATGTATGAGGTCTCGTTATAATAATAAAGCTTTAATCTCTCTGAGACTACAGATCAAAGTCTCATTCGTGTACACGCATCAAAATGCTCACCAGCGCGGAACTCAGAATAAGACAGCAGAGGTGATTGAACAGTCTACCTACTATTAAATTTTTGTAACGTTCGTATTATTCGATTAGTTCTAGCTTCCTGGACAATGATACCCTGATAGGAGTTACGTAGATATGTAGGATTGCACAAGTCGACATCGCTTCGTCCAAGATAAGATTGGGTGGCAGCAAATATCCATTAGAAGAGAACGACCACTATTGGCTGCAGAGCCGAATTTTTAAATTTAATGATCTGTAGAAAAATGATTGAACTCTCACAAATCAAATCTACGCTAAAATATTCGGACGTATTATTTACAATATAATAATAAAATTGTTTCACATTCAAATTGTTGCATTATTATTTTTTAAATAAATATCAGATATCTCATAGAGACGAACCTATTTTTATTATATTTAATGGATAATATATAGAGTATGCGGTAATTACAGGGCTTACGACCTGTCTTCGGCTGGCTTAAGTGATCATTTTATATAAATATAACGTTCACCATTGTCACCTCATCAATTTCCACATCTATCAAATATTTGAAAGTTGTATATGTGTTAATATGTGGACTCGCTTCGAGTACCACTGCACCATCGCCATCTATAGACCAAATTTGATAATTCATTTTTCCCTGATGCGCCTGAAAAATCTATATTTTTCAATTTTATATATTTTCTTATTTTGACAAGTATATTATTTTACCAAAATTTGAATATGTCCAAGAAACTTACATAAATATATTACATAAATTGCATATGTCCTTTTTAGCTGTCTTTATAAATGTAATATAGCAGAGTAGCTTGTCGATCTAATGAAGACGATGGCCTAATGATCTAGTGGTCGGGAGTTCGCGCCTCGTTCCAGGAGAGCAGCAAGTTAGTTATATTTTCATAGCACAAGCGTTTAGCTGAGTTTGTAAATACTAAGAATATTGATGTGACGTGTATTCCGTGTACGCATCTCTATTTAAAAGAATATATATTAATCAGTAAATCAACATTTTTTAATCTCGGGATTGCAATTTTGAATTGTTGGATTCAACAAATGCTAAACCTATACATAAGTACGTTTTTACATTTCGGAAAATAAAATTGCAATGTCAATTTAATAAATAATTTAATTAAAACACATTCTGTTGTGAAATTGCAATTTCAGAATATAATTCTACGATATTTAAAACAAATTAGACTAATCAATTACTCGAAATATTACTATAAGGTTTTTGGGTAATTGTGTGTAAAGTTGATGGCTCTTTGAAAATAAAATAGCAGATATATCATTTACATAATTTGCATTTATAAGTCGCACATTTTACGGTTTCTTATGTGCTTAACGTAGCGAAATTGGTATCTCAGTTTCCCGGGTTTTGTATCCCGGTGGTAACTAATTATGATTTCGATAGATAATTTTTTTTTTATATCTGTCTAATTGATTAATTTAATTTGTTTTTAATAAATAATGATATTTAGGGTTGATGAAACCGATACATAGTGGCATTTTATTCAATTCTTCATTAAGGAAGAGAAATTCTATGAAATAATCAATAGTCGTGCTTAAATATGCAAAAATGCAAATAATCAAATGATTAGTGACTAATTTTCTAATTATTTAACTGTAACAAATAAGCTGTCAATCGTTTATGACTCAAGATCCGTGTATTGGCGACCACTGTCGCTGATAAAATTAAACTTTTTACGACTTTTTTGTTTGTACAGTGTCCTAGAATTCGGTCATGCGTACAAAATGTAAAGAATTCGTTTCTAAACAGGCAGTAAATATACCTATATGTGTACACAGTGGCGTAACTAAGGCCCGATTGTGTGATCAGTAGTAACTTTTTACTTTCATAAAAAAAGTTACTAAAGTAAAATTTTATGCGAAAACGGGTTGTTCGATCGTTGGTAAAAACATATTTACTCCTCGAATGTACATCCCGTAGTATTCTACGATATCTAATAGTAATAATGAGATATATCGATAGAGGGGAGTTAAATATGACGAACTCTTCACAGCTGTTTCAAAAGTCATCTGACACATTGATACTTTGAATTTTTCTAGTATAGGACAATTAATCATTCAATATCCCGTTATTTTTTAGTTATGAGAGTTCGTCTGATGATGATCTCGTTGTTTAATATACATTAGCACATAATACGAAACTCTTAACGTTCTACGATAAATACTAGACATCATACTTTAAAAAAAAAAATATGTGATGGTTTCTGCGTTTATTTGTTTACAAGTATTCAAAAATCGAACTTCGATTAAAATAACGTCATAAATGTCATGTTTTCTAATCCCGGGACGAGTACCGTGTACCACGTACACGGCGGACGATTTGACAGCGAGAGTCGACATCTGCGCACAAACGTCACCTAGAACTATAGATACCTACGACTAATTATTCTTAAAAGTTGAACAAAGAAACAAGAGGCATTAAATTACAAACATTCAATTATAACCGCTGCTGGGGAAATTCAAATTTACCCATCTGACGAACGGAACATCAATGGTTAATGAACTAAAGTTTGACGTACAACATACATAAAGTGAGACGCGAGACGGCGAATCTCCAATACTTGGTATGTACTCGGTAGATTACGAATGACTAGAGATATCTCAAAAGAATCTTATGGATGCATAAACCGGTCTCAATTGAAGTCTGATTGACTCGAGTCGAATATCACATAAAAACATTGCCATGATATTTTAATTCTCCAAAATTATGAAGTATAACAAAAGCGGTCCACGCGGTTCTGACAAAAAAGTGAGTGGGGTGGGGAAAGGCCGCCAACACGCAACCCCATCATGCGTCCTATCACCCTTTTCCAGCATAATCATGTTATCTACCCTTGTTCAGAGATATTTTTAAATACATCGACTCTGAAATAATTAAGAATTGGTATCATGTTTACTAGTGGTGGTACACTGTTACGTGACTGTGATTGGTAACTGAGATTTAACAATGATTGGTAACTGAGATTTAACGATTATTGGTAACTGAGATTTAACGAGGATTGGTAACTAAGATTAAACTTTTACAGGTTTACTATCTAGTGTACCAGTCGTTGCTTGAAGAATCACGTTACACAGTCACAATAACGGTTTAAATAACGATTTTACCATCACTAATGTTTACATAAACTATTTTTACACATATGTATCCCTTTTTTCAATACATATTTCATATTAAGTACAAGTCGCATGTATATAATAGCTCTTCGAGTCTGCCCACACCTTAATATCGATATCACTTATCAGTTATTTCAGTTGATAAAATGTACCATCTCTAGAGCACTGTGAATATTATTAATTACTCACGGGTAATATAAATCACATATAAATATCATCATTTTTTGGGCCCTCGCTGCCATCTTCTCATGTTTTGAACCGCTTCGATACTTGTTGACCAATTAAGACCACTAACCTGTCTTCATATAGTTTTTTTTCTTCTCGTGATGTTGGCTATCATCGCATTGTTTACTGCGGCCCGGAAAAGCTCTACACTAGACAAGCCAGACCATTGCCATTTATCCCAGTTTAGTCTGAGGCGACGTTCCTCAGAAGTCGACGAAACGATATATCTTGGTAGTCTTTCCTCTGGTATTCTCAGAACATGTCCAAGCTACCTTAATTGAGATTTTTCTGAATATAGAACTAGGGGAATTATAATTCACCCCAAGACAAAAAAAAAAAAAAAATGTGTAGATTTGGGCGGTCATTAAAGATTATTTTTATTCAATGTTGATTATTTAATATTTTTTGTATTATTAAGGCGTTAGGAACTGCGGCCTATTAAATCAAGATAGGAACTTGAATCTTTCTGGGTATTCATTAGGGTGTGGGTGTCCAGGTGGGAAATCCTTAGTTGTTTTCCAGTCAGACTCCCTGGTAGGGTGGTACCTGGATGATGTCTGCCGACAGTAGTGTTCGAGCTGCGAATCGACCTCTTATGTTTAATGTTTTTTTTTAGTCTTGTCCCCCTAGAGAGAGTGCTCTCAGCTCCCCGGCGCTCTTGGATTGTATCCGCCTCGGTGCCATCGCGTGATACCAGAAACAGCGTTTTTATTAGTTCAGTGATCTGTGTAAATTATTGTTGTTTTGTGTACACTTTAATGTTGCCCATGTACCATAGCGGTGGGGAACGGTTGCCTTTTAGCGTTAAAAAAACGCCAACCTAGTGACGAATGAGAAGGACCGATACGGGGGCCATCGCTCGTAATTCGGTCCTGGATAAGTTGTGGGTCACCTCTCGATATTAATCCACGATTGTCTCTCAAAGAGACTTTGATCTATGAGTCACTAAATGTACGTGTGTACTAGATGCCTCATTTTAATCCGCGACCAAAACAGCGATTTATTAATGTTTTGCGACCATCGTGGACATAAACAATTTAACATCTATATTTGCTAGCAAGATTTGAGTGAATTATTTATTGTGATGTCCTTGGAATTGTACAGTTGTGTGTGTGTATGAATGCGTATCTGTGAGCGTGTGTGTGGGGGTATAAAGGGCGGCGTGCGCCAGGTGCGCGCTCTCTCTCTCTGCGAGTCCGTCGGCTTTATCGTTTTCCTATACTAGTGATATACCTTGTATGTAAATTGTATCGTACTGTAATAAACGTGTAATTGTCACAAGGAGTTTATCTTGGACCCCCTACATTTACGAGGGGTACACTAAAAACGAACTTAGAAAATAAGTACGTAACATTTAGGAAGTGGAATGGTAGCCCATTATCCCGTCAATAATGACAAATTAAAATTATATTTTCAAATTCACTCAGAATAGTTCTTCTACTGGGTGAATATTATGTTCCAGGTCGATTTTGTTTGACCTCGATTTTGGTTTGGCATATATTTATCAGTTCGCATTTGGTAGTCGTAGAGAATAGTTGATTACAATTTATCATGGATGGCCTAAGTGTAATAAATAATAATAAATTGTAATCAACTTATTTATTATGGGTGCTCCATAATAATTGTTATCTAGACGTTAGCGCCTCAACAACGTGTTGAAATCATTAAAACATTTTATCTAAATGATCGTCGACTTTTGAAAAAAAATTCATGAGCGACGTAGCTTATTTAGACTTGGCGATTTTTTGTTAATAAACAAAACAACTGTTTATTAATTGATACATCAACGACCTTTACACCCACGCAGAGTTACTGTATGGCGCACCGTGTTGGCCAGCGGAATCATTGGGCCCTATTTTTTTCAGGATGCAAGAGACAATGCTGTAACCATTAATGGTGATCGCTATCGTCACATGTTGGTAAACTTCTAGGTGGTCGAATTGGGTTGATTGGGCTTGCATGTGGTTTCAACAGGACGGTGCCCGAGCTACGGTTGAAATTTTCTGAGAAATCGAGACATCGGCTTGAAACATACTGTTCACCCTATACTATCGAATTAATTTATTATTGAAGGCATAGAAAATAGGTACCTACCTATAAACACTCAAAGCTCAGTTGCATCGTTTGGAAAAATGATTCAGAGACCAATATTTTTTTCATATTTATAATTATTAAATTTGCATTGAGAACATTAGAATTTGTTGTTCCCTATACTGACAAATAAAAAACCCGAGTCTTTACAAAATAGTATGCTTTCTCCCAATTTGAAAGAAGTGATAAAAAAAGTGGCTTATCAATAATGATTTATCTTACTTGTAAGCATGAAATGATTGTTGAACTGGGACACTGATTAGTTTGTATGTTTGATTATATTAAATGTATTAATTGATATAAATATAACTGCTTATTAAAGTCCAGCAAAAAATGTCTTGTGGGTCTAGTCTAATTACAATTAATTATTTTTTTAATAAACCACGGCATCATTTAATGAATGCAGGTGAGTGGGGGGTATTTTGGCAGACTGGTTGATAATATTTTAGAGGACATCACTGCATTTAGAGGGCAGATCGGATCGGAGCAAATAAATGGTAATCCAACGTATCAATGATTCCGAATAACGATTCATTTTCAAGTGACTGAAGTCAGCTCCTGGTGTTTTATATTCATACCCTTATCTTAGGAGGATCCGGGGTCTACAGCCTCGAGAAAACGCTTCCATCTTTCCCTGTCTTGTGCTCTTTCAATACTTGATTACTAATCAATGTCCAATATAGTTGTTGCTGTTGCGGGCCGACTCACCGGCCGTCTTGTAAAAGTAGACTCCATATCTTGGTTCACTCTTAATTGGCCCATTAATCTTACTCCAGCTAATCCTCTTAAATGTTTTATTTAGATCTATATTTGGTGACCATATTTTAAGATAGACACAACTTAAACAGTCAGTTTGAGGTTACACTCAGATTTCTAAATTAATCAGTATCTAAATGACAAAAACGAGAACTGTAATGAATTTTTTAGCACATAAAAATGTGACTCAGTATTGTTGAATGAATCAACGTTTATTATGTTTATTAACAGTTTTCAGGTAGTTAGTACCTTAATTAGAAGTTTCTAGGCTCTACTTCTGTTCTACAATGACAATGAAGGTAGATGTTGACGTCATTTCCTGATTAACCCCCAATTTCTCTTTTTATCTCAAGCGTCATAGAAGATCCTTGAGGCGGGCTGCGTGAGTCATAGTGGACGTGCAATTTTCGTTATAAAAATATGTACTAGGACGTGCGCGAAAAACGTAGAGAAGCATAACAGATTTTCAATTAAAAAATTTCTGACAATAGAGATGGGCTCGTTTGTTTTCTATTCGAAAAATATCTCACGTAATTGACTGGAATTACGTGAGCACGTTCAAGTTCTGTCCAATGTAATGTGTCAATTTTATTTTAAATATACCTACGTAAGGAAATTTCTGGAATATTACATATGTGAATTTTCGAGACCACGTATTAATATCTTGCGTTCCATGGACTTCGGCCTAATCAGACTGTCAACTCTCAACGAACACCAATATCGATAAAAAAAATAATTGATAAGCCAAAACCTAAAAATGTCTCTTGTATTGTACACGATAATCGTTAACCTGTTAGTATAATGGTTTTCGTCAAATTCATTTGTGTTTTGTACCGATTTAGAATAACTATATATATAACTAATATTCTGAAAATGCTAATTCGTATAAACATTATTTTTTACTTTTTATCAAGATCTGAACCGACAGCTAATGAGATACCCTAGAGATAAGTCTCGTCTCGTGTACTACCTTCGCGGAGTCCCTAAAACTCAAAACTGCCTTTCCTCTTTCTTTTATATACAAATGATCATTTCAAAATGGTGATAACGAACTAATAATAACCATAAAAATATGAAATAATATAACACATGTAATATACTTACCATACTCTTCTTCAATATTCGAACGTGATTCTGGTGCCGGAAAATCGGTGTCAGACGACATCGAATAGGCTCCCGTTCGAACTAAAACCTTCGGTTGTGCAACCTCGACATGATCCACTGCAACTTCGGAATCTGTGTCTTCTCCAACCTCTTCTGGGATCTCTTGAATCTCCGCACCTTCAGAGTCCAGGTTTTCCGTATTGTTCTTTACATTTTTTGCTACGTCACTCTCATCGTTAATGTCTCCCGAAACTTCCAACTTGGGCGCGAGCTCGATCTCAGTCGGTGGTAAACCACTCAGGACCGTATCTGTGGAGTCTTCGGCACCACACCCTAAACTAAGCAAGAAAACTAAAGCTAAAGCAGCTACTCCTCGACGCACTGGACTAGAATTGCGCCCCATCGTGTATAGAGAGATCTGATCCAACTTCCACCATACACTTATTGTTAGAAATCACTTTGCACGCGCAACAGGGCCGAACATCGCCAACAATGGTCTTCCAAACTGGTCTATTGATGAAAATCGTCGTTACACAGTCCTACGCAGCTATCTCTCGCGACAGGTATTTGAGATATGATAAGGACAGCTAGGTGTGTTCGGCAGATTACAACACCTCTACTTCTGGGTGATTCACGTACGCTTTTGTGAAATTTGTTATCTCGTGGAGAGCGAAGATACGCGCGCTGGCTCTGATAAAAACCTGGTGATTAATCCGAATAGAAGGGCCAAATGGTGTGATAGCGAAGGGTCCTATATAATTACTTCATGCTGTTCAATTCAGTATTTAAATATTTGACTACTCATCTGATATTTTGGTCTTATGTTTAACTTTCGTTCCGAGGATGAGATTTTTACGAGATTTTCAACTGGAGACAGTGTCTGAAACAGGGATTATGCTTCCCTGAGATTCTTTGGAGACGACTCTCGGCTTTTCACTTTACGATTGTTGTGCATCAAACGTCAGTCCGTTCGTTCGTCAGTTTAGTGAATTTGAATCTCCCCAGTAGCAGTTAAAACTAAATAAATGTTAAATACTAATTAAAATGTATTGATTCGAACCTGGATCTCTTTTCCAAACCGGGAAAAGTGCATTATACAACTATGGTACAGCGACAGTACTTTTGACGACAAATTTTCGTAGCATAATTGGATAATGCACCTTCCACGGTTTAGAAAAAGATCCAGGTTCGAATCCCGGTAGCGCAACAACAATATTTTTCGAAAAAATTGATTTTACATGTATCTCTTTCTAATTAATACATTTAATTAGTATTAAAAATATCCCAGACCTATTCTTTTATCTGTCTTATCAATCTCAAGCTGGTTTCCAGATCAGAATCTTAACACGTATAGGTATATTGTAATTAAATTTACCTCATCGTGTCTCATTCCGTGGACATGGACCATAACTGATCATCACTGATGGTCCTCGGCCCCTTGGCAGTTTTTCCCTAGAGATTTCAGATAAGTCTTTGTGGACATTGCTGCTCCATCTTAACGTAGGTTCTTTCAAGCTCTGATCCGGTGTTCGGTAGTGATTTATCTTCTCTACATGGACCAACCGCTGAAGACTACCTAATTTTATAAGCATGGAGGTGCGCCTTTGCCAAAATTAATTTGAAAACCAGAACAAAGATTCATTTCAAAATTGTCCTCTCAATAACGTCCAGTAGATTGCTTTATATTTAGAGTCAAATACATATATATATATATATATTTCTATATATATTCCATTAAATATGATAAAAATAGCTTCGTCTCTATTATTTATTACTGATATTTATTTAATAACAGTGCCTTTGTAGGTAAAAATCCAGTAAGTGTGTGTTCTTTAACATATTTAAATATTGAAACAATGATATACTGGTCAAAATAAGATTAATATATCAAAATTTTAAAAATATTGATTTTTCGTGCGTATTCTAGTATAATGTGTTAAAAACATTTTACAGATAAATAATATTGCTTTAAATAATTTTCAACAAAAATCAGATTCTCATTGAGTTGACATATAATATATGCTGTTTCAAGGAAAAATGAATGATCAAAATTTGGTCCATAGATGACGATGGTGTAGTGGTACTCAAAGCGAGTCCATGTAATACCATATATACAACTTTCAAAAAATTTGATAAATATGGAGATTGATGGGTGAGAATTGGTAAACGTTATATATATATATATATATATATATAGAGTGATCACTTAAGCCAGCCGGTGACAGGTCGTAAGCCCTGTAATTACCCCCCATATTTCTATATATCCTCCATTAAATATAGTAAAAATATCTAGAGATATATGATATTTATTTAAATACATTACAGCTACCATATCAATATCCAATGTTCTGAATGTCATGCACATTAATGTGAAATTTGAATATGGAAATTTAAAAAAAAAATCATGAGTTGTATTGGAATGAAATGTCAAGTTCCTTTAAAATACACAAAATAATGTGACTTTTTCTTCTAAAGATACATTTTTTTTGTCAGAAATTTAAAGATTGAAATACTGTAATACTGAGTAGATAAAATTATATCTTATGTATGTCTTTTGTATTCATCGTAAGACGCGTTTGAAACACCAATATGTAAATAATCTTTGTAGTGTTCAAGTTGCCCGTCTTTTCAGGAACCGGTAATTTGCTCCGCCCATTTTTCAGTGTAACAAATACCTTACATCGAGAAATACCTTGCAATGAAATATTATCACATACTTTATCCTATAAAACTTGTCACGAAAGCTGCGTGTTAGAAAATTTCGTAACATTTTTATACTCAATACACAAACCAAACTTATTTTTCTATGGAAGTGTAAATATAGGGTCTTTTAATAGGGACGCTCAAAATTTGTTGGGTTATAGCAGCCATGTTGTTAAAGTGACATCTGTCAAATTTATTGTCAATTGTTAAGTAGTATACGGCAAATCACCACGGAACGTTGAACAACGTGTGCAAATCATCAAATTTTGAGGGCAATTTGACAATCGATTTGAGGGCACGGTTATCTGGCTCGACGGTGACGTGAACTGGCTACAGAGATCGTGCGATTTAACGCCTTTAGACTTCTTCCTTTGAGGCTATCTTAAATCGCAAGTCTTTACGAATAAGCCGCAAACAATTGACCCCCTCAAAGTCAACATAACAAATGCCATCCAGCAAATTTAGCCAGATTTATGCGATAAAGTCATAGAAAATTGGACCTCCCAAATATGCCACCGAGTAAAGCCGCAGCGGATATTCGAACAACGTTATATTCCACACTTAATGCCATAAAATATACTTTCAAATGAAAGAAAAATTGAATAAATATCTCACATACAACCTGTTTAACTTACATTTTAAAATTGAGCGTCCTCGTTGAAAGACCCTATATTATGAGCAATTTGCAACAGGTTGTTGCTTCAGCTATTTGAGATGATTAGATCAAAAAGTGCAAGCAAAATATTAGGATAAATGTGAATCTAAAGAACACTCAAGTCATATAAGATCTTTGCATGTCAAGGAAACATTACTGGCAGTCCCAGGTTTCATTCAGATTATAATTCGACAAACATTACGAATATGGACAAGACGATGATGATATAGAACGGCAAAGGAGACAGTTGAGCGTTCATGCAAATATGCTGTCACGTCAGTAAGGAGGTGAAGGGGATCCTGTTTAAATCGTTCTTCATCAGTACAACTCATACAGAATACTGTTCGGATTGGCGCGTTATTGCAGCGCATCTACAATGTTTGCCGATGGCCGTATACATAGATTCGTTCCGCTTCTGAGACATCGAGTTGCGGACGTAAAACTGCGGCTGGAGCTCAGCACCAACTATCTAGTGCAAGAAAAGCTCTCATGGAAAGCTGGTTCCCTGACCAGAGAATGGCAACGGCTACAGAATAGCCTCAGATATGAATATTCAGAATGGCCGTGACTGAAGTATTTATATTTTGTTTATATATTTTCCTTGGTTTTCTTTTCATAACATAAATAATATTTCGTAACTTTAATGTATTATGTAATATGTATTATCTTTATGGCGAATCGGGTCTTCATTTAAAAAAATCCAATCACGCTGGAATAAATGCTTTATTATTATTATTACTTTTTAAACAGATGGTAGCCTTCACTAAAAAATAAACGCGTCGCTGAAGTAAGATATATATTTATTGGAATTGATTGTGTATTCAAATGAAACTTGGCGTCACCACTTTAGGTGTTGCTGTGTGGTCAATATTTGATTATACTCGTTGAGATCACCAATAGGGATTAATTGTCAGAAGGATTTGTAGTTCGAGGACGTCCGCGGAAGACTTGGCACAACCGGGTAACCAGATAATGGAGGATGGTTCTGTTAGAAACCTCAACAGGATTTGTATTTGCGTGCACAGTTAGAGCGGGTGGATTATGATAATGAAACAGTACTTAGCGGTTGGGGTTTATTTAGAGATTAAATTTACACTGGTCGTTATATTACAAAGTATAAGATAGACGCGGTACACTGGTCGTTATATTACAAAGTGTAAGATAGACGCGGTACACTGGCCGTTATATTACAAAGTATAAGATAGACGCGGTACACTGGTCGTTATATTACAAAGTATAAGATAGACGCGGTACACTGGTCGTTATATTGCAAAGTATAAGATATAAGCGGTACACTGGTCACATATCACAAAGTACAAGACGGACGCGGTGCCGAGATGCGAGTTGATGTATCAGAGAAGTATGGCCAGGAAAAGAGTGGTCGGTTCTAGCTTTCCTCGGACCGGTTGCGGCGCGGAGTATTGCTGTCTGTTTTAGTGGGTACTCGTCGGATTGACGGCTATAAGGTGACTTCCTTATGCGGCCATGTCTGCGGGGTACGAGCAGTACCACCACATATATAACGAATCTGATATGATTACCAGCTCAGCTGGGAGAGCATTTTACTGAAAATAAAAAGATTCCGAATTCAAGTCTGTTGTTTATTTGTTCTTAATATTTTTAGTGAATTATACTTTGTTTCAAATTGTTATGAACATGACACGTTTTAAAGAATCGCAATCGCCGATGAAACGTGAATTTATCATTTAATCGGTTTACAGTTTAATCGTACAATTGTTATCTTCACTCGGTATTTCTACTTGTTTATACATTAGTGATCGATAATATTGCTATCGATAATATTGCTTATCAGAATTTTTTCGTACATCGGCGGCCATTTCATAAAGTGCCTACCCATGTTTGCTTGAACGCCATACTCTTTACTCATGTGCAAAATGGAGATTGTATTGCATTTTGATTTTTTTTTTTGCAATACGTCATTGGACATATCGATACGTTAATCCGCAAAGCAGCTAACACGATTTTTCCAAAATGTTCAGGAGCAACAGAAAACTGTTTAATTTTGTAATTAAACGGATTACGAAATGTCCAAAACACTCTTTGGTAGATTGTTTATGCAGAAATAGAATTTTTCTGAATTTCTTTATTAAAATTGTAAAATATTATTTGGAGTTAGGTGATTTTCCATGATAATGTGGTGATTATGATTTCCGCGGACGTTCTCTATTTCTAGTGCCATCAACACTTTTGTCGGGGGAAGGTATTGAATGTTTTTACAAGAATCAATATAAGGTTTTTCAATACCTAGTACTTATGTATTACTTTAAAACACGTGTTTTAAAATTGATGGGAATTTTCGACTTTTAGTGTACCATGAAACAATAAAAAAAGAAAATTAAAAACAGTTTTTTTTTTACCATGGGTGGAGTTGGCTGCTATGCAGATTAAGATGACAGATCTACGACTTTATAATGCACGAACATTTAATTTTTACATATTTTACGTATTTAAATTAAAATTTCGAAAATCCCGAATGCAAGCCACCATTATATTACGTTTTTATTTTCTCTTGTTCTCGTGTGGCGACCCTTGAAAATAATTTGGGACGCTAAGAGTCAACGAATTAAAAATATATTTTCAGCCTGTCGAAAGTTATAATATGAATATTACCATTTAGGACTATAATATTATATATAGGTACTATAAAAACTAGTTTAAAGCTATATATATATATATACAACATAATATATATAAATACAAACAGACACATTTTAAAACAACTCAAAACATAATTTCCACACGGACAAATTCAAATAACCTACAAACCCCAAGAGCACATACTACATTTGGTCAAAGGTAGTACAAATATTTTGGACCTAAACTATTTAATAGAATGCTAAAAGACTTAAATCAATTGAATTGTCCCAAGAACATGAAACTGTAAATTAAAACTTGGATTCGTAATATGGGTAGAGCTAGTATTGGTTCACTCACCCAAACATATTGACTCATACCTATATTAATTATTGCTACAAAGTGATCCAAAAATTAAGTAAATTTTATATAGTAATAAATGTAATTCTATCTACTCGTAATTCTAATTAATTGAACAATTGCTTGTAAACTATGCCCGTCTCGACACAGAATTTCTCTAGTGAAACGGGCACAGTCCAAACAGATTTTTACATAGTATTATATAGTTACTAATAAAATAAAAATAAAATAAAATAAATAAATATGTAAATAAACCTTCACATCACATTGTTTAAGTTCTATTTACAGATTTGAACATTTTGAACCGTTTGTCTTGAGATAAATGAATCTTTGTGAATCCGTTTATCTTAAGATAAATGATTATTTTATATAGAATTTTTCATTATAATTTTTCACGTTACCTTTATTTTTTTTATTATCAATCAACGCCATCTGTAGTTTTAAATAAAATAATTATCTAAATGTTGGTTTCTTTGGTTGAAATCATTGATATCAGCTGTTAATTCAATTCATTCCATGTTCAGTTTCCGAGTTTCACAAGTTCAATAACAGATGACTAGCGTGAGTTATTTCTATGAGACGAATCCACCATCGTAAATCTGCGTTAGAACCTTATTAATATAATTCAATTAATTTATTTATTGCATGTTAAATAAATAATGCGGCCAGCAACTGCGACAATTTTTTTTAGAAGTAGCTAAACTCATTAAACGATTTGTATTTGGATAATTTTTAGTACATACACTATTCACAATTAACATAATATAATAATTAATCAATTGCACTTGCAGATTTATTTTGGGTTTGGCGCTAGCGACGCGTATTTCCAACGTGAGCAGGCCGTTTCTAAACTTTTGTAACCCCTCCACACCACACTGTTCGTTCAGAAGTAGTTGCTTCGTTTCATATTTGGTTAACATTGCGTCCTGTTTGATTCGCTGGAATAATGTTTAAGTTTAAATTAACCCAAAAATTACACGTACCTATTTTTTTTTCTTGAAGGATTAAAGTAATGCAGATTCATAATTGTCGGAACAAAACAAATTCAATAAATCTTTCCTAACAAAGAACGTTCAAAATTATATAATAATTTTTTTCAGATCAAACTCTAACAAACTCGCTAATAACTCTAAACTACAAATAAGTGTAAAATAATAAAATAACAATAAAAGTAAAGGTACATAATGTATTTGATTGATGTGAATAATCGCCATCGAATATTGAAAATCAAATACATACATATCGTACGTACATTCTTGATGTATTTCCAAGAAATAAACAAAGGCTAACATAATTCATTTTCATACTCCCTGACCGCTGCAGGCGAGTGCATTGCAACATTGCATGCGAGCGAAAAATATGTGCATTACTGAAAATACTGGTAAATAAAAATAAATTAAATAATCTTTATATTGTGAAAATTCCGTTGTCGGAAAGAGAAATCGTAGAAAATATTTTAAGCGAAATGGAAAGCAGAGTACGGTACCGAGCAATAAAAGAACTTGCCTATTTTAAAGTAATAAATTTACAATTGTAGACTATTTTGAAATTGATAGAATTAATTGTTCCCAAAATGTAACATAGCAGTCGGTAACAGCATAACCTAAGTTTGTCCCTACTGCACGCCACTGCTGACCAGCGATTTAACCACATTTTAATTATCTAATCTAATTGGCGCCTCTTGCTGTTGTCGACTTTTTCTGTACCTAACTAAAAATATTCTATTGTACATACTGGCAACACGTAACCTTTAGCTTTTAATGTGGTACAACTGGTACATACTGACGGTGTAAGATTTGTTTGACTTGCCATTGTTATTCTCCCAAACCCGACAGTTTAAAATAATTTCAGACGGAAAGTAAAAAAAATATTATGTACGTGTGCACACAGCACAGTATTACGTCAGCGGATACTTTTTGCAGATGCGATTCACAGTGGCGCGTCTAGGCAGGGGCGCCCTTCGAAGCGTCCAGAAGTTTATTTCGTACTTACAACGGTCACGGTTTATAAATGATAAATGTATCACAATTTTGGATGTTTTAGATTTCGTCTTTGCGTTTCCGAGTGGGATGATATGTGAAACAACATCATAAACAAATGATAGTTCAATCATAAAATTATTCAAACACACTTAATGAGTGATCATTATCATCATCAGCGGTTTTCTATCCGCTGCTGGATGACGGCCTCCCCTAGTATCTCCCACATTCTGTCTGTTGTTATTCACTACCACATATTTCCGAAAAGCTTAATGATTTCAGCAGTCCAGCGTGTTTTAGGGCGATCTGTCGGCTTTTTGTAAGTGTCCATGCTTCCATTCCATTATCCTTTTCATTATCTATATAAACGACATCGTAAAAATGCTAAAATATTGCAACATTAGATTATTTGCAGACGATGCACTCAGATATATCGCAGGAGATAATTATGCAACTATAAAACAATATTGCAATATGGCTGAAGAAATATAAACTAAAACTAAATGTAAACAAAACTAAATTCATGTACATTGGAAATAAAAGAATACAAGATGCGTGACTAAAAAGATTGCTAAGAAAATCCCACTTCTGGGAAGGATCAGAAGATTTATTAGTACTGAGTCTTGTAAAATAATATACAACTCTGTTATTAATCATCATACCAACTACTGTAGCAGCATTTTGTTTTTGGCTAACGAAGAAGAAATGCAACAATTGTCAGTGCTGCAAAATAATACTCAGAAAAAATAGATATACTCGGAACAGTGCAATGCTGAAAGATCTGAATATGATGACCTTTAAGGAGAAAATATATTTTAATATAATGGTATTTATTTACAAAATCCTCAATAAGAAAATATCATCGGAATTTACACGAAAAAATGATGCAAATCAATATGAGCACGAGCATCGTACAAGAGGAAGGGACAGACTGAGACTTTCATTCAGGAAGAAGGCCAAATCTCAGAAATCGATGATGTACAGTGCGGTGAAGATCTTTAATGAAATTCCAGAAAACATAAGGAAGGAGGAGAAATTGAATAGATTTAAAATGAAACTGACCAAATATGTAAAAGATAAGTTTTAGTAAAAGAAAATACTTTAATCTTGTTTATATTAGAGCACATATAGGAGTGCTTATGTACGCACTATGTTAAGAATTAAATAAATAAATATCGATAACACAGCATCTGACCATTTGCATTCGTACTTTCGTTGAAATCATGACTGCAGAATATCTTTTTCGGCATTTGATTTCAACAGAAGAATCCATCTTTCATTTCTAAGCTTGATTATTTTTTATTTTAATTAGAATTGTTGTACATATTCTCATCGACTAGCCTCTTAATAGTATGTTATTATATAAACCCAATAGCAGCCATGTTTAAACTAGTGGAGTATTTTTTCTTATACTGTCTTAATAAGTTGAAAGAAATAATCGCTCTTTTTGACGACAATGGTCTATTTAAGAATTAAGATCAATTTATATTCAAATTAGGAAATGATTCTGTTAATCCCTGCACACAACAAGCGTTTAATAAATTAGTATTATTATTAATTTCTTCGTTAACAGAAAATGTTGGTTCGTTAGGGGCCCAAAAAGGCATGAGAAGTAAACACCCCTGGCGATTCATTCAGCTTCAATAACAACAGTTTATAAATATTTTTTGTCGGTTCGCTTCACCATCCACTGGACTGTGAGCGATAAGAATTGTACCTGTAACAATGCTATTGGCGAGGTGGTCAATACTTAGGAAATCTAAAAAAAACAAATAGCACGACGTGGTGATTTTTAAAATTCTGCAAATTGCTACGTGCGGAGGTTAAAGTAGGGACACCAATAATGCCGGCATTGAGGTCCTAGTTGTCTTAATAAAATCATAAAATAAAATTGAAGTTATTTTTGTCTGCCTTAATAAAATCGTTTAAGATATCCTAGTGGGAAAAGCAAGGAGACTGCAGTGGGTGGGATTCATATTACATCAAGTCTCATAGATTCACCGTCTGGCATCTCACTTCACTTCACGCTTTTTGTACGTCAAATAACGGTTCATTGGCCGTTGATGTTTCGTTCGTCAACTGGGTGAGTTTGAATCTCCCTGGTAGTAGTTAAAATTTAATAAATGTTCATAATTGGAAATCTTGTCTAACTTTCAGAATGTATATATATATATATATCTCGAACTCGGTATTATCGAGTACGATTATAGTGAGATCACGGTTATAATAAGGAAATACTTATTATTATTTTGATTCAGACCAGTTTTCACACAACTCTTCACTGCTATAGTGAGCTCGCTTCACTGATATAACGTTCAACTATATTGTTAACAAGTGAACAAAATACACTACACGGTCCAAAAACCCTAATTCTTAAGAAGTCATAAAATCGAAAACAGCGTCTGCCGACTAGGTTCCTTATTGTTTACAATTCCTTTCAGGTTTTGTGAATTCTTATAAAAAAAACTATGGGTGTTTATTTTTTGTGCGTAATAAGTATTAGTAAGTTTTTAGTAAGTTTAAAACAGAACAGTATTTTGAATTTTGTTAAGAAATAATATGATTGAATGTAGTAATTTACTTTAAAATGTTTTTGTTCATAAATTATAGATTTTTGCTTTTTCATATGTATTTGGCTTGCTTTTAATTTTATTGGATATTAAATATTTTTTGTAATAACGAGTATGTGAGTAAATTTAGCTGCTCCCTTCGTAGTCGTTATAACCGAGTTCGACTGTATATATCATATCAAATCGCACATCGTGTATATGGATCGGTTCTACTAATCTCAAATGGTGATTCCTGAGTTTATTTACAAATCAAAATATCAACATGTGTAAGTACATTTATCTCATATAAATCTCAGAGACTTTTCTCATTTCCTCATTATGCAAGTCAACTGGATCGAGACCGATACGTAGTTGGGTGGACGATGTCGAGACGGACTTGCGAGAGATAGGCGTGTGCTCATTGGACATACACGAATGAATTCATTGAATGCATAAGAAAACTAATTTACTTTTTTAAAGGAATTCGATGTATAGTTGATTACAAAATTCATGAAACGCATAAGAAAACTAATTTACTTTTTTAAAGGAATTCGATGTATAGTTGATTACAAACTCTTGAGATCGGTGTACTTTGCACTGTGCTACTCTTTAATTAATTATGCTATTTTAGTTTGGGGAGGAGCAGCAAAAACAATATTGGAGTCGGCTAAAAAAGCACAAAAAACAATTCTCAAGGTAATTATTGGTCGTCCCTTTAGATATCCATCAGACCTTATATTTAAAGAGTACAATGTCCTTGATATAAGACAAATCTTTATGTTGAGACTCGTTCAATACTTCCATACTAATAACAACTCTCCCCAAGCAATAAATCATGGACACAACACTAGACAAACAACAAACATCTACACACCAGTTCCGAGAGCAACAACGACATTTTATCAAAGATTCTACATGTTCCTAGCTCCGAAACTATACAATACACTCAGTACCAACTGGAAATCGTACAATTACTATAAGATTACACAAATATGGACCCAATATATGATTCAATCAGGTAGAGATGAATCAGAAGCATGGATATCCAACAATTTACTATAATGTATACAATTCTTTTACTAATAACTCACTAGTCCTACAACACTCCCACTCCACATATTTTTATTTTATTATACTTTTATTTTTTTAATTTTATTCTTACTTTTTTATTCATATTTGATTTATTTTTTTATTCCAAATAACACCACAACAGCACGAAAAAAAAAAAAAAAAAAAACTGGCTACTTTAACACAGACTTTAGTCTAGCAAAGTAGCCAGGACAACGCTGTATATATCAGAGGTGAAGTCTACTCCATCCCACACATTAAACTATGTATTATGTATGTTATGTATCCACCTCTGTAACTACAAAAATATGGATGTCAATATATATATAAATAAATAAATAAATAAATAAATGGATGGCGCTCTGTAGTAACTGTGATCATGGACTTGCAAGTCCCGTTAGATTGAAAAATGAACATTATATGCCTTCAAGCACGCACATCAACTCTTGAAGGTTTGACATTAATATTTTTTTTTTGTCCCACCGGATCTTCTGTTCTCAGGAATTCGATTCACATTCGAATTACACAGAATCAAACAAACATAGTCCTCGGTAAATATTGTATGAACGTACCTGCCTATGTTCTGCGTAGAAAATGTGTGCAAAAACTATGTACAGAGAAAATCGTGACTTATAATTTTGATATTTTATCTATGATATGTTTGACTAATACAATACAGTACATTTATTACAATTCAATTATAAAATAGAATTGTTGAAAGCATAATGAAATTTATATCACAATGCAAAGAAAAATTTTGATAGAGAGATAAGAATAAAATAATTTTGAAGGAGAACACATATTTATTATGAAGTTGCAATTTTTCAGAACATTGGTCTATGATATTTAATATAAATTAAATGTATAAATTGCAAAGGTTTACAGATAAAACCAACTTATCGAAAAAATATTTTTGTCGTTACCGAGATAATTAGTAATTGCTAATAATTGGTTTTCTCATTATAATGTAATATTATTTGAAAAATAAAAATTTTCTAAGGCTAACTGCGTTTATAAAGTTCATACCACATTTTATAGAATAATTAAATGCAATATCTATCGTTTTTATTTTCCACAAAATAAAAGAACGCATATCTAAACTTGAAATAAAATTCAAACGACGTTTGAAAAGACCAAAACAAAATACAATGATTTGTATATGAGGTGGGGCGGGGTGAACAAATAAAAACAACATAATATGCAGGGGTGGTACGATACATGTGCCTGAAATATGTACAGTCTATACACAATTTATTTACATCTCAGATAAAGTATTTATTAATATAATATAATTAAAACATTGTGAGTAAATGAATACAAGTATATTGTGGGCCTATAATACTCGTACATGGTTTTTTTTTTTTGAGATTACGATAAGTCACTTAATCAAATCTAAGGCACGTGTCCATGAAACTTTTTTTTTCTACTACTACAAGTACATCAACGTTATCGCTTTGATACTTACAAACTACCTACTTACCAGGGGCTTGCAGTCCATACAAGTTAAAATACTGTGCATTATAAATATAAATACAAATATAAATTAAGTTGATCCGATTTGTATGGAGTCGTTACCTATCCTATTTTTTAACAGAATAACATTAGAAAGGCTTACAACTGCGTGCAAATCATTGAAGTGTCTACTTCCTCTTTTACTAATTCGCGAAATTTACTATCTTACTGTTTTTACCGTGTTGATTTCATGATTGTTCTTTAAATTCGGTGCATGGATTGGTTTTTGATTTGGGAAAAACAAAAAGCAAAAATTAATCATGTTCAGTCATAGAAAGTGTTCTTAAAAACGTCCATACATTTTTTATATGGGTAAGAATGTAATATTTTACGTTAAAAACACTATTAATAGTACTCTAAAATTACATATAAATACATGGTAGGGTCGTATAAACGACGGATTTATTCTGTCTGAAGAAGTCTGTTAAACGAAAGTACATATATTATATATGATTGTGTAATGTCATTGATAACAGCATAACCTAAATATATCCCTACTGCACGCCACTGCTACTTATTAACTATACCATTCTTTCCAGCTGTGAACATCGAATATCAATACATGAATTGGAAGGGTAAAAAAGTAAAAAAACAAACAAAAACCCTCTAAACATTGTACTGTTGCCTTAAAAGAGAAATTAATTTTAGTCGTGGATACTTTATCTAGTACCGCCTTATTCTAGAGTCAGTTCTCATAGGTGATTAAAATAACTTTGGCTTCTTCTTATTCTTTAATGGTCATGCAGTCTATATCGAGCCTTGGCCTCCTGAATCTTGCTAGAGCGATGAAGACCTGTAGGACGATCCAGGATAACATGGAAATGGAGAGACTCTGCGAAGAAAGATGGAACTATCAGTGCCCCCAAGTGATTGACACAATGCAGGACAGAGAGGGGCGGAAGAGTGCTGTCTATGTAAAATAATTAATTTTACTATTACTATTTTCTACTCTCTCAATCGCTGTATTTGGATGCCAGTTAGCGAACATTGTCGACCGCACCCAATTTATGAAGTGTTTTCAAGTAAGTAGATTCGTTATCATATCATTTATTATTTTATTTTGGATATACAAATATTGACTTAAGAATAAGGCGTCTCTATAGATAAAGCGTCCACTCCACACCCAGTCTTTAGAATAATAAAAACAAGTAAATGGCTTCAAAATTTTATTTTCTCGCCGCAATAAGCGTTTGGCGATTTTGACCGTTTCACATTAAATAGTAACGTTAATGTGCTAAATATGCCTCATTTACTTGGTATTCCTAATTCGGATTTTTATTTAGTAATTGTTAAAACGACTTTGTGGCCGCTGCGCGTTTTGGACATGTCTTTCATGGTGGGAATTGATTAATTAACTAGTAAAAATGGAAGCAATCGAATGCATCTCTTACTTGTTAGCGATTGGCTGTGTGATGACGAGAATCATAAATCTTCGATGAGTATAGTAAATTTGAATTTATGTTTACTGAATTTAGATCATGCGCACAAATTATTTTGTTTCCGTGGTTTAGTTTTAATATTCAAAAAACGTTTAATAATATAGACACGTTGCATCTACCGGTTAGCCTAGTCATTTATTTATTGTAAGTAATACATGGATCATAATCATTATTTACTGAAATTATGAGTACGCGATAATACCTTTTATTCGTATAGTCTGTAGAGATATTTTGGAATAAAACATGTACTGTGACTTGTAACAAGCAATGTTGGCCTGATTTCAAAGCGATTTTTTTTTTGTTTTTTCGTAGCGGTCACAGCCGCTCCTTCCTTAGTCTCAAATTAGGGTTGCCATATTTATTAAATAAATATAGGTTAATAAATGTTGAGCTAGTGGCAAATGATTGACAATCCTTGGATAGCAATATTTAATAATGCCTCAGTTTTGAAACGATTAATGATCCAAAATTTGTCCACGATTCTCCAAATTTACGGACACATCGCCAGCAGAAATGATGATAACTTGGAGTAGCTGATGGTAACTAGAAAGATGGAAGTGCAGAGAGGAAAGGAGCGATATACAATAAAAAGGAATAGGATAAGAAGCACATCATAATTGAGATTTCAGTATCTAATACGCCTTGATTCGTACATTTTTCTGCTGCTGTATTTTGCAAAGCGTCTAAAACAAGTCTCGAATTCTCATGACAATTGACACTATACATGTTGGTTGAATTGTGATAATTTTACACCCATGTCCAAACTAATCTTTTCTATCTTTAGTGGTAAGGTTAGGTTAGGTTAGGCAATTGGCACTATACATTTTGGTTGAGTTGTGATAATTTTACACCCATGTCCAAATCTTTTCTATGTTTGGTAATATTATAACATTTTAAAATCATAACATATGCTACTAAATTAATATGGCGATACTAAAAGCTATCTAGATTCTTATTAGATTCAAACTAGTATTGTTATTTTCTACTGTGAAATGTTTAAAATATTTTACACGTTTTCATAATGGAATTAAAACGTCAATAGGTTACATGTTTATCTTGTGAATATTACACATTTATTACGTGTTGTTAGTATATATTGCTATCATTAAAATATGTTAAACTTTATCACGTATTGAACACGTAAAAGTTGATAATATTAATGTTAATTTAAGACTCATATATCGCAGAGAACAAATGAAATAATTTGTGTATTAAATTAAATAAATAAATTGGTACCAGCTATTGTTAATATTGTAAGGGTCGTATAGGGGTCAATTTAGGAAGTATTCAGAATTTATACACGCTTTTGAGACGAGAATATGTTTACATGCGGTTTGTCAAGATGTTTCGTTTTCTTGTTTACTATACTATTCGCGTCATCGAATTTTGTTTCAAATCACATCTGTTCAATTATATTTTTCTTGTGAAATACTATAAATTATACTAGTACCTGCTCTAATGTATTGTACAATACAATTATATTATTATTATTAAGAATACTTGAATAATCTATGAAATTATCAAAATAAAAAATGAATTAACTAGCGTTGAATGTAATATTTTGGAATTAAGAATATATTTGTATGTTTGGAAGAGTTATTTTATTTGTTTATTAATCAATCGGAACATTTCTATAACAGAAATTACAACATTTATTATGTGTATACACGATAATCTCTCAATGAGACTTTGATGAGAGCGACGGTAAAGGTACGTGAGTACTGGATGCGTCATTCTAATCCGCACAACACGTGTGGTGATGATTCATAGATCGCTTTGCAGAGAATTCTGTACTGTTCACTGTCTGTGGGACGTATTTCTATTAATATATCAATTCATTGAAAGCTATAAATACCGTCTGAAATATTATATATATTGTCTAAGCCAATCTTAAGAAATTATTTTTTTTTATAAACAGAGTGTAACAGACCTAGTCCACAATATTTGACTAAATGACGAGTCGAAAATGATATGTATTTAAAAAAAATCGCAATTGTGTGATTATTTTGATTAATTGAAATATTTTATTGATTTCAAATTATATATTGAATACAAAAAATGAAAGGTGATCGAATTTCCAGCGGCAAGACTATTTTTCGTTGATTCAGGGTCTGAAGCAAAAGATATAGATTAATAATGGATACATTTCCCAAATATTTATTTCGAAGTACGTAGACTTAAAGCTTAACATGATTTTGTAAAAAAGAACAATAAATATTTTCAGTAACGATGCAAAATTTGCACATTTTCGGGTATCCACCCATACAATATTGTGGAATAGGTCTGTTACTACACCCTGTATAATTTGTTAATAACGCTAAAATGAAGCAAGAAATTATCAAAAATGATTCGTAGATGTTCTAATTTTAAAATACGAATACTGTTAAAGTAAAAATTCGGTAGAAACTTAGTTTGGTAGCTATTAGGTATCCACGTCGATCCCTCGTGACTGAGAATCGCAGTATTCATGAGCTCACGTCCTCTTAACTATGCTCCTCCACTTTTCTCGGCATCCTGCATACGTTAAGGCTGTCACCAGGGAAGTGCCTGTTGCCTTTTGCACTTGCTCGATCCAACGTGTGGTGGGATCTTTCTCTTCCTCTTCGTCCTTCGACGTTGCCCACCACAACAAGTTTTCTCCGACCACCTTACCTTTTCGCTAAATGCCCAAAAAATTAATGGATTCGTCTCAGGCATATGGTTAAGCGTTTGTCCTTGATTGCTTAATTTCTGCAGAATGGAGACATTCGTCAGTCTCGTCGTCCATGGTATGCGCATCATGTGTCTCCAGTACCACATCTCAAAAGGATCAATCCATCTTCTCGGCAGAGGGGACAGTTGAGCGTTCATGCAAATATGCTGTCACGGCAGTAAGGAAGTGAAGGGGATCCTTTTTAAATCGTTCTTCACCAGCATGTATACCTGTGAGCTCTGGTCGAAATACAAGCAAATGACGTACGACCGTCTCCGAATTCAAAACTACAACTCATACAGAATACTGTTCAGATTGGCGCGTTATCGCAGCGCATCTGTAATGTTTGCCGAAGGTGGTACACATGAGACATTGAGTTGCGGGCGTAAAGCTGCGGCTGGAGCTCAGCACAAATTCTTTAGTAATTACAAGCGACGCTCTCATGGAAAGCTGGTTCCCTGACCAGAGAATGGCAACAACTACAGAATAGCTACAAATACAATAATGACCGTGACTGAAATGTAGTATTTATATATATGTGTGAACTTTTTATTTATTTATATATTTTTTTCTTTTCTTTTCATAACATAAATAATATTTCATAACTTAAATATATTATCTTTATCATTATTTTAATTATTATTTAAGGCTCCGTAATTCCACACCATATAAACAAATATTTAAACAATTATTTAGTGATTATTTTCGCATGTCAGTGAGCGAGCTTAACAGCTAGTATGGCAGTGTTTTCTGTCACCAAATTTTGTGGACTGCATATTGTGTTTGCATAACCTTTTGTCTTCCATTTAAACCGTGCAATAAGTCTTACTAGTTTTTCTCACATGTACCATGAATAGGTAATTGTTTTCGACAACGAATATTTGTGTCACCCCTGCTTAAATAACTCGGTACAATCAATTCCAATGATTGCAATCAAAGCGAACAAACATTGCGCCCGTCTCTAGAAATAACACTCCAATGGTAGATTATTAGATTACACATAAAGTCTCATTTCTTTGGGAAATTGGTGTAAATTTTTTTTTCATATACTTGCTGCGCGGAAAAAATAATTTAATTTCAAAGTGGTTAAAAACAATGAAATAAATAATTCAACATTAAAATGAATAAACCACAATGAATGTAAGCTTTGCGTTGAATATTAAAAATAAAATAACCTTTAACCGGGTATTTTCGCGCACTGCAAGTCTAATATGAACTGAATATTTGGCGGGTGATTTTCAGCTTGCCAATAAAATAAACAGTAGACTTTTTTAGGTGCCGAACCCGAAAATATATATTTTGACGTCCCACACACACACACACACACGGTTGCATTATGGTCCATAGTCAATTTTCTATACGCCACACATCAGATACGTCATGTATTTTATTTATGCTTTGGATACGATAGGAATCGTTTAAAATGAAACTGAGGGGACAGAAATAGGTAAGCCTGGTAATCTTGTAGCGTGTAGCAAGCAGCATCCTTGTATCTGGTGTTTATTATTAGATTTTGATGACGTGGCGATCGGTACATTATTTTGTTCTTCTAAGGACGAGTTGTATGATCAGTAGTAAAATTTTACTATGAAAACGGGTTGTCCGACAGTTGGTAAAAAAAATTTACTTATCGAAAGTACATCCAGTAGTAAATTAATCTTACTAATTGTCAATCGTTAGTTAAAAATGGGGGACTCTTCACAGCTATTTTAATAGTTATTTGTCACGTTGATACTTTGAAAGTTGTAGTTTACGACAATGAATCATTCAATATCCCGCTATTTTAGTGATGACAGTTCGTCCGATGATGATCTCGCTGTTTAATTTATATTACCGAAGATTTTTCGCCAGCAAAGTGACAGATTTCGAACGCAGGGGTGAATAAAGCCACAGATAAGCCATAAGGCATATATATTGCCTATTATTGCCGATGGTGAATATTTTAAATAAATAAATTTTGGTAAAAATCGCAGGTATTTAATGGTCATTCGCCTTGCCACACTATTAGGCGGGATTGGCTTTGACAATAGCAAATTTGACGTACGAACAACCCGCAAACGTTTTTTTAAACCACGGGCGATGGTGAAATGTTACTTTAGTAAAAATTGACCATGGTCAAAATTTACTACTGATCACACAACCGGAACTTTAGGTGCAAAATATTTTCACGTTACGATTTTGTTTCATGTTAGAAGAAAATACGTAAACACAACGCAGAACAATATTTTTTTCGTGTTAACATTATCATGTTGAATATTTTCCACAGTGCTAATTAATAAATACTTTTTTAATATATATTATTTTAATTATCGAAGAGTGCTTGAGACGTTCAGATTCGCATTGTCCCGCGGCTACGGTCAAAGTAAGGTCACTGACATTCAAATGAACACATCGTTAGTACAAGGTACCTACTTCGTACATAAAGTGCACACGCCACAGAACGTAGTTTCTGGAATAAAAGTTATCGATCTGCGCTACAGCCGGCAGAATCGTGAAGCTGTCGACGTCAAGCGATCGTTATTTTTCCTGTCAGAACTATATCCATTGAAGATGCCTTGCAAGTGTGGAGACAGTGAGTCTATTTTTCAATTATTTATTTGTACCGTTTATTTTCTTGTGTATGTACTCTATGCTTTATTCATTATAAAAATAGTATTTTAGATATCACATTCTAGAAAAAAATTTCCAAACGGCTTATTATTTAACGTTTGTCGTTTTGAGTAGTTATTTTTATTTCCGAGATAACAGTACAGTAACCGTGTGGGTATTCGTCTAACGTTAAAGGCGATTATTTTTAAAATCAAATGTAATTGAACTCTTAACATTAAAATGATTTCTTTAAAGTATAATTGGATCAAAATATTTTATTTCATGTTATTAGTTTTGCAGGAAAGTTTTCATATATAACGTGTAAGTCACATATAATAACGGAAGGGAATATAAAACTTCTCAAGATATATTAAAATTAAAATAATGCGCTAATAATATATTTAATAAAATGAATACAATATATATAATTTTATATTTAAACGCGCGAGTTTTATGTTAAAAACCTTTTCCTTCATTAAAATAATAAAAAGTAAACCTGAACATAGAATTATTATCATTTGTTTCAAAAATTCTATTGCCTGATAGCATAATATATATAATTAGTATGGTGATGAAAAATAAGGGAAAATGATATTAAATCAAATATTTGAGACAAAATATAATATCACAATGTCATGTTTATGTTTTTAATACAAAATTGATTATTTAATTTTTTTTAAATACTATCCACAATGTTTTGCAGTAAATATTAAAAATAATAATTTTACAAAATGTACGTAAGGGTAGATAGAAATGTAATAGATACAATACACAGACCAGTAAATGAGTAGACATAAAATAAAGTGTACATATAGAAGAGGGGTTTGGAACATTAGTTGCGGGACGAGGGGCATTCTATACACATTCTTTGTGGAAACATAAATCGGATAGTTTATGACACATTTATGCAACAGTAAAAGTATTTACTCTTCGAAAATTAAATCTATGTGTAAACGAGACGCAATTTTTAGATTAATGCATTATTATATTGTCAGCGTTTAAATTTTCTTTCCAATCGATTACGTAAGTGGTACCAAAGTGATCACGTGGGTGACACCAACATGATCATATTGAAATAAGTAATTAGCATTAGTTCATGTCAATATATTTGATAATCTGTGGTTAGTATATTTTATTATTGATTTTAAAAATCAAATAAACTACAGGCATCTCATTTTCATGATTAAAAATGCAAATATCTAGGACTAAAGATAAAATAATATCACAAAAATATTAATTTCAATTATAAAAAACATTAATAAACAATTAACTAATGGTTTTAACTGGAATATTGTAAAATAATGTCCATTTTTATTTTATTAATATTTAGATATTTAAAAAAAAAATTGAATACTTCAAAATGTATATTACTTAAAACTAAATAAGCGCACAGTTATACAATTTTAAAATGTAG